>LR989999.1:2500000-3750000 GCA_905147175.2 Nymphalis urticae | reverse complement strand
GGTAGGTACCACCCAATCATCAGATATTCTACCGCAAAACAACAGTACTTGGTATTGGGTGTGTTCCGGTTTGAAGGATGAGTGAGCCAGTGTAATTGCAGGCACAAGGGACATAATATCTTAGTTCCGAAGGTTGGTGGAGCATTGGCGATGTAAGCGATGGTTAACATTTCTTACAATGCCAATGTCTATGGGCGTTGGTGACCACTTACCATCAGGTGGCCCATATGCTCGTCCGCTTACCTATATTATATAAAAAAAAAACTTAATAATCCGATGGGACGGCAAATTAAACAAGACCAAAAAGAGAAGAGACATGGGGGCGGCTACTACGAGTTTCTCGATAGAAAATTCCTCTTGACTGTTTATTGACCCGATTCAGATAATCATGCCCTTCAGCCTTACAATCGAGCCACTAGACAAACGATGCAAATGGAATTTCTAATGACTAATATTTTAAATGCGTTAGTGAATTTGTTTGTTACGTTTTTAACTCTTAACTGAACAGAGGACATAGGGTACCTCACATATCCGGAATAGAACCAATTATCTAGTGGAATTAATACAATAATTTTATACTGTATACTTTTAATTTTCAAGCGTTTGCAGAATCAATTTAAAGAATAACTACTGAGTTTATGTCCGCTTGTTCTTGGAAGAATCCATAATACGACAAACTTGTGGTCGACTACAGACAGGATAGGCTTGTTAAATAATTGAAAAGCAACGCTATGTGTATAGATATATAATGCTTGTTTTTGATTATCGAATTAAATATTGAGTTAAATAAATCATAAATACATGTATAATTATTAAATGATGTCAGGCATCGTGTGGCCACAAAAAGGTATTACTGGTGGCAGAGCACTACAATCATCGATGACGGAGTTGTCGGCAAAGAGTTTAGCCAGGAGATCTGCTGTCTCTTGCGGACTGTGAGCTAGCGATCCGTCCGGACTTCTGAGTGGTGGCAGCGAAGGTTGGCAGAAATTGTTTTGCACAGACTTGGTCAGACGCCAGAAGCTACGGGAGCCCCTAGGATGTGAAATAAGGTCATGACCAATCTGTACAATGCGCTGTGCATCCGCTCTCGTTTAAGCCTTCCTACAGGACTTGGAGTTTTTATTGTAGATTGCTTTCAGTGAGTCAATGTTAGATGCCCCGCTAATGCATCCATTGATCCACTCGCGATATGCCGCCTGCTTAGATGATACAGCGTCAGCACATTCATTAGATTTGTTTATTTTTTTCAACAAATCATTAGATTTGTTTATTTTTTTCAATTAATTATAAAAAAACGTAATAAATGTACTGTACATTTGCTTATGAAAAAATGTAAGAGCCCTTTAGTTAGAAGTTATCTAAATTGCTTAAGTGAAGAACATTCGTCGCTAATTACGGCCATCGAACGACTAGTAACGAAATATAAATTTGTTACAATTTATATAGATTATGTCTGCAGTAATAAATGTTAAGGTAAACAAAAAGCTTCTTTACAAATTTACAATTTTACGAATTCCTATCTTCAAGCCTAAGTATTAGCTGTTATTTAGATTTGTTTACTCATTCAAATTAATTGCCAACACAATTATCTACATTTTTAATCCCAACAAATTGATGGGCCCTGTCTCTCCAAAGCGACCCGTTTCACCCGATAATTATCTCTTGGCGTGACTTAAATAATTCGTTATCCATTGTCGCGTAAATCCGGATGCGTCCCAGCTTGTTAGTAACTAAAGCGGTATTGTAATGCGATAGAAGTGGTAAATGCGTATAGTTTTTTTTGTATTTCTTTATTTTTGAATTGGTCCGTGACGCTTGCTCCCGGCGGATGCGGCAGGTAGACACGCACACATTTACAGCTCGTTTATTGTCGGTTAAATAAAAAGCACTAATCCAGTAGCGGGTTCCGGAGATAAATATGAAGAGATACGTATTGCTTGTTGGTCTTTTTGAAAACTTCTTTGAATTCGACTTGCAAGTGAGTTGTTAATTATTTGTTTTAAAATTTTGTTTAAGTTTTATTTGCATCATCTGTCTGTGGAAATAAAATGAAACATATAACATGTTTATTTTCTAGCAATTGATAGTTTAATTTTTCTGTCGAATCTTCAAACTGGAATAAAAATAAATAACTTTAACCTAATGATGACTGAAGTAATAATAAATACATTAAATAAGAGATTTTAATTCTAGATCCGAAAGAAGCCTTGTATAAAATTAAATTTTAACTTATTGTAAAAACAAAATCGATACTGAAAATGCAATTATCCATATTGATTTACGTTAAAAAATTTAATAGATTTTGTCATCGGTAGTTGCGGATCTCAAAACTTAAAACCGGTCAATCGAACTGGGAACTCGGTAGCCCTTAATGGATGGATGTATGTTTGTGTGTTGTGTGTACACATCAATTTCACAGTAACTCGTCAGTAGGTTTTCAAATAGAAAAAGCAATGTTTGTAACTATTGATCATTTAAGGGCTAAAAAAACTATTTAAAATGTTAAAATTATCCTTCCTATATATATTTAGATAGATTTTGATTTATTATAAATTGTTTGTAGAGTAATTATTAATAGTTTTATCGATAATTAACCGTTTTAACTTGTACCAAGTATCGTCTGTGTCCATAAATCAACTCAGACTATTTTGTAATGGTGATCACTCTTGTCCGCAATTTCCAAGTTAAATTGATTTGACAGTATTATTAATGTTGTTATCTCTTTCTCGTTTGTTGGAAGAAAGCAGATAAGCAAGTCTTCTTAGATCTGCCAAATTATGAATTGTGACTAATATGCTAATATGTACCATAAAACATGTTAATATGCTGATTATTATTTGGTTTGCATACACAACATATTTTTTAACGTCTAGAAAACGTAAGATAAAATAAATAAATTATTTATTGAATTTAATTTTATAAAAACTTTATCAGTTATTTATTATGCTATTATGTGTGTGTGTGTGTGTGTATGTATGTATTTGAAAATACATAATGTATGTATTTATTCGAGTCACTAACGGAATGGAATTCCAAGATGTCAAGTCATCATTTGGACTTCCAAAAATCGGACCGGACGTAAGAAATTTATAGTAACAGCTAATAAATATAGCTACAATATAATGTACTATTTTATGAAACTAATAAAAGTAATTTTCCATGGAACGTATTGTTTTGATGGACTGGATTGCTAATGCAAGATAGAAGAACTCGTAATTATAACGACAGATGATTTTTTATCTCGATTGTAAATGCAGGGTAAAATATTACTTGTAAATAAAATAAGCTTTAAAGTTGATAAATTGACGTCTGCTATCTTTAATGTTTGTTTTTATTGCGTATAGTCTGGCGTCTGCTTCGTTTTTTCAATCCACTCAATCCATTATAACGTCGTTTTATATCCAAATTGAGAAAAACATTAATATACAATTGTCTTAATTGCGTAAAAGAAAATTACGTGAATTGGAATTATTTTTTGTATAAGATAAGGTCAGAGATAAGACAAGCAATTTAAACTGAAGAGTAGTTAAAATAGGAATTGTTAAATATGTACAAAGTTGCTCTCTCGAGAGAAAGACTTTATTTTCGTGGAATTTGGCTTAATCTCAAAAACTAATGAAGTTCTTGCATGACATCTGAGTTTAAATTATTTTTAAAAAACATAAAATATATTGAGCAATGTAGATTTTGTGCGTTTATTTTTCCAATTTTGATATTATAAATGTTTTCGCGATTAAATGAATCGTGTATATATTTTTTTGAATAAAGAAAAAAGTATGTTTCAACATATAGATTATTTTCTGCGTATCAATTATTGACGTTGTGGAAGCAAATGCGTACTGTATAAATGTTAGCTTACACAGTAACGATTTTAATGTATTAAGTGGAATAAGGCAACAGGTAGCAATCATAATGTAATCAACATTTCTGCAGTTGGTAGGGTCCTATATAGACCTGTCTTCACCATTTCTTTAATTATTTATTTTGTCTTTTTATGTGAAGGATGCGTAATCCTGTGGAATTAAGGACACAGTACATAAAAGCTTAAGTTCTATGGTGGACTGTCCATTAATTTGCCAACGTTTATCATCTGTGTTCCCAGTTCTATATATATTTTGTATGTCTCATTCAATGAGAAGATATTTATGAATATTTTAAATTCTTCGAACGATTAATGCTTCGTAAGAAATATCTGATAATTTCACAACCCACATTCAAAATGCATACATAACATTTTAGTGTCGAATTAAATTGAGCTTACCGTTCTTAGTTTTAAGATTCAGTTTTAGGATTAAAAAATAAATAAAAAGTAGACTATTATTCAAGTCAGATTGGATGCGTCATTCACGTTTCAAGATTAAAATGTGTGGATAATAATGTTTCAAGGACATCGAGGTACGTTCGTTAGCCGCTATATGATAGGTGGAATGTTGATAAAAAATGCCCGATTATTTTTATTTCATCCATTTAACTTGCTACACTGCCTGATTTGGTTTTCGATTACGTAATACTGTTCGGTAAAAAATTCGTCAACATGCATTTGGAAGTTCATAAGCATTTAAATGTTAAATAGAGCTTTTAATCTCGTTTCTAGGTTAAGTGTATTGAAGCTGAATATGTGGTTTTTAAATTGTTGGCATTTATTGTTAAACCTTATGTTTTTGTATTTCTGAAACACGCTTCTAAAGAGGTGGTGTATATAAAGCAAAATTATTTTTTTATTTGATTTTGCATAGGTTACAATTCAGTTTGAAGTTAAAAATAAAATATTTGAAGTATAACTACACTATATTTTTAATGGTTGTGTTTGATCAGAAACATTTTTTTTGATAGAGAAGTAATCACAAAACACCCTATAATCTTAAATTTTATTTGATTTATACTTGTAAAGAAATTTATTCTAGGTTATTGTGACAAAACTAAATAAATAAATACATTAACAAATAATCTAGTGCTTAGTAAATATTTTTTTATAAAACCATCTCATTTTATTTTTATAACGATAATAAGCTTTCAGCTGTAACAACATTTTATTTTCGCAAAAATCAACGTCTCTTGTTGCATCTCACCCTTTTTTTAAAATATATATTTGTGTCTTAAATTAGTCGCTGCGGGTCTGTTGAGACGAGAGAACTACGGAAAAAATTACAGTTTTGTATTTATTATTATATTACAGTTCAGTATATATATATTTAATTTATATTTTGTGTAAAAATTATGAAATTTATTTTGTTGTTGGCGCGCCTTGGTGGTAATACCGACTCGTAGGGCATGCCTGCAAACGACGTGACACTATCTTATGCCGCTATCTCTACCCCCTTATGCGTGCATGGCGCGTATACTATATAATTCGTTGCTATATTATTAATATAAAAAACAAAATTATATTTAATTTATTAACGAAAATCCTAATGTTTTTATTTATTTTATTCCACATTTATATATAGGTTTTTTTTATACAATAAGTCATCGTCAATATTCGTGTTCGCTTAAAATACCTTGAAAGTTATCTTGTAAGTTATGAAAATATTATAACATGTAATATGATGAATGAAAATAAACACTGCTAAAATTTAACTATTATAATTACAATTCGCAGAAATCGAGATGGAGTTCACGAAATATCCAGAATCGGTGACAGCACCAGTCGGCGATGAAGTCACGTTCGAGTGTGCTGTAAGAGTACCTGGGGAACGCTTGGCCTGGAGGTGGCGACCTGACAATGGCTTATGGACAGATTGGAATAATCTTTCTGGGACCCATGACAAGGATAGCGTCTCTACACGTCTCGTCGTTCAGATTAAAGAGGACACGCCTACTTCTTTATATCAAGTAAGTGAAGTTGAAGATATCAGATCAAAAGATTGATCGAATAACAGAAATACTTAAGATTATTAAACATATTTTTATCAAAATTCATATTTATTCTTCGTTCACATTTCTTAGATTTTCAATTATCTAACAACTAAAAACTGGAAACAGTTCTTTACAATAATTAAGCTAAATGATCAGTTACTACATGTCGCCTTTTAAGTGAATAAGTCATTTCAAATAACGAAGAAAAATAATGTTTCATTTGATCGTTAATTTGACTGAATACCAAATGATTTTTATTTATTTAATGAATATATTTAACCAGAAGCCAATCAATCCGACCACATTTCGGCTACAATGGATTCGTCGAAGTATTCCAGGAATGAGATTCAATAGCAGCAAGTCAACGTAAGACGAAAGAATGCTGAAATCGATACAAGTTTTCGAGAATAATTATCGTAAAGAATTCTTACAGAAAACAATTAGCCAGACCTTAAATCGGTTGAACAAGAAATAATTACATTTCCGATTCACTGATCCAGTTCACATACGTATTTCATTATAAACAAAAACGATTTATTTGTTAAATTTTGCTTGAACGTGCTTAAAGGCTTTAGTTTGTTAACGTTTTTTTTGCGGTTATTATTGGTACGAAATAGCGACGGATATATAATTTTAGTAACGTTTGTTTTGTGTGCAAAAGTAGTTTCGCCGGCGGCTTCGCCCGCTTTTTAGGGGCTGGTTTTAGGTATAAAAAAGGAGGCTATGTCCTTACTTCAGACACGGTTTTAGAGATCCAAGACCCTAGGCAATACGTTATTTGAGGTCCACATTCCGAAGCGGTTTGAGTAAAATTATATTATTTTTATTTATTTATTTTACAGGCTGGATAGGATCTCTCGGTCTCGGGCCCCTAGGCCTTTGCCTTGTAGGCAATGCGGTTCAGCCATTTAACAGTGAAAGCGTATAAGCCAGAGGGACACATTATATTATAATATAATTAAATATTAATGACTGATGTAAACTGAATAAAATTATCATATATGTATGTTGTCATTGACGGAAAAAATACATATTAAGCGAAGATGAAAAACAATATCAAATATGTGTGCGATATTTTAAGTTTTTTTTTTAAATAGAAATATTTACGATAAATATTGTTTTCAGTGCATTGTGTGGTATGGATCAATCATTTTAGTGTCGATTCCTGCACGACTTTCAATCGCAAAGATTGATCTCCACAAGAATACTCAAGAGAGGCGAGTTATAACGGCTCCTCTCCACAACACTGTAGTGTTGCATTGCAAGGAACCACTCTCTGAACCTCCAGCTAGATTGAGCTGGTGGAAGGAGACGTCTACGGTTTGTTAAACTTTTTCTATTACCCTAGATTGGTAAATTAATAGTTTGTTAGTCTTTAGAGAAAATGAAATGGTGTCCCGATTAACATACTTAGTATTTTATTATAAGGAAATATCTGTATATAGAGATTACATACATACCTATTCATATGTATATGATAAGAGCCGAGTCCAGTAGCCATAAAACGTTAATATTAAGTGAAGGTATGTATGGTATGGTATGTGGTGTGGTGTGGTGTATTTGAGTTTATAATTAATCTCATGTGGCGGTGAAGGAAAACATCGTGGAGAGGTGCCCTCTTAGACGAAATATTGCCATATGTGTTCTATGAACCCGCATTTAAAAAGCATGGAATATGGAATAAGCTCTAAAACTTGTCCTCAAGAAGAAGGGAGACCTCAGCCTAGAAGTGAAGGATTTACAGGTTGTTAGTGAAACATTTACGTTTTTTCGATTCAATTTTTGAATTATAAGTAATATTCATTATTTTAGGGTGCCAGAAAATCAATAGAAACTCCTAATGGCGTTCTTGTTATAAATAACGCTACAATAGAAGATAGTGGTACATACGGCTGCATGGCTACCAATGATATCAGCGATCAAACCGTTGACTTACCTGAGAGGACTTACCTGAAAGTTCAACATGAAGGGCACGATGGACTTAGGTAAGTTTCAAGGTTAACACTTCAAACAAAGAAGATTTAATTCAAATATAAATCAGCATAAACACATTTAAACGCTTCTTTAAATTTTGCCAAACTAGTATGTAATAGAAACACGATAATTATTAAAAAAATATAGCTATTGATTAATTTGTTGTCGTTCTTCTTGAATCAAATCTACAAGCGGAAAGACAGACTTGAGAAGATTCAGTGGAAGAAACTCGGCGTGTTTTTTTTATCTTCTATTATATTATATAAACTATCTGTGCAAATATATACACATATACACACATTTATATATCGTATTGTTAAAGTATCTGATTTGATGACTTTTGCTCAACAGATTTCTCGAATCAGCCGAATATGTAGGAACAGTGGACAAAGAGGGTGTGCTCACAGTACCAGTTGCACCAGAGGATACGTTGAGATTATGGTGCGGACTCGTGGGAACGCCACCACCACGGATCGAGTGGAGTAAAGGCAATGATATTATACCTGGAAATTCGCACAGTCTTGTCGTGGAACAGTTTAGCAATGAGCACGAGGTTATTATAAAGTTTCATATTTCAACTTAATAATTAATTAAAATGTATGACTTAGCATGATAGTTAGTACTAAATTTATCCGTTAGCTACATCTATTATATACTTGAGTATTATTTCTTAGGGCATCTACTCCTGCTCGGCGAACGGTATTCGCCGACTATGGAAAGTCATAGCTCTTCAGCCTCCGCACTGGGAGGGTTTCGCTGGCAGCGCTAATGCTAGTGAGGGTTCTGAAGCGCGTATCACATGCGGAATCCCGCACGGACAACCAGCGCCCGATATTCATTGGGTACTAAACGCTGAGCTGATTAAAACTGGAAAAGACATTAAAGCCACAGGTAAATGAACACGTAAATATTTAGCATAAATATACATTAATTTTTTAATTGAATTGGCTTAAATCAATATTTATAGTACTTTTATTATCTATATAATATTAAGCTGCGTATACATTACGTGCGGTAAACCCTCGTAATTTATACGCAGCTTCATGCTATTTAGTATAAAATTATAACGTGAATATTTCCTATAGTACCAATTTTGTCCGGTCTTTAACTGTAACGTAACGTAATAGTCTTTAAAGTAGAATTTAACAAAAGATCGATCCAATAGCTATGTTTTTTGTCGATTAATATGTATTTCTTTATTTAATAACAAAATCACTAAATTTTCAAATATTTAATGATACGTAATATAAAAATGATTCTAAAAATTATATATATATATATTATTTTCGAATAATGATTTTAAAATATAATATATATAGTATAATATAGTATTAATATTGAAATATAAATAAAATTTATACAGATCAACGCGCTTCGGTAACATTATATATGCGCTTCGTAGTTTCACTCGATTTAAGACAATGTCTTAGAACTGCGAGGCATCGAAAGGATCTGCACCCGTACGTGGTTGACATTGACGTATATAAGACACGTACGAAACGATTTGCTTCCTCGTTTCTGATACGCACCGCCAAGGTCTGGAATACCCTTCCGACCTCCGTTTTCCCCACCACCTACAATATGGGTACTTTCAAGTCTCGAGTGAATAGGCACCTTCTAGGCAAGCGCGCTCCATCTTAGACTGTATCTCACTTTCCATCAGGTGTGATACAGTCAAGCGCTAGCCTATACATTTAAAAAAAAAAAGTCTTAATTGACAAATAAACAAAACACTGTCAAAATTATAAGTCATAGGTATTTGAATTTAGTGAACATTTTTGTTTCGTAATGTATAAAATAAATAACACAATGTAGGTTTTTATTAGAATTATAATTGTTAATGACTAAATGAATAAAGTCACAAACAAAATGAAATGAACGCTAATCAAGTTCAACTGTAATTATTAACTCCTTGTATTGTTTACGACAATGAACTAACTTCAAAAGTGCTAGCTCAAGTAACTTTAAAGAAGTTATTTAAAGCTGACTCAGACTCGGAGCTCTTTCTTCCTTTCTCTATCCTTGTTCATAATTAGAGACTTTTTCTCTGACCTCAATTTAGCTGTAATTAAGCTTATCTAAATGGTTTTAAACTTAATAATAATACTTATTACAAACTTGATATTTGGTTGGGAAAAGGTTTAATTGGATAATACAATAAAAGCTTCGATGTAACGATGGGTAGTGCGCCTTGACAAATTTAATTCTTACACTAAATCAAAGAAGATTCAATAAGCGAATAGATGAAATACAATAAACTTCTTGACGATAAACGTAGGGGATAATATATTTAATAAAAATAACTTTTATAGCATTGGTATGATCAATAAGGTGTTAAAAGTTTTTAAACCATAGACTATGATTTTTTAATATGGCAACCGACCTAAATAAAACTATTTTGGCAATTTATAATTAATGATTAATATTTATTAGAAAAATAAGATTATTTCATTGCATTACTGATAGTTTGAAATCTGAATGTACCCTGTAAAAATAAACGTAACTTTTACTGCCATTGGCGGCAGCAAATACAGGAATGAAATGAATCGAACATACTAGAACTTTTAAATTGCTAGCCTGGGCAATTTAACGATTGATTTATTGAGTTTAATTAACAGACTGTAAAACTTTTGGATAACGCTCTCAACGCTTCGTGATGTTCATCGGTTATTGGTTGTCGTCCGTAGAGTCTGAGCTAGTGATCCAACACGTGGAGAAGCGTCGCGCGGGCATCGTGCAGTGCTTCGCGTGCAACGCGCTCGGCTGCGCGTACGACGCCGCGCTGCTCACCGTCGTGCCCGTGCAGATCTCTGACCAGGTCCTCTATTGTTTTCTTATAAGTACTGGTATGGTAGTATCCACATATAAATTGGCATCGACCTCCAGAACTAAAAAATGCCTGCCTTAATGCCTTTGCACTACTAAGTAGTGCTTTTTAGCGGTAGAATAAGTGACGTTTCGGTGGTACCGACCTGGACTAACTTGTACGAAGCCGAATACTTTTTTTTTCTTTGGGTACATATTGTTATTGCACCTGATCTGCATGTGCCTTTGCATTATTAGTACAAATTGGGTTTGTATTATACTTAAATAAAAATTACAGGATTATTCAGCGGAGACCCCGAAGACGATGCACATACCTTCACAACCTCCAAAGAGACATAATAGGAAAAATTCAAGAAAACATAAAGGTATTTTATTTTTTATTCTAAAAGAGTTACGATTACTTAAATAAAGCAAAAACTAATTTAACTTACACAACACATTGTAACCAGAACGAGTTGTACTTTGTTATGCCTTTAAGACAATACTTGTCTAGTATTTTACCCTGGATTCCAGACTTCTTAGTACTGTTCCGGCTTCTTGGTTTAGACCGTTGTTCCGGCTTAGTTAGATAAGTATATGAAATCTAAGCAAAAACACTTAAATCTTTTTAAACCCGCCTCAAATAGTTTTTATTGTTCTGTAAAATCTTTTTTATTTCTACAAAAAAAAAAAACTTAATGACCCATTGCCCATAAAAGATCTTCTCTCTACTTAACTAGAAGCTTATTCAACCACACGTCTCCAATACCAGTTGCACAGAACGCGTTAATTTTTACCGATGATCGGGAACTCAATTCCTGGCATGCACCACTAAATTTTCATATTCCTAATTTGTATTTATATATTTTTTTTAATAATTCGTGCTCAAAACAAACATCGTATGGATGTGTGTGTCTAATTTCACTGAAATTCTGCAACATATTTCACCAACCCTTATTGGAGCAGCGTGGTGGAGTAAAATCCAAATCTTCTCCGCAAAGGGAGAAATGCTGGCCGCATTGGGACATTCACAGGCTTTTACTTTAATATTTTATCTTGTTGCAGCGGTTTTGATTCCTCCTTCTCGACCGAACGTAACCCGCCTGTCGGATGAAAGTGTAATGGTGTCTTGGTCTCACGACAATCACGGCCTTCCTATACAGTTCTACAAAGTAAGTCATTTTAGTTGTTATCTATGGCATGATATCATGTTGACTTGTTTAAAAGGTGAAATTATAATATTTATATATGGATTTTAAGACGCGTCTAATTTGTCAACATTGTGTCTAGTCTATTTACGAGATATATATAATCTCGTTAATGTGCTAATTATATTTTATTTTCTTTATTGGGTATAGGCAATGATTAAATTTATAAGGCCAGCTTTTTGACCAAATATCTTAAAATTATTTTTAAAATATGACTTTAAGTTCAAACTAAATCCTTAACTAAAGAAAAATTAAAAGAAATCCATCAAATATTTTGATATTTCTATAAATCTTATCTAATGTAATACCAACTTTAGGTCCAGTACAGAGAAGTGACGAATTCTTCCAACATCCAGTGGCACACCGAAAACAACGATATTCCCGCTCACATACACTCATTCGAGATTGATGGACTTACTCCCGATAAATATTACAAGTAAGTACTTTGGCAATACTTTAAAGTTCTATCTTATGATAGTGTTTAGATATCGTCGCACTTGTTCAATTACAGTTCCTGTTGTTTCTTGTTAATCAATAATGGATAAGTACGGGCCGGTTGGCGTGGTTAGTGGATACTTGCCTTTCACTCCGAAGGTTGTGGGTTCGATTCCCACACAGGACAGACATTTGTGTGCATGAACATGTCTGTTTGTCCTGAGTCTGGGTGTAATTATCTATATAAGTATGTTTTGTTTGGTTTCCATAGTTCTGTTAGTTTGGGATCAAATGGCCGTGTGTGAATAAAGTCCTAAGACATTATTATTATTTTACTATATCTAGGATATCATGAAAAACTTAAGAATAAAGCACAAAACTATCTCCTATGGTGAAGGTAGGTCAGGCGTTTTGAAATAAATGCGGATGAACAAACTTACTTTATCATTAAATTCAATCAATTTATTATATTATTATTATTATTATTAATATATATATATATTTCTAACTTTATATCAAGTGGATTCAATTAATTAAAAATTAAAACAAACATCATTGTATTATGTGTTTATTTTAAAAATACAATTTTGTTGTTCTTTGTTACTCTGAAATTTTAATTACGATTTAGTAATTGCTAAACCACAATGCTGTGCAAGTAAATAGATTTATTTTCGGAGTGAGATAGTAAACCTATTTGTTGTCGATAATCAAATTTCTGCTGGTTTATATTAGCGGAAAACAACTATTAACCATTAATATAGAAAATTCGATGTACAATTTTTCAGCGAATTGGGATATAAATTATATACAAACATATGTTATTACAAATTGGCTTAAATGTTTTCGTTGCTAAGCTATGCTAAGCTATAAACTTAATATTATTTGAATCATTTCAATGCTTTATTAATTTATAACAATATGTTCCACGGTAGCCATTCTCAAGGGACACTAGCCATTTGCGCCTCACATATTTAGTGCACATGAGTGGACGCAAAAACAAGTGCACACCTAATTCCGTTACTCTTCTAATCCGATGGGACTGCAACGGCTTTATGTGCCTTCTGAAATACGAGGGTGTAAACACTGCCAGCTATCAGACTCCGGACTACTACTGAGAATTACACGTCTGAAAATCCCAATATTTTTATTGACTCGACCCTAAATTTGATATTAGGACTCCAGGGTTTGTGCAAAAGAAAATTTGTAGATCATTGTAATAATACGAAGTTAGAAAAACAAATAGAGCTGTCGTTAAGTGGTCACCACGAAGCAAATCATTAAAAAGTATTTCGGTTTGGTAGTGGAATAACAGATTAGTTGGTGCTCCCGACAAATGCAAATATATCACCAATTAAATAAATTAGTAAAAGTCGTTACTAACCGTATAATATATATATATATATATATATATATATATATATATATAATACTATTGTTTAAATGCGGCTTCGCCTGCGTTTTAGGGGGGGTGTGCTAGTGTTAGGTAAAAAAAGTAGGTTTCTTTGGGGTTTATGTTTATTTATTTATTTTTAAAAGCACACTTACAACTTGCATATAAAGCATTTACAAAAGAACTTATAAAACAATAATATCACATCTAATATGCATGTCAATTACAAGTGTACAATAGCATAGCATGTTTGCTTCATACTGAAATTCATCAAAATCGGTTCAATGGCTTAGCCGTAAAAGCGTAACAGGCAAACAGAGTTACTTTCACATTTATAATATAAGTATAGATAATATATGACATATATATTAAATAAGTTTTTACTTTTTAAATTTACAAAACATTTTAAAGAACGCTTTTTATCATTAAAAAAATATATAATAATACTTCTTTGTTGATCGTCTAATTGTTACTAGTAATTAATATAATTGGCTCTCATAGTGCAGCTGATACCCAAATGCGGCGTAATGTTCGAATTGGTATATGATTAAATTTGCATCAACTACTACAGGGTCTACTATACATAGATTAGGGGCGAGAGGGCCTAGTGGTCAGAACACGCAAAATCTGAACCGAATGTTAAGCTTATATAAAAGCACCACTGAAATTTCATATGCTTGATATATATTTACAATTCATTTCATGCTCTTCAGCGAAATACAACATCGTGAGGAAATCTGCATGAGAATCTATTTAGTAGTATAGTATTTAGTATTTAGTAGTGTTAGTGCCCTAAATCCACTAACACTGGGCCATAATGGCTTTGTTGATTAATAACGGATATTATTGAATCTATTCCTAGGTTCCGTATAGCGGCAGTGTATTCAAACCAAGACAACAAACTTGGGAGGAGTAGTGGCAAGTTCTATTTACAACGTGGCGGTTTTCAGAGCCCCCGGGCTCCGGTCCTCGATAAGGCTATTGCATTGTCACCTCACAGCATACAGATCAATTGGACGGTAAGTAATAATATCAGTTTGTTTTATTAAATATGTCCGTAGGCTATTTATCGCGTGTAGTTTTCCTATTCATATATCAGTGGATCAGCATAAGGTGCACAGCGTAGCTACAGATATGCTATACGTGATGAATGGTACGACGGGCGAGGTGACGTGTGACGAGGTGTGACGAGGTGTGACGTGGCGTGACGTGGCGTGTCCGCAGTGGGCGGCGCACGGGCAGGGCGTGCAGGCGGAGGGCTTCTACGTGTACTACCGCGCGGTGTCGTCGGCCGGCGCCTACGAGAAGGTGACGGCGCGCGGCGCGGCGCGCGGCCTGACGCTGGCGCACCTGGCGCCCGACACCGCCTACGAGCTCAAGCTGCAGGCCTACTCGGCGCAGGCGCCCTCCGACTTCAGCGCCATCCTGGTCAGTTGTTGCCTCGTTGCTCGTTTACATTCAGGCCACTTTCACCGCCCCGAGCTGCCGAAGTAATATTCTAAACATTAAAAAAATGTTTTCAAGTTATATCATATAATATCATGATAATAATATTTACATATATAGTAATATTATTTTAATTGGAATCATAAGCTTAAAAGCTTGGTTATATGATTGATTTTTTGTAACAGAGATTTTAGTAAAACACTATGTACGATATAATTTTTGTATCTACATGTGTTTCATTATTTTTATATATACTCGTGACTGCCTCACTGGTCTAGTGTCTAGATATGAGGCCGCTAACCCGGAATCCTGGGTTCAATTCCCAGGTCGGGCTAGTAAAAAAGTTATCGGGTTTTTCTGTCAGAAAATTCTCAGTAGCAGCCCGGGGGCTGGAAGTTGGAATTGTATACACTCTCTTGCCTCAGAAAGCACGTGAAGCCGTTGTTTCTGCGCCTGAACTCTTTCCAGTCGTGTCGGATTGCCGTCCCATCATATTATGAGGGTTAGGGAATAGAGAGTGCACCTGTGTTTGCATACACACACTCGTGCATAATAATATGCCTTGCGCAGTTGGCTAATCTCTCTGAAGATTGGTCGCCGTGGCCGAAATCGGTTTGGAGGACCTTACTTATATATTCGTAGTATAAATCGTCCCACGCCCACTCGTCGCGTCTGTATGTATCCCGCCTTTCATAGAATAGCATATTTATAAAAATATAGAACAGTGTTTCCCAAATTTTTTGATGTTTGGTAAATCTACGCGACCCTCTCGATAAGCGATCTCATATCTATGACTTTAGTGTAAACCGACTGTTGGTAATGCATTTAACTTTTTATTCGTGTTGACTGACACAACCCTTGAAAATATAATGTAATTATACATACAATATTTTATTTTGAACTTTGATCTATATTCACCCATGCAAAATATAAAATATTATCAATTTTGTTCGCCCCTTATAATATTTTATTACTCTTACATTGTGAACTTTTAAGCGGTTTGCCAACTTAATAATTCAAGTGCCCAACGAGAAAAATGATATTATTATATAGGTGTACACATAAGTTTTCGCCGTTTGACATGTGATGGTCCTACCGTATTTTTTGGTGGAAATGTTGAAATGTTAATTATCTTCTCATAAAACACCTAATATACTGTAATCTATAAGTATTAGCATTACATACTCATACTTTTAAAATATAGTTAATTGTTATAGTTGTTAATTTTCTCGTAGAACATTAAAATGACTTAACGGGTCAACAGTGTTCATAGATTGAGAACCACTGATATAGAAGGAAACGCGCAATTACACCCCGTTTACACTCCCCATTACACTCCTCATTATACTCCCCGTATACGATGTATTTGAGGTTATTGGAATTGAAACGTCTCCGCCTATGTTCCCATCACCGCAACTGTACGTTGTTATGCCGATAATAAATAATTAGGGTAAATAAGATTGTGTTAGACTTAGTTTTCGCTATATATTATAAAACTAAACATTGTTCCTTAATTAATTTGCGTTATTTACATCGTTTCATATATTTTATGTATTTATGTTTTTTTAGAAAATTGTGTATTCTCAATGAGTTCTTTTGCTTTACAATTTCCAAAACAAAAAAAATAATACAGTTCATTTAATAATAATTACTATTTTGAAACGATATTGCAATCTTAACCAAGATAATTTCATACACGAGAACATGATTCTCTTTGTGAGAAACAACAAACGAGATTGTTTGATAAAGTTAAACGGCGTGTGAGCTGTCGAGCTGCGAGAAAATAAAGGTCGCCCGTGTCGATACGGAACCCTCGACGTGACATTTGAGAATTATATTTACACCAGAAATGTTTTTATAAAATGCATCGTATTATTAATCCATAATAAATAATAAGTCATAACGTCGATCAACGTAAACAGATCGCGAAGACGCAGCGAGCCGTGGGCGCGGCGAGCAGCACGGAGTCGGCGCCCAAGGAGGAGGAGCGCGGGCCGCCCGCGCTGGTGACGGCTGGCGGCGCGGCGGGCGTGGCGGCGCTGCTGCTGCTGCTCGCCGTCACGCTGCTGCTGTGCCGGCGCGCGCGCCGCCCTACGCCCAGTGAGTACATTGTGTATCTCGTTACATTTAAATTCGCAGTAGGTGCTGCTAATTTTCACCTCAGTCGATCTCGACGTCCATCCAACCAAATTATATACATTCCACTCTAAGGAACCTTATGAGCGAGTGCGTATATACTCCTTCTACTGCTAATACTCTGCCTAGGCTATTGAGTCGGTAGTAATTCGAGTTAGTGTAATATATGTGATAGTTAAAAATTAGCGCTGCAATAATGTATAGCTGGTGGAGATATATCCGGCTAGACGAGACTGTTCTGGTCATTCGAATACGTAAATTAACTTTCTCGAACAATGTTTGCAATGTCTGCAACGGATATAAAATTCATAAAATTAAACATACTGTTATCGCGCCGCGACAAACGCTCGCCTAATTGGGTACTTCGTAGAAACACTTCTGGCACTGTTGTCACCCACAACTACACTTGTAAACTTCAGTTCCACGTGTGCGTATGTATGTATGTGTATGTATGTGTGTGTGTGTGTGTCTAAAAATAAACATTTCGCTCTCATCATGTCGCGACGGTTTAACACGGGAAACTTTTCCTTGCTCGGTTTTCTGTTTGTATAATAACATTTTCAGTAGCAGATTGTAAATGCTAATAAAAATATAAGTTCCTAGGGGCTGTCGCTTTGGCGGACTCTTGTTTACAGAAGCTAGGGGTAGATAGTTTGTTTAGGATAAGAACTGTGATTATAGTGGGAAGTGCTTCTACGGCCATTCATATCGTTGTTTCTGAGGAAATTAGACCGCCGGAGTACAGTTGGCTCATGTTCCCCTCGATATAGCGAAACTTGTTTGTTGTATACGTTTACATATAACTTTAACTCCGAGAACTAACAATAGGGAACAAATATATTTTAAATGTTGTAAAGAAACGAATATCCATTTACAATACACGTACGTTTACAATACACGTATATCAGATATGTAATAGTATCACTTTATCAAGACAAATAATATCAATTAAAAAGGTACAATTTTCAACAATGGCTACGAATCACCATTTTTTGTTTCGAATCGAACGTATAAAATTTCTGTATTGAATTTACGAAAGGGAAAGCCAGATAAATGCCATGCCACGATTCGTCCTAAGTTTATTAGCGTTTGAATTGGATTTCGTATGTATCTGCTTTATCCCATCCATAACTCTCCCGTTTAAATCCTGTATATCACTTTAGTACGCCTATACCTTTTGTGTCAATTATTAATCTTCGCCCATATTGGAATTTCATAACCGGTAAAGCGAGGAGCGAATGAATGAATAAATGAACGACCGATACAGGGAGTAATAAACGTCCGGAAGAACGAATGTGTTTCGATAAACGAACGATTGGAGGCGTAACGGACGTGTTTTGTGTACATTTAAGTGTTACGAGTAGGTTTTCATTTTCCACTGTAAAAAATTGCTTCGCTTACACACGGCAGTACTTTACAATTTTTATGTAATCATTGGAATCCGTTCGCAAATAGTTCATCAGTTTTATAGTTTACAGAATTAAAATAGAACAAATATCTCTTTTTTAAACATCGTTAACGATTAAAGAATATTTAATTATACATTTTATCTTTGATTTCAAAATTATTCAAATTTTTAATTTAATTATATATATTCTTGTATATAATAATTAATAATATTTTTTTATTTACAATCATCATATCACATCAGAAACAAAATGTGAACGATAATAACTGCATTAGTGTAAAACTGTGATGCAGTTACTAACCGCAACCAAAGTCCGCCAACATTTCTCTATTATTGTAAAACATTTGAGTTACACAAAATAAAATAATATTCTTGTATTATTATTAATTTTGTATATTTCAAAAACAAAGTTAAGTGGATACATTATGAATTATATGATATTTAATTATATTACTAAATTACAGATATCAAAGGAAAAATCTCATAGACATTCCGCTCGTAAAATTAATGAAAATAGATGCCATAAAGTGTCAAGTTGCGAGTAATGAGGTCAACAGTTTATAGGCGAAAGTATCGCTCGTATAGCTTTTGACCCCTCTGTCTTGACTTCTTTTGTTTAGTGCTCGCTACATTCACTGCTTCAAGCTATTTGAAAGAAGAAAAGTCTTTTATATCCCATTTTTTTTATCAAAAATGAAATAGGATATTTCATTATCAAATTAATTATTCTAATTGGTTGGTGTTGTATCTAAAGTGATAAAGGAAGTTTTGGAGATAATTTTTCTAATGTTGCTTAATTTTTATTGGTCTCCTACAGCCCCGAGTCCGGCTCGGAGGTAAATGCCCATTACAACATAAATAATATTTACTTAAAATATATATTTTGCTTTTGAAGAATCATAAGTGCGTTCAATATTTTTTCTATTTAAATACGTATCAATGGGAAAATTTCATTCTGGTAATGGCATTAGAAGTTCTAGATTCTTGCCGAATATAAAATATGCAGCTATTTTTGTTTATATTGAATATTAAGGAGGCTTCTACTCTATATTGCATTCCACTTTGGAATTTAAATATTTAAACAAGCATAGAATATTACTGAATATTATATACTTATAGATATGTTATGTTTTTTGATTTCAGTGTAATAAGAATAATATAACCAAATAGATTATTTGAAATTTTCTACTTAAGTAATAATTCATTTTATATACATAAAATATTTCAAAATCTCAAAATTAATAAGTAATTAAATTGCGTATTTTGTCAATTTTGAATCAGTACTATCAAACTAATTAGGGTGAAGTTCTTGCAGATATTTTAAATACTTTTACATGAATTAAACTAAAGACTGTTTCGTAAATGTATTTTAAAATATTTATCATTATTTTGCAGCGGTTAGTTAACCGCAATATATAGTTATATACGTATAGGTTTGTTTTAGTACTTATATAAAATATTAAGGTACATAATTATTCATAAAATAAAATATTAATTGATTTATAAAATCTGAAGGCTTAAAACTTATCTTCCATGTATCACGAATCAATTTTAATGTACGAATTTATTTTCAGAAGAGAAAGGCTCGCCGGAGGGCGGCGCTAACGGCTACCTTCCAGCGAAAGTGCCCATCACCATTACAGCTAACCCTATGCATGGAGAGGTACTTTCATTTTTTATAGGAATTTCATAATTAGGATGAGTATTATTTTGAAAAGTTATTATTCATCATTTTTTGTAATATAGTATATTATTTTTTAAGATTAAGTAAAGGCAAATTTCATTAATATTAACGTTAGCCTTTCTTAACGATTTTTTTTATTAATAATGTTAAATATTCATTATGATCTTTTTTTAAATAAAACATGCTCTTAGGGCGGTGATGGTGGAGTAGAAATGTCGTTCATTCACAACAACAATTGCGGCAACACTACCAGTAGCGACGATACTTTACCACATTCAAGGAAAAATGGACCTTCAACAAGACAGTATGTGTAAACCAAGCTCAATCAAAAGTGGACTATAAACATTACGAAAACAACTGGCAATTAATTGACAGTGGCTAGATTAATAATTCTACCATTTTGGTATTTTTACACTCATATCTTCAAAATTCTATTGTGATAACTATCGCGTGAAGTGCGGGGACTCTTGACAGTACAAAAATATATTTATTGCTCCTCTAGTGTATGTTTTACGTGAGATGTGTGGAATCGGTGTTTTGGCATTTATTTGCTTTTATTAGATTTTAGTGAATATTTCGAATAAGTTATGATTAAGTTGTTTAGGATTGAGTCTTTGAGTAATGAACGGAACGGTGTAAAAATTTCTGTATGTTTTTTTTTTAAATGAACTGGCCTTATTTTTGAACGAGTAGACTGGTATCATAACTAAAAGTTTGTATTTTTTTTTAAATATTTTATTCAATGCTGGCAATTTTCTGTATCTTTTTTTTAAATATCAAACAACATTTTGCATAAATCACACAGTGGAGTATTATAGATGTGTTTAATTTTGTAATCATATTTACTACTATTTTTGTCAGTTTTAATTGGATTATCACTTACCAATAGTTACTTTATAATCGTTTTTTTTAATGATGTAATTGCAAAGATGTCAAAGGCCACTTCTGAACGAATTATCAATTTTCTATAAGCGCTTATTAACTGTAAAGATCTGATTACACTCTTAAGTTGCATTCCCTTTTAAATATAGGTATAAAATAGTATTTTTGTGGAATTTCTCCTTTTGCGACGCAATAAAATGACACCAATAGTGCTGATTTATTTATTATATAAGGTGAAATACAAAGTTTGCCATTTAAAAAACGGCCATTTTTTGATCTGGTATCATTGTAAAACTAATATGCAATATGAAGTTATTTTAATTATGTTAAATTAATTGTAAAATTTTGAAAAGGTTGCTAATATTATAAGACAGAACAAACATAAAATGTGATGTGTATAAAAAAAGTGAAGATCACTTTTTTTTAAAATAAATAATTTAAATCAATAACCGCTTCGTTAAAACGGACGTATTATTATTATTGGATAAAACTTGTTCTAATTTTAAAAGTTTTCGAATTGAACATTTTCAGATAAAGTAAGTCAATGGATTCAAATCTTATACAAAATTAGATGACTAGTATCATGCTCGTTTATATATATATATATTTGACTAAATATTTGGCGTCGTACTTAAAACACTATTGACGTAAATAACACGATTAAGATTATACGATTTCCGTCAGTTTTTTTATTTATGTAGGTTTAATTTATTTTATAAATCGAATAAAATTATCTTTTTTTATGGTTGTGAGATTGGATTTATTTACAGTGACCGACTGTCGTATTTTCGTTTTATTTTTGCGATATAAAAACGCGTGATGAAAAACATTGTAGTTACATTTTATATAAATACTTTTTGCTTCGTCCATATCACTGAAGTGCCGTTTTAATTTAAAACTTTTATTAACTTCATTCAGCTTAAATAGGGGTGATACTGGCCATAGATAATAAACTTAATTAAAAATATATTTTTAGAATGGCAATGATTTATATAAAACTCTTCGACATTAATCTCATACACACGTTATTATTATTTGTTACGAAAATTATTAATTAGTTCTTGCATATCGAGCACTTTTTACTTTATTAACTAGATTGATGTAAAATATTAATATCTTATGATATTAATGTTATTTTTAATGATACTTCTTTTGTAATGCAAGTTATAATTAGTAAAAAAATCTGTATTAAACCGGTAATCGTGTTTTTTTCCAACTAGCTGTTACAAGCTGATATTGCTCGGTGTAAATTTTTTTAGAGGTACAGACTATATAAAGTATTTGTATGTTTTTGTGTAAAATAATATTGTAATAGACTTTTTATGTTAAAAATTGTAAAACGATTTATCGACTGTATGGAACGTCATCAGACTGAAACTTTTTGTAAACAAAATAAATGTAAATTATGAAACAAACTTTGTAGTTTTATCTTTCTGCATCTTATCTGGAAATTGGTATCGTTTTACTAGGTTACTACTTTATTTTATTTATAAAAGGTATAAGGTTTAGGTACTTACTTTATTTTATTTATAAAAAATATAGTAAAAATAATATATTCTTATTTTTTTTAAGAGAACTGGTTTTGAACCTTAAATATAATTGTATTTGATTCCTAATTTACACTTATCCATGTCCAGAGGTATGTCTATGTCAAATTTCACTACATGTTGTGCACGTCATCCCGTTAAGTTTGTGAGTAAGACACGAATTATGTAATAATCAAATTCGAATTTCAAAAAATTGACATAAAATATCTCTTAACTCGCAATCTTCTCAAACAGTAGTACTTCTTAAAAGCAGTGTGATATTCACAACAATTCGTATTTACTTATACTTTTTTAAACGTTAGAAAAAAGGGCGTAACACCACCGACACAAACGTTCTATAAGAAACGAAACGTAAATAAAATGAATTTTAAAATCTTACATTGGCAATTACTAACGGCCTGTCCCCTGAAATTCTTCTTCAGGGATTAAAGAGCGGGCCGGGCGTCCAGCCAAATCGGCTTTTGTCCAGGTGTCGATGGTCGACAAAGATTGAAGAGATACTGCTTTAAATTAGTCCGTAGCCTCCAATTCGCCGTGCAGCTCCTGCAGTTAATTGGAATATATATACGGTTTATTGAACAATTTACTGCATGCGGCAGATGCATATAATTGATTGGATAATAATGGACATATACGTTGACTGTACTTGTATATAGTCATAATTTGAATTAGGTTCTAGTACGATTATTTCGCTGACGGTGTAGTATCTTCAGAAATCTATTCGATTAAATTTCAACAGTTTTACCTATAAATGTTGATTAGGGGTGTATAGTTAAAAATAATAATAGCAATACCCTGTTTTTTACATAAAATTATGATTTAGTTATTACCATATAGGGGCGGTTAGGCGGTTAGTAATGTCAAATCGATATCGATGTCGATAAAAGAAAGAGAGAAAACAAACAGTGTTTTACAAAATACCTAAAAAATAAAGCTTACTTTTACCGTTACAATTTAAGACAAGTTTTGCTTTTGTAAAAGATTATTTAAAAATCATAGCGCTTTTTTATCTCATAATTTATTATTTAAAAAAAAACTTCTTGAAAGAAAACTCCAATAATGATTTGAAACCGTACCTATACGCTAGCCATTAGACCAATGAGTGTCTTGGTCTTATTATCAGAAGAAAGAAAATGTTGTTATAATATTTGATTGAAATTATAATCTTGAGTAATAATGGCTCAGTTGATTGACACTTTAACTTCAAATTAGCTTAATCCAACCATGTCTAGAGGACTTCATCGTTCGAGTCTACTGCTTGATTACAGATAACGATAAAATCGACTACACGACGACACGATATGTTTTCGCTTATACTTTCGAAACGTATTTTATAAAATAAACAATTTAATGAACTTTTTTATTGTAATGTTAATTTCTAATTGTTATAAAATTAATAACTTATTTTTGTATATCTTATAATATTTTTAAGAATAACAAACGTTTAAATAATATAAATAGCTTCTCACAAGTTAATATTTCATTAAAAATTATCGAATTAATATCGTAGATGACGAATGGGCATATTCGCAGAAAATATAAACCGGTTTCGGAACGAATATTTTCTGCAAATACTGTGTGTATTAAAATACAAACCAGGGTATGAATTTTTAACCGACGTATATTAACCATGAAGGTTTAATTGTATGGAAAATACTTTGTTCCGTTGACGACGTATCATCGTCAACGTATCGGTGTCGTCTGAATTAAATATTCCTTTGATTTAATAGATATTGGAAATCGACATCACATTGCATCAATAGCTGTCAATTACAAGCCTTCATACTGTCTAATTGACGTAACTGCGATAAATTAAGTGATTAATTGGCGTTATATTAAAACAAGATGGCATTTAAATGCGGCGCAAAATAGTTCATATCTTTTATTCAGTAGAATAACAGATTCGTTTATTATTCTAAAGAAATATTTGAAATGAAAATTATTCTTGTTAACGTCGAATTTCAAATGTTATTAAGATTAAATCCTGAACGAAATAAGTTTATAACTAGAGATGTTATGATGTATAGTGAAACTTTTCTGTTCTCGATTTATTAAAAAAGTTGTTCTGAAAGATGTTGCTAAGACTTCAAAAAAAAAAAGAAAATAAAAAATATGTTTCTAACGAGAAAATAAAAGCTAATTTCCTCTGTCGATGTTGCACATTTGTTCGCCCTAGATTGAATATATTTCCATTAAAAAATGTAAATACGCGAGCGTCATCGTATTTAGTAGCAGTAATGGGATCCAACGCGGGGTATTAAGTAAGCTGCTGCAGTAAATCACGAATTTATTCGCAAATTAGCTTTTACGACCGACGTTTATGTTTGTGCACTTGTTGTTTCGTTTTTGGCTTAATTTTTTTCCCATTATATTAACTTATCTGAAATTGTCTTGCTATATTAAAAATAGACTAAGCTTGTGTCCAATTTTATAAGGAAGGTGACAATTAGCGTAGCAAACTATTTTAAAAATGAACGGGAAAATTGAGTTTGTTCACAGTTGTATTTTAGTTTTCAATTTAAATTAATTTGTACTTTATGATATTATTATTCTCGGATATCACACGCCCCAGTTCTCGAGTATTTGTTTGTAGGTCCGGATAGCTGAAATTGTTAAATTATGGTTTCATAATGAAAATTTAAAAACATATGCTTGTCTATTTGGATTTAAACAAATAAGGTTTGATTTATTTGGGCAGAGTTTAGGATTTCCTCGCCTACCGTGCACACTCCATACCCTACCTAACTATGCACATGAAATTGAAGTAAAAAACCTTACATTTTATTTAACGCTAAAAACACATTACGCGTTTCCTCTACGAGAACAATGGGGGGGGGGGGAGTATGTGGGGCTCGCTGGTGTCCAAGACGCCGAGTGAGCCCCGGACATCGGAATACTTACTAAAAAACCAGCTGTACCCTTTCAGTAGAAGAGACGTCCTGGGCCGAGTCTACATAAGCTGGTTGGTGCTTTTGAAGTTAAGTATGTTTAACTGAAAAAATATATGTAATTGTTTTTTTTTTAAATTATTTTTTAGAATATTAATTATGTACTTGTAGCCATAAATTATTAATGATCGCAATTTAAATACAACCGACTACATAAAACTCCAATTAAAAGACCGTTTACAATTTGAAATCAAAATGTTGTGTACTTATCTTTGTAAGACAAAATTAACAACACAACATTTCTCGTTCAGGATGCCTTTTGACTGATCAAATATAACATACACAGAACTGCAGGATTTAAGCTTTGTTTAAACATCCTGCGCAATCCAGACATAAGGACGTCAAAGGTCAAAGGATTTGGCTTAGTATTCAATACGTATGCAGTATTAATACTCGAGGCATTTTGCATTACGATTTGAAACAGTATTGATTCCTCGCTTTAAATGTTTTAAACTCGAATATTCATAATTTTAATGAACTTATGTTATACATGTATATACCGCTTTTTTTTTTTTGAAGTAGAAGAGACTAACGACCAAAGTAGATATTGTTTTGCATACTACTAATAATGAAACTTTACAATATACAAAAAATGCACTTATTATAAATACGCTTTTATTGTCGCCACCATTTTCATTTGAAAGGGAACCCACGTAAAAATATGAATTTGGGAAGGTGAATAAAACCGAGAATTGTGACTTCTAATCCAGCCTTCCCAAGAGTGACCAAAGTTGGGTTCATTTGATTTTCAGTTATTCAAATTTTTTTGCCAATTTGTATCTAGTAACCCGTTGTGTAGCAGTGTTGTGAATTAAGTTCCAAAAAGTCTTCTCAGCGGTGGGAATTTTTTTGATTATAGTATTCAGTTTTAAATATATACTCACATTAAATACCAACTTCTAGAAAATTCTATTTTTATCGATTTCAGTCACGACATTTTAACTTTACAATTAGGTAAAATTGAAAAACTACGTTTAAAAAAAAAAAAACTCAGTGTGTCGATGACAAAACAAATACTACCGAATTTTCGACAGGTCACTCTTTTTCGCGTGGTTTTTCGTTTTTATTTAGTGGAGTCGGATTTTTTTTCCACTATTTTTGTCTGTACAATTTTCACGATTCAGCTGTTTAGGAATAGCACGCGAAAAACGTTCAGCTCGGATATAAATAATAAAACAACTCTTCTACAAAATAAAAACATACTGTAACTGTTTTAACCGACAGTTCACTTATGTTTTATAGTATCACTCTTATATATTTTTAACTCGGCCTATTGATATATTTAAATCTAATTTTAAAAGATAAATAAGGCTCATTACTTGATAAAATACAATATAAATAGAACGGCGTCAAGTTGTGCTTAGATTTTAATGCAGAATAAATAATAAATATAACTGGAGGAGGAGAAACTACGGAGATTCCTGCCGGTTCTTCTCGGTACAATCTACATTCTGAATTCAGTACCTTAACATTACGATTCGATGTTATTTTTATGAGCCTACTTAAATAAAGAATGTTATATAAATATATTATATGAACAGTAACTTATTATAATGGTGACAATTACGATTATGACATCTCGAATTGATTTTTTACTGATTTTTATTATAACAAAGACATTTATTCATGATTTTTTGTTACTTTTAATTTATGAATCTGGAAGGATGTACATTTATAATTGATATGCATATTAGATATATTAATATTGTTTTATTAATTTCATTTGTAAATGTTTTGTATGTATAAATGTTATGTTGTAAGTGTGCTTTTAAATAAATAAATAAATTTAATAATTACACACATTATTTTTATACAAAGGGACATAAACGTATGATAATCATAACCTGTGTTAAAATTAATCGAAAAATAAATTAAAGGTTAATACAATTTTAAATACAACGAATTTATATTAAGTGACCGCTTTTAAATTTCATCATATATGGACAGTTAGGTTCGATTTTTGAGCTGAGGCAATCCGTTGGATCCAGTCGTTTCATTGGTCAAAATGATTCAGAATTTATTTGTGAAAAACAATAGGCCGACAGATTTTAAACTATGAATAATGTTACTCATTTGCAATGTAACCTTGCATCTTAAAGTTATATTCTAAAGCGGTTTTATGATATTAAAATTATGCGCCTTAAGCTAAATATGCATTTGCAAGTTTTGTATATAGTTTATTCTACGAGACGTACGCAACTGACTAGCGCTTTAGAAATTATTTTAATAATTATATATTGATAATCAAAACAAAGACAGATTACGCAAAACTATTATAGACAAAAACTCTAAGTGAAACACGGTAACAGCCTGTAAATGTCCCACTGCTCTATGCGCTAAGGCCTCTTCTCCCTTTTTGAGGAGAAGGCTTTGGAGCTTATTCCACCACGCTGCTCCAATGCGGATTGGTGAAATACACATGTGGCAGAATTTCAGTGAAATTAGACACATGCAGGTTTCCTCACGATGTTTTCCTTCACCGAAAAGCACGAGATGAATTATAATCACAAATTAAGCACATGAAAAACTTCAGTGGTGCTTGCCCGGGGTTGAACCCACGATCATCGGTTAAGATTCACGCGTTCATACCACTGGGCAATCTGTGGCCATCATCATCAAGTGAAACACATACATACGCAATGAAAATATCATTTAAGTTAAAGGCTAATCACACTCACACATTCAAACCGAAACATACGGTACTGTAGTGTGAGTATTTTCAACAATTGGCGTTATTAAAATTAGATCAGAGTATATATTTGAAGATTTTCATGGGTATCAAATATAGTTCTTTCCTTAGTTATTTAATAACTCCATTTTATGTAATAATAATGTGTATTCGGGTTATGCATACTATAAACGAATTATTAAATAACCAATTGTTATCCTCCTAATGAAGTGTGAAAGGGGAGGCGCATACGTTATCTGCCAACCATTCCAACGTCATATCATAAAGATAGCATTTACTGGTGGTAGGACTTTGTGCAAGCTCGTTTGGGTAGGTACCAGCCAATCTTCAGATATTCTACCAAAAAACAGCAGTATTTGATATTGTTGTGTTCCGGTTTGAAGGGGGGTAAGGGGGGAACGGAACTACCATCTCATCCGACCCAATTGCCAACCTCACCTGCACGTGGTGCTCCATGCTAGATAACAGACGAGGCCCTGGCGACCGATCAATGGCGGTATAACCATACGCATCCAACACAGTGATTGGAAAAGGGAAGCAGCGACTTTGAGATACAAGTAACCTCTAAAATGTCTGGTGCAGAAGGGGAAACCACTGCACTATTATTCCCTAGTTATCGTCAGCTTTAGGAATATTCAAAGCTGACTGCCAACCTTCGCTAGTCGGAGTGGCACTCGAAGAAGAAGAAGAAGGTTTGAAGGGTGAGTGAGCCACTGTAATTACAGGCACAAGGGATTTATCATCTTAGTTCCCATTTGGTTCCCAAGGTGGCGCATTTGCGATGAAAGCGATGGTTAACATTTCTTACAATGCCAAGGTAAGAAATGCGTTGGTCCACTTACCATCAGGTGGCCCATATGTTCGTCCGCCTATCTATTATATAAAAAATCGAAATCGAAATCGAAAATCATAACCAAAGCCTGTGGGTTTAATTCTGGATAAGGATCACGTCAGATGGCAATGCACAAAAACATTGAGAGACAGCTTGCTCTTTCTTATTTCACCATCTTGGAATAACTCGCTATTAAAAGGAAAGGAACTGTCTATTACGAAGTACTTATTAACATATTTAATAATATATTATTGCTTCGATATTTATGATAATACTATGGTTCTTAAGCAGAGCTATGAAGCGCTTTGGCGCTTAATAGGAAAACCGCACTACCATTGTGCGGCCTTAATAGCTTGTAAGTAACGCCAATGTGACATCCTCTAAACGTAATCACAAGCCATTTACATATAGATATGCATTGCGTCATTTGCATCCGAATTGGAAACTTGACGTGTTAAGAAAATTGGTATTAAGCTTGTGAATATTCAATCTAAAATAATTTCTGCCGTATTCCTTCTTTTACGTCCATTCGATGTGATTTTTCTATGCATTTTGATAAGCTATATTATATATAGGAAATACTTTATTTATTTTATTTGAGTAAAAACCTGATAATGAATATCCTATATATATACTATACTATAACCTGATAAATAATAAATATTAGCAAAAGTGCAATCGACTGTTCACATCTTCAAGACGATGTCGCCGTTGTCTTATATACCATGTTCTTACGCCTGTAAATACATCGGCTTTACTCACCCTTCAGATAGAAACACTTATCAGATATCTAATATATTGTTATTAGATTGTAGACTAACTGGGAAAATGCAATCGACAATTTTCAAAGCGATTGAACTTTGATTTCGTCCAAATAAAGTGTCTATTAATTGGTTGAAAGACAATGTCAACCAGATTGCTTGGAATTTTGGGTTTTTTTTGTTACATACATACACCGCTTAACAGCAATACTTGTATTGTTGTATTAGTTATTAATGCATTGCTGATATAAGGAATGGTTAATACTTTTTACGTCATGGTCTTTGGGAAGTAGTAAAAATTTATGTAATAATAAAAAAAAAAAAAACTTTATACTTGAGAAGATTCAATGAAAGAAAGTTCATGTTTTTTTTGTTCTGAAAGAATCCCGAGAAATGAGGTCTTCGCTAGTTTTTTAAAACTCCAGTTTAATTGTCACGTATATTAAATCATATACATTTTACTATGTCTACTTTGACCTTTTCTAATAAAGTACTAATACTTAGACCGAAGTAGAAAAACATCGAGCAAAAACAGCTAGTCATCAATAAGCCCTTAAAAAAACATTAGTTCTAAAAAAAACTCAATATTACAAGCTTCACGCTTAGTTGGACGAAAAAAAACGATTAAGTAACGCTTTTAAAATAGGAATTTGTACAGAAATACTTTATTTGTTTATTTTATGTCTATCTATATTAAGAACTGTTGTTAACTGATGTTATAAGATTATACCATTTTTTATTTCGAGTGAATTAAATCCCTTATACTCGAATAAAACTAATATACGTTATAAATAAAGAACAAGAGTTCGTTATTTGTTTGAACGCTATCTTACGAAGTATCTATCCAAATTCAAATACATAATTTTTATAGTATACTTCGCGATATATATACAATATAAATATACATAGTATATTAATAATGAGGTATAATGCCAGAACGTGTTACTTAGTCCTAGTGTAATTTAATCTATCTATTCTTGTCCATTGTTCATCAGCACCGGTTAGACCTGACTTAGGTTGACTAATTTGCCGCCTGTCGCCTTAGCTACCTGCCTAAGCTTTACATATAACGTGGATTACTATATAATACAGTTGTTTCTGTAATATTACCATTTATCATTATACTAATTTGATAAAGCTGGGCCTATTACGGATAACTATTAATAACTTTAAGGACATGCAATTACACAACAATTTAACGAAATTTTAGCTAAAATTATCCGTCAGTAATTATTTTTAATTAAACTTATTTGTTGTACTGGTTGGTGGTTTATTTAGTTTAAGTATTTATTTATAATTATTTCTGAAAAATAATCAAGTTGCCGTACGATTGTACTCTTACAATTCGTGACTGTATTTTCTTGGGTTAACGTAAAAGTTACTTGGATATCGTTTAATTCAAAAGTGGCAAAATTACTTTAGATTAAATGAGCAAATGATACGTTCAAACAAATTACTGCAAAAAACCATACAAAAGTGACATGTTTACGTTTTTTTGGTTATATTATAATCACATTATATTTACAGTAACAGCCTGTAAATGTCCCACTGCTAGGCCAAGGCCTCCTCTCCCTTTTTGAGGAGAAGGTTTTGGAGCTTATTCCACCACTCTGCTCCAATGTGGGTTGGTGGAATACACATGTAGCAGAATTTTATCTGAAATTCCTCACGATGTTTTCCTTCACCGTCAAGCATGAGATTATTTATAATCACAAATTAAGCACATGAAATTTCAGTGGTGGTGCCCGGGTTTTAACCCACAATCATCGGTTAAGATTCACGCGCTCTTACCACTGGGCCATCTCGGCATTAAATTATATATAATCCAATTTAAATATATTTATATGATTTTTCAGTAATTATATGTGAATAGGTAAAGAGATAATCTAGATAATGCTTTCCGGCAGTGTGTAAATTTAATTCGGTGGTTACGTCCAAGTAACCAAGCAAGTAAACTAGCACTTACATTTATATATATGTATAGTATAATGTGTTATGTTAAGTTGAGCAAATGGTTACTTTTTGTGGGTTTATATGTATTGGCAATACAAATAAGTAGTGGATTGCGTAAATCTTTGTGTATAAATGTTATTATAGAAAGTATAATTTATAAAAAAATTGTTCACATAAATAACTACTGAAACATTGAGAAAAATAAGATTTTGTTGCCTAATAATTGTAATATTAGCATTATTTTGATGATATTGTCAAGTCAAGTCAAAAAAATTTATCCAATATAGAAGCGTTGCACTTATTTATTGATTGTCATAAATCTACCACCGGTTCGGACACACCTCAGACCTGAGAAGAACCGGCGAAAGAAGCTTAGTTTTTTTTTATATCTCATTCTTTACAAATAATATACAACAATAGCATAGTATTTTATTTAAAATAACCTGGAGGCGATCGTTTCATTCCCAAGGTGTGCAATCATTTAAAAAGTCACTGGTTATGTAATATCCTTTAGCATTCCTTAACGATTCTTTTAAATTTCAAATATGCGTGAAACATGCTGTGAACGGAGATTTGGTAAAATTTATCACTATTAAGTTCTAGTTTCACGGTATTATTCATTTAATATAATATTGCAGATGGTTTTAACTACGAACATACGCGTTTTTAATATTGTTCAACGTTTCAATAAGTTACAATAGTTTACTGTGGTGGCTGACACCACAAACATTTTTTTAACAACGTATCGTTGCTTAGTTTAAATTGCTAAACGTTCTTCTCTTTCTTACAAAATAGCACTGAGGCCTATAAAGTGGGCAGTGTGTGTGTCCTTGACATTAGCCTGTGCCACTCGCCAGTAGATAAACTGTCTCCATGAACAGATGACGTCGAACTGTTTCCCTGTTGCTGCGTGAACCAAAAACTAACAAACACACTTTCGCATTTATAAATGTAAGAAAAGTAAGAATATATTTAAATTACAGTTGATTCTAATAGAAGTAAAGATAAAAAAAAACACATCATTCATCAAGATCTAAATGATATTTTTTTGTGAAAAATTAGGAGTGAAGTTATTATCGAAAGTAAAATTAAAGTCGACATCAGTAGAATATTATTGTAATATAAACAAAGAGTATATTAATCAAGATATGTTTGCAGTACATAATAAGCAGAGCTATTAGCAAATCGTATGACGTATCGCGAATATAAACTTTTGTTTGTTTATATTTACCCGTCATGCGATTGAAATATACTGTAGCGAATTATTATTTTTTCGGTAAAAATAGGCAAATAAAACAATAATATACGATGGGCTAACCAATTCACGCATAGATAAATTGTTGAATTTAAATATTCTAACTTAAATCAATCTTTTTTTCATGTATAGAATAGACGGACAGACTCGAGAGTAATCCTATAATAAGGGTTACGATTTTACATTAACTTTACGGCATCCTAATACTGGTGGTAGAGCTTTGTGCAAGCTCGTCTGGGTAAGTACCACCCACTCATCAGATATTCTACCGCAAAACAGCAGTACTTGGTATGGTTGTATTCCGGTTTGTAGGGTGAGTGAGCCAGTGTAATTACAGGCACAAGGGAGGGACATAATATCTTAGTAAAGGTTGGTGGCGTATTGGTGATGTAAGCGATGGTTAACATTTCTTACAATGCCAATGTCTATGGGCGTTGGTGACCACTTACCATCAGGTGGCCCATATGCACGTCGTCCTTCCTATTCTATATAAAAAAAAATATTTAAAATGCATAGCTTTGCGTATAATTGCGTTCATTGGTCTTGTAGTTGAATGTTTCAAGTTTCACATTACTCATGAATCATATTTTTTTAAAATACCGTTGTTAAATTTATTCAAGACAATTAGCTAGGGGAGCTAATTTCCATTAGGAGTTCTTGTTGTTTCGAATAATGGAATTCTTCTCGCGGTCCGGTCAATTAGTTGGGACTACAGAGCAGAGAACTAAACAGTTACTTTAAAAATGTGCAAAGAATTTGTAACATATTTGGATTATCGTTCTGATTCACCATCAATTCTGTTCAACAAATTAAAATACATACTTTTCAATTATAAAATATTTAAGTAATAAATTGTTAGGAATCTATATAATTATATAATTAGTTTTGTGGTTTTTAATAATAGTAAAAAATAAATATTATATATTTTTATGATTAATGTTATCGTCTCGGTTATAGTTAATTGTTACAGTATACATGTGATTTTCAACGTTTTTTTATCATCGATACTTCGATTAAATAGTCGAAAGTTCTTTGCTATAAGAAGAACATCACTTACACTCAACAAATACTCTTTTTTTATATTAATTAAATGCATTCTCTATTTCTTTTCGTTCATTTAGTCTATGGTCTAGTACTCAGAACACGTAGCAATTACTTCAGTAATTAAAACGAAAATACAAAACACCGATACGAAAAGTAATTTTTAAACAATCCTTTGTTTACTTATTCAGTAAAAACATGTATTTGTATTTATTTTAATCTTCTGAAAGTATGCTACGAATAAATATATTACGAGTATACCGTAGCTGTAGGTAAATAATTAATTAGTTTGTGATTATTTTTAAAAGCGTTTTGTTAATTTATCTATAATATAGCAAACATTTTGCTATATTATAGATTATATATACAAAAAGCCGAGATGGCCCAGTGGTAAGAACACGTGAATCTTAACCGATGATCGTGGGTTCAAACTCGGGCAAGCACTAGTGAGGAAACCTGCATGTGTCTAATTTCACTGAAATTCTGCCACATGTGTATTCCACCTAAGTTGACCAGACTGTTGTTGAGTTCCAAACTAGGTTTATTTATTTGTTATAGGAAGATAGATTGTTATCGGTACTAGCACTGTGTGCAAAATTTCAGCTCAATCGTTTGAGTGGAAATATTTAGGTAATTTAGCTAAAATATTAAACGCTCACTAATTAGTGTAATCTAGTATAAGTTTTGTATTCTCTAAAATATATACGTTATTATTTCGTATTGTTCTTGTTTTGGTTTTTAATATACTAATTGTTAGTATTTTCTGTTCTTCTTCTTCCTGTTCTTTTCCCACTACGTGGTGTTGGCACAATATGTATGCTTTTTCCATTCCTTTCTCTCACTCTTTATCTCAATACTTGCACCTCTCATACAGATATCCTTTCTTACGCAATCCATCCACGGTTTCTTCGGCCTCCCTCGTCCCCATATAATATCAACATTCATATTCATCACTTTTCTAGTAACTCTCTTTTCATCTATCCTCATCACTCATCATCTCGTTCTTCATCCTCCATCCGTTCATTCCTCATCAGTTCTCTGAAGTCATAATTCGTAAACTTCCTTAGAATAAAGAGAACCGGAAATTATGAATTTGTAATATTATTATTTAATTAATTTTTCTTTTGTTATTTATCGAGGAATGTCGACATGTTTCGAAAACAGCGATTCCCATCAACATTGCGTATAGAGAAATTACATGGCTGACAGTTAATGAGAAACCTGATTAGTCAATAACGTCATACACACGACGATAATACGCTCATTGAAACGTCACATACAATCACACTTTGATAATAATGAATTGTAAAATTATTGCGATATGTAAGCAAATTTTGATTTGAAACACAATACAAATTACATCAAGCTAAATATCGAACAATATCTCATATATTACTGTAATTTTGTCAATTGAAACCATTAGTTTTAAAAATGTTATCAATCGTATATTGCTCGTTATATATTACTCGATATTACTTGTAGTAACTTTTTATCATGCCGATTAGACTCTTCTATCATAACAATTTAGTATAAAAATATTCTTATACGATATTGTACGAGCTAAATATAGAACTAAAATTATTGACTTTCGGAATATTGTTATGTCGTGAATATAGATTTTACGCTTTATCAAAATATGTTACAAATTATGTTATTAACAGAAATATTTAATTATTATTTAATTTATGTATTTATATACGGATTACAGATAATTAGTTACATAATAACAATCCTTCTTGTTATACTTTGGTTAAATGTACAGTTAATAAAATTAATATGTTATTATATTGGCAGTGCTATGTCGATATAGCAAATGAAGTTTTTATACTTCGAAAAGTCAGGGTTTTGTCAAGAAACGTTTCTGGCAACATTTGAGGAATAAATAAAATATTTGAAATAGTTAGTTCTGCTTCTTGAATGTATTTCATACGTTTTGATTTTATCGATACAATTTTAATTATTGAACGACTTACAACTTTCAAAACAAATCTTCTGTCCTACTTATACGAGTGAAATATTTTACTAATAACTCTTTCACACGAAGATTGTTCAAAGTATTCGCTTTCAACTAATCAAGCAAATAGGTTGGCATGTTAAACCAAAACTCGCTAAATCCCACGAAGCCTGTATTTGGTAATTCACTTCAGTGTTATTTACGCACGAAGAAAGTTTTCTCTCATAAATTAGACAGAGACTGTGTTAGTACTCGTAAATCAAACGACCTGACAGACACGCTGTGTATGATTTGCACGCAATAAAAGAATATATATACGAATATATACAAAATGCAAAGGTTGAATAATATTAATATCATCTTCATTATTTTAAATTAAATTATTTTAATTTTTCGAAATGAATCGGAATATCTGTTTCAAGTCATGCCTGCTTTTGTTTTTATAACGTATATTAATATTTTTATCAAATTAAATAATACACGTTTTTTTTTACGAAATAACATTTATATTAATTTAGAAACTTTTATTGAATACGAAGTTTTAATGGTAGAAGACCTTCAACTTCAAAAATTTACCACAGAACTTTTCTCAAAGTTTAATTTGTTTGTTATGTAGTTAAATCTATTGAAAATATTCGTTAAAAAAGTGGCAACCGTAGCGAAGTTTATATTTGTTTTTCAGTCCATTATAGTATGTTGTGCCAAATGCTTGTTAACAGTTAATTGACTACGCGCTCGTAATTCTCATACGGCCTCACTTTGTTATAGACGCGAGCATTTCAACGAAGCGCTTACAGGCAAAAGGCGGTGCTTTGTACATGATGTATAAATTTACGTTACTGTTGCTTTAGTTTTCTACAACTTTTCACCTGCATAGCGATGCCAACAGGAGTTTTTGCGTGTGCACGAGTTTTGATAGTGACTGTATAGGGAATTCGTTTTGTAAATTTTGTACAAATGTATATTATTTTATATACCAGTTACTTGCTACTGTTTCGTAATTATATCGTAAAAAAAGCGTGTTACGATGATGATTTGATGATGTCTGGCGATGAATAATCTATTCGAACTACGATTAGATTATTCAGTCATCGTCAGACAAATATAAGTTATTGTTAGATACCATTTTTCTTATGATAAAACAAAAAAAAAACAATATATAATATATTGTATTATTTAACATTTTTATTAATGTCATAAAATCATGCTTCCATCTTTAAAATTTTCGGCTTTATGTAGATGATATGAAAATTTTCGATACAATAGTCGATCGAAACGAACTCGTTACCATAAACTCTTATTGAAAAGAAATTATTTTGAATATAAAAATAAAAATATATACATAAAATATAAACGTTAAGGCATTTAGCAGCAATTAGCAACAATACGATAGCTTATGTGACCAAATAGATAATAAACAGATTAAACCTATGATTACTGCCAGATAGAATAAAATGTTAGGATTTATTTGCGTGTGGAATGGGATTCAAAAAGCCTTCCAGTTTTTCTATTTAATAGTTCAGTAGCACCTCTAATCTGTATTATTTTGCATATATTAAAATATAACGTGTAATGATAACAATATCTTCCATCTTCAATTATTTTTAATTAACAAAATAATTGTGACAAACTGTAATCATAGATTTTTTTTTCTTATTGTCAAATATGTTATAGGTTTTTAAACAGTATTGTGGTGAAAAATGTGTTGATAAGCTGTGGAAACATTACTAGTGTTAAATGTATTTTGTAATATTTCGATTTATAAAACCTAATCGTTTTTATTGACTGTCTCTTTAGGAATGTGTAACCACGATACCCATATAAAGTTTGAAGTACTACAAATTTAACTTACGGTACGGAAGTAAACATACTCGAAGACAATTGTGGTCGACACTACCGTTCAAGTTTGTTTGGGAAACCATATTAAAGTTTAGATGAAAGTTATATTTAGAAAATAGTTTACGCTCATTGCCTGCTATGGTCTACTAGATAACATTCCAAGCCTCGGCTTCTTTGCAAATTGACTTGCGAACTGACAGTTTAAAAGTGCTTTCCAATGCCTATTGCGAGAAGTAATATTCGTGTTTAAATAACAATAGCTGCACTCCAAACTAAGTAAGTTAGTCGAAATTCATTACAAAATATGATTTATTAAAGGTGACGTTTAGAAGCGCTTCAGAATCGTTAAACAATTACATTAATAACTATCAATTAAACAATTTTATATAAATATTTTATTAATTAATCGGTAAAAAATTAGGTAGTTACTCTTTTCCATCAATCAATTACATTATGCCTATCACAATTTATTACATAGAGTTTAATTTTATGTATAATAGCCGGCGATTCGCTTTAATTATATTATAAAATATTTAATTAATTAACATTTATTACAATTAATGTAATAAATGTTAATTAATTAAATGAATGATAGTTATTAAAGAAATCGTTTATTTTATCTGTCCCCATTTATGGGAATGGGGTCAAGTAAATGATTAATTCTTAAAACATGACTTAAATAAAGTGCTATTATTCTATGCTTAACAATATTTTCTATTGTATTTTTGTCCTCGGTTAAAATAATAATAATATATTGGAATATAATAAATGTTTCAGTGTAATAGCTTTTCCAATCCCATTTCAATTTTATAATAAAGATATATTTTTAAAGTGCGCATGGCGTGGCGTAGCCTGTTTTGGCTAAATCTGAAATTAAATGAATTGTTGCAAATGTTGAAGGGGTTTTTAGAACAATTTTAATGGAAAAAGTATAGTAAAGTAACAGCGCGTGAATGAATTACTGTTGAACAAAGTCTTTATCTTCTCCAACAACTTAACTTCAACTTTTCACCAAGTTTGTGAAAAAAAACAATTAGCTAACTAAAAATCAAAACCAAGAATTTTGAAATAAAATATTTCTTTTATTATAAATATATTTCTTTATAACGATTACGATATTATAAGATTTTTTCGATCAAAACAAAATTATAACTTGAGATTATTCAATAAAGTGACATAAACAAATAATAATAGAATTCAATCAATATCTTCATGTTACATATGTCTTTCTTTTGTTATAAGTTTTTAAACAATTATAACGATTCGAAAGACTTGCATTTTTTTTCCCTAATGGCTAGAATCAATTCCTGTAAGCGGGGACGACAATAACCCAAATATTTAAAATTGGATCATCAAAGTTCCGACGCTTAATTATTTTATATATAAAAACGAAACCCTATTTTCGTTTGTTCGTTCACACTTTGTTCGTCTGATTGAGTTAAAACTTTGTTCAGTTGTTTTTGGCATTTGAAGTTTTCTGGCATAGTACCATCAACGTACAATAGTTGGCGAGCGAATCGTATCGTATAATTGTTTACAATACAATTTTAAAAGTCATTGTTACGCATATCCCGCTACAGCTAAATTTATGATGCAATGGCGACTGTTCGATTTACGCGGTTTCTTCGGACGCCGTGTTGAGTGTGAGCCGGATAGAGATAATTTTTTTTTGATGATATCATTCGCTTTTTGTATTATAATGTCTTTCTAAAATGCATATTCTATATATTTTGTTTTGTTTTGTTTGTTATTCGTTTTCACCCAGGTGTTGGTTAGGGTCGGGGTGTCTCGGTAGTATGCGCAAGCGATCCCGTGGCGCCCCTCGAAAAGGCGGTGTGGGTACCGCTGGTTTTTTAGTGGGTATTCCGGCGCATTCTCAGCGCCGGCGAGTCCCACATACCCCCAACTTCAAGTGGGGAAAACGCATGAAGGCGTTTTTCCAGCGAAAAAAAAAGGTGTTGGTTAGGGTTGAGCAGATACCTAACAAGGTATATAAAGTTATGCGCCTATGTTCTTTTTTGGGGCTCAATCTTGTTTCATACGAAATTTAATCAAAATCGGATAGATATACAGACTAACTGTCGCGTTTATAATACTAGTATGGATTATTTACAAGGTTTTTGACCTTCTACATTATAAATTTTTTAAGCTTTTATAAATAAGAATACGAATGAAACATATTATTATTATTTCATTCCTTCGGAAGATCGTGCCATTAGTTATGAAAAATATTTTTTTTTAACATTGAGTGATATTTATGAAAAATACATTTTTTTCTCCGAAACAACATAATAAGCTATACCTCATCGAACATCTTTAACAAATATATATGTATAAATATTTAAACATACTATAAACTATCCAGGCGCTTTTTTACCTGTTCTTCTCAATAGAATGTACATTACGAAATTTTGTTCGGTATACATTTAATTTAAGCAATGTTCGCCAAGTGGTCGAAATTCGACCATAATTGTTATTGAAAATTTCAGGAAAACATATATGAAATTGCATGCTTCGAATATTTCATTATTATGTTGTTAATAATATTGAAGTGCGCAAAACAAATAAAAAAAATATTCAATAAACAGAGGCGAAAAAGATAGTGAACTGTTTTGTCTTTAGCTATTTATTTAAACACATATATCTCAAAAATGACGATTCATATTTGCTCTTAAGAGCCTACTTATATTATATAAAGTATATTTCGATTATGATATTTGCTGAGTCCATAAAAAGTAACAAAACTAATCCTTTAATGACATCAGTGTACAGATAATAAATACAATTAGTACTAAAAAAAATATATCGGATTTTAATTCCTCAAAAAAAAATTAGTAAAACGATACGTCACTTAATAATAAAATGCAATAATAATTAATACAAACAGTATTTATACACGTATTAAAACGTTAATGGTTAAAATTTATATTCGATTAAATAATAATAATATTTACTTTAGCTCTTAACATCTTATTTGCATTCGAATACAAATAACGTATGTCAAACAATATATACATGTGAAACTAAATATCAATTAGGGTTTAACATAATTTAAAATTTAATGAAATATCCGTCAGTTTAAACATTACAATGGTCGTGTAAACGTTCAGATAAGCGTCAGCTTTTATTGATATCATGGTCATTGAATATTAAACGTAAACGCGGTAAGTAATAACATATTATACTAACTTTATTGATAATAGTTATTCGGCATTCAGACATTAATATTTCGAATTGCTGTTCTGTTTTTCAAACCAGAAATTTCAGGATGTGACCAACTGTTTCGATCTAAAATATGTTTTATAAATATGCAGTCGGGAAAATGGTCTACCTGATAGTAAGTAGCTTTCTAAGATATATTAACCAACTGTCACAAAGGATCACCGACCTTGGAAATTAATAAATATAAAATTTATTTTCTTATAAACAAGATATCTATTGAAATGTTATTTGTAAAAATTTGTACGTAAAAATGTTTAAGTATTTTTTGGTTTCGTGGCAACGTTCCAAGAGATGCTTGTTAGACACATTCTTAGGCCAGCTGACGCTGATATTGGCGATGGAATCGATTGACAAAAACTTGGAACAAATGCACTTCGAATTTGTGGAATGAATCAATTAGTGTAACTAGACAGAAAAATATGAGTAAAAAAAGACACTGAAAGATGCTTTTATTAGTTCACAAACCTTACCTAGGTAGAGACGGGATAGCATAAAGCCGTACCACCACGTGAAACCAAGTAAAGAAATACAATCAATAGCTAAAAAACGTAGTAAATGTTAGGAGTAAACTATTCAGACGAGTTGGCGCGTTTGGTACACATACTGCATATTTATGAGTTAATCAACCGTTGCAGCTGTTGCTCATAGAACATTACCTCACATGCATATAACATGCGTCTTACAGGCTCTCCTTTGTGTGGTAAGTGTGTGCTTTCATTGGCCGTTCTTTAACAGAATTTATAACGGCCTATGGACTTCCTTGAGTCCAATATAAAGTTTTGATTAAAAATTTTGATACCTTATACTGGTACCGTACCATGCCATCGGATTATAAGAGTGAGGAAAAAGAGATTGCACTTGCTTTTGCCTACAAGTGGTGCACTATAATAGATTTTACAAAGTTGAATAATCTTTCAAGATATTTTATTATTCTCTGTACACCCCTACCTCTTTCTATATCTGTTTTCCTCTACCTTAAGGTTGCCTGGAAGAGATCGCTGTGTTAGCGATAAGGCCGCCTCTTGTACATCTTTCATGTAACCGTGTATATGTGATTTATTTACTGGTGTACAATAAAGAGTATTTTGATTTGATTTTGATATTTTAATATTCCGTCTCAGTGTTTATGAGCGGTGGTGGACACTCCATTTGCACGTCAGCCGTCAAATAACCTACTAAAAAGATTCGTATTGTGTGCTTACTCTGTTCAACAAAGTTGTTCATTTAATTTTATACATTTTATATGAATTTGAGACATATTTATGTAAAGTATACTGTATGTATTTGTGTAAACAATTCACTGCTTTTCAACAAATATAGTTAAAAGGCTGTTTACATTAATGGTTTAATTGCCTTCGCCAAACGTTAGATATTTAAACATTATTTATAGAGTAACTAGATACGGAAGCTACAATATAAAAGGATTTAAAACGGTACTGAAAATATTCCAACGCTCAACAAACACATGGAAATAAACAAATTTCAACTAAACGCGAGCTCGACCGCCGCCATGAACGAGTACACTGGTACAGTCAATTACGAAAGTCTTATATATTTTTTCTTCAAGTATAATATGTCGTATTACGGCTAAACAGATAGAACACGTGAATATAACCTAATATCGCGTTAACGTCACTGATTTTGTATGTGCTTAATTTGTGTTAATAATTCATCCATTCGTGCTCGGCAAACAACCTACAAAGTTGTGTATATTAGTGCATTAAATTCTGGCTCGTGTATACATGACATAATGGTGATACATGATGGCTTCAGTAAAAACTATCTCCTTAAATAAAGAGGCATCTTTTGCGCAGCAGTAAGTCATATAGAGGCCGCATATTACTGCCGTATAATTCTTACTAATATTCAAAATGCTTCCATGTTTTTCTTTAAATAAGTAGGCAGATGGGTAAATGCACAACTGGTAAGTGCTCACCACCTTCACTCAACCAGACATTGGCGATTATGTTTAATTATACCTAGATTAAATTGCCATCAATTAAACAATAATAATGTATTAAAACAATATCCTTGTAAATTAGATTAGATTTTATTCCGAGTGAGACAATGTGAGAATGATCAAAAAAGATTTGACCATTTGAGATTTGATAGTGAGAATTTTTAAAACTCAAAGATAATGAATTAAACTCGATGATAACGACTAGCAGGATAACCCTATTTTATCCACGGTGGCCATTATCGAACAGAGGCGAGCCAGATGCATTAATCCCTCACTCTCGTAGTCTGACGTGACGACAAACAGACACGACCGGAGAGAGATCAAGTGGATCAACGGCTTTTAGCACTTTCTTAAGCACCTTCTCAACCCGGGCTGCTACTAATTTTTTTTGTACTATTTATATATTAGATACAAAAGGTCTGCAACCATACTAGTCATATCCAAATTAATAATTTAGTATTTTTTATAATGTGTATTCATTTGTATAGAGATACTTAGATTTCTTAGACCTTTTTTATTTGTGAAAATGTTTCAAAGTATAGTAAAAGAAACAGCCAGTTATGTTTCATTTCTGAGCCTAGGCCTCACCTCCTATTGAAGAAAAGGTTTAAAGGTTTCTACTGGTGATTGGGCTTTGCGCAAGCTCGTCTGGGTAGGTACAACCCACATCAGATATTTTACCGCAAAGCAGCAGTACTTGTTATTGTTGTGTTCCGATTTGAAGGGTGAGAGAGCCAGTACAGGAACCCTTGTGCCTGTAATTACATCTTACATAACATAACATCTTAGTTTCCAAGATTGGTGGCACATTGGCGATGTAAGCGATGGTTACACTTTTTTACAATGCCTATGGGCGTTGGTGTCCATATGATAGTCCGCCTACCTATACTATAGAAAAAAAGTTATGTCACTACACTGATCCAATGAGTGTCATTGGATACGTATGTCACAAATTTTCACTCGAAACATGCAGAAACCTGCGTCATTCTCCATTACGATTGAGCGCGGGATGAATTATAAACATTAATTGAGCATATGGAAACATCGCGCCACGCGTTCTAGTTACTTGACGATACACTGATATCGTTTTGCTGTACTATTTAATATTTTATTATACTATTATTATTGATTCAGTAATTATTTTCAGTCTCACTGTACTGGAGTATTAGGACTAAAACTAGCTGAATGCGGAGAATGTAATTGTAGAGCATACAAGGATAGCTATTTATTAACTGCGCTGAATGTTAGTCGTGAGACTAAATAAGACGTGTATGATATTATAGTCGGAGTAACTTCATCATCTATGATAGAAACATAACCAAAATATTTTATCTATATCTAAATTTCAAAAAATAATGTACATTATTATATATTATATAAGTATTAAATTTTAATAATGTGTAAGAAACGGAAATAATCGCTGCATGAATATGATCTCGTAATGGCAATACCTCGTTGAGTCGTAAAAATCTCTTATAATAAAATATTGGAATTGTCACACGGGTGATACATATGGATATGTGTGTATATGCTACTATAATAAAATTATTAATTCGATATAATGTTTCTATACAAACACAAGTAAAGAAGTATACTGTTTTGCTGCAGTGAGACACTCATGGACTGCTATTAGTGCTAAGCAAAAGCCTCTCCCTTCTCAAGAACTTAGTCATACATGTTGCCCCAGTACAGTTTAGTATACACGAGAATCGGATTAAATTCTGCCAAATGCAGATTTTCTGATGATGTTTATTTAAAGAAGATGGGATTTAAAGGAAAGGTAAAGATGGCTTATCTTGAACTTGCTTGTTGTATGGGTAAAACCAGTTCAAAGTGAAAAAATAAAATATATAAAATTAACTCCATTGTATTTTCAAGGGTTATATCTGAATAGAAATATAAATACATATTTTTTTTCAAAATCTTCTAATCTTTACGTTTTTTCTGCTTTATACTCGTAATGCTTAACGTTGTTGAGACATAAACTGGTTATTTAATTATATTTAGACATAATCTAGGGCTGAAAATAAGACATTTTAGTAAAACCCTTTTGTTTTAATTTTATAACTATAAAAATCTTTTGGCGCTTACTACCTTTTCTTTTCGTCGTGTCTTGAAAAAATCGACAATGCTTTGTTTTAATTTGCTTTGCTTTGTATTAAATTATAATTGCAAGAACTGCATCAGATTCTTCAAAATTATGTGCAAAATATGTGCTACGTGAATAAAAATAATTAAACACAATACTACGGTCGTAGATGGAAAGCTTAATGTTGCTTACCCGGATTTGAATCCGCAATCTTCGTTTTCGGTCTCAACTCCATCTTCTCATTCACGCCGTCATCAAGCAGAAACAAGTATTTATTAAAATTGTATTCAAATATTCATAAGCTCTCTCATAGTTAATCTATTTCTACATCTGTATTTATGCAATGTAAAATTCATTAAATAATATTGTATACTGGATGTAATCTGATTTAAAAATAATACAAGCAGATTATGTCATTCGTTTAGAATTTCACCCAGACATCAGTGCAGCGTTGCTGCGGTAACAGTTACTTGCCGTTAAGGAGACGCGGGGGAATTCAGAGACACCGCGATAAGTTTGTCTAGCGTTGCAAGAATCTTACTTAATTAAATGACTGAGTGTTTATGGAGATTTAATACTTTAGATGTTAATTTAATATGCTAATGAAATTTACTTTGTACGTTTGTATTATTTTAATATACGGAATTTGCATGTCTCGTCATATTTAATCAAATAATTCTATTTATTCAACTGTACTTCGGATATATAGTGTAAAAATCTTCTCCATAAAAAATATACGCATCATTATTCGAAATCGAAGTTTATTAATCTTAATCAGTTATATTAACATCCATTTGTTGAGATATTTGTCTGTCTAACGCAATAAACTAAGAGCTACCAAACGGATTTTCATACGGTATTAACCAATTATTACATTTATATTATATTAGACGGAGTGATACATGGGGAGGTTTAGGTATATAATTAATAAGGGTTTGTAATATTACGATATTAGTTTCATAAATTCAGTTTGTACGTAATATTACATGGTCGCCGAGATGGCCCAGTCGTAAGAACGCGTGAATCTTAACCGATGATCGTGGGTTTAAACCCGGGCAAGCACCACTGAATTTTCATGTGCTTAATTTGTTATTATAATTCATTTTGTGCTTGACGGTGCAGGAAAACATCGTAAGGAACCCTGCTTGTGTCTAATTTCACTGAAATTGAATGTGTATTAAATACACCAACCCGCATTGGAGCAGCGTGGTAAAATAAGCTCCAAAAAGCTTCTCCTCAAAAAGAGAGAGGAGGCCTTAGCCCAGCAGTGGGACATTCACAGGCTGTTACTGTAATATTACGATAAATGTTGTAGTTGTCAGAAAAAATCATGCCGACTGCTTTATTGTCGCGTACCGTGTAAAACGCGCTGCTAGTGGTTATGTATAAAAGTTTTATATTGATCGTTATCCTACCCGTGCGAAGCTGGGACATGTAGTAAACTATATAAGATGAATCTTGTTACGATTATATAATTATTTCTATTGATAAGTGACTTAGGAAGGATCCTAAATTATTAATATAAATCTAGTTTCGGTCCGCGGCTCCGCCTGTGTGTCAGAGAGAGAGGATGTTAGTTCACTATTTCTTATGTTCTTTTCTATATTCCTGAAAACGTGTATGCAAAACTTACGATGATCGGTTGAGTAGTTCAGATATGAAAGCCTAACAAACAAATAATACTTATAATATGTTAGAGTTACTTAGGACTAGTAGCTACATTCCAATTTGACTTTACTATTATAGACTTAATATTAAGCGAATAAATATTTATAACATTTGTTAAGTTTTTCAATTAAAACTTCTGAACACTCGGCCAACACATAGTGACGAGACCTCTTTAATAAAGTCTGACATTATCGTAGTTTTGAAGCACCCTGACACGCTCAAACTGAATTTATGAAACTAATATTCTTGGGAAGAGAAAGACGGAGCTCGTTATTACATTAGTTTGATGCTAAATAGATAATTTTCTTTTTTAAAAAATACTAGGAAATAATTCTACATTTAGTATTTTTTATTCTTGTTTCAAGAAAATTAGTCTAAACGAATTGATGATTTATATCGAAGATTTAACATTCCACTTGCGTCCATACAAGAAAAACCAATTTCGTGTTGGTAACAATGACCATATATACTCGCTTACAATAATTAGTATATAAAAAAGAAATAAGTTGAAACAGTTGAACAACAACTAATCTTACTCCTCAGCTCCTCAATTACGCGGGCGAAGACGTATGTGGAGACTAGTATTTCAATAAATACAGGTAGCTCTTTAAAGTTCGCTAAACCCAGTCATTTTTGATAATCACAAAATATAAATATACTTTATTAAAGTAGGCTCATAAAAAGCGCTATTGAATAAAAAATAAATAAAAAAGGGAGGCGGAAACATGGTGCTATAAGTGCACTTTCCTATTTATACCATTGTTAATAGAACAACACCTACCATTGTTGTGAATATACTACGACAATACTCACCATCCAATCCACAAACTGTATTTTCATACATATTGTTGATGTCCAGCATCAATTAAAACGCTGTTGTTTCACATTAGTCGCAGTAAACACTAATATATGAATTTCGTTATATTAACTATCAAAAGCAATTTAATTTTTATAAACCAATTTTGTATCGGTGATTAATAACGCGAGCACCACCTAAAATACTTTTAATATGAAAAGGTCATCTATGTTGAAAATTTCTATGGAATGACGGACTTTATTTCATTATTGATAAATTGTTGAGTTTTTCAAATATTTTCAAGGAATCTGACGCTGTTTACGGTTTTAAAAATAAATAAATGTTTAGAACATTTCAATAAAACCGGTAAATTATTGTTTAAAGTAACCTAAAAAACCTAAAAATAAATCGTTATTTTAATCATAATTATTTAAAGCATATTCACAGCGATATGGCAAATAATACTTTTAAAAAATACTCTGAATCACTGAATGGTAATGATTTTAATTGCGATGTCTTTTCAGTAGTTATTTTATTAAAAGATCTTTCAAAGGTATTTACTGCTTCTCTACATATTCATTACGTTCGTTCAATTCGATTGACGAAGCTTCCTACAAATATTCTTAATTATATGGCAATGCAGCTTTGGTTTTGTTATCTAAGTTTATGATTTTATTTTTGAAGTATATAAAGATTTAGAATAAATGCATTATTATGGATGTTGTACTGGCATTTTTTATCGTGTGTTTTTCTTCATATTGTGTATTAGAAATAGTATTTAATTATTTTATCTTTATGTAGAAGTCATATTTAGTCGTGTTTGTTAAGTGTTTGTATTAAAATTACACCATTGAAACTTGTAATTTCAAGAATGAAACGTGACAATTCTGAGAAATTGGCCGGTTGGCGTCGTTAGAAAATACTTGGTTTTCACGCCGAAGGTTGTGGGTTCGATTCCGACCCAGGACAGACATATGTGTGCATGAACATGTCTGTTTGTCCTGAGACTAGGTGTAATTATCTACATAAGTATGTATTTACAAAAGAAAAATATTATATATAGTATATCAGTTGTTTAGTTTCTATAGTACAAGATCTGTTTAGTTCGGGATCAGGGCCGTGTGTGAATAATGTCCCAAGATATTATTATTATATTAAACAAAAGTAAAACAGGCTGTATTATTCCACTGTCGGATACAATCGGTAATAAGGATTATATTCTGGGTAGAAATAACACACGGCACACGAAACTTCACTCGGTATCTATATGTGTATTTTTTTCTGATTCAACCTGTAAATGTGTCTCATAAACATCTCATTCTACAGTGACTAAAGAAAAGATTCATATTTAAATAGAACACCATTTGAACATGAATCTTTTCAGCGAGATGGACATGTTAATAAACGTGGACTCTGAAGTAAGATGTCCAGTTAAGATAACTAGACGTGTCCATTCAGACATCAATGCGTGTAGAATTATTCAAGGCGGCAAATAAAGCCACTGTAGCGGGTCGAGCGGAAATGTTCCTTTGCGACCAGGCCTCTATGCAAATAAGCCGCTGACCTTGGCGATAACATCAAAGCACTTCATAATATGAATATGCAAACTTGGCAAAGGTAAATAGTGGGCCCGTTTAGTGTCACGTTATCATAAATTGTGACACGCTAGAAATAAATGTTTTAATTTAATTCATTTATGTCGTGTATTGCGTACAAACTACATTACAATTTGTTATTTTAGCAAATAAATTCAATGCAATAATTTCTGCGCGACGTACAAAGATACAATAGATAGAGATAACGGCTAAAAGTTCAATTATTCAAATTATTTCTATACCTGTGCATGCATGCGGAACTTGGATTTTACTGAAATTTTGTCAAAATTTGTTTATTTACATATATGTATTTACACTTATAGTATGTAGATATTTTTACACTTATAGTACTTATTAATTACTAATAAAATCATACATGATAACATATGTTATAAATACGAAAACAGCATTTATTTTCGAGATGCAAAATGCTTAGCGAAAGTCGGTTATTTACTTAAAATTGGATTTGCGGAAATTACGCCTTTTACCAACAACGAACGAACGAATGACTGAATAGCTGAATGGACGAATTGGGAAATGGTGGATAATGGTGTCCGGTGTAACATTGATGTATCATAAATTTTATAATGGAAAATGTTGATTAATATTAAACATAATAATATATTTTGGGTTGTCTACAAATAATTGCATATTTTGTGCTTGAATATTATTAAATGTATTTAATAAATATAACAAGGACGTCCTTTAATTATACATTATTTATTGTTTCTGTTGCAGTCGAGTACAAAATATGAAATAAGAATAATGTTAGTTAATTTATTAAAAATGAATCGTCGCGTTGAAATACTTTGAATACATGATTATGCAGATAGCTATAACGACACAGTAATTTAACGAAACGCAAGATTTCTTGCGGCAGATGCAGATAAAAATGTCACGAAGTCGCATGTCGCCTTAGATCCTTTCTCTACACAACGTTTAATAAAATAATTTTCCTATTAATGTTGTTTTTTTTAAGTAATTCATAAAATAAAATATGTTGTTTTAATTCGTATGATGATGATAATGTCGACTGGAAAGAATTGAGGCGCAAGTTCAACGCCTTTACGTATTTTTCGAGTATTAAACACTCGTGGTGTTTCGACAGAAAAACTAATTAACTTTTACCGGGCCGACCTGGAGTTTGAATCCAGCACTTCGGGACTTCACCTTTACCTTCGACACGGATCGGAGTCTATAAATCTAGACATTAGATCAACAAAGCAATTAATAATATAATGAGTTAATAGTTCGTTATTATATTATCAGAAATAATAAAAGAAAATGTATTTATGGAATTTATACAAAATACTAAAGATTTAATTAAGCAAGATTCCTTGCGCTAGGCAAACTTATCACAATGTGTCCGTGAATTCCCCCGCGTCCCTTTAGCGGCAAGTAATAGTAACCACGGCGACTTGCGGACGTACGGCTGGATAGTCTAGATGGAACATTGCATACTACAAACATTTTCTCTTTAGGCAAGTTACATACATATACTCGTACTTCAAAATATACACGTATAAAATATGAGCGGATATCTTATATATTTGAATACCTTTTATCAAACCTTCTAAACTTATTAGGTAGAGCTCTATGCAAGCCCGTCTGTTTAAGTACCACCTACATTCATTCCCAAAACAGCAATACTTAGTATTGATGTATTTTGGTTTGAAGGATGAGTGAGCCAGGGTAAATATGTCTTAGTTAATGTTATGCCAAGGGATATAATATCGTATTTCTAAAACTTGAACGTAATGGATGGTTAATATTTCTTACAATGCTAATGTCTACAGGCGGTAATCCAGATATATATTCCTGGCCGCCAACCTGTATTGAATGAATAAAAAATATAACATTAACGATAATTTTATTTTAAGAATCAATTGCCACTTAAAAGCTTAAGAAGAGATAAAGAAAACTTGTTAATATTGAAAATATTTATGTTATAATAATTTTAAATATTAATCTCACAAAATATTTTTTGAACGACGTCAAGCAAATGAAAACTCAGTACATTTTCGGGTTTGAACTCACAATCTTCGATTAATATTTCCATGTTCTAGCCACAGCGCCATATTGACTCATAGTAAAAAAAATATGAGTATATTTTTTTATTATACTTAATTATTTATTCTTTAGTTAAGTTAATTTACATTTTTATACGTTAAGCGGGTTAAGGGCTTAGAAATGTATTTTTTTATAATACTTTGTAAATGTACAAATCGTTAAACCTGTTGTTATTAATTCGTTCTAAATGCTCTAAAACGATGTTCAGTATTTAGTGTTGTATGCAAACATCTGAATAAGTTAACTGTAACCATTATTTCCTTTTAAAGTGACGCGCGGGAATTCTAGACGTTTTACGAAATATATTTGTCCATTGCGACGATTGCCGGTTATTTATTCTTAACAAATTGTCGATTCGATAAAATTATTTGTTGTATTTTTTGTGTGTGAGAAAAAGGAATCGAATGTGATTTCCTAACCTTCTAAATTTCCTAAATTTGAATTAAAATTTCTTCGACAGAATCAGTTACAACCTGCTTGCTGTTCTGTAAGTAGAATCTTTCCGCTGAATGTGATCGTGAAATCTCAGAAAGTGATATGCCGTAACAGCCTGTCAATGTCCCACAGCTGCGCTAACGGCCTCCTCTCCCTTTTTTGAGGAGAAGTTTTGGAGCTTATTCTACCACGCTGCTTCAGTGCGAGTTGGTGGGATACACACGTGGCAGAATTTCAGTGAAATTAGACACATGCAGGTTTCAGGTCACGATGTTTTCCTTCACCGCAAAGCACGAGATGAATTATAATAACAAATTAAGCACATGAAAATTCAGTGGTGCTTGCCTTGCTTGATATTATTTATATATGTGACATTAGATCTTAAATAATTATAAAATTTCAACATTTTAGAAATGTAATATGAAGTGTTTATAGAAGAGTACACAGATGCCCTGCCCTCATTCTACCATTTTTAAATCAAGAATCTAAACACTGTTCGCTTCTGTTTCGTTTTCGTCGTGTTATGTGTTTTTGTAATAATTTATTTTTATTTTTTAATTTGTTTTTTTAGTTTGATGATGATGTGAAGATTTATTTATTTATGATGTTTCATACAGGATGGTTCTTTTGTTTAATTCCTTTATAAATACTAATACATACTTGATATTTATATTTATTCATTTCGTTAGCAAAACGGAGCATGTTAGCTAGTGTTCAAACGAATTTCAAGTTCGCAAATATATCTCAAGTTACTTATGAAAGATAAATAAGTTATCTTCTATTGTAAAATCTTATCTAATACATCTTTTGTGAGATTTATTTGAACACAAGATTAATGATTCAAGCCCATAAAACGGTATTTGTGTTGTGAATACCTTTAGAGATTTATGAAAATATTTTATGAGTTTAGACGAAAGACTTCAGACGAAAACAATGCTATTGTGTATCGTCAATACATCTTCAAAGTTATTTTTAGTTAAGAAATAATAATTTCACTCAGTTTGAAGTAATGTAAAAAAAATATGTCAAAGGTTAGATTTCTATAGTTGTTCTTAGTATAGTTATTGTTAACGCCAAATCATATATTTTTTTAGCCATTGGCGCTGTTAATATTTTTTATATTAACAATTTTTTACATCGACAATGTGCCACCAACCTTAGGAACTAAGATGTTACGTTCTTTGTGCCTGTAGTTACACTGGCTCTCAATTTTCAAACCAGTACACATCAATACTAATTATTTCTGTTTGACGGTAGACTATCTAACTGTGTGGGACCGACCCAGACGGGTTTCGCATAAAGTCCTATCACCAAGAATAATTCTAGATATAATTATTGTTAAGGCCAAATCACGATTTCTTATTATCAATGTATTAGGGTCGTATTTCGAATATTGGGTTGTCCGTACTTTAAGTCATTCTATAGAACAATAAATATTTAGCTATAAATATTGCCTCCATTCGAATTTGACTAAAAGACTGTAACTTTAAAACTATCATAGACATAACTGTAGGTAATTGTTGTTAAGAATGTTGCTGCCGTTGGTTGCAGCTACATCTACTGAGGCAAACAAGTCTCATTCAACAAAACCAACAACGAAGACGAAGTCACAAGAAGATCAAATATAATGTGGAAGAAATTCTGGTCACTCAAAGAAATATTAAAAGGAGACCACGATAAACATAAAGAAAATTGTAATAGATACCTGCTTACTGCCCTGCCTTCTGTACGATTGTCAATCTTGGGTATTTACGACAAGAGCGAAGCAAAAGATCGAAACAACACAAAGAGCCGTGGAGAGAAGTATACTGAATATAAGAAAAATACACAAAATTAGAAGTGAAGTCATTAGACAAAAAACCAAAATAACCGATGCCCTTACTCAAGCTCTAAAATTAAAATAGCAATAGGCTGGCCACGTATCACGATATAAAGACGGTAGGTGGACAGCTAAAACTACAGAGTGGAAAGGCCCACAACGGAAAAGAAGAGTAGGCAAATTGAGGAGAAAACGGGCTGATGACTTTGCGGAAATAGCAGCGAGCGACTGGCGGAGGGTAGCAGTGCACAGGGAAAGTTGGAAGAAGCTGGAGGAGGCCTTCACCCGCGGAAGGCCCATACCACAAAGAAATAAAAAAATATTAAAGACCTTAATATAGATCTGCAATAGCAATTTTTTAGTTTTAAGTTCTGAAACTGACCTTTTGTTCTTAAAAAAGACTCCATAGGCGGTTAACGGTTGATGTAACCATTGTTAAAACGGGCAAATAAGTCTGTTACATGACAATGGTCATTTTTGTATATATATATTGGTATTGTTAGTATAAATTATTCGTCACATTACCAATGCACTGGCAACCATTGAATCTAAGTTGGTACGTAATTTGTACCTGTAATAGAACTGGTTCGCTTGCTATTCAAACCAAAATCCAGAACTAAAACAGTCGTTGTTTACACTATATACAATACAGTGATTGCCTCGTTGATCTAGCACTAGATTTAAGGCCGTAAATCCCGAGGTCGTGGGTTTAAACCCCTGAACCAGTCATTAAAAAAAGTTATCAGGTTTTTCTGTTGAAGATTCCAGTAGCTCCCATGCCAAATATCGACTATGATAGTAAATATATTTTTCATACAAAAGCGAGCAAGACTGCTGTAGCACAGAGAGCGCATGACGGCATAAGAAATTGTTATCCCGTTTGCCGTCACGCCATACACTAAAGATGCGACTATATATGTTTTAAATCAATATACTTACATGTACATACAAAGACTCTAACTCATGTACATAAAAAGAATATTCTATTTATTAATAGTCACACTAACAAACTTTTGTGTTCGTGCAATTAAAATTGTTTTTTTGTGTTATTCTGCTCCGTTAATTGCCAATTATATATATTTATTTTATAATCTATACTATATTTTGTTATTTTTTTGTAATGAAGCTTGTGTATGGTATCTACATGATTTTTTTCCCCTGTAGGTGGTTCTTACCCAGACGACACTGTATAAACAGCCTACTAATTCCTTAAAGGCTGGCAACGCAGGCTCTCCGGTGTTGCAGGTGTCCATAGTCGATTTCCATCCGATGAGCCTCCTGCTAGTTTGCCCCCTTACATAAAAAAAAAACAGCAGAACTTTAAGGAGAAGCAAATTAACTTAGTCAAAATTATACTTAAAATAGGTTTTAGGAAAGATTGATTGCCGTCCTTCTGTATTCAAGTTTTATGTCACCTTGTTTCAACATGCGAACTCATTAAAAGACGTAAGTCAGCCGACGCAGGGTATTCACAGTTTTGAATCGAGATGTCGAGTTAAGATAGCCATGCATCATTTCATTCATTCAGACACCAATAGCCGTCCATTCAGGGCTGCAAATAAAGGTTTATTTCGAGCGTTTAGGCAAATAGCCTTAATAACTGACCTTCAACTAGATGAATACTCAAGTATAAAGGGCAATATTTAGATGTTCAAATGGACTTGGATGTTTTATACAAAACTTTGTGTTTGTTATTAGCAAATGTAGTCTCATATTAAATACATACCAAATGACATGTCCATTTATTAACAGATTATGATTAATATTCAAGAAAAATAACATCAATTTCGATGGTGAATAGTTAGACAAAGCTGTATTCTTTCTTTAGAACGTCAAATCAACGATGAAATAAAGAGAGAGATCATTATTTAAAGAAACACTAACTAATTTTTTAAGTTTATTTCTCTTATAAAAATATAAATAAGTAACGACTGTTAAAACGGAATAATTTGTAACGGAGTAGTTTTTTTTTAATTTTTAATTTTACTTCTTTGTAGTAGGTGGTAGTGTAAGATCGCCTGGGCCACTATCATTATAAATTATATTGTCAAACGACAACACTTAGAACTTTTGTTTTCCAGTTTGAAAGGTGAGTGAGCTAGTGGAACAACAGGCTCAAGAGACATAACATTTTAGTTCCTAAGTTTGTAATATTACTTATAGTGGCCCTGGTGACTTACCATAAGGTGATTTATTAACTATTACAAATTAAAAAAATACATATATTCAGAAAAAGAACTTCCAATACCAGGCAATAACGTCCCTCGACAATAATTTGGACATAAACTGAAGATATTAGATAAGAGATTTTTTGATAGTAACGATGTGTATAATTATTTATTTACGAATATATTGATTGTTTTGAAAGCAACTTTTTTTAATCAAAATGAAATTTAGGAAATTGAATTAACAACGACTTATTTAATTTACGTTATTACTTAACATTTCTATTTATGAACTAAATATACCAATACATCAATATGTACTAGAAAAATTACAATGACATAAAAAAAAATACAAACCAATTATAATGAGTTTTTTGTAATGCCTAAATAAACTACTTCACTAATATATTTAAAATTTAAAATAGAAGATGCAGCTCGTTTCGGAGTAGGATAAGAAGCTGAACTTTGCAGTTTAACCCGCTTTAAATTAGCGTTAATTTACTGTCCTTGTATTTTAAATATATAGTGACACTGTATATAGGGTCCACTTGTCAAAAAGGCTTCTTTTTCTACTAAGGGGAAAATCATATTTCGATGTGGCTGATATATGGAACCTGGAATTTTCGTAACACGTGTAATTTTTTTCACGACACATACTTTTTAGTCCATCAAGTACGATGTTGCACCTTTTGTTTTTTCTGTTTTCGCTGGAAAAAAGCAATTAAGCGTTTTCCTCAAATGAAGTGGGTGTATGAGACTCGCCGGCGCCCAGTACACCTATGGTGCCGGAATAGCATTTAAAGCCAGGGGCACGGCAGTAGTGAGCTCTACTCGATTCAATCGAATTGGAGAATCGGTTTAATCAGTCAAGTTAGTAATAAAAATAAAATAACAAGAACATTCATGATTAATCAAGATATTACAGTTTTATAATTCAATACAATACTTAGTATTTTATAAAGACTCGGTAGTTCTTAAAACAACATTTTACACATAATTTCAATTTTTCCTTTCAAAAGTATTTGCACATTTATGGTGTATAAGATTTGACGTGGGTGCGACAGCGGCTGGCGGCAAATGCTCTTGTTTGTGTTCCGATAATTAGCAAAGCAGCTTACTGTTCAGGATTTATCCCTTATTCTCTGATGGATAGGAAAGTGGGTTATGTACTTATTGACACAACTCTGTCATATTGATAATGTGTAGCGTTAGCTAGATGATACATCAAAATAATATTTAAGTTTGACAGTTTACCACAGACTATAGATGAAAGAGAAAGAGAAATTGTACATAATTATTATGTATATTATATATGGTGGCACTGTTGGTAGGGCTTTGTGCAAGCTCGTTTGGGTAGGTACCATCCAATCATCAGATATTCAACCGCAAAACAGCAGTACTTGGTATTATTGTGTTCCGGTGTGAAGGGTGAGTGAGCCAGTGTAATTACAGGCACAAGGGACATAACATATTAGTTCCCAAGGTTGGTGGCGCATTGACGTTGTAAGCGATAGTTAACATTAATTATAATAAAAAATGTCTATGGGCGTTGTGGACCATTTAGCCTTAGCCTATCTATAATATATAAACAAATATGTATTGATGAAAAAGAGTTACTACTGAGTTTGTTGTCGGTTATTCTCGGTAAAATCAACATTTCAGTGATAGTTTTACATTTAACTTAACCGTTAATTGTAAAATGACGATTAAAAAGTTCTTGTGATAGTTACTTTGTTAGATACTTGTATATAATATTGATTTTGATTATTATTAAAGGATTGTTAGTTATTTGCTAACTACAAAGAATAAATAAACTATTCTTATTTGCATATTTACCGTAAAGGTGTTCAAATACCTCTTTAGAAATAAGTGAAGAACCGGCATCCGAGATATTTTAATATCGTAAATAGTTCGGAGACGAAGTGGGACGAAGGAGTTTCATATTCAATTCCATATAAAAATAATTTTATTGCTAAAAGACCGTGAACTACACCATGTTCCTTAAGCCTCAGCGCCTCGGGCGACGACGCTCGTGTGGAGCTCTCTCAACTGTTCACTATTTTTCTTTTGATAAAATAAAATTCTAAGCCAAAAATAGCTCTAGGGAAATTTCTAGACATGAAGCGGATAAGAAAACGAAATAGGTTTGCTATGATAAAGTAAGTAGAAAACATTTTAAGAAAATTTATATATCATTTTTAAGGGATATGTTGAGTGCAATTATAATATTAATGATTTCATGTAAGTTATCCCTCGTAGCCTAGAAAGAATATCATCTGGAACAGGAAAATTATATAGCTTAACGATTTCTTCTTATTATTAGGAGTATTAAGGTTATATTAGGTTTAGGGTTATTTTGGATATCTTGATCTTCGTCTTTATTGGTACAGGATGTTAAAAGCAATAGTCGAGGTCACAAGTCATAAGTCTTATCATCTCGCTTTTGTTTGATGAAATATCTTAATTAAATATGTCAACAATATGTGACAAAGCTACCAACCATTTCGATTTGAATTAATCCAATATATTTATATTTAATACATATCCCTAAACTTATATAAAGCTTTTATTTAATGTGAAAAGTCCAGTAATTGGTCAATTTAATGTTAAGTGGTGACTAGCAGTTGGTCATAACTTTTCTCACTGTAAGAAAATCAAGTAATGCGCCGTTAACTATTGGAACCAAGTTGTCTTGTTCAATGTTTGTAATATCGCTGGCGTGCTAGTCAAATTTTAAATTGGAATAGCGCAAAGTTATGTTATTTGGTGATAAAATAAATAATGATGGGATTTAATAAAGCCATACCACGTAAGCAAGTAAACCACATTATCACTTCAAAAAGCTTTACCTAAGTATCTAAGCTATTCATGCAACAAAAACAGACATTAATGCGGGACAGCGAATTTCACTCCATTCGTTTCAGGGCCGGCCGCGCCTAATAAATTGTTACGATTTTTCTTTGACGCCTGTAGAATGTTTTTGTTGTATGATACAAGTGAAAAGCGAAAACATTTTGTTCAATTGTTTTTATACGTTATGTTACTTATATTAAGAAGGTGGAGAGTTTTGTGTTAAAACTCGTTATCCTGGTGCAACCTCTTTGGTTGAGATAACCTGTTTATTGAATCCATAAACAATAAATATCAACTAATTCGGTGACCTTGAGATTTTTATATTTGCCGCGGATGAAATCATTAGGCACAGCTTGGTTATAACAACTTTTGTATTCAAATTCTATTCAATTTCATGTTTTAAATTTAATTTTTAATTTTTAAGTGTCACTGTGTTATTAAAAAGAGACATAATGATAATATTTTTAGAAAAATTAGTTTATTTATTTTAAAATATTCATTGCAAAATACTGTTTAGTTTACAAAATAAACATTACACGCTCTTGATCACAAAAGTATTATAAAAATATCATGTACATGTCCTCGGTATTTAAAAGTAGCTTTTCTTAGTTCGTTTATAAAGGAACAGCAAAGGAAGATTTGAAGAAACTACTGTTAGTCATTATAAACTACATTCACGTTTATATCCAGCGGAATATATTACTATAAAGTTATAAAACTCCGTTGCGAGGTAATGATTCATTCTAAACTTTATGAAAGAGATTTGCAACAGTAAGTACCTGTAGGTACTGGATATGCTTTCCTTAATCACCAAAGAATATGAATAATATTACCATAGGACAACCGGTTACTGTATCGATTTTTGTGTTTATTATTTTGTTATTGATACACGCACGTTTTAGTTACCGTTACAGCCTGTGGTGTGTGTCCCACTGTCCCAATGTCCCAATGTCCCACTGCTGGGCTAAAGGCCTCCTCTCCCTTTTTGAGGAGAAGGTTTGGAGCTTTTTCCACCACGCTGCTTCAATGCGGGTTGGTGGAATACACATGTGGCAGAATTTTAGTGAAATTAGACACATGCAGGTTTCCTCACGATGTTTTCCTTCACCGTAAAGCACGAGATGAATTATAGTTACAAATGAAGCTCATAAAAATTCAGTGGTGCTTGTCCGGGTTTGAACCGACGATCATCGGTTAAGATTCACGCGTTCTTACCACTGGGCTATCTCGGCAATATCACGTTTTAGTCAAATTGTTTTAATAATTCCCACCCACTTTCCCCGCGTGTCATACTGAGGTAATAACACCTTCACGGGTTCAGATAAGACATAAGTCCTTATCTGAACCCGTGATAACGTGCACGCAAAAAATCATTATGATCGATTCAGTAGATAAGGCGTCAAAGTATAACAAACAAACTCATATTCAGGTTACATTCTCAGGGTATAGAAAAGGATATCGGGTACCCAACACCTTCATTCCATGAGACACCCCGCCCCCGCGTAGACAAACCCGCGGGCTGGAACTAGTAATAACTAAATAAAATTGCTTATATCATATTGATAAATGTTATGAACACTTGTACCACATACTGATTTATTCATTCCCTAGCTAGTATTTGCCTGCTATAGTCTACCGGAATGTTAAGAATTGAAAGTTTGACCTTTAGCCGTGAAAGGAGGGCGTTGAAACAATTTTTTAGTTTTCCGCTAAATTTAATTTCACGATACAATAATTCTATCACGTTTTCACTCCTGTTAATTTAAACGATATTGACATAATTTGGCTAGTTCGATACAACTATGTTGATTTGTTTCGTTGGTCTAATAATTTTAAAAATCCCAATTTGCGGCGCTATAAGATTTGTTTTTGCAATAAATTATTCAAAGCATTTACCGGGATTATGTTTTTGTTCCACGAAAAACAAGAAAACCTATTGACCTCGCGTCTTATCTCTCTCCGGTCGTGTCAGATTGCCATCGGATTATAATAATAAAAAAATATATTAACCTATTATCATCTCTAATCTCAGGTTGGCTTCAGAACTCTAAATAGATATCGTGTTTCGACAATATTATGTCCGCATTAGATCATGCAGTTAGACACTTTTACAGCCCAATTCTCTCACCACAATACAATAACACCAAAACAAGAAAAAAATAAAAGCAGATTTACAGAAAAAAAGGTCTAGAAAACTTTAGCAATAAGAGCGCCGTCGTATTTCTTTTTAGCAGTCAGCGGAGGAGACAACGTAATGAAAACTTGTGGCTTGGACGTATATAGATGTTAAACAATTAACAAATAAAAATAAGAAATCCATTTAACCCTTACCTTACCACTACTGGCGAAATATAATATATAACTTTAAAAGTTTTCAAATGAATTAAAACTTGTAATACGAATTAATCTCATACGAATAAAATTATTTTACTGAGAACATAAAATTAATAACAGTTTAATTGAGCACACATAAGTATCAACAATTTAAAAACTTTAATTGATTGTAGGGCTGTGTAAGTCCATCTGGGTAGGTACCAGCCACTCATTACATGTACCCAGAAACAGCAATATCTTGTATTGTTGTATTCTGGTTCGAAGGATGAATCAGCTAGGGTTACAGGCACAAGGGACATCACATCTTAGTTCTCAAGGTTAGTGGCGCATTGAAGATATATATATGTATAAATATTTTAAAGACTAGTTAGGCGGACGAACAAGTATATAATATAATAGTTTTATCCGGTAATTAATTATTAAGTCAATGGTAAACGAATTATTTTTTATACATAAGCTCATTATAAAGTTTTGAAGCACTATGCATTTAGTAGAGAATTGGTAGATTTTTGGTAACTTTTGGTTGCAAAAAGTTTACTTAGACACTGGTTTATTTGAACGGCGAGCATAAAAAGAGTTTGCTATGCGGTTTGACGGAGCGGACGTTAGCTATGTGGTTTCTGAAGTCATCGTCGTAATTGTTGTTATCTCTTGGTGTTCCGTAACATATATACATTTTGTATTTATATTCGTTTACTGGTTAAAAGACGTAAGACTTAGGGCCGGTTTTTTGATCCGTAATTGACAACCAATACTAAATTAGTATTGAATGGTTAACTACTAGCAAAATGTGTTTTTTGGTCAATAGTAAGTATCACCAATGGTCAAATAATTAACCATTAGCTTAAAAAATTAACCACCCAACGTTAGAGAGTTAACAATATGATGGATGGTTAACTCTCAACTATGAACCAGCTGTCGATAGTTTTATTGTTGTCAACGTCGTATTTCTTTATATTTATTTGAATAGTGATTTAAAATTTCTGTAAAGCCTTTGTTGTTTGCTAAAGTAATTAATTACCAAAAGGTGGTTTGTAAAAATAATATATTAAACGAAAATCGACGGTTACTATCAACACACACGTTTGATCTTAAATTACCAACGGAATTAAAAAATCGTTTATAAATTTAAACCAAAGTACAGACATCAGGTTTACTTTAATATTTGTCATTCGGATACGTTACGTGGTTCATGCATATATTATGGTCCGTCTGACTGCGGTACACAATATAAACATAAACGAAATAATACATACTCCCGCGGGCGTATTTAATTCTCTTTTTTAAAAATTCATTACATCGCTGACGTCATCGTGATATGACCTTAATCGAAAGTTAAAACAAAAACTATTTAATTTCATACTAAATTATTGTTATTACAATGTTTTTTTAATAAATAATAAATGTATTTTGATGAGTTTTGAGATTCAATTTTTTGGTTTCATTAAACATTTTATTATTGTATTTATAAATAGATATCTTTGCTCGTATTATATTATGATGTAATAGCTTCAGTCTGTGATTGCGCTTCGGGTGGAAATAGATTATATGTATCTTTTCCGGGAATTACTAAAAATTATATTAAATTCTATTAAATTACATTAATTGAGCATTTTACTTACACACTAAGACAAACATGCAAAATTATTATAAATATTGTTTTGATATGATTTTTAAGGTGATAAAAACTAAATCAAAGTTGGCACACAAGTCTTATGTTTACGTGTCTGCGTACCAAACAGGGCTAGTCGTTGTATTAAATTCTTCCAATCTTCCTTACTAAAGAACATGCACTAAAAGGAGAAAAAAACTCATTTGGTTTTTTTTTTAAATATATTTAATGTACTATAAAATAACACAAATAAAACCGTTCGTTTTTAATAAAAAAATAAGTCATATACAGGCGAAATCTGTTATCACGTTATTAAGATTCAAAACAAAATCCAGAAGAAGAAAATATTGACGACAGACATGGTATACTAGACTTTTAAAAAAATTATATGTGTAAAAATACTCACTATCATTCGACGATCTACTTTAGTAGAATAAATTTTAAAACATGCAAATCTGGCCGTTTTTGATTAATCAATGAATATACATTAAAAAACGCTTCGAATATAAAACCTTCACCTTTTTTAAGTCGATTAAAATCATAAATGGGTATTAAATAATCCAAATGACCTATGATATAAGTTTAGAATTGTCTGAAATCCGTCTAAGTAACCCTTATTAAAATGTTACATACACTAAACTCGTTAATGTTTTAACTGAGTTTTATTCGCTTTGATTATAATCGTCATTAATAATAATAATAATAATATGCTGAGACATTATTCACACACGGCCATCTGATCCCAAACTAAGCAAAGCTTGTACTATGAAAACCAGACATATAAACTCATATAGTACCAGACTCATATAGTACATATACTATTTTTCTTTTGTAAATACATACTTATATAGATAATTACACCCAGACTCAGGACAAATAGACATGTTCATGCACACATATGTCTGTCTTGGGTAGGAATCGAACCCACAACCTTCGGCGTGAAAGGCAAGTATCTATCAACCACGCCAACCGGCCCGCCAATTAGCAATACAACCCTTAGTGGACCTTGAGCTGCTCGAGTCGCCACTCCCCTTTGTGAAATATTTAATTAATTATCTTATTACAAATGAAACCGTCGATATGAAGTTCGCCATTCCGTTGAAATTTTAATTCTCGATCCAATAATTTCCTCATTGTATTTATTATAAGAAAATAATAGAAACCTCTTAATTAGTATATATTATATTACTTTAAAGTAAAAATAAACAATAATAAGTCATCTCGAAAGATAATTAATTAATTGGATATGGAGTCTTAATTAGGTGTATTTAAGTTATAACAAAAGCAAGATACAAGAGGAATGAAAAAAAATATATGGAAATGTAGTTTTAATAACATTCCAACGACCTCATTACGAAATTATCACGACCTGATGAAGTTCTGAAGAGCTCTTACAAGTGAATTTACAATGCACAAAGCTATGTTACGTATGATTAAAAAACATATTTAAATATATTTTTGAGGTCAAATATGTCGAACGAGTTAATTAATAAAAATGTTGATAATATGGAGTGGAGAAGGGTGAAGGGGCATGATGCAGAGTAATTTGATCAATTCTTCTTCAGGTATCGCACAGTGGACTGCGACAAATTAAAAAAATGTTACCAGTCATAGGACAACTTGAAAGAAAGTACTCACCAAGGTGGAATAGGTAATGTGGCATTATAAGAGATGAGCACGTTTAGTTAGAGGAACAAACATGTTTTGACACTCGGAACGAAAGAACGAAACAAAATAATTGATTTATACTAAGTAGCAGTATTGATTGAAAATAACTTTCATATAGAAGATAAATTATCGACCAGCGTGATGGAATACATCTTCTTCTTCTTCTTCTAATACATATGTATCTAATATAATAAAAAAAAACTTTTTTGAGAAATGACAATAGTTTAATTGATTTTTATTGAAAAAATAGAAGATGTTAAGTGAGAAAGAAATTAAGCTGTAGAAGAAATTAAGCGAGACTTAAAACAACATAATATTAAAATATCATTCAAGAAAAAGAAAACCATAAGGAACCTTAAGGATTCAGAAGAAAAAAAACACTCGGAAATAAAACATTCAAGTGAATGATGATGAAATGCGATTTCTGAACTCGTCTGGTTAGGTAGGTATTGTTGTGTTCCGGTTTGTAGAGTGAGTGAGCCAGTGTATTTACAGGCACAAGGGACATAACATCTTAGTTCCCAAGGTTGGTTGCGCATTGGCGATGTAAACCAAGATCTATCTGGCGTCTATGACTTACCATCAGGTGGCCACCACGTACCAATATTATAAAAAAAGAGATAATATATGAGCTATTAGAAACAACAAGAAGTGATTAAATAAATCAAATTGTGTTTATACTTCATATTCAAACATTTCAAAAGAATGAAATTAATTCGTTTACAGTTAATTAAAAAAGTTCTGTAATTATTTTACCTTCTATTATCCTGAATGGAATTTGTATGACATCGTTAGATCTCTGTCGTCTTAATTAAATATGAATCATTTTGAATTTTATATTTAATAAGCGCTGAGTTCTTAACAAAAAATATAAATTATTAGATAATGAAAAATTTCATACAGTCGTAATTGTAATTCGTTGATTCAATCCACTATGATGTTTTCTTATGTTAGCTTTATGTATTATAATAATAAATTGAAAGGTTCATGTTCATGTGACCGGATGTTTCAGGTCCCATCGGTTGTTATCAAATCAATAGCTTTTAGTTAATGTGTATACGTGGTGAATAGTGTATTTATTGAACGTAGCTCGGAATATGAACAAATATATCTAAAATTAAATTCGAATAGGTATTGCTGTACTTTACCTTGTTTTGTTGCCTATCTATGTAAAAAGATTTAGAAAAGTTCGATCCTGGTCCCTTGAGCTATTGTTTCAATTGTTAATTGGGTAAATAGGAATATTAGTCATTCTTAAAAAAAAGCGTTGCTTTATTCTTTAAAAAAACATGTGAAAGTATTTTTTCATATTATTTAATGAATAAAAGATATAAATTAATATTTAAACTTATAATGCGCTGCAACTTTTAAATACATTCTGATAACGCGGAGAGAAAACACAAATTTTCAAATTTTGAAAATGTGTAATATATGCTCAAAAGTTTTACAATTAAATCCAATTATTGTAATTTCGTTAATTTTATAATTATATAAAATTATTCATCTCGTAAATATTCATACTAAGGGATTTATAATAAACCTTGTGTAAACTCACAATTAGAAATTTAAAAGAAGATGATTGAATGAATGATTTATCATTTTATCGTTCCAACGGAAATAAACATTAAGGAGTTATGTAATAATATGACTTGTCAACGGCGTCAGCTCAAATGCACTACATGGCGTTTTTAATTAAACTTCTCGTGATTATTAGTCTAACATGTGACATATATAGCGCCTGCAAAATCCGGGATGAAATCTTTGTTGGTTCAGCTTCAACCTAGTATAAATCAAATGTATGTTGCATAAAATAGAAAGTACACTAAATATATATTTTAATAAATAGCGCAGATACATCCTCTTTGTACTTGGTGGTGTTATCCAACGTGGGAGGGCCGGAATCACCATAACGGCGTCTGTAATGCGGTGTGGTGTGCTCCATGGTGCTGTACAGTGCATCCATATGGGGAACGCTCTCACCGCTCAGAACAAGGCACTTACAGAGACCGCAGAGGGTCATAGCGGTGAGGGCGACACGTGGTTACCGTACGATGGCTAAGCTTCTAGCGAGAGATCCACCCTGGGAACTCCAGGCGGAGGTGCTCACAGAAATGTACTGATTTCGGGTAAGGGCGACAGGGTTCGCGGAGGTGATGCAAGTCAGGGCTCTAGCCCAACGAGCCCTAATTCGCAGATGGGAGGCCCTAGAGGCCAAATTCGGCGGAGATCTCATGCTGCCGAGCATGGCGTTAATCACGCGACGGTTTTACGTAAGGTTTGACGCAAAAAAATTCCAGGTATAACTAAAGTTACAGCCTTCATATATTAGGTCTAATGAAACATTATCACATTTTTAATTAAAAACGCAGTCTCCAAGCTATAAATCACGCTAAGCTATACGCTGTGTTTTGCGCAGAATAAATATGAGTGGATTAATACAAATTAAATAACAGATACCCTTTTATATCGATGGTGATTGGACTATTAAGCCTTTCACTGGTGTATCGTTCAGATAAACTGCGTATTTTTGGATGAATGTTAAATTAAAAGGATAATTGATGTATGATGATCGTTTACTGGTGTGTATTTATTTAAATTTTAGGTAATATATATATAGAAAAATAGGACTTGAAAGTGGTTTTTGCGCATCAGTGTTCCGTATTAATATTAGTTAGTGTTATATATATATATATATATATATATATATCAAAAATGTTATAAGACATAATTTCTTCGTTAGTCTATTAACTTATAATGCCGTAGATCCCGAGGTCCTGGGTTCAACTCCATAATATGTCCCTTGCAGTTGGTTAATCTTTTTTGAGGTATGTAGACCACCGTGGCCGAAATCGGTCAGGGGAACACGTTAACACAGAAATATATTTAATTTTCCTTTAATCTATTACTTGATATACAAGTATCAAGTTGGAACAAATGTATGGGTATATCCAGTTAAAAGTTAGAAATAAAATATTGTATGTATAACTACAATACAGCAACAAGAGCAGAGAATAGCCGCTGAAATCGATCTGTGACATTGTTGTGTAAGACGAGCCGGTTGCCGTGGTTGGTAGATTCTTGCTTTTCACGCCGAAGGTTGTGGGTTCGATTCCCACCCAGGACAGACACTTGTGTAACATTTCTGTTTTTTCTAAGTCTGGGTGTAATTATCTATATAAGTATGCATTTACAAAAGAAAAGTAGTATATCAGTTGTCTGGTTTCCATAGCACAAGCTCTGCTTATTTTGGGTTCAGATGGCCGTGTGTGAACAATGTCCCAGGATATTATTATTATTTTACTCGTTGGTTTGTCTGTTAATCATCGTGTAACTTCTAAAATGTTTTTGCACTTTTACTTCAATATCCAAGTGCAGCTCCAAACTAATTGCATTCTACGCATTTTTGAATTTAATAAACAATCAAATCAGTTTTAAATAAATTCAAAAATAGTTTGGTTATGTATTTTTTTGACTGTATATTCAAAAATCGCGGAATATTCTCAAAGGGTATCAAATGGAAAGTCGATGGACTGGCCTAATTGCAATCACACCAATTTTCATTTTTCGTTATCTGTATTTCTTACTAAATCCATATTTATTACCGCTCCTTTCTTCTTCTTCTTCTTTGTCCAAAACCCTCTTCCCAGTTCAGCTGGGGTCGGGTCTCCTTGTACGTCTGCGCCAGAGAGCTCTGTTCTGACTTGTCTGTGTACTCAGATTCTCTTTCTGGGCCTCTTTTTGCATGTTTGACCACCAGGTTGCGGGCGGTCGCCCTCTTCTCCGTGGTCGGTCCGGGATATTTAAGGCTTTCTTGATGGGATGGTCATCGTCACGTCTCAGGATATGGCCGTACCAGCGTAGTCGACATTCCTTCAGTTTTTCGACAATCGGTGTTACCTTGAACGATCCCCTGACATACTCATTCCTTACTTTGTCCAGCCGGGTTATTCCTCCCGCCCATCTAAGCATTTTCATCTCGTTTGTATGCAGTTGTTGTTCGTGTGTCTTTTTGATGGTCCAACACTCTGCCCCATAAGTCATGGATGGGCGTACTACCGTTTTGTACACTTTTCCCTTTACACGAATGGGCATTCTACGGTCACAGAGAACACCCGAAAGCGATTTCCATTTTATCCAGGCGGTTTTGATGCGGTGGTCCACGTCTTTATCGATATTTGCATCAGTAGTAAGCACAGACCCAAGATACTTGAAGTTGTCTACTTTGGGTAGTGCGCGGTTGTCTATGTAAATATTACATCCCGTCTCTTCTGTCCCTCCATAGTCACATTCCAAATATTCGGTCTTACTTCGACTAATGCCCATGGTTTTCGATTTGTGTCACCCACCGGTTAAGTGTTTCCTGTAGGCTTTGTGCATTTTTCGCTACTAGGACTATGTCGTCTGCGTAAAGTATACACTCTGGTGCTGGCTTTTGTATGTCTCGCGTGATGTAGTCCATGCAAAGGTTGAATAGCAATGGGCTTAAGGCAGATCCCTGGTGTACTCCTACGTTTACGTGGAAGGGCTCGCCAAGTCCCGCTGGGCTTTTGACGCGCGTCATGGTGTTTGTGTACATATCTTGTACTAGTGTCACATAGTACTCCGGGATGTTTTGAGCTCTCATAGCCTGCCAAACTAGATTTCTGGGTACCCTATCAAAAGCCTTTTCTAGGTCGATGAACAGGAGATACAGATTTTCTTTGTTTGAACGGTGTTTCTCCATCACAACTCTAATTAACTGAATGGCATCGATGGTAGATTTGCCAGATGTGAAGCCATATTGGTTCTCAGTTATACGAGTACAGTCATTAATGCGTGCAGCGATGATCCTTTCAAACAGTTTTAGTGTGTGTGACGTGAGTTTTATGCCCCTGTAGTTTCCGCAATTCGCAATGTCCCCTTTTTGTTTATATATTGGTGATAGAATGCTGTTACGCCAGGATTCAGGGATCTTGCCATCTTTAATAATAGCGTTAAAAAGCTTTGTGAGCCAGGGTGTGGCAGATTCCTTCAGCTTCTTCCAGAGATCTGCTGGGATCTGGTCGGGACCAGTGGTCTTATGGTGTTTCATTTTTGATATAGCCTTGCTCACCTCCTCCTCTACTATACATTTTATAGGCCCTTCAACAGGCGGCATATGGGGCATTTTTTTACTCGAAAACTCCTCGTTCATTAGTTGATCGTAGTATTCCTTCCATCTTATGTTGATATCCTTGTTCGTCGTTAGTAAAATACCCTGGGCATTTTTGATGTATTTGTTACATTTAATATCGAGAGTAGATCTATGGCGTTGTCGGGCTATTTTGTAGATTGAGTTCTCATCCTCGGCGTTTTCCAATCTGTCATAAAAATCTTCTCTAGATTTTGCCATGGATTGTGCTACTGCAGATTTAGCTATCTTTTTAAGATTCTTATACAGTAGGTGATCTTCTTCCGAACCCGATTTCTGCCATGCTTTAAATGCCTCTCTCTTTGACTTTATTATGTGTTGAACAGTTTCATTCCACCAGGACGTTTCTTTACCTATGCGCCGTGCTCCACGTGAAATACCCAGGATCTCTTTTGCCCCTTCCAAACATAGTCTTTCGAAATCAGACCACATCTGGTTAGCTGATTTGTCGGTCTCAATGTCTTCTTTCATATAGGCGTGGGCCCATTCTAGAAGCGGAGAGCCCTTGATGGAGTGCAGTTCTTTCCACTTAATACTGTCTGCTCTGCCGATGTGTGTTGTTATAGGTTTGGGTAGTTTCATGACTGAGACGAGAAGCCTATGTTGTGAGGAAAGCCCATTGCCGGGAATCACTTTACAGTCTTTATAAAGTTTAAAGATGTTGTTGCTGGCGAGGATATAATCTATTTGTGTGTTATATTCTGAGCATTTGTAGGTGATAAGGTGTTCCGGTTTTTTTTGGAAATATGTATTAATTATTTTTAGGGAGTGCCTGGATGCAAAATTAAGAATGCTTATTCCTTGTTTATTTCTAGTGCCAAATCCATAGCCTCCATGGGTGTCGCTATGAAGGTCATTCTTTTCTCCTACATGTCCATTCAGGTCTCCTCCTATGTAGGCATGTTCTGTTAAAGGAATATTTTGCATAATTTCGTCAAAGTCCTCCCAGAAATCGTGCTTTTCTTGTTCAGAACATCCCGTTTGTGGTGCATACGCTGAGATTAAATTCAAAGGCGGTTGGCCATCCATTGCTAGTTTTATGCTTATGAGTCTGTCATTCTTCCTAACCACGTCGATTATTCTCGTTTTCAGGTTTTCATCCAATACGATTCCTACTCCGTTTCTTTTGGTATCAGCACCATGGTATACAAGCTGGTAGCCATTTCCGATATCCCTGTATTTTGACCCTTTCCATTTAGTTTCTTGGACGCAGCAGGCGTTTATTTGTCTTGTTTTTAAAATTTCGCTTAGTTCTGTGCTGCGTCCCGTCATTGTGCCGAGGTTCCACGATGCGAGTCTGAGTTTGTCAAAGTCTTTTGGATGCGAACGTTGGTTCTTGTCTTTAGCGTCGCTTGTGGGGAACGCCCTAGCATGTATCGCATTCTTCGCATTTACGTCGCTTAAGGGGGACGCCCTAGCATTTAACGTTCTCATCTTTAGCATTACTGTCATACAAGGAGTTTTTTATTTTGGCTTAAGTTTTACGGCCGGTTGCCACCTGACGCCAAGGTCGTACTTCCCTTGGAGACATGCGGGCGCCGCCGTTGGCCTTATGCAGGCTCTTCCGCCGCCATCCCTTTTGTGCGTCCCGACCTAGCCGCACAACACTAACTGCAGCCTTTGCTCCAGATATTTTGGATAAGCCTGCAGCAGGGGTTTGGTAACGAAGTGTCCTTCTCCGGCCTGTTGGTCCACGGGAGGTATTTTATTTCCCTCCTACCCGGCATATCTGCCGAGCCCTCCCCTATCCGCCACCTGGGGACGCGTTCTCTAGGGGTGAGGCTCCCCCGAGAACCGAAAGAAGAATTACCGCTCCTTTATATGTACAAATATTTTAGATTTTTATATAGCTCTTTGTAATTTGCATTTACTAAATAGATCTTTATATATACAATAATATTGTCGATTCGTCTAAATTAATTTATTTTAGCAAAAGTTACAGCCTTTTATTAACTAACAGCTGAGCTTAGGTTTCCCTCCTTTTATGGAGAAGGTTTGGAGCTTACCCCCCCACGCTGGTGGATACAGATGTACCAAAATATCATCCGACACATGCATGTTTAGCAACGATGTTTACCTTCACCATCGAACACGAGATGAATTATAATCACAAATCAAGCGCATGAAAACTCAATGGTGCTTGTCTAGGTTTGAACTCGCAATCTTCGGATAAGATTGACATATTCCAACCACTGAGCTTCCCAGTTCTCCATACCTGGGTTCCTGGCTATATCAATGTCAAATTTAATTACGATCTGTCCAGTAGTCATAATGAACAAACATACAGACAGAGTCACTTTTAAAATTATTATAATATATAATTATAAACATGATCGCTGTGTCTGTTATTGATCGCTTAACTTCTAAACGACTTAAGTCCATATTTACATAATGTATTATTTGTTCTGTCTGAGACGATGGTTAAGCGAAATGACTAAGATTCGAGAATATCGAGTAAGTAAATATAACTACAATAAAATTAAAATATTCAATATTTTTTGTTATTGATTATAATCTTACGAATATAAGTTTTTAAATACGAAGTATATAAGTACATAATATTTTCATTACGTTGCTCTAGAGTGTTTAGATAGTAATAACTATTAAAACCCTAACACATATTGAAGTAAATATATCAGTTGTTGCTATGTGATAACAGTAAACATGAGATGTATAGATTTTAGATGTTGTAGACCATTATATTTATTGAGTTATAATATTTATTATAGAAAATACTTTTAAAATAAAATGTTAAAACTCCTTCCTAAAAGTAATTGGTATTTCTGCTATCAGTTGCCGAACACTAATTGAGTTATGTAATTGTTTTCAATCTCGACTCATGCGGCTCGCTACATTTTGTACGACAGGGAACAATTTATTGCATATTTCGGTTTGAAACTGTCGAATTAATTGAAAAGCTAGATATAAAAGTCGAAATAATATACATTTTTATATATAATACTGGTGATGTTTGAAGGCTTATTTAAAAGTAACTATTAAATATATAATCTAATATGTAATTGCAACAAATGTATTAGCAATAAATTCTGAATATATTCGAATATGTATAATACTGTCAAATTAAATAGGCATTTTTTCATTAGTAGTTCAATTCAGATAACTTTCATATGTTTATTTAATTTTCTCTGAATGGATTATAATTGCTTTTCATATGATGTGTATTTGTTTTATTAATGGTAACAAGTTTTTATATGTACAAATAAACCACGTTATTTTTAAATACGATAACTTTTTTAAAATTAATATTTTATTTTATGTCATAGGTAGGCAGACGAACAAATGGGCCACCACCTGGATGGAAAGTGGCCACCACCACTCATACTCATCAGACATTGGCGATGTAAGAAATAATAAATATTCCTAACATCGACAAGGCACCATCAAACTTGGGAACTAAGATGTTATGTCCCTTGTGCCTGTAGTACTGAAACAATACTAAGTATTGCTGTTTAGCGGCAGAAAATCTGGTATCCACCCAAACGGCCTTCACAAAGCTCTACCACCGGTAATAGTTTTTACACCTTAAAATATACTTCTTACAACAAAATAATTATTTAAAACATTTTATTTATTAATAGGTAGGTGCACCCCATGGCTTGCCGCGTTAATTTTATATTGTACATAAAATCATAAAAAATATATTCTAAGCCTTACAATATTAACGGACGAGAAACAATGTTTTTTATCTTAATCCGGAAAATGGCTTAGTGATTATAATTACGTACTTAATATAAATATATTAATAAAGAAATACTAAACGGAATATAGCCCTCAGTATACAGATGCTATTCAATCTGGTCAGCAAAATACATCTTACGCGAGGAATTATTAATTATACGAGCTAACAGCTTATTAACTGTTTAATTATTTTACCGTGTAATCTCAGCCTTTGAAAATAAGCTTTGTGTTAAACACAAAGAAGTGATTTAATTATTAATAACAAATTATATTGCACGCAAACAATATTCTTACATTCACGGTATTTCGTTATACGAGAAAGCCAGCAATCCAGAATTCAAACGAGCTACATAGCATTCCAAGTATTTTACTAAAGATGTTAAAAGACTGTTGTATTAAATTTGAAGCAGTTCATACAACTGTGACCTTTATATTATTACATTATGGAAGTGAATCGCTTGAATTATTTATCATTCCGTATTTGCTGAACTGACCGTATTTGTTTGGGTTAAATAAATATGTTGGAAAGCACTGGGAGTGAAATTAGGTGACTTATGCGTTGATGATATTAATCCCATGATAAAAACTTATGTGCTTTTATATAATAACATATTTTGCATATTTTAAAGGGAATATTTCATTACTCTTGCCTTTTACGCTATTTATTTTAATTTTGAACTCTTAAATAAAAATTCAAATATTTATTTAAACTTTACAAAGCTATTTAAATTGGATAGATTTATTTATATTATTAGATAAGTTAATTTGCACTTCTATTCTTTAAGTATAGTTATGAAAGATAGATTATTTCATACAAATCCTATCCTTCTTAAAACCCAAAGTGGACTTCTAAAAGACGGCATTAGAAAGCTACCAAATGTTTCACTACTATGATTGAATATTTCGTATATCAGCGTTTTATTGACTTACTATATAACAGGATTTGTAAAATCAAATATTTCAAATTGAAGTTGGAATATTATTAATATTTGCACAGCAGTAGCTTTTGATCAAAATATTTAGTATAAACATATATTTATAGTATATTACTTGAAATTGTAATTATTTTCTTATTACATTTTGATTTTTTCTTAATAATAATAATGTCCTCCAGACCGATTGCGGCCACGGCGGCCAATCTCAAGAGAGATTAGCCAACTGCACAGGAGATATTATAGTGTACAAGTGTGTGCGCAAACACAGGTGCATTTTCTCTTCCCTCACTCTCATAATTCGATGGGATGGGGCAATCCGACATGACCGGAAAGAGTTCAGGCATAGGACCGACGGATAAACGTGCTATCCGAGGTACGGGAGAGACACACTTTCAACTTCCAGACTCCGGGATGCTATTGAAAAATTTCTGACAGAAAAACCCCATAACTTTTTATAGCTCCGACTTGGAAATTGAACCCAGGATCTCCTGCCTGTAGCCTTACGTCAAGCCACTAGACCAACGAGGCAGTCAATGAACAATAAAATAAAATACATTTATTAATATTTGTTAAATATTACACTAATGACACTTTTTCTTTTAAGTAACATAAATTATAACTAACTTTAATTTGTATAAGAGTTAAAACAATAACAAAGTTATTAAAGTAATATTTTTTTTTAAAAAAAAAGCAGACGTCTAACCACTTAAAATAAAGTGCCTAAAAGGCCCAAAAATTTGTATTAGGTAGAAAGTGAACTTGAACCGAGCTGAAACTACTAACGAGGCACTTACGAAGATTTATAGAGATCGCGGCAGACCGCGCAAAAACTGTGGGCGAAGGCAACCACTGCGGGCTAATAGAGTGCTCAGTAATATGTAAAACGCTCGTTTTCATGGAGGCCTGAATGTTCAAATAACTGTAAGAATTATCGCCATCATCACATAACTATTAATCGCAGTAAACACTACCGTGTCATGTATTGTTAAATCTTAACAATAATTTAGAAATCTTACATAAAAGATCAATTGTATGATCTAATACGACAACAGTGTAGAATAAAATAATTTCCTACATAGTACTTTAGTAAATTTTATCATGGTCCAATTTATTAATGTTATATAAAAATTTACAAAGAATGAATTACGTGAATATGAAAGAATATTCACTCAGAAACAAAAGATTTGAAAATAGTCAAGTACCCAAATGCTTCGGAAGTGCTACGCTAGCGCTACGCCATCGCTACGTCATTTGATTTATTGCCGACAAAGAACCTGGTAGTTACGTAACTTGTATGTTAGAGTCGATTGAATGCGCTACGAACAGCTACATTCGTAGCGTTTTACGTCTGCTACATTTATGTATTGCTTACATCATGTTACAATTATGTACTTTTTATACAACATTTACATTCAAGACAACCGAATTAATAACTCATATTGTATTAATAGCTATTATTTGTAATATTAGCTTATATAATTGAATATAAAAAAACGACGATGTTTTCATTAAATGGAATTTTATTATATATAGTTTTAAAAGTAACATTAAAGAGCAGTATTTGTTCACATGGAGTATATGATTATTTGATGTTTTGTGGTCGAAGTGTTGCATTTATTGTTGCCCTTTGTAATTAATTGTTATATGCTATTTTTACTTGTTATTCTTAGTAGAATATAATTTTTAAAATAATATTTTGATCTTGACAAATCAAAACAATTTGGATGAGTTCTTTTGATCTTTATTCTTTTATTTTTTATTAAAATACAAAACAATTTACTTGTTACAAAAATATTCCACAATGATTCATGTCACAGATTCTATCATCTTGGAAATTGAATATCAGTAATTTGTGAGTAACGAGGAGTGAAACTCGTTCGTATGCGTAATTTTATTTTATTTATTGATAAACGAATCACCTTCGTATATATTTTAAAACAAACGAAAAAAAACAAATGACGACAGTAGTGGGTTGGTACACACCATTATAGGAACTTACAATATTATAATTAATAATAACACTTAACTCAAAATACATAAATGAAGGCATAAAAAAGAGAAATTATAGCAAATTAAACTTAAAAAAACATCGCTAAGACTGCTGCGAATTCAGTGCTTGCATTGAAATTGTAAATATATACAGATTGTAAATATATACAGATGACTTCGAAACTTACATCTCAAAGCTTCTACCCGCAAACAAAACGAATTATTTCTTGAATACAATAAGCAAACATATGTAGAAAACAATAAATTACGTTTTAAAAACGTTACATTACGTTTTGTAAATTGTAAGTAGGTAGGAAAAATACGTTAATATTTTTTAGCTTTACCATTTAACGTATAAAGGGTATAAAGTTTTATTTTAAGGAAATAATAAAACAATTCATGACTTCATTTCCTCATTTTTATGTATAGCCTTATGGTTCAGTATATTTTTAAACTGTCTCATATTGGTTTAAGCAGCTGTTTGAATTTACGATATGGCTAAGCTTAATATGCAACGCAACGGACAAAATAACTTTACTTTATTTTTAAACGAATTATTTAACGGCTTTACTAATAAAGGTTGTAAGTATTCAGTTAGATTATGATTTCTATCTATTTCTCATTAACGTTTGACATACAAAACGGAAGCCATTTTTAATAAATCACAACCAATACAATATTTATTGGAAAATTAGTAATTCATTTATTAGAATCATTCAAATTATGTGATCTTCCTGCTTCTTACTTCTGCGCTGTTGTCGAATAATAAAATGAAAAAGTAACTTCGTTCAAACAATAAACAATCAAAACACAAAGAGTAGCGAGGCTGTTTCGAATATTATTTTTTGATGAAAAATAATATAATATAGTATATAGTATTCCCTTTGTTAGTTGTATGTATCTGTTAACAGTTATAGCGTACGACAGTTTTGTCACAATAGTGTTTTGATTAAATTGGATAAGGTTCATACCACACGTATACAATAAAGATTTGTGTCGAATATATATTTTAAGAATAAAATATTTATATAATAATTAATTATTGAGTTATAAGTTATTTGGTTGGTGGCTTCCTAAATGATATTGGTCCTTATCGAATAAGACTGAACCAAATAGCCAACTGCGCACAAAAAGATAGTGCACAAGTCTGTGCGCAAATACAGGTGGGATTTTTATTATTCAGTGACAAATTCGAGATGACAGAAAATACTTATTCATCTATCATCTATATATATATATATATTGCAATGCCAATGTCTATGGGCGATGATGACATACCATTAAATACTTAAAACTAATATTAAAAAAGAAAATGAAGTTCTTTGATTCACGCACATATCACGCGCACATTCATCTTGTATCATATCATATTTGTCACTAACGGAGTCCATATATTTGTTGTTGTTTTTTAAGAATACTAGCAATGTTCGTTGTTAAAAGATTACTAATATTGCTATTAAGCCTCCAATTCAGCTTACAGATTGTCTTACGGGTGGGGACGATAATAGTCCAAGGGCTCAGGATCGAACCTTAACCTGTATTCCGTAATATTTTATTACTAATATGAAATGATGGTATATACAGATTAAAATATTTTTTCGACACAATAGCTTCACATATTGTGAAGTGTATAGCAATTTTTGTCAAAAAAACCCCATTTTTATTATATAAGCGGCTTTATTCCGTGTTACACGCATTAAATTTTGACTGATCATTCCTGTTTATATGGTGTTTTATTGTTTGAGGTTCATAGTTACTGCATTTGCTAAGAGTTTGTGTGAAGTTATTAAACATTTCTCAATAAATTTCTAATGCAAAACGATTAATGCAAGTTATACTTTTATAACCATTTCACAGTTTTATAATGAATAAATGAACTTTAATAAAGGAATAAATTTAGATACAGTTATTATGAAGTATTTATATGTAGTAAGAATGACAGTCGTTCTCTAACAAGGCAGAGATCGCGCCCTAAAGAGTGCAAAACAAGAAAATATTCTTATCCTATATGGATAGCAATAGTTGCTACAGTTACATTATTTATTATATAATAGGTAGACATGATGATATGATGAGATGGAGGACTTTGTGCAAGGCCGCCTGAAAGAACCACCAAGAAGAAATTACCTTAAAAACCATATCAAGGTCAACAATGTAAAAGAAACAGAGGTAATAGGAGATGCAAAAGAAACTTACTCTCCCAAATCTTACTCTTTTGTTTTATTATTTTCTTTGAAATTCGATGTTTTAAAAACTTTGTACGAATATAACTATAAAGAACGTTGTAGAGGAAATAAAACAATGGGATATAACGACATAAATATTCAGCAAGAATTTATGATATATACGAGATCGCTGTTTCTTTCAACTATTTCCTTTTTTAACTTAGGATGATTTTTAACTTAGGATTTTGTTCAATATTGATAATGAGTTTTCTTAAAAGCAATTCGAGTTGGCTGGGATGAAATATGTTTGAAATGATTATGATTAAATAATTTATTTGTAAACGAGTTTTTACTAACGGCTACGAACGTGTGTAGTGTTGTTAGGCGTCGGGTATATAAAAATAGCTTGGGTTCAAGCTTGTTTAATACCAAATTTCATATAGTTGATGGTTTAGCCAAGAAAGTGTAACATACACACAAACAAATTTTATAATAATATGTATAAAAGACAAATATCATATTATTTTTAAAAGTCCATCATCACCATTATCATCTTGTCAGCCGAAATACGTCCACTGCTAAACAAAGGCCTCCCCCAAAGATTTCTATGTTGGCCGGTCTTGCGCTGCCCGCATCCAACGGCTTCACGCGGCTCTTTTTATGTCGTCGGTCCACCTTGTAGAGGTACCCACGCTACGTCCTCTGTTTCGTGGTCGCCACTCGAGAACCTTTTTAGAACCTTTTCCTTTTTTTTTATGTCATCTGATTTTATGAAACAAAAACTAAATGTTGCTCTAAGCTGAACTAAAATCTATCTATGAAAAAACAAGTAAATCAATTACGTTGTTTCGGATGTGCATAAACATACAGTCAAATAGACAGACAGAAAAATAATTAAAAATGCATGTTCACTATCAGTTACTTTTTTATTACTCACAATAATTCTTATTAATATTTATTTAATGCACTGACATACGGTCTCTACTGCTATATATTATATGTAGAGAAAGATGTAATAAATGTAATTTAGAATAAAGTTTTATTTTAAGTTAGTGTATGAAACTCAGATAGCGTCTGATACGTCTTGCTATCGGTGATAAAGTACTTTTGTTGAAAACAAGCGAATGTGACTAATATATCACTAAGTTTAAATTTCATACCCAGGAGGGTCCTCCCAGCATATGAAATAATATTAAGGTTATAATTTATAAAAAATACACATTTAGTTTAATGTAAAAGCCTGTATTCATTAGATCGATTAAATTAGAAACTTTTTTAATCTATCAAATTATGTATGATATGGATATAATATTCATTTATTTTGTAAAGGATAGGTGTGCCTTAACAAATATACAAAGCATTTACAAATTAATTAATATAACAATGATGTACGTTAATGCATGTGCTATGATCCAGATTCATTTATAAAAGTAACAAAATACATTTAAAAAAATGAGAGCATAAAATTCTAAATTCAAATTATTATTGTAATAGAATTCAGTAATAAAATAAGAATCATCATCATCATCATCATAAACAAAATTAAAAAAAGGAAACCATTGAAAGAAACAGCGATCTCATATAGATATCATAAAATCTTGCAGAATATTTATGTCATTATATGCCATTGCTTTATTTCCTCTACAACGTACTTCATAGTTATATTCGTACAAAGTTTTTAAAACAACGTATTTCAAAGAAAATAGTATAACTATACAGTTTTATTGAAGCCATTTCTATTAAAATCCCTACATTAACAGACGACATATTTTATTCAAATACATATTACGCAAAACATTTTATATCAAAGAAGAAACAATTTGGTCAATGAAACGAGCACTATAGTCATTACAAAGGAACTTGGAAAACAAGATCTGAGAAACGTCATTATAGTTGAAAATAATACAAATGTACCCGAATAGAAAACAGACAAATTGAATGCATTGAAAGGGATGCTTTTAAGCAAGTTTATAGCGAAATAAATGCGTCGACCTTCGTGCAGTCTCGACGACATACCCGCTCTGAATGAAGACTTACATTTCTATTTTCTATAACTGAAAGTATCTCTGCGATTTCCATTTGTACAATTAAATATTATGTAACAACTGACTGAAGATTTATCGTTAAAATAAAAAGTGCATGTTCTTTTTATTGGAGTTGTTTTTCCGAGAGACACTATTGAGGAAACTTACGTGCTCTATTCTATTCTTGTTAGAAATAGCTTGGTGGAACTAACATCATTACCATTATTTCCAACAATTGCTTAATCAATTGAAATAAATTGCAATAAGCGGTTATTTTCAATACTTGATGGTGGTTACCGCGGCAGAGATTGGTCAATCGTGGACTATCATATCTACTTCATAATTGGTGAGTCAAAATGAGAACGGCTATACGAGTACATAAAGTCATCAAATGGTCTACTAAAATTGTTATCGATGAAGCTACTATGATATTTAACGATAATATGCTTTCATTAAACTACACTATACGGACACAAGTTCAATCTTGAGTTTTCATGTTCAAATTTTTTTTATGTGAAGTAAAACATCTTGAGGAACCTGCCTTGTGTGGTTTGAATCTTTGCTTATTATTCCGACACTTTTTTGTAACTTTTAATACGTTAATTTAGAAGAAATAATTGATATTACTTTTAATTCCTATGAATTTCTTTTAACTTACTTTCGAAATTATAATTTCGCCAGTCACAGCCGGCGTTTTTATCCGATAGAAAATTAATAAACACTTTTGTTAATTTTATCTTCAAATTGTTAGAATATTGAATGTGGATATCAGTGCTCTGATGCCATAATATTTGTTTCGAAGTTACGTCCGGAACGGATATTAGTTTCAGGCATTCAGAAATATTGGCACGATGCCACACTCTAATATTATATTGTGTGAATTCTATTTTCCATTAATTCGAAATAGTGATGATAAAATAGTGGTCACTTTTTTATCTATTTTAGGAACGCAGAACAAATGAGCCTGATTATAAATTAATAAGCTAGATTATCTGCAAGAATTAAACACCTTGCACTTTTGTGCGTGAAATTACTCTCAGTTTTCTAACACATTCATACAAAATATTTTATACGCTTAGGAATAAAATAAATGATTGGTAGACAGGCTCTCCGACAGGCTTATACAAAACTTTAGCACCGGTAATTTTTTATGTATATAAAGTAGAAAAGTAACATCTCCTTAATATCTTTCTGCTGAGTAAATTGTTCCTAAAAGAGGAAAGGTTTTAGTTTTTTTCGTGTTTTTTCACTACTTTGCAGTTATAAGCCTTTGAAGTTTTGATGTGTACAAGTTTGCTTTCTATGTTTTTCTTCTTGATAAGATGAGCTGAATTTTAAGAAGCGTATAGCGTGCATTACTAGTTCAATGAGGTTTCTCTGGATTCGAACCTGCAACTTTTATTTGAGATCCACAACTTTATTTACTGTTTTATTATATATATAACTGATATCTGTTTATATGCTCCTTATATATTTCTTTATAAAAACGAAACACGATCGATTTTTAGCTACACCTAATTAAGTCATAGTTGATCATAATTACTAATTGATTGTAATTGCTGCTGTTGTTTAATTAATCTTAATATATTCGAAATAATTTAAATATCGTATTATATATATATAATAACCGATTTATATACATATGCTATTAAAGTTAATTTTAAATAAATCCTTAATTACTAATTATTTCCGCAAATATAAGTGTTATATCTCACTCAAGATGTATTTACTGACTTAAGTTAGCTTTCAAAGTGAAACGCAAGTAAATGCATATTGATGTCTGGACTGCCGGCCATTGCTTGGGACCAACATTTGCTCGACGTCACATAAGCAAACAATGGTGACAGTTCACTTTGCAAAAGTGGTTCGTACGAATTTTGCGCCAACATGTTAAAATTGTTAGCGGAAAACTTGCATTAAAAAAATAAAATCGTGAACATTTAAATGATTGTTCTTGGATGTTTGCCAATGCGTGGTCATTGTGTATGGCAATAAAAGGTATATGGAGAGCCTTACGTTGTCAATGCGTTACGGACCGTAGAAATTAAGTGGTTATACCATTCGTGATATTACATCGGATCACTTTTATAACACAATTGTTAAGCTAAATTATTATTCTGACGAAATCTGTATACAACATAAACCACTATAGAATTCACTATTAATTATGTTACTAAAAATAAATAGTATTATTTTAATATTATGAGCCAATTTAAAAAATACATTTTCATTTTGAAGATTTTAAAAATATTCGTTCCTATATTAAAATTCTGCAGATGTTTTGATCTTTGCTTATAAATAAGTTTAGTTTATGGTAGTAAAAAATAAAAATAATAAAACTTATTGCAAAATACTAGAACATATATTCGTTGGGCTTTGTATTTTGAAAAAAAGTACTATTGAGTTTCTGGTCGAATTTTCTCGTTTGAATCAATGTTACGAATCTGTGGTAACTTTAAATTCAATTTAATCCAGTGATATGACGAATAAAAACTTTTCATCATATGCCTTTTTGAATAAAATATATTTCATTAATAGTTATGGAAAGTAATAATATATTTATTTATATAATATTATATAGTATATGTTATAGAAAATTAGTAAGTCGAGATAGTGTAGTAGTTAGAATTTCATACGCTTAAATTATTTACATAATTCCACTCGTGCTCGATGTTGCATGAAAACTTCGTGAGGAAACCTGCATATGTCGGATGAAAATCTGTCACGTATATCCACTATTTTCTATATTATTAACGTGATGCAAAAAGCTTTAAACCTTTTCCGCAAAAGGAGATCAGACCAATTAGTGGGACATTTACACGCCAGGTAAGAACTACATATATAAAATCAACATTCATACGTTGCTCTGAAATGTTGAAAATGCCGGGAAACTACCACAAACACGCGATCCTTTATTTAGAAAGTTTTCAAGTCAATCCCTTGTGGTCGAAAAGTCATGTGACCAATCCTAATCGGTCAATTACACCTGAATTATTTTTCTTACGTTATAAACTTAAATAAAATAAGAAGCCGACTCGAACTAACTTCAAATTTTAAAGAGAACATAATAATTCGGTACGATCAAGCTGATTTGAAGTTTTGATTGGGAGGTGAGGAGGGAGTTGAGGGGTAGTTAATTAACAATGACTATTATTCACATAAGACTCGCGTTTGAACTTATTTGAGATTTTTCAGACAGACGTGTTTTTTTAATTTTAAAACTATGATTTTTCATTATGACATGACATGACTATGACAGTTCATTAAACACAAAATTGACAATGTAAGGAATCGTAAATATTTCTTACATTACCAAAGTCTACGCTCGGTGATGACCATCTAATGATACATTTGCCAATCCTCCTGTTATAAATACAAAAAAAAACAATAAGAAATAAATAAAACGGACAATTTACATGCTCATGGAAACAGAAGCTATTCGTAGTTACGAAAATATTTGCATTTTAATAGACCAAGAGGTATAACAGTAAATTAAGTTATTGCATGGAGCGCTCGCCGCTAACTGCGCCGAATTAATGTATGACCATAATAATCGGTTCTTTGGTCTAGCAATGTAAATATTATGCTTGTTTTCATTGATTATGTCAATGATGTTTATGTTTTATGAAGCTTTTGAATGTAATCTTTATTTTGATATCATTCAGCAGTTCAAATGGAATGAAAAGAATGTAAATGTTCGATATAAAAATGAGGTTGTTGATCTATCTTTTCGATACTTGGTGGATCACATATTCTACCAACAAACAACAATACGTAATATTGTTGTGTTCCGGTTGGTAGAGTTAGTGAGTAATTGTTACTACAGGCACAAGGTAATCTAAGGAATGATTAATATTTCTAACGGTGCCAATGTCTATGGGCGGTGATGATCACTTACCATTAGGAGTCTCATCTGTCCGTGCGCTAACCTTTATTAAAAAGAAAGAAAAGATTAATAGACATCGACAACATTACCATGAAAGATTTGTGTATATATATATGTATATTTCTTTATGGAATCTTTATGCTCACTTTGTTGTAACTCGTCACTAGAAGGGGGTGCAGCACATCAAATTTTGTAGGTATTGGAATGTTATACTCTTGACGTCTTAACTCGGGCATGATAATGAGTATTTGTTATAGAAAAACAAAATTATTTTTTTATTGGCCTGATGCGGGTTTCGAAACCGAGATTCCAGAATTTGCAGCCGTACAAGCTAGTAACTAGATTTCATTTCAGTAACTTGACAACTAAAACCAGTATGAACGCTTAAAGTTCATTTAGTTTTAATATCGTTATTCAATAGAAATATTTCTCAACTATTGAAAAGTTTATAACGCTTATATTCATATAATTGCCAACATTTTTAATTCAATTTGATAATAAAAATACTATATTTGTTTAATTTGAGCAATTTTTCAGCACCGCTTAAAATAAAAAAAATGGCAGAAGAAATAAAATATATTTGACTTAATCTGACGCATACGGTTTAATCTCTGAATTCAAATTACCCTCCGACCCCAGGCACCTAATTCCACCCTACTCTGTCCTCCTGAAGTTATTTATGTCATCCAAACAGTTACAATAATCCACTCACGTCTCATTATCAAATAACATTCACGCGATTATGTCCCATATTTCAATTGGATAGAGGATTAAATTACGTTTTTAATTTACCCATCTTGACGGTTACTATCTGTATCTCCTTAGCATCTTAAATAAAATACCCTACATTCTACGTAACTCGGACTCTCAAATGCAGCGTTTCAAGATGTTCGAATAAAATGAAACGAAGTAGTTTCATACTATTTAACTACCAAAATAGCCCAGTGGCTAAAATACGTGAATCGTAATCCAAGATTGCGGGTTCAAACTCGCAAGCACCACTGAAGTTCATGTGCTAAATTTATGTGTATAATTAATAATATACATTTTGTGATCTGAGTGAAGGACACAACAACAAGGATGATCGTGAATTCGAGCCCGGGCAAGCATCACTGAATTTTCACGTGCTTAATTTGTATACAAACAAATTCAACTAAAAAACTAAAATTCAACTCGTGCTTGACGGTGAAGGAAAACATCGCGAGGAAACCTCCATGTGTCTAATTTCATTGAAATTCTGCCACATGTGTATTCTACCAACCCGCATTGGAGCAACGTGGTGGAATAAGCTCCAACACTTCTACTCAAAAAGGAGAGGAGGCCTTAGCCCAGCTGTGGGACATTAACAGGCTGTTACTGTTGAAGGACAACACCTTAAGAAAACAAGCATGTGTCCCGTCATTTTTTGTCACATATGTGACCCACCACTCCGCATTGGAGCAGCGTGGTGGAATAAGCTAGTAGTAGTGGGACGTGTACACATTTATCTTTGCCATTTAGTATACCTACTATAATAAATAATTTATCATAGTTTTTTCGATAAATTTTATCATTTTAATTTAAAAAAAAATAGCTTGAATGCTTCTAATTTTTATCAGACTACGTTGCTTTTACCAGCTTTTAAATATAAATACAGTGCAGCAATAACAAATATATACAGTCTATGTTTAGTATAAAACTACAATTTATCATAATAGTGTAGTGGTTATCCGATTATTAAGTTGGATGAATTTGAAAAACAATAAACAAAGAACATTTCTTACCTCTTTATAGTATGAGTGGAATTGTGTACATTGTACGGGAATGCAACGTAATAACGCTCAAGTTTATGATCTTATTCATAAAGTTTATTGACCGTATTTTGCAAATACAAATTAGCCCTATAATGTAACACGAATAATTTAAATTTAGAACGTAATATGTTATGTGAACTCGTGTATATGAGACCTATGTAGGTGAATTTATTCAATGATAAATTCATTGAATAAATTCAATTTTGAATCATTATTATTACTTTGTTGTTATTATTAATTAAATTAAATATTTTACTGTTACTTTCAAATCATTTATTTAATTAATAAATCATTTATTTAAAAAAAATAATATAAGCCAATTTCGGTAATATCATTTTTTTATGTTTCACAATCAAAGGATACTTACTAATAAGGTGTTTTTTTCAATTACAAAGAAAAACACATAGTTTATTGGTAAAATGATTTAATTAATATATGAGAGGACCCGGGGTCTTCTGATATAGGATTCACGCTTTCTATAAAAGTTGTCAACTACATTTATATGAAAAAAATATTATCTTACCTTAAATTTAATATTTAATTGAATATTTAATTCAAAAGTTTTTACATAATTTTTTATATGTTACATGATCACCTATGGAATTAGTCATTATAGTCACGCGCTACTCTAATTAGGAAAGACTTATATTTTAGAATGTACTCATATGATTAATATAACATTTATTTACATTAAAGCCTTAAATAAATAAAAATTAATTATAAAAATGAAAATCACTTCGTATGAGGTATTTTTTTTAGTACGAGCATGTATATATTATTCAAGGCATTAAAATAATTAAAAAGGCAAATAGGTACCGTGAATAATGGTAATTGGAAAACTGTTTTGTGTACTATGTAATTAATTTCATATGTGAGCTACAATTATAGTGTCACAACACATATATTTAAATTCATATGTGTATTTTTCAAATGTAGAACGAGATAAGAACAAAAGAAATTAAATACGAACATGGCAGAGCAAGGATTAATAATAAGGTTTTTGCGGCTTAATAAAATAATTAAACTGGATTAGTTCTTAAATTATAACGATAATAATATATGAGAATAATTTGTGTACACGTGTGAGGGGCGAATATATTATTCAATTTATGAATGATTCATATTTCAAAAAGTATTGTTTCAATTTAAAATACAAACATTATTCAAACGGACATGTCAATACTAAATATTGTTTATTTGCCTTTTTATGTAAGCAACGAAAAGCATTGTATTGTAAATGAATTGGATTCTATTAAATACAAAGTGGGTTATTTTGGCGTCGCAACTTGGTGTGTAAACACTGGGGCAAATTCAAATTTTACTCTAATGTGGTTTGGTGAATACCCATACGATAATTTTCTTTAACCACCGCAAACAAAGGAATTAAAACTCATTTGCTCAGAATTGAATCCGCGATCTACGGTTAAAATACACTTGTACTATATTATTGTATACAAAACTAAAAGCAAATTATGTTGTAATTTGTTACAACATAATTTAAGATAATTTAATTGCAATTAAAAAATATATATTCTCTTAAACGCTGACGTTGTTTCGAAGGTGATTTATTCATAATGTTTTCTGAATCATCCACTAATTACTTTCAGTAAGGGAAACGGGCAACAAATTTTACCTTCAACGTAATTTGCTTTTGAGCTATTATGTTCTTACAATTTATAGACGGCCATTAGCAGCTAATCTCGGAATACAGTTACGTTCTTCAAGCTTTTAAAATACTAGCGCTGGAGCTTGAGACCGAATAATTAAGAAGATTTTCTTCTTATATTGAAATTTCGTCTTATTTCACTAGGTGTTAGGGCTTTGAGCAAGGCCATCTGGGTTGGTACCACCCACTCATCAGATACTCTACTGCCAAACAGCAATATTTAGTATTGTTGTGTTCCGGTCGCACAAGGGACACAGGTGTACTATATATTCCCTTACTTTAATAATGGGACGGCAATCCGACACGATCGGAAAGAGTTCAGGCGCAGGACCGACGGCTTTACGTATTTTCCGAGGCACGGGAATGTACACACTTCCAACTTTCAGACTCCGGGCTGCTACTGAGAATTTGTGACAGAAAAACTCATTAAATTTTTATTTGCCCGATCTGGGATTTGAACCCAAGACCTCGGGGTCTGCGGTCTTACATCTAGCCACTAAACCAATGAGGAAGTCAAAGTACTATTATATAAGTATAATAAAAAAGAAAGATTTGTAGTTAAATGACAATGGCAATTGAAACTCGAAAATACATATTTTAGTTATGTAATATGAAAACAAATTCTTTTTAGTTTACATAATATATACTATCTTTAAATTAATATCCATATTAAGAGGTACTATCTTAGAATCATATTAAGAGTATTAAAGCAGAAATACCTCTTCACCGCATCCCTTGAGTATCGCATACAAAGTTTGCCAATTAAATTTAAGATTGAAATAAAATAATATACTTTTCTAATTTTACTTAGTATTCACAGTTTAAACTTAGCGCAATACGTAGAAAAATAAGTTTTATAAACGATTTATCGAAATATATATAATACGTAATATTTATTATGTAATATAATTTATATAATAGTATAGTATTTACCCGCGACGTCACTTTATGGGTTTTGGCAATAACATTCGAATTCATAAAATATTTACATCGTTTAAAGTGAATAAAGAATTCGGGTGCGAATGTTTAAAATCGTTCGCTTTTAAGCGACGCATGTACATTATATATATATTTGGTAAGTATATATATTTGGTATTGATTTAAAAAAAATACTATGATATAATGTATAAAGCAAAAAATAAGTGTTAGTATGTTATTATTTTGTGTATAACGTCATTCAGTTAATAATATATTTTATATGTTAAAAAGTAGTAGTTTAGATTCAAATAACACTATCGATTGTTTTGTTGTTGTTGTATTTTGTTTTGAAAAGGCAACGACGTTATCCAGTTTAGAATAAAAAAATAAAAATTAAAACATAAATAATTCACATTCAATGCAAGTACGCATTATAGTATAAAATGTCTACGTAATACGTATATCGTAATAAATAAGAAGTAAAATAAAATCATAGTATGTAAATATCCAATTACTGAGCTAAGTCAAGAGCTAAGAGCTATTGAGAAGAAGGTTTTCATCTTATTTTACGTCATCATCTTCAAGTTCAGGTTTCCTTATTATGTTTTTCGTGTTCAAAAGCATGCGAGTGGTGCAAATAAGATTCATGTCATCTTTAAAATTAAAATGCTTTAAGATTAAAATGGCAATGGGCTGGTCATATCTCAAGGCTTAAAGACAATAGATGGACAAAATAAGTGACATGCTGGAACCCCTTCCATTAGGGAAAAGAAGCATCGGCAAGCCAACAAAACGGTGGGCTGATGATATCGTTAAGAAAGCAGGGCAAGACTGGATGATTCTGGCCAGAGATAGAGGATTCTGGAAGGAGAAAGAGGAGGCCTTCACCCAATCGGGATCCACATTACAAGATAATAACTAACCACACTAATACTATATTAATAAATTAAAATATATACTAATACGACTAAGAAACATTCGAATTATAAACATTTTAATGTGGAATAAAAGGCTTAATATACTATACTATACTGAACCATGTAGCTCCCTTAAAACCATAATAAAATAAGCTATCATAAGACGTTAGTTATATATTTATCTGATTAATGTTCACAAAGAAGTAGTCGAAAGTTCGGTATAAACAAATAAATGAACGAAATCAATACAATTTGTTCGATTTTATAACATTCGTTTAGTTTGTATGCGATACAAAGTAGATCGTTTCAACTCTACTATAAAGCTGTTACACAAATATCCACACAATTTCCGATTTTATTAAGCCTTGATTACGTCTGATGTTTGTTTTCCTTTTTTAAAATAGACTTTATTTATACGATACAGTTATTTATTTCTTCAGCAAAGAGAAATTAATATGATTCTTTTTTTATTATTTTGTAGTAGAATATGTGTTGGGTGGATACCACACGGACTTGCACAAAGCAATGAAAATATTTTATTTTTTTGGCTGCTGATTGTAGGAATTATGATAATTTATACATTCTGAGGTGCTAAGACTTTGATTGTATTGATTTAGTAATGAGGTAATACGGCAGACCGCAAAGACCCGTGTCTGCATTCCGAGTCGGACTATTCATTATTTGGCTTAGGATATACTTGTCGCGTATATATTATGTCGACTAGTCTTTTTAGACAAAATAAAACCAATATATTATATATTTTTTTAATCAACGCGGAAATGATAATAAATGATCTTATAGATATATTTTTAATCAAACTGTACTGGTACAATACGAGTTTGTTCACATAGATTCTAATAAAACTGCGATAGGAAGTATCGATTTTGTCTAAAATAAATGATTTCAACTAAAAAATCCTCATGAATTATTACGTACCGAGTAAAACCGATGCGGTCGCGTAAATCCAAAACAATAAAATAACTCAGTTAGGGTCGAGGGCGGATAGTAAAAATTGAAATAACTAACCTTGTCCAAAAACGTTTTGAACACGAGCCCGTCACAAATTTTAACTTCCCGCCTAACAAACGCGTAGCCTTTTGATAAAAAATATTCCGTATTTAACTATACTGCAACGAAACTACAAATTTAATATTCATTTTTCATATAACTTTTTTTTGTGTGATAACATTATGACACAGATAACATCGATGCGTAAAACATAATCATGTTTGAATATGATTGAGCGTATTTTATAAAAATATATTTTATAATCTAATAATAATAATATAAAAATCTTTTGCAACAAGACAAGACTCAACAAACTGTTTTAATTACTGTCTTGTTGCCTCTACGGTGTCGGGTGGTTCTTTTCTAGCCCGGAAAATCGTAATTGTAATGCAACGGAACAAGGCAAAAATAATTTTGTTGTTTTTCATTTAAGTTCACAACGTAAATCATAAATTGAAAGCATATTTTGACATTTCATTTAAACATTTCGACGTATAGTTTATACATTTCAATTATAGCGAATGCTTTAAACATATACAAAAACATAATCACTAAATATTAAAATAAATTATTTTAAACATAATCACTAAATATTTCGAAATCAAAAATATGGTAATATTTAACGTATCATTTGTTTGAATAAAAATTGGGTTAGATTCTTATTATTTTTCTTCTCTTTTTATTGATAAATTAAACTATTGGGATAATCAACTGCAGTGTTTGCTTAATGATCTAATAATAAAATAAATATAATTTTTCATGCAAACATTTTAATAAAACTGTTCGTATTACGGTTAAATATTTAGAAATATTTTAGAAATATATCTAGTTTTATATATACGATTAAGGTACCAATGGGGAAATTATGTGTGTAAATTACATCTCTAGTAGTCTGGGGATGATACTCAACGCTATATTAGAGCCATTCAACCAACGGAAATGGACATGTTCAGATGAATGTCCGTGGCGTGTGACGTGACACGCAATTGATGTTATCTAAGTGATTATGTATTGCTATGATCATTATACATTATAGTTATATTTATATATTTACATTTATGAAGCATTACTAATTTTCATGTGTCTAATTTGTGTCTATATGAGTTCAGGCACAAGACCAACGGCTTTACGTGCTTTCCGAGGCACGGGAATGTACACACTTCCAACTTCCAGACTCCAGGCCGCTACTAAAAGTTGTCTGACAGAAAACTCAGTAACTTTTTATTGGCCCTACCTGGAAATTGAACCCAGAACCTACGGGTACCTAACCTAACCTCTGCCCACTAGACCAACATACTCATGTTTATTATATTAGGGATTCAACCACATTTATTTGTTATAGTCAGGTGAAATTAGAACGCCAGCCAATATTTTATATATAATGTATGATTATAATGTAAATATATAATTCAATATCCAAAAATACATTGCTTATATATAAACAAACGTTGTTTTGGGATTAGATAAACATTGCTGTGTCATCTTATTTCGAATGTCAAATCAATAATGACAGAAATAAATAAATCATTGCTTAACTCATCGACAACAACGTTTATAATAAGGTCTCCTAATAAACGCTATACATAACGTTTTAACGTAAGCTTCCGATCGACGTTTGCCACTCGCCAAGGCAGTGCTCCCGTGTAGTCTTTTTTCAATTTTGACATTTCGTACTGACGCTAGACGACGTTTACGAAGCAATGTTTCGAAATTGCTATAGACGCGAACCAACGCGTTTAAACGCTGCCTACGGCGTCGCGCCGCCATCAACGTTTTAAAGATACCACAACTGTATAATTCTATAGTCAGGATCATGACGCGATGTACGTTGTCATAGGTGGATGGCGTTTATATGAGACAGTTCAAGTAAGGCCAGTAAAACAAGGTCATCCTATGGCATTTAAAAATTAAAGAAATAATATTTCATAATTGACATAGGTTATATGGTTACCAAATAATTCAGAACAACTAATTCGATGCACGCGAAGCCACAAGCAAAACCGACCTATAATAATAACTTCGACAAGAAGCTGAAATTAATTCTCCCGTCTATACGTTATCATTTATTGTTTTACTTTTTCTATGATATTCAGCGAGCTCGAACTTAATTAGTTTTATTGTGTTTGGGAAGTAAACGGACTTATTAATATTATAAAAGAAAAGAGAAAAAAAGTTTGAAATATAAAGACAGAATTTTCAATACAGTCCAATGGTATTCGTTATTTTATTTTTATCGAATATAACAGACTTTTCATAACTTTATCTGTTGATATAAGTTCTGGTCTTTATTATAATTAAAATTTTCTTGTATTAATTAGTTGGTAGCGTTTGTGTTGGAAAAAAAGCGAAAAATTATATTGAATGTACCTCGTACGTTGATTTGAATGTATTCATGGACTTTTTATTACAAGTGGATAACTTAAATAAACATTAGTTGTGGAATTATTCTTCTTTATTGTGTTACGATAATAAAGATTTGTTAAGTCGTAAGCGGTGTTTCTGTCGATAAAAATCAGCATATAATATAAAAAGCGTAAGTATTGATGCAAATAGCAAAATCTAATATGCATAATAAATTCTGGTGCGAGAGAAGTTTTAAATGTGAATCGAAGCGGAAAGAAAATCGCGTCCCTGATTACCGAATGATTTTACCATATTTATTATCCAGCTGATGCCAATATTCAGTCTTTACCTATTATTAGTATTTCCGGCATGTTTATTTCTTAAATTTAAATTGTTTTTTAAAAACTAGTACACGTTAATATGAATCGAGGATTGGTTTCAAACCGAAGCAAGCACCGAATTTTTATTTTATTATTTTTATAATTCATCTCGTGCTTGGCCGTGGAGGAAAACAGCGTGAGTACACCGGCATGTAACTCTGCCACATGTGATGTGAAACCTTCATCGGAATATCCCTATCGGAAGAGGAGGCCCTAGCTTAGTAGTTTTTTTACTCAATTTATTTATTAAATTGATATGTTACTAATACTATACAAAATTAGCAAAAGAAACATTAACGCGTTTTCACGACTATCTTAAGATAACTTATCTTTACCATCGAACGGCCAGACAAACGCAACCAAAGCGCCACAGGTTCATGGTGCACATTCCCGCATACGTACGAAGCACTTCGGATCCACATATTTTACTCGTACTACAAAACAAAACTGTGAAATACATTGCCTGAGTCTGTATTTCCTGATAGGTAAATCGTTGATTACTTCAAATCCAGAGTAAGCAGGTTTCTTCGAGGCAAACGTGTTACATCCTAAATCGTGTCGATGCTTTACATTAGGCTAAACAACGGTCAAACGCTGGCCTATAATTATAAGGTAAAAAAATAAAAATTGTTAGGACTATATTTATATCTTCATGGGATAAAAATTTAACTAATCTTTTGTAAATTTTTTTTTTCAAATATAAAATATGTAGGCGAATAGTTTAATGGGTCACCTGATTGTAAGTGGGCACCACCGCCAATTGACATTGGCGCTTAAGAGATTTTAATCTTTCCCATAAATTATGTCCCTGGTGACCTAGAGCTATGTCTAGCATAATATACATATGTGATCCTGTAAGGTTATCATATTACATTGTTTATATTTTAACAGAACAGAGAGCTCATATTACCACGTTGATTTTTTTTATGAAAGGTCACAAAGCCGCCCACCTAAATATTAACAAAGTTTTCTATACGCGTTGCGAACTTTCCTTAACAAAGAACGAAAAATATACCTATTTGTTTTTTTTTAACTTTGTGCAAAGGTAATGTCAACAGTAAATAAAAGTACGTAAAAGCAATAGGTGGATTTCAATTAAATCGTGTATGGTTTATACGTATATCAAAGAGATTTTTTTTGTGAAAGATTTGAAAATATATTTTATGTATATAACGGATTAATAGCATGTTTTATTTGGCTGCTTCGTTGGTCTAGTGCTATTTTTTATATATATTTTTTTAATATTTGCTGGGAGGGCAAATGACTCTACTCCACTTGATGTTAAGTGGTAGTAGAGTGCAAATGCGACGACGGCCAGTACAGACGGGAAGAAGATTCTGCACTAGCCGCCCTCGCCTTGCCGGCCCGCAAGATGCCTCTTCACGCCTCGTTTGAAGGAACACAGGAGGGGAACACGTGAGCTGGTAAGGAATTCCATTTATTTTGAAGTACAAAGAAAGGAGTTGCCAAATTTCTTTGTGCGCGATGGAATTGATGTCACAGTTAGTCGGTGACATCGAGAGCCAGCACGCGTTGACTTGTGAAGGAAGGAGGAAGCAGAAATTAGGGAGAATTCCTCGGAGCACTCGCCGTGATACAGTCGATAGAAAGCGCTCAGCGCTGCTATCTCTCGACGCAATTGTAAAGGCTCGAGGGTGTTTGTGACCTTTACGTCGCCATTAATGCGGACCGCGCGTCGCTGCAACCGATCCAAGGCCTCAAGTAGGTACTTAGCGGAGTCATCCCAAAGGTGCGAGCAATATTCAACGCAAGACCGTACCTGTGTACCTTTTGTACAGCAGGCACAGTTGTTGTGGCGTGGGAAAACGCCGCACCTTGTTCAGAATTCCGAGTTTCCGTGAAGCTGTTTTTATAACAGCCTCGATGTAATCCCTTGGACTAAGGTCGCAGCGAACGTCCATCCCCAGCATGGCGATTTTGCTTTGAATCACCAACGGAGTGCCACAGAGGGAGGGAAGAGGGGAAAATGGTGACTTTTCACTGTGAGAGCGCATACCTGTGTTTTCTAGGCATTAAACTCAACAAGATTATCTGAGCCCCATTTGGCGATAAGCTGTAACGTCCTATTGAGTGCAATGACAAGATCCTCCCGCTTCTCCTTAATTTCCGCTCGCCCAACCACTGCGCGTCCGTGGTATCCACCATGCACTGTACTATCGTCTGCATAGCAATGAATGTTCCCGAGAGAGAGCATATCATTGATATGCAAAAGAAAGAGAGTGGGAGATAGCACAGATCCCTGGGGGACCCCAGCATTCACTACATAGAATTGTGAAGAGCAACCATCAACTAAAACACGAAGGCTGCGCTTGTGTAGGAAGCTGGCAATCCAGGTGCAAAGCTAAGCAGGCAGACCATATGCCAGCAGCTTGGAGAGAAGACTTCTGTGCTAGAGCCTGTCGAAAGCCTTGGAGATATCGAGGCTGACAGCCAACGATTCCCCATGCTTGTCGATAGTTTCACCCCAGAGGTGTGTTACGTACGCTAGAAGATCACCTGTAGACCGTTTTGGTTGAAATCCGTACTGACGATCATTAATTAAACAGTGATCTTCTAGGTAATGGATCAGTTGGTTGTTTAGAATCCGTTCCATCACCTTACAAAGTACTGAGGTGATAGCTATTGGCCGATAATTTGCCGGGTCAGACCGATCCCCTTTTTTTCGGAACCGCTTGCACATTAGCTCTTCTCCAAGCCTTCGGCACACATCCCGAAGAAAGAGAAAGTTGGAACAGGCGCGTTAACACCGGAGACAGCTCCGCCACGCACTTCTTCAGCACTATGGCTGGTATTCCATCGGGACCGCTAGCTTTCCGTACATCAAGTGATTGCAGCTCCGCACGCACATCACGCTGCCTGATTTTGATGTCAGGCATCGTGTGGCCACATGAAGGTATTACTGGTGGCAGCGCACTACAATAATCGATGACGGAGTTATCGGCAAAGAGTTTAGCCAGGAGATCAGCTTTCGCTTGCGGACTGTGAGCTGGCGATCCGTCCGGATTTCTGAGCGGTGGCAGCGAAGGATGGCAGAAATTGTTTTGCACAGACTTGGTCAGACGCCAGAAGCTACGGGAGCCCCTAGGATGTGAAATAAGGTCATGACTAATCTGTACAATGCGTTGTGCATTCGCTCTCGTGTAAGCCTTCCTACGGGACTTGGAGTTATTATTGTAGTTTGCTTTCAGTGAGTCAATGTTAGATGCCTCGCTAATGCAGCCATTGATCCACTTGCAATATGCCGTCTGCTTATATGATACAGCGTCGGCACGAGATCTGAACTAGGAATGTAGTATTCCATTCCCAACATGATCTCGCCAGCAACAGCAGCGGCACTAGCTGTCGGGTCATTCCCACTGAAGCAACGTTCCTTCCAAGCGACTGACGCATAGTAATCGCGCATACCGTTCCAATCTGTCAACTTGTAGTGCCAAACACGAGGTTTGCATACCGCTGGTGGCGGCAGCTTGGCCTGTGGCACTTTGATAGATATGAGGCTGTGATCCGAAGAACCAAGTGGAGCTTGAACCACAACCTGATATTCCACCGGGTGAGAAGTCAGCAGAAGGTCCAGTAGAGAAGGCACTTGTCCATCAATGTCTGGGATCCTGGTGGGCTGATCAACCAGATGGGTCAAGTCATGTGTGAGAGCAAAAGCATGAGCAGTCCTTCCAGCATGGTCAGTTTTGAGGGATTTCAAACATGGTTCATGGTGAGCATTAAAATCCCCCAAAAACACCAATTCTGCGTTAGGAAACTGCTCTTGCGCAGCATCTGCCACCCGACTAAGATGGTCAATTAATTGACTTGTCTCCAAGTCACCATTTTGGGATCTGTAGAGGCACACGTAGACCCGACTCTGATGAACCAGATCCACACGTACCACCAACATGGAAAAGCAGGGGTCCTCCAAGCAGCGAAGTCGGTGACGTCCTAACGAACAAGCTTACTCCGGCTTTCGCTTTGAAGGATTCTTCAAGCATGTAGCCGGGATAATTAAGGTAGCTGGTATCGGCAGGACAGAGTATTTGTGTCTCCGTGAGAAACAACATTGCTGGCCGTGCTGTCTCGAGATGGTGGTGGACAGCGTTGAGGTTAGCGTGGAGTCCACAGATGTTAGTAAACTCGACCTCAAACAACGTGGGTATGGTGGGGGTGTGCACCGCTGTACGACCGTTATTCCTGCTTTGATGCGCTACCATATGGGAAAAAAGAATGGAAAAGAGACGTTAAGCGAGCGACGTATTGCCACGATAGGGATAGGCAAAGTGTAGACGGGGTGTTTCCCCAAGTGGTTGCCAAAAGGGAAAGTATACTGACCCGCCGGACGGAAGGGTCCCCGAACCCCCCCGGAAGTGGCCGCCGGGACCCCATCTTCCGGTCACCAACCGGCACGACGGTCCACCCCGAGATTATGCGTGGCCTGGTGGGGTAGCCTCGCGTGCTGGTTAGGCACGCTCGGGCCCCTGTACTTTGCCAGTGGCGGCCAGCAGAATAGCCGTTTCTTCGGGTTTCCCTGTCCAGCAGGGCAATACAGTTTCCACCGGCATTGGTTCAGCAGCCGTCTCCACTGGACTAACACCCATCGTGGCAATGCTCACTCGGGCACTGACTGTACGCTGGCTGACCTCGAAATGCGGCTGCAAGCCACTTCACGAGATTTTCACCATGCGTACGGTGGTAACAAGCCAGGCGGATGTTTATCATCCTACAACCAGATGAGCAGATGGTCGCTCAGATATCCCTTAGTCGCCTCTTACGACACCCATGGGAAAGAGAGGGGCAGTGAAATGTATTCTTTCTCCGTCACTGCACGGACGAAAGGCTAGGCTGCAGTACCCGAGGTACAGGGGTTCAGGGGTCAAACCCGGGCTAAAAGTTGGAAGTGCCTCTCTCGTGCCTCGTAAAGCACGTGAAGCCGTTGGTCCTGCTCCCTGAAATCTTCCGGTTGTTTTGGATTAGCCGTCCCATGATGCCATGATATGAGAGTAGGAATAGCGAGTGCATTTACGCATATTGAGGACGGCCGTTGTAGCTGAAATCAGTCAGTTCGTAGTTAATATAATAAAAGCTGATATGTAATATTTTATTTCTGAGCCGCCTTTTTATTATCTGCATACTAATAACAATACGCAGTAATTAGTGTAACATTATTAGTAAAACTTACAACACACTCCTTATATTCTGCTACCGCCAAATATGAATACTGTATATTGCTTTGTTCCAATTTGAAGGATAAATATTCACAAGGGATATTGTATATGGTGGGTGCCTTACAGTGCCAATATTTTTGGACAACTAAGCCCATTTACCATCGAGTCGTTTAAATTAAAATTTAAGCTCAAAGTAAAATAACCCGAAAGTAGCATAACAACAGTTATGATCAAATAAATTTTACGGTGAGTTTGCGTGTTACTTTGATACAGCTAATATATCCAATTAGCGGTCGACGGCAGAACGAAAGTTAAAATAAACTAAGCTAATTCGGAAACCGTCGGCGCAAAAGTGTAATTAGAATAAACACAGATCTTTTTTTTATATTGTATATTCTAAAAATAAATCTAAAGTTCGTCACAAGTATAAGGTTTATTTTTTATATATCTCTATCACCTTAAAGCAATATCTACCGTATTTTTATTATATAAAACAATGGTCTCTGACCTTATCGTGATGATATCCTTCACACCGATTTGGGCCATCTTCATCATTCATCATTATTGTATCCAAGTGTGTGCTCAAACGCAATTACACACACATACATATATATATATATATATATGTCTCGGATTCAAATGGATTCAAAATCTCAATATATATGTTCTCGGATTCCATAAATGGCCATTGTCTTCCGACATGTTGATTTTATTAAATCAGTCTGTGCGCAGGTCCGGCGCTGGCGCTGTCCCGAGAGCAAGTGTGTCACTCGACAAACGATCACTACTGTCTGGGTAGACTTACCCGTCTCACCCACTCATTACATACATCACACACATATAACAACGCTAAGCAGCGGTCTTTAAGTCATGTTCGGTTTGAAAGGTGAGGATGTTACTTTAAACAGCAATGTGGGCGTTGATGACCACTTACTATCATGTGGCTTTTTTCCTAGTCCGTAAGCATTATATGTATAAGAATATATATAAAAAAAACTGACTTAAATATACTAACCTCCACGAATTCACTGTAGAATAATCGTCTCTTTCTCCTAAATGGGAAGGCTTCACCCAGCTGTAGAACATTTACAAGCTTTTCCCATTTTGAAGTAAATAACGTTAAATAAACTTGTAGTTCCGCATAATGTCAGTCTATTCACATAATTCTTAGTGGTCTTATAATAAAATGGTATAATGAGTTTACGAGAATATTAACTTAAAAGGATAATCTAGTTAACCGAGCCAATGAACATCAATGCTTATGAATCTTATTTCAAAGCAACATTAAATTTTACAATTCCTTTCATAGCGTCACTATCATTTCAAATTAAGACACCATATTTATTAAATATATACATAAAACTTTTATATCGTAATACATATACATCTATTGGTTTACGCGGTGGACGCCAGTAGAGCTCCCAATGCATAATTTTTTTCTGTCATCTTCAATAATCATAGTCAATTTTCAGCCAAATTACACAAAACTTTTAACGAATTATACATCTTAATTCCTCACTAATCACTTCGGTTATTGGTGAAAACCGTATGTATGACCGCTCGTTAGTTTTTGAGTTTATTTCGGACTCATTCTGACACACACATTCATTATATGTAGTGATTAGTTAGAAGTTTCTTCTGGCATCACAAATATTGGAACGATCAGAACCGCTTTTCTGTATTAACTCACTTTTTCCTTCACGTATTAAATGTTGAAAACATACTTACTACCACCGGTAGGGCTTTATGCAAGCCTCATATAGCCAAACAGCAATACTTAGTATTGTTGTGTTCCGGTTTGAAGCGAATGTGAGCCTTTTTTGCCGGGCTTGTAAGGGATGGTTAATATGTCTTATTTGGTGATAGTGAGCTTTTATCATCATAAGGCATTTGCCAGACTTCATATTTAAAATAAAAACTATAAAACGGAATAACGATGCGTGTATCCTTTCAGTATTGTACTTATTAGAGTCAATGTCACGAAAAGCTTTTCAGGATCGTGTTCTGTGGTAAGCTTTGAGTTTGTACTTACCGATCAGCTCTACAGGTCCGGCGAGCCATAAGCTTGCGGTAAAGATTACGGCGGTTTTCACGCGGACGTCGTTCCCGATAGAGTAAAATAGTTGTCCTGAGTTTTTCGAAGTAACAATATACAGTTTGTCGTAAGCATCTAATATTGCGGTCTCGTGATAATCTACAAGTAAACTTGCGAATAAGATCACTAATAATGTGGAATAAAGTTGACTTTGCTATACATACACAATCTCTAAACTGAACATTCTAAAATGTTTGTCTCTCGTTTTAACCATATGCTAATTATTTTCTTTAAATATTTTTTTTTTAATATTTTCTCATTTAGAGTTCATGAAACCGAAGTTTTAAGTTTGATTGCATAATAATTATAATGTTTTTGAGAAGTTTCAACGACAAGTTTATTATATAGAACAAGTGAAATATAAAAGATCAATCCTGCGTACTTTCAACTTTAATAGTATTGATTGTAATGTAAAAATTGAAAGTATATGATTGTCAAATATTTACTTTGTATATTAACTTTTTATATATTTCATATAAATGGATATCGTTTCATTCGACAATCATATTCATATCATCTATCAGCGTAATTTTATTAATATATTTATTTATTTTACTAAACGCTTTCAATATCTATAAAAAATTAATTTAGGTGTGAGCACGTCTGAAAGAGATCGCAAAATAGGAGATAAAACTACCTTATTATGCTTCTTTTATAGTTCGTATATCATTTGTACAGGTTTTTTTTTACCAAATCATCGACTTTACTCATAGTCCTTGACAGTTCCTTATACTGCCAATGCATCGCAACCATCTCCAATGTTAATTTTACTTTATCTGTGGCTATACTGGCTTATACTTTAAACTGGTACAATACCACTATATATCTTTGAAGGTAGAATAAATGTTAAAAGGGAGGTACTTACCCATTTGGGTACAACAGGCTTACACAAGATCTTATAATCAGTGTCCTTGTTGTGCACAAAATATTTTATTATATTTGTTCAAGAGATCTTATTTATAGAGTAACAAATAGAAAATATATTACCGAATTAATTTTAATCTTTTATAAAATAGATAAACAACAATATTTATTTACCAATTCAATATAAATGAAGATTAATATGTACCTTTATACGAAGAAATCAAATTATTGGACGGGACGTCACAGCTTTTGTAGAAAAAGTCAACTGTTATGACATGTAAATTCAAGAGCGAAATCTTACCCATGTCAATACGTCAATTGACGGCCTTACTTATATATGCTGTTTAGCGAGTGATTATTTATAAAATGCCGTGTCCTTTTCTTTCGAATGTCAAATCAATAGTGACAGAAAGAGAGATACAAGTATTCAATTAAGTAATCGCCTAGCGACTATTATAAGTAGGGCTATGTTTTTTATACGGAGGTTAACCTTTAGATCGTTTTTACTTAAAGCTACTACATAGGAGACTGAACTTCAATCTAAAAATAGTGATCAATAATACAGTTGACTCAATTATGCATAAAGTAGCCGAATATTCTGCAGCTAATGAATCCAGAATCCCACGAAGACAAAATAAAATCTCATTAAGGAAGTCAACCGGTACATATTCATAGTTAATGCAGGAGTATCTCTACGGCGTCCAATGCAAAGTTGTAACATATTATGAGTACCTTTTTGTCATTAAATTGTAAATACTAAATTTACGATTTAAGACTGCGTGGTAATAATAGCACGTAGAAGACAGAGATACAACCATATATATATATATATATATATATATATATATATATATATATATATAAACTATTTGAGTTCATTCTTTTTTTAATAAAAGCGTTATAGTTTTAATCAATTTGTACAATTGTACTGCTCGATTCGTTCCCAGTATTAGCTTCTAATGGACGTTCAATAAATAATACGAACAACGTAGCTCACAACCAATTACATTACGAGAAATTCGATGTACATTTTCATTAATACCGTGCTAGTTACCAAAATCAATTTCATCGTTAAATGTTGCCTAATTCAATTATTTGATGTATTTTTTTTTAATTTGAAATAAAAACAAGAAATATATTAATTAAAAAAAAATATTTCAATCATACAAATGAAATTACTATTAATTAACTGTAAATACAGTATATACAGTTAATTTTTTGAATGCCACATTGCTTAAATTAATTTATTTTAAATGTTTAATAATAAATACGAGTTATGGTTTGCATATTCGATAAGAGTATTCTTAACTGTCCAAATGTAGTAGTGGACTTTTTTTTAATTAACATGAGTTTTAAAAAATGTCTGTTCATAAAAGAAAGAAATATTAAAATTGGTTGCCAATAGACGAAGATGTTAAGCACTATACTGTGCAAGTGACAAATCAAATTAGTGACAAATCGATTTTTTTTCAAACTGTAATCAGTTTAATATTTTTTGTTTATCTCTAATTTACGTACACTGAATAGTTAAAAATCTGCTGCTTATTAATGTATGCTCCTGTTACCAAAAATGTAAATAACTGAACATAGAACCGTGTTTCTCGCAATCAAAGGACTGAGATAAACCACAAAACCGATTGTATTATGCGAAAGCCAGGCTACGGATGTATGTTTTCATTTTTTATCACTGTACATATCTGAGTCTAAAATATTTAAAAAAAATACTCTAAATATTTTGTTTATAAATATAGTTGAGAGAAAGTAATATTGAAATAGATCATATTCGTAGTTACTTAAATAACATTAATAAAAAACTAAGAGACACTTAGAAATGTGTTTGCTTGGAAAATTTATTTATGTATAACAATATATTTTGATATTTTATTAACAATTAAGTGAAACTGCTATTGAAAATTTAGACACTAGAATTCAAGTTAATTAATTCTGTGGTCCGGATTTTTTATTAAAATGCAATAGACGCAGCGTTTCCGGTAAATTAATATTATGGTCCGATTTAGTGGTTCTACTATTTGTAGAGCGTTGAACCAACATAAGTAGCTTAAAATAAATTTACTGAATTGTGTTTAAGAAGATCGTCCACTAAAATATGCAAACTACTTTAACGTAATTTCATTTGCAATTCATATTTAAACTCTTGGACAGCGTTAAATAGCTCAATAGTTTTGAGAAATTTAAAGATATTTGAATAATTGTGGAAGACTATTACTAAATGGAATGAAGAAAAAATGATTCGGTGAATATGAGCTATACTAATGGAAGCATTTTGAATTCATTGAAACTATAAATACAATTAAAGGATATTTCTTGTGAAATTCCTCTTTAAAATTACGGAAATTAGTTACTTATTTTTTGTAGAAAGAAGTCATTGAATTCTATACTAAAATATTTTAACCCCAATCGTTGAATTTGGTTTTTAACGTAGTGAATTTGGTTTCCCCCATTCTCTTTGTCAGCAAAATAAGGAAATACTGAAACTCCAACGCAAGCTTACGTAATTCTCGAATGTTCTTTTAATGTATGCGTCGTAGGAATGAAATATATTTGACAAAAGAAGCAGTACAAGAATGTAGGAACACATCACTGTTTTTAAAATTCAGATCTTTTCCGTTATTTTAAAATCCGTATTGATTTGGTATCTATCGAAACTGTACGCGGAATTTAATGAGCTAAAACATAAAGTAGGTCGAAACTAGGATTTTATTCGAATCATGAAAATATATCCGCTCGGCTGCAGATGTAATCAACGTTTAATGAAATCGGAAATTGTGAGAAAATTTGTGTAACATTGTTTATAACGTAAAATGAATATTATTTTCGAATAGATGACGGAATTCGAATAATGTTATATTAAATATTCATTTGACAATAGGAGTAATTACGTAAGTAAGTAATATAATTTACTTACAGACATTTTAAGCGACAAAAGATATGAAAGCTATTAATTATACCGTACCACGCCTACCATTTAACATTTCCATATGAATTACGAGTATATCTTTATTCTTTTGTTCCGTTTATAACATAAATTAAAATTAATTAACAAATTATGATCTCATGGAACTTTATGACTTTGAATGTTAATTGAAATCTGTGCAGGAAAAAAAATTAAAGCACATATTTGTTTACTATTGAAATTTCAGATTTATTTGTTTATTTATTTTTATTAAAATACTCAACGTTTTTTTATATAATATAGCGATACGATAGCGCGAATTAAAAAAAATGTTCAATCAGTTATTTAATACTGATTATTAAAAAATGTTTTAATAACTAATAAATTAATAATCTCCTTAACACATGTTACTCCTTAACACAGGTTATCCAAATAGCCCATAAAGGATAGTAAGTTCTAGTCACCGAATAAATTAAAGCAAAACCAAAATTTTAATGTTATGCCTTAGTACAAAAGCTTAACAGTTTGTAATCCATATGTCATGTGTTTTATGTTTGTGTGTATATGTGTAAAAAAAATTATTATTGTTATTATTATTAATACTAATTATGTATTGTAATTAATGTTTCTTTAGGATTGTTGTATTTTATATTGTATCTGTTATATTGATTTGTTTGTCATTCGATTATGTGCTATCGTAGTGTAAGAATCAACTGGAATAAATGATAGACGGACGGACATTATGTTATCATAGTTTGTTTTGTTTTATTTTAATCTGAATAGTAGTTTTTAATACGTTCAAAAAATCCACTTTATAATGTTTTTATAATATACAAATCTATTTCAAAATATGAGGTTATATGAGTATTTGATTAAGTCAAAGTTCACGGACTGTGATTGACGGCGTCAACATTGGATAACGATTTGTGTAGCGTTTGTTTTATTTACACAGTTTTATTTATCTTTATAAATATATTTCCATATAATACAGGTTTGTTTACAATATCTACGTAAAAGTTAGAATAGAAATGTTTTTCTCGTCAACAATAATTTGTTAGTACTTAATGTGTTGTCATAGCAATGTTTGTTATACTTTTTATCACTACATATTAAAGCAATGGGAGCCGCGTCAATCTGTCTGCCTGTCTGTTTTAAGGTTTTATGTAAATAAACTGAAACTTGACAATGATCGTCAGAGATGTCGAAAAAAATCATGCTGACCAGTATTTATAAGAATTACGTTATAATCGTTAGACCGTTATGTAGACACTTATTGTATCTGTGCCAGGACGGGTTATTAGTAAATAATTAAAATATAATAATAGTAATAATGTCTTCCAGACCGATTTCGGCCACGGCGGCCTCTCAAAAGAGATTAGCCAACTACGCAGGAGATATTATAGTGCACAAGTGTGTGCGCAAACATAGGTGCACTCTCTATTCACTAACTCTCATAATCCAATTGGACGGCAATCCGGCACGACCGGAAAGAGTGCTACTGAGAATTTTTTGACAGATAAACCCAATAACTTTTTATTGGCCTAACCTGGGAATAAACCCAAGCCTCTAGACCCACGAGGCAGTAGTTAAAAATATAATATAGGTATAGGTATATAATAGTTTATTTCGTTAAATGTTTTTCAAGTGTTCAATTTCACTTTCTATAAGTAACGTTTTACTGAAACGTATTTAACGAAAAAAGTTTGTCCGTCATGTGAACGTTAATTAAGCAAATTTTTAATCATAATCGTCAAAAAATAAAGCAAGTGATTTATTATTAAACCTATTTTTAGTCATGAAGTTATATTTTATTATTTTGCAATTATTCGACGACATTGTTATTTTATTTTAAAAGCGGATTACTAAACTGGACGTTGGATGTTGACAGTTCACTAAATTGAGATATTTTAGATGTTATTGGCAGTTACAAAAAGCACCGTTTTTATTCGCTCTAATCTTTTTTAATAATATTAATAGTTTGTGTATAATGAAAATTTACATATTCCACGTTTTGATAATTTTTGTTTAGTTTTACTAAGCCTCCATTGAGTTTCGATAAATTCTTTTGTAAATTTTTAATTAATAATTTAGAAAGTATTACCAAAAAGATTTATTAAATTAAATTAAAGGTGTATTAAATTGAAGATAAAAACCGTGGTGAAAGTGTTAGCAGATTTTGAGGTAGATTAAATGTATAGTACATTAAAATGCTTATGTTATTGGTTTGGTTGAAGAAGTAATTACTGAGATGATTTTCTTCTCGGTAGAACTTTCTAATCGGTTAGTAACAGTAACAGCCTCTCTAGTATTTTTCTCTTGTGTCAAAAATAACACTTTCCTGTTATAATTGCGTTAATATTGATCCGCGCGTAGCGGTCGAAGTCTGGCTTGCGGACAATTACGCCAATAACTGTTATTCGATTACGAGACACAGGAATTAAATGAGGGATGAACGAGTCATTAAAATTTTCGATCGTTCTTTATTTTGCGTTCGTTTTTTTTTAAAATGTTTACACCATATCACTGACATTATATCATACAATAATATAGTACGTAGTACAAATTATTTATGGTTGTCTTCGTTTATGGCGCTGGTGGTTGGTACCATTCACTTAAGTCATTCTACCGCCCAACAGCAATACTTAGTATTATTGTATTCCGGTTTGAAGGGCCATTGAGTCAAAAAACTACAGTCAGGGATAGTATAACATGACATATGACATAACGTCTCAGTTCCCAAGGTAGGTGTCGCATTGGCAATGTAAGTGTAATATTTCCTTCAGCGCAATGTAAATGGGCTACAATACTTAGTATCTAATGCAATCATGCCAGTCTGCTTACCCATTTTCAATAAAAAAAGTACAAACAAAAACTGAATTATTATGCTCTCTGTTTTTTCCATAATGTCACAGAAAATCACATACATGTGTATAAAAAAGAATCATTTACATTTATTCTTTAAATATACACAAATAAACGTTAACATAAATATAGAAATGCTGAATATACAATAAAAGTATATCTAAAATAATATTAAAGGATAACCTTTGTCACGGAGTTTCGTAAAGTCAATACCTGACAACGTATTACATTTTATATTCGTAAAAATATTAAAAAAAAAAAACAGAAATATCCTAAGATTGAGTATAAAATAAAAACATTCATAGGGCGGTTAATTATATTTTGATTTAAGTTCTTGAGTGCTTTCATTCGATTCAAACTTTAATGATTTTGAATTATAAACGAACATTCGTTTATTGTAGTTTCGTACTTAAATTAATTTAATTAAATAAACTAACATTGAATCAGTAAATATTTGATTTTTCCTTTGTAATATCTCAGTGTTAGGGCTTATGTTACGATGGCTTTTAATAGTGAGAGATGAATTTCCTTTTAACAATATTGAATCAGGGCGTATCGAAAATGTTTTTGGGATCCTGAAATTAATATCCGGTGTGAGCGTAATTCGGAAACAAATATTGTGATATCATAGTTTTATTGATTCATCTACATTAACGCCTCTAACGAATAACTATTTCTAGATTTTTTTCAATTGATTGTTACATTTATTCTGTCATCTCCATATCTGTCATCATTAATTTGACATTTGAAAGAAGAAGACAAAGCAATGTGCAATTTTAAAACCGCTGTACAAGATTTTTCAGTAAGAGGATAAGTATATACTCAATCGGGCTTAGGGTAAGATATTAAGGGCATATTTATCTTAATGTTTTTTAAGAAAATGCGTCTTGAAGAAAATGATTGTAGGCATTTTCGTCAAGAGGCTCACGTCCTACCTTCTTTATGTCATTCGACCACGGTGGACATTCTCAATGGAGAATAGTCATCTGAGGAGCAGTCGTATATATATATATACGACTGTTTGCCTAAATAGGGTCGCACGCTTTTGCGCTACGATAAGATGGCAATCCAGCAGTTTAGACGTAAGATAAACGGTTATGACAAGGGCGTGCAAACTCTTCTTTCTACCAAGCCACGAGATATTTTTATTGACCCGACTAGATTGAACTTAGGACAACGAGATCTGTAATTGTTTAGATCCAATAAGTCTGTTGAATTATTAAACATTCAAAAGAATTCTTAACGCACAACAAGCAACTGCTGCTTTTTACAGTATAATATACTGACCAATACCTTTATTTTTTAAGTAGTACTAATAAGTAATATAGTACTAATAAGGCTAAAAATTGTCTAGTTTAACTAAGAAAGATCATTGCATAAATAATATAGTCCCAGAAGAACGAGTAACTCCGATAAAACGAACCGTCGCTCGAGTTTTTATTTCAACGATAAAACTTTGCATTTATCCATTCCTAGAATAATTTTTAATTGCACAAATGGTAGTCTCGGAGTCGCTTTTAAAGTCATGGGAAGAATGGAAATGAAAGTCTTCATACAGAGCGGGAATGTTGTCTTCGAGATTGTTCGGACTGGTGCATTCAGTTTGCTATAAAATTTTAAAAAGCATCCCTTTCCAATTAGTCTTTAAAGATCGTTTGTTCTTTTTTTGAAATGTATTTTAGTCTATTTATATGTTACTCTTTATATTGAATAATTTTAATCACCTTAAAATATAAATTTAGTATGGGAGGTATTTAAACGCTTAAAAATTGCACTTTTTGTGCAACTAATCCCTGTCTAAGCGATACATACATGTATATATATATCGCATCCGGCTCATGAGAACTGTCCGGAAACAACCCACAAACGTCATGGCGATGTGTACAGAGCCTTAATTTGAAAAGAATGAAACAAAAGGAGGCTACATTTTATAGCACTTATCGTTCTTGGCATTAAAAGGAATACAACAGGATACAGGATTCTCCGATATATGTATATATGTATATTAAATAGGCAAAAAATAATTATGTATTGAGTTGCATGACAAGACAATGCACCGTTTTCCAGAAAAAAATAAATTATTATTCTATCATTCAATATTTTTATTTATCGCAATTGGCTCTATATAAAGTGACTTCTACCCATATTTTTGTAACAAAACACAGGATACTTGTGTCTAAATCTGCTAAAACTGTATCATAGGTGATTGATAAACGATAAATTTCCTAACTATTTGAATATTTACGTCGCTACGAAAACGAGTGTTTTACATATTACTAACCAGTCAATTAGCCTGCAGTTGCTGCCTTCGCCCGCAGTTTTTGCGCGGTCTCCCGAACTCTATAAATCTTCGTAAGTACCTCGTTAGTAGTTCCTTTTCAGTTCAAGTTCAATATCTACCTAATAAGCTTTTTATTTTTTTTCGTCAATTCGTTGTTACTTTGCTATTATCAAATTGATTAGTGTAATTACTTTGAAGTTATGTTGATCGTCTTCGAGACTTTTCAATTTTATTGTCCTTTGATTTCTAAATTTCAGCACTGCTGGTTAATATGATGTGACGTGAAGTTCGTTATGCTAGAGATGCTTGGTATCAGTGCAAGTGTGATTTTGTGGAGGACCTTAATGCTAAACATGATGCATTTAACCTGCATAAGGAAATAAAATCTTTGGTAGGGCACAAAAAGACCATTCACCATCTTACGGACGAAAATAATATTCCCATACTAGATATATCAGGAAAAAAACACCTACGGGAACAATACATTTCATCAATGTTTGCCGACGATTTTCGAAGCATAGCGGTAAATTGTGATCCAAATGAAGGATATCCTATCCTGAAAAATGAAGTCACAAACGCTCTTAAAAAAGCTAAAACGGGAAAATAAACCGGACCGGATAATGTTCACATAGAGGTACTCAAACTTATCAAAGACGAAAATATTGACTTCCTGGTTAAACTATTTAATTTGGTATACGACTCTGGCCACTTACCCAAAGACTGGCTAACCTCAACTTTTATTACGCTTCCTAAGAAAGCCAACGCAAGAAGGTGCGAAGAGCTTCGAACGATTAGCCTTATGAGCCAAGTATTGAAACTATTTCTGAATATCATTCACGAGCGAGTAAGAGCTAAATGCGACGAACAACTCGCAGATAGTCAGTTTGGCTTTCGAAAAGGAGTGGGCACGAGAGAGGCTCTTTTTGCAATGCAGGTTCTCGTACAAAAATGCAGAGACATGCAACAAGACGTTTTCCTTTGTTTCATCGATTACGAAAAAGCCTTTGACAGAGTACTGCACGACCGTATAATTGCAATATTACATGATATCGGCTTAGATGACAAAGATGTACGTATTATTCAGAATATGTATTGGAACCAGAAGGCTACTGTACGAGTTGACAATGAGGAGACTGATGAGGTAGAAATAAAGAGAGGAGTCCGACAGGGCTGTATATTATCACCCACGCTATTTAATTTGTACTCGGAAAAAATAATAACAGAAGCAATTGAAGACCTAGAATGTGGAGTCAAAATAAATGGCCGGTATATTAACAACATCAGATACGCTGACGATACAGTCCTAATAGCATCATCTCCTGAAGAGCTGCAATTAATTATGAGCCGTGTTAATGAGTGCAGTGAAAACGCTGGTCTGAGGATGAACATATCAAAAACGAAGATCATGGTATTGTCTAAACACAGCTTCGATGACATTGCTATCATTGTAGCAGGCCAAAAAATTGAGAGAGTGCGCAAGTACAAATATCTAGAGACATGGCTTAATGACACTTGGAGCTGTGAACAGGAGGTAAAGACTCGCATTGAAATAGCTCGAAGTGCCTTCTGCACGTTAAAAAAAGTACTCTGCAATCGCAGACTTAAGATCCCTGTGCGCATACGACTCCTACATTGTTACATCTGGCCTATACTTCTTTACGGATGCGAGGCGTGGACAATTAAAGAAGACCTCAAAAAACGTATAGAAGCTTTCGAGATGTGGGCATATAGACGTATGTTGGCCATAAGTTGGACTCAAAAGGTCTCGAACGTGGAAGTTCTGCGACGCGTCAACCAAAACCGGCAACTTTTGGAGACTGTCAAGAAGAGAAAAATTGCATATCTCGGACACGTGCTTAGGCATGAAAGATATGAACTTTTGCAACTCATTATGATGGGAAAAGTTGCCGGAAGGAGAGCTGTTGGGCGCAGAAAAAAGTCTTGGCTGTGCAACATCCGAGAATGGACGGGAATTGCGAGTGCTGCCGATCTCTTTCGCCTCGCGAAGAATAAGAAGGAATATTCCAAGCTGACTGCCAACCTTCGCTAGTCGGAGTGGCACTCGAAGAAGAAGAAGAAGGTTAATATGATGAGTAATACAATATACAGATCATAGTAATAGGTATATAAGATAGGTAAGATATACAGTTATTATGTGTTGAAGTTATTTAAGAAATGGCTTTAACATAGTATAAAAGTTTTAAATACAAGTGTATGAAATTTACGACTGCAAGGAGACATTTTAACGACTTTAATATATATCTAGGTTAAAATCACTTGCGCAACGTCAAAAGATGCAAGATGAATATGAGTATATTCGAGTCAAAGTTCGCACTACCCAAAATATCGTCTTTGCCAACTGCTTTAAATTGAAAACATTTTTAAAAATAATTCTCTCTGACACTATTTTAATTGTATAAATATTCTTATTTTTTGCTAAATAGAATATAGGTGTGCGTATACATTTTCGACTATTTATTATTAATTATTATTTTCATTATTTGATTATTTTCTAAATTTTTTCTGATAGAACAAATAGGTCTTAAATAAAACAACATAGGTCTTAAATAAAACAAGACAAGTAGTACCTCCACATACACACGAGTGGCAGGCAGTAGAGAAGCGGCCGTCGATACGACCTATCAGAATGATACATTAGGCTCTTCGCCCGAATGATGACCGTAGTCATTGCAAGATTTTTACTGCGTAAGCACCCTACATCACCTGGGTTTACACACTATCTAGACTCTTCTTAGTCTTAAGTAAGTTTAATTTTGATAAGTCAGTCGATTCTGTTTTTAAAAATAAAATAAAGACAAAACTAAAAAGATAAGGTTAGGTTATACAATTCTTTAGTTTTTCCTTAAAAACACCTGTAAACTAAACTGTCTAAAATTGGCAAACTGTCCAGTACTGAAGATATGATTTAAGCTCGCATCGTCATCTGTCTCCCTGCCTACAATGACGCTGATACCAATTGAGTAAGGATCATTTTGTGGTAGCCTAGTGCAATTACACACAACACTTAGTTTGAAAGCTTGGCGCCCAACAACAGCAATTCGTATCAGGGAACGTAAATTTATATTTTATAGTTCGAGAAAAATTCTAATAAAAAAGAAGTAAAATTAATCGACGGAAAATTTAACGCGGCGAAAAAGATGTTCTTAAAAGTTTCAAAGCAGAAAATAATACTAATTGTAGTTAAATTATAATGAATTTATATATGTTTGTGTATGAAATGTACCGTTTATTCCTTCTCTGTCTTAGCCATAAAGCTGCTCTTGAAAATCTTTCTTGTAAATATTTATTTTGAGTTTCATTAGTAGAAAATATTCATATTGTATTTATAGTAACGCGCAAGATTGCCAGTAGGCGTAATATAGATCACACGTGCGTATAATAAACAATATAAAGTACCAGATATCGAAGACACGATTCTAACATTAACATTTATAACAATCTTAATTTTAGATCAGCCATCTGGTAGGAATGTCTTCATCCATTTCAAAACTATTCAATACCCGCCGCTTCGCTCTGGAGCATTTTTCCAGGATTAAGCAGCCCACGTCATTCGCCTACATCAATTCATTGCTGTGTACAAGAAGGACAAACAAACAAAAGGTACACCAACATTTGCGTAATATAATATTAGTAGCGTTTATTTGGAACTATTTCGCACTCTATCTAATACAAATTGTTAGTCAATTCCTAAGCAATTACCGCGATAGCTAAAGGTTAATGGTTCTAAGATATGATCAATATTAGTCTATAGTAGGATATTCTAACATTATATTACAAGCTTGTTTGATGAATATTTTAAATATAGTTATATTTTGTTTACGTTATTTATGAAATAATTGATAATGAATTGATTTTGAATAACTTAAATATTTAACTATACATTTTATTTACGAAAGTAATATCGACCACAGCGGTAAGTTTTTATTTTTTAACTTATTATTATATAACAAATACTTCACTAACATTTGCGTCCGTGCCTTGGATTTTAAAATTACATAAAGTTGAATAACCCCAATATACCCATAAAAATATATATATAGTTAAAAAAGACCAGGCACAGGAACATGGGCTTTCGCGCCTGCTGAGGCACGGACGTGTTACACTGCTAATTATTTCCTAGCTCCAAGGTGGTCTTCTAGAGCTAGCCTTTCGAAATTTTATGATTTATACTCCGAACTCCGGGATCTGCAAACTCATAAGATAGCTTCTAGTTATAGTATAGAATTCAGTGAGTACACATACATAAATTGTATATTCGTTACTAAAACTCAACCATAAATCTGAATGCAGCTGCCAGCAAGACTACTTTAACATTTCCTTGATATTTTATCTAAAGAAAAATATTTCTTGCGATTCCTTAAACATTCGCAAAGATATTTTATATTTTCAAAGTATTACTGTTTATGGAAATTGCGAGTATACAAGGTTATTGAAAAAATATCTAAGCCCTCTTAGATAGGAATTAATAGCACTAGAAAATCATGTTCTTCATGCTTTATTGAAGCTTAAAAATATTTTATAGCGAAAACATATGCATGAATTCAATATACTTGCTTATACCGTACGATCTTGTTATAAAACTCAATGTTTCCGTTTTTCTGTTTATAACTTAAACAACATAAAATAACAGGAACGCATTATTACGAGTTTAAGTTAACGTTAGGTTTATTTAGTTTAGTTTTAAATAACTAAAACTCAACAAATTGAAGGTTAAACACCACGCAACACGCACGCAAATTATGCTAATACTAATTCATCTAAGTTTCATACAAAATTTATTTGGGATCAGAACAGTGTGTTTTTAATGTAGGTTAAAGGAATTGGCTTACTTTACACTCGGCATCTGACGTCCTCCCTGTAGTTTGTAAATGTTATTGTTAGTTTATACCGAGCCACCACGGTGACGTTAAGTAGTGATGATGATAATGGCTTGCATGTCATAATTGGATCGAGATATAAAATTCTACTTCTTTGACCCACTCGACGTCACGTCAAAACAGTATTTTACAGAAAAACAGCATACATAATACAGTGGTGGTCCGGTCCATTTGCCCGTCTGCCTATTTTATAAAAATCTTGAAAATATTCTTCAGTTTATAATTGTAAAGTCACTTCAACGTGTTTAATTATAATCTTTCCACAGAGCATGAGAGCGGTGTCGTTTGATTAATTCGGTTTTACGCAGTTGTATTGCGAAACAATTAAAATAGGGATAATGAACCAGAATTTATAGATAAACGAAAAAGCCGTTTTTATTTTCATTTTCAATTACAATAAAATGATGTTTTTATTCTACGCGACAAAACAACATCGCTTGGTACCTGAATTGAAACGGTGATTTCTTAGAGACTGGAAAAACAAAACTGTTATCTTATAACGAGTTGAGAAAATGAACGAAAAAGCCGTTTTAATTTTAATTTTCAATTCAAATTTAAAATTGTGTGTTTTATTCTACGCGACAAAACAATATCACTTGGTACCTAAATTGGAACGGTGATTTCTTAGAGACTGAAAAAAACAAAACTCTTATCTTATAAACGAGTTGAGAAAAGCATTTCTAATCTGTTTCGATTTTTCACCACGAACATTTGCCCACAAAGGATTCTCCCTCATTCCGCTATCACGTTTTGAGCCTGTCTCAGGGTCATCTGCTTTAGAAATGTTACTAACCAATATATAGTACTGCCTATTGGTTGTCGTAAGAGACACGTCAGTGATACAAGTTTTTGCTTTATAGTTATTCTGAAGTTTTCTACAAGTGATATTAAAATCGAGATAACATATTTTCCGTTTTATATAAAATTCTGTTATGTTCTGTAAGACTTCACGATCAAAAAAACATTTTTGTATTGAATTTTATTATTATTTTGTAGTCTGTACTCCTTGTCTAATACCCTGTTTATTTTTAAGACTTATTATTTCAGATAATAAGCAATATTTTATGTCTTTTTGTTTTTGTTCTATACCAAGTTTTTCTTGTGCTATAGTAATTTAATACAACAAATTATGAAATAATTTTTAGAATAAATTCATGTTGATTAGATATGTGTGTCTTTATACTTTGGCGTATTTACTCTATGCCATATGGGGTTATTTTTCGGCACTGGCAGGCGCGGAATCTCAGTGCCATTAGCTTTTGTCTCTTTTATCTTATATTTTTTTTTACTTTACTCGCCTTTAGTAATGTAAAAACCCAACAAAAAAATCTAAAATGAGACGTAAAACTTCGTATAATTAAGTAAATTGGATACAAATTGTTTTGAGAAGTTAGTGGCAATACCAGAAAACTCAAGAACTGATATATGTATTGCGGAATTTTTACAACAATATATTGTTTAAAAACATTTATTGATTTCACATTGAAACGAAATTAATATAAGGCAGCTTTTATTAGGTGAAATAATTTTATGAAAGCATTTGAATAATATATATTATATACAAATAGTGTAAGTAGGTTCCTTTGTACAGTGCAGTGCAGAACGTTCGTTTTCCAAGCTCAAAGGAATCAAAAATTATTTATATTTCCGAATAAAGATGACGCAGTTATATAAAGAGACGGAGGCGCTTTGAGTTCGATGCAACGTTCTTACACGTAGGTTTTTGAATTGTACTAAAGACGCCGCGACAGTTTTATTCAAAGTATGTTGCCAATGTGATAACATTTGTTAAAGTTTACTTTGATACCAAGTTCCTGAATGAAACATGCTCACCGAAGCACTTCTTTGCTACCTTATTAGAAATCCTGTAGCTTCCAATTAGCAAAAACTAAAATCTATACATGAACTCTCAATACGAATCTCAATTTAAAAAAAATATCTCTATTTTATATAAAAATAATAACATGTAAGATGATTAATAAGGGTGGAAGTTAAAGGTAAAATGTTATTACATTTAGAAAATCTTAGTTGCTATTTTCTCAAATAACCCTGTACAGTGTAGCATTTCTAATGGAGGCCCCAAATACAAGTATAAGGGTATGAATGTATGTGTGATATATAAAACTGTTTCATTCAGCTACAAAGTACCTCGCTTTTTTCATTGCATGTAAAGCGGGTGAGGAAAACGTTAAAACTAAATAAAGAGAATGTGTGAAAGAAATTTACTAAAGCTCTGACTTGTTATCTTATATTAAATCTCTTATACATGTAAGTATTTAAGACCATATTATCCTTAAGACTATGTGGTGATATGATTATCTGCCTTATAACATAGTATGACTTATAACTGAGTCGGTAATTAATGAAACTTCAATAGCCATGGACGTTTTACTTAACTGAACTGTTAAATAAGTGGTGAACTTGGTGGTAGGGCTTTGTGCAAGACTGTCTGGCTAGGTAACATCCACTCAACATATTTTACCACAAAACATCAATACTTAATTTTATTGTGTTCCAGTTGGAAGGCCCAGTGTAACAACAAGCAAGAGAGACATAACATTTTAGTTCCCAAGGTTGGTGATGCATTGGTGATATTTTTTTTTTATAGAATAGGAAGGCTGCCGAGCATATGGGCCACCTGATGGTAAGTGGACCCGGAACACAACAATACCAAGTACTGCTATTTTGCGGTAGAATATCTGATGAGTGGGTGGTACCTACGAAAAATACCAGACGAGCTTGCACAAAGCTCTACCACCAGTAAATTTTTAACAGCACCAATGTATATCGACTGTAGTGAAAAATTTTATGATTAGGTGGCCAAAAAAAAGTGTTTCAGTCTCTACTACAAACCTGTATATACAAGGTTCTAATTATGTTATCTACATAATTAGGACCTTGTTAATAATCTGGCTTCCAATTTCTTGAAACAAAAATACAGCATTATGAAATATTGTTGTTCTTAGGTGAAATATATTTTTCGTTACGTAATTCTTTGTTTTAAATATTTTTTTTATTAATTAATAATCAAGAAATAATTTATACGTAATATAAAAATTTTATTATTGTAAGTTGTAGTTATATTCATTTTTTTAAAGAATATTATTATATATAAATTTGAATTGTTCCTTTCGTGTTTTTTATGTAAGAGGGGAGCAGGAGGCTCACCTGGAAAGTGAACCACCGCCCATGGACACCTGCAACACCCGAGCGCTTGCAGGTGCGTTGTCAATATATCGTAATATTGTGATTAATTACTTATTTTATATTGATGTTGACTATATTTTAATAACGCAAATCAATGAACCGGTCTGTGTTGGGTGCTGCTTACTTACAAGTATTGAACTTCACAATAAATTATACCGGTACTTCAATGAAATATTAGCAAGCTTAGTAATTACAGACATATTACACTCAAATCCCACGCCTTAATCTCTTTTAAAATATTTTTAGCAAGACTTATATGTGGTTGGAAAACATCGTATCATCAAACATAAGGTTTATTGCAATTCAATATGACTAAGTTATATAATACAAAATCATTTATACTGAACCACCTGTTTTTCAGTAGAATTTTGATTTGATTTTGTTAGAAAATGAATGAGCCTGCGATAAACTGTAAAAACCGTAAAACCAAACATGTTTATAGCTGGAACGGCTGTAAAAAAATACTTATATTGCGACCTATAATATTTACTTACAAAGTTGTATCATTGTTTTAAGTAATATACATGCGAAATTGAGTCGGGAAGCTAGTCTTTAATAAATACACTGCTCCCTGTTCAGCTTGACCGCTGGTCACCGCATGCATTAGCATAGCATTATCCTGATAGGCCACTGTTTATTAAACCTAACAGCCACTGATTTGCATGCCGATTCATGTACGTGTAACTTTATTGGCTATTACTGTCCCAATGTAGACCTGTTATATCGATCAAGGAGATGTGGTATGCGTTAGGACAAGATGTGTGGTAGTTGCTTAGATATGGTTGGACGAAAATGTTTCAATCAACCTCCGACGTCCTGATATAATTGGTTAGGCTGGCCTCTGACGTGATATTGTATAATAAGAACATCTCCTATACTGATGAAGCGAAGAACTTTTATTAAAGGATGGATGTAAAAGTTCAAGTTGAAATATTATTACATATATCATATATATTTATTTGAAAAAACTTGAAAAGCAATTTTATCGATATTTTACTGGTGGTAGGGCTTTGTGAAAGCTCATCTGGGTGGGTACCACCCACACATCAGATATTCTACCGCAAAACAGCAGTACTTGGTATTGTTATGTTCCAGTTTGAAGGGTGAGTGAGCGAGTGTAATTACAGGCACAAGGGACATAACACCAAGGTTGGTGGCGCATTGCCGATGTAAGCGATGGTTAACATTTCTTACAATGCCGATATCTGTGGGCGTTGGTACCTATACTATAAAAAAGAAAAATAATAATAAGGCAAACGAGCTATTCAAGGTAGATTTTTTTGTTCGAAATCGTTTACGTAACTTTTTATTTACTCGCGATGTTAAAGCGGTATTAGTAACTAAAATTGGTTTATTTAAAAATCCAATTCAACTTTTCCAAAATTGTTAAACCAATCTGGTAATCCATATTAAGTTTGTTTGTGAGTAATAAAATGTTGACAAATCAGTTTTAACTATATAAATCTTTATCAAAAATGGATGATCGTTATAATTGCTGTATAAATATTTTATGACGCCGGTGATAAATGTATTTCAATTATTTTTTACGATTCATATTTCATATTTTGCAAAAATAATCATGTGTAAGGGTCGCCTTAGACGTAGATGAGATAACCCACCAGTTATTAACAACGGCCTGCAATATTGTGAATTGATACATCAAAGATACTGTAAAATTAAATAATATATTCAATATTAAACTGTTTAAGAATTGTTAGTATACCTTCTTGTGACCATTTTTGTTATATTATAGTCTTCATTTAATTTTTTAAAACGTTGAGTCAATCAATTGCTAAATTGGGAGTGATAAATTTTCCGAACAGGCTCTTAATTAAACCCATCGATTTAAATAGATTCAATAAAAACTCTTTCGATTTTCAAATTTAATATTTTTTTAATTTAATTTCGATTTAATTTTTTATTGATTAGCATTGTTCAACTAAAATATAACCACGCCATACGCGCATATACGCTTATCTTTAAAGTTGACATAAAAAAGAGATTATTATTATTATTTATTATTTATCTGGTGGTAGGATGATAAACATCCGCCTGGCTTGTTACCACCGTACGCATGGTGTAAATCTCGTGAAGTGGCTTGCAGCCGCGTTTCGAGGTCAGCCAGCGTACAGCCAGTGCCTGAGCGAACATTGCCGCGATGGGTGTTGGTCCAGTGGAGACGGCTACTGAACCAATGCCGGGGGAAACTGTATTGCCCTGCCGGACAGGGAGACCCGAAGAAACGGCTATTCCGCTGGCCGCCCGTGGCATAGTACAGGGGCCCGAGCGTGCCTAACGAGGCTGCCCCACCAGGCCACGCATAATCTCGGGGTGGACCGTCGTGCCGGTTGGTGACCGGAAGGTGGGGTCCCGGCGGCTACTTCCGGGGGGGTTCGGGGGCCCTTCCGTCCGGCGGGTCAGTGTAGTTTCCCTTTTGGCAACCATTTGGGGTAACACGCCTCCACACTTTGCCCATCCCTATCGTGGCAATACGTCGCTCGCTTCACGTCTCTTTTCCATTCTTTTTTTTTTTTCCCATATGGTAGCGCATCAAAACAGGAATAACGGTCGTACAGCGGTGCACACCCCCACCCCCACCATACCCACGCTGTTTGAGGTCGAGTTCACTAACATCCGCGGACTCCACGCTAACCTCAACGCTGTCCACCACCATCTCGAGACAGCACGGCCAGCAATGTTGTTTCTAACGGAGACACAAATACTCCGTCCTGCCGATACCAGCTACCTTAATTATCCCGGCTACATGCTTGAAGAATCCTTCAAAGCGAAAGCCGGAGTATGCTTGTTCGTCAGGACGGATGTTTGCTGTCACCGACTGCGCTGCTTGGAGGACCCCTCCTTCTCCATGTTGGTGGTACGTGTGGATCTGGTTCGTCAGAGTCGGGTCTACGTGTGCCTCTACAGATCCCATAATGGTGACTTGGAGACAAGCCGACTCTTTGACCATCTTAGTCGGGTGGCAGATGCTGCGCAAGAGCAGTTTCCTAACGCGGAATTGGTGTTTTTGGGGGATTTTAATGCTCACCATGAATCATGGTTGAAATCCCTCAAAACTGACCATGCTGGAAGGACTGCTCATGCTTTTGCTCTCACACATGACTTGACCCAACTGGTTGATCAGCCCACCAGGATCCCAGACATTGATGGGCAAGCGCCTTCTCTACTGGACCTTCTGCTGACTTCTCACCCGGTGGAATATCAGGTTGTGGTTCAAGCTCCACTTGGTTCTTCGGATCACAGCCTCATATCTACCAAAGTGCCACAGGCCAAGCTGCCGCCACCAGCGGTATGCAAACGTCGCGTTTGGCACTACAAGTCGGCAGATTGGGACGGTATGCGCGATTACTATGCGTCAGTCCCTTGGAAAGAACGTTGCTTCAGTGGGAATGACCCGACAGCTAGTGCCGCTGCTGTTGCTGGCGAGATCATGTTGGGAATGGAATACTACATTCCTAGCTCAGATCTCGACAGTAGGGGTGCGCGTAACCGTTGGTTCACTCGCGAATGTGCCGACGCTGTATCATCTAAGCAGGCGGCATATCGCGAGTGGATCAATGGCTGCATTAGCGGGGCATCTAACATTGACTCACTGAAAGCAATCTACAATAAAAACTCCAAGTCCTGTAGGAAGGCTTACACGAGAGCAGATGCACAGCGCATTGTACAGATTGGTCATGACCTTATTTCACATCCTAGGGGCTCCCGTAGCTTCTGGCGTCTGACCAAGTCTGTGCAAAACAATTTCTGCCAACCTTCGCTGCCACCGCTCAGAAGTCCGGACGGATGGCTAGCTCACAGTCCGCAAGAGAAAGCTGATCTCCTGGCTAAACTCTTTGCCGACAACTCCGTCATCGATGATTGTAGTGCTCTGCCACCAATAATACCTTCTTGTGGCCACACGATGCCTGACATCAAAATCAGGCAGCGTGATGTGCGTGCGGAGCTGCAATCACTTGATGTACGGAAAGCTAGCGGTCCCGATGGAATACCAGCCATAGTGCTGAAGAAGTGCGCAGCGGAGCTGTCTCCCGTGTTAACGCGCCTGTTCCAACTGTCTCTTTCTTCGGGATGTGTGCCGGAGGCTTGGAGAAGAGCTAATGTGCAAGCGGTTCCCAAAAAAGGGGATCGGTCTGACCCGGCAAATTATCGGCCAATAGCTATCACCTCAGTACTTTGTAAGGTGATGGAACGGATTCTAAACAACCAACTGATCCATTACCTAGAAGATCACTGTTTAATTAATGATCGTCAGTACGGATTTCGACCAAAACGGTCTACAGGTGATCTTCTAGCGTACGTAACACACCTCTGGGGTGAAGCTATCGACAAACATGGGGAATCGTTGGCTGTCAGCCTCGATATCTCCAAGGCTTTCGACAGGGTCTGGCACAGAAGTCTTCTCTCCAAGCTGCCGGCATATGGTCTGCCTGCTCAGCTTTGCACCTGGATTGCCAGCTTCCTACACAAGCGCAGCCTTCGTGTTTTAGTTGATGGTTGCGCTTCACAATTCTATGTAGTGAATGCTGGGGTCCCCCAGGGATCTGTGCTATCTCCCACTCTGTTTCTTTTGCATATCAATGATATGCTCTCTCTCGGGAACATTCATTGCTATGCAGACGATAGTACAGTGCATGGTGGATACCACGGACGCGCAGTGGCTGGGCGAGCGGAAATTAGGGAGAGGCGGGAGGATCTTGTCATTGAACTCAATAGGACGTTAGAGCTTATCGCCAAATGGGGCTCAGATAATCTTGTTGAGTTTAATGCCAAGAAAACACAGGTATGCGCTCTCACAGCAAAAAAGTCACCATTTTCCCCTTTTCCCTCCCTCTGTGGCACTCCGCTGGTGATACAAAGCAAAATCGCCATGCTGGGGATGGACGTTCGCTGCGACCTTAGTCCAAGGGATTACATCGAGGCTGTAATAAAAACAGCCTCACGGAAACTCGGAGTTCTGAACAAGGTGCGGCGTTTTTTCACGCCTCAACAACTGTGCCTGCTGTACAAAACACAGGTACGGTCTTGCGTTGAATATTGCTCGCACCTTTGGGATGGCTCCGCTAAGTACCTACTTGAGGCCTTGGACCGGTTGCAGCGACGTGCGGTCCGCATTATTGGCGACGTAAAGGTCACTAACACCCTCGAGCCTTTACAACTGCGTCGAGAGATAGCTGCGCTGAGCGCTTTCTATCGACTGTATCACGGCGAGTGTTCCGAGGAATTATTTTCCCTAATTCCTGCTTCCCCCTTCCTTCACAAGTCTACGCGTGCTGGCTCTCGATGTCACCGACTAACTGTGACATCAATTCCATCGCGCACAAAGAAATTTGGCAACTCCTTTCTTTGTCGCACTTCCAAGAAATGGAATTCCTTACCAGCACACGTATTCCCCTCCTCTTACGACCCGGGTTCCTTCAAACGAGGCGTGAAGAGGCATCTTGCGGGCCGGCAAGGCGAGGGCGGCTAGTGCAGAACCTTCTTCCCGACTGTACTGGCCGTCCTCGCTTTTGGACTCTACTACCACTTAACATCAGGTGGAGTAGAGTCATTTGCCCTCCCGGGTAATATAAATATAAAAAAGGTAATAAAAAAAATATTTAGAATTCGTAAGCTGCCTTAGTAATTTGTGACAGAAAGTATTAATTATTAATCTGATTTCTTTAATATTGAGATAAATAGAAGGTAAATATTAATAGAGCACAGAATTTCCCACTTTTAATTGTAATATTGTTCATATTCATACTAATAAATTAATGCGATAACTATGCACCGAGGTGGCTCTAGATAACGCTATCTCGACGTTGTTGTTGCAGGCCTGTGACAATACAACAATTGATGTTTAAACATCAGTAACAATAAAGGCCAACAAAGCGTTATCTTCAAAGGATTATCATGTAACGGGGTCATTCAATTGTAAGCCGTGGTCAGTATGTAGATGCATGTAGCTCTAAGGTAGGTTTGCAAAATCATTGTTTTATTGTAAATTCTCAGAGAACTGATAGATATGTATAAATTAAATCCAGGTTAAATCAGTTTTGTATAATATAAACCACTCATCTATATGAATGCTTTTTTCTATTTTTGAAAATTATTAATTTTTTTTTTAAATTACTTTAGCTGATTACTATAAGGCCCAAATATTGTCTGTAGATTTTTTGCCAATAAAGTTATTTAAAAAAAAGATTTATAATAAAAGAATTGTTATTCGGTACTATAATATTATACATTATTGTTACGTTGTCATTCATTTCTTATCTAATTGTTTCAAATTAAATTACTCTTTTATTGATAAAAAATAACTTTATTTAAACATTTTAAGCAGTACAAAGTACGTCCTCTTAGACAAAGATATATATTATTTCGATGTACCATAATACTGATAAAAAGTCATCAAAGTCAAAGGTTTCCGTTGAGAAATTGTCAGGTGCAGTTCAATACATAATATTTTTAAAAGTTGATAGTGTTTAGAAAGAAGAATGTATCTCTTGCTTTGAAAATCACGTAAACTTGGCTCTGTGTCTAAACTCTCTCTCTGGTAGTAACTGCAACCTATTAGGGTGAAAGTAAGAAAATACTGAACGCAGTTGGGTGCATCTTTTGTAGTTATTCTCTGTTAAGAACGGTTAATGTGACCGAAGTCGTGGAAGACGTCACAATCTTCTATCATCAAATGGTCACGTACTATCTTATTCGATACTTAGTAAGGACGAGTTGAATTTTTTTTAATATGTATATCTATATTCTAAAAGAATTTAAATACTAATTAAATGGTTTAATTATGTCCAGCGTACTATTGGAACGTTCTTTAACCGACTTTGTAGAAAACGTTGGAATTTAAATTAGTTGATCTCAAGTTCCGGAAGTTAAAACTTGTCGCAATTAAATTCTGGAATTGTATTAAAATTGTTAAGTTTTAATAAAATTCTTAAATTATAATTGTAATTCTATGATGTTGTTATGTTTTAATAATAATTTAATATTAAAACTTGAAATTGTTTTAGCATTTTCTAAAACAACAATTGTAATTTTTATAAAATGTTATTTGAGTTTTACAAATATTTCAGAAATAAAAGCCACCTAAGCACACAAAGTGAAAAATAACAATATTTATTGCAAATCATAAAAGGAAAAAAGACAACCATTCAACAATTATTCGCAGCAAAAATAAACAAGAGTACCATTTTATAAAGATGCGAGTCTTCAAGCCAAGGAATATTTTATCTTAATAGGTTTTACTTTGTAAAAAATATCATAAATGAAATCGAATGGAATGAGTACGACCATACAAAGGTCTACGGATCATTTACCTAAATGAACATGTTTTTTTTTGCAGCCATATAAAATACAATAGACGAAAATGTGATGTAGGTACTAAAAACGCGTGAAAAATGTCTATTGGAAAAACTCAGCGAGCAAGTAATTTGTAATATAAGGATTCACACATCTGCGTCAATATAAATTTTATATGATTATGTAACAAAAAACACGCCACGAGAATTGGAAATGAAGATTGTGGTCGAATGGTCGGCTTCCATAAAGCTTTGTTCGGATTACAAGGATTTTTATTGCCTTCACGACCATACGCGGTTTTACAGGATTTTCAGTTGGAGAGTAAATGCGTGTGGGGTTAGATAGTTCTTAAAGTTAATATAGTATTAGTTCGGGATAACACATAGTCAAACTGAGTTCGTTCGGAGATTTGGCAAATCGAAAAAAATCATAATATCATTGCATATGAATTTTGAAACTATGAATGATGTAGTTAATTTAAATGTATTTATATTTTCTCAAGGTATAAAATAATTTAATGATAGTCTACGCGTGAGCAAAGCGTGAGTGCACACGTCAACTTTAGCCTTCACCTTTTTCTATATAGACTAAGGTAATTATTATTTTAGAACCGCAGTTATCGTTTATGATATATAATTATGACCTTATATATTATATATATATCTCTCATGTATAGGTCATAATTTACAGAAGTTTGTAGCAGCGGCTGGCAGTGACCTGAATATTACATTGCTGTAAAAACGCAGTTACTCTTATTATAAAAACTATTTATTGAATTTCCATTATTAAGAACAACAATCTAATAATAATAGTCCTCCTGACAGATTTCGGCCACAACGGCCAATCTCAAGAGAGATTAACCAACTGCGTAGGACATATAATAGTACACAAGTGTGTGCGCAAACACAGGTGCATTGTATACCCTAACTCTGATAATCCGATGGGACGGCAATCTGACACATCCGGAAAGAGTTTAGGCGCTGGACACACTTCCAACTTCCAGTTTCCAGGCTGATATTGAAAATATTCGACAGAAGAACTTAAACATTTTTATTGGCCCGACCTAGGATTTGAACCAAGGACCTTGGGGCTGCGGCCTTACATCTAGCCACTAGACTAACAAAGCAGTCAAAACTTAATTAACATTAATTAATGGCGTGGGTCATTCTTTGGCGTTGTTGACTATACGTTATGCAAATGGCCTGTCAGCTTATAAAGCATATACTCGGATCTAAAGGTTTAAGGAGTTTCGAAGTTAGCAGTGTTTACACTACTGTGCCTCCGAAATCACGTACAACTATTGGGTCTGATCTCTCATGGTTCGTGTCGGACTTATCATTAGTTGTTATAATGAGAGTAGTTAGGTTGCCTCCCTTGAGGAACGACGAGATCAAATTACTAAATGAACATCATTGTCATCATACAAATGGCAACTAGGATTCATAGAACATAGACTTAAAATATTAAGTATTGAAAAAAAAATAACAATAAAGAAATATATAAATTGCAAGAACATTATGTAATTTTGCTGGGTAAAATAGCTGTAATATGGTCGACATTTTTAAATTGAGGTAGGGTTTTTGCTTTAACATTTCATTCCTAAGATTAACTTCATAATTGCTACCTACATCTTTTATATTTCATAGATATTTTATAGAAACAGTTTTCATAAGCCTTTTAAAAATATTATAAATCATTTTCAGCGTTAATTTCTAATTATTCTTCATACATTTTTATTTCTCGAGACGCGTTATTAAATTCGTAGCATTGCTTGGTAAAACAGTTTGATAAAAATATAGTAATTTTGTTTTTGTTTAAGTAAGTCATGTGGTTCTTCTTATGTCTCAATAGTGGAACCCTATATTAGATTCTGTTAATAATTAAGAACTGAGATTGCCCAGTAATTAGTAATTCTGTTACTAGTAAACCAATGTTATCCAATGATAGTGGGTATAAGCAAAGTCAAAGTCAAGTATTTCATATTTTACTAGTGGATGGTGTTGGAGCAAAACATCAAGAGGAAACCTACTAGTTTCGGATGGAAATCTGTCACCAAATGCCATTGGAATAATCTTCAAACCTTAAAAAGAGAGGTGGAACTTACTTTTAGTATGATTCTGTTAAAACATAGAGGAAATCGTACTATTTTCTCTTTATAGCAACATTCATAATGTTATATAATTAAAACAATAATAATATAAGAACAAGGTTTCAAATTGAATGAACAGAAATTCGGTAATTTTTTATTGTTACTCAGCACAGCACCCAAGGTGCTCATAATCATGATGTTATTGGCACATTATGTTTCGCAACTATGTTATATCTTATTAAAAAAAATAACGAGTGGTGTCAAGAAGTCGTTTCGATTATTCCCGGCGGCTGAATTTCACCATCGGACATCATGTCAGAATTTCAAATTCCATCTAGAACACCACAATGTCTGAAAATCCACAACAGCGTTATTTTGAAGCTATTTTCTGTGTCGTATTTGTTATACACTCGCTTTTACCAGCGGATTTTCCGAAGCGATATGACTTGAGAACATTTAATAAAAGAATATGCTTATTGTTTGAAGGCTAGTAAAGCACCTGTTTGGTTCTTCAATATGGTCGAATGTGGTTCTATGAAAAATAAAACGTGTAGTTTTGTCAAAATTTTACTTTAAAAGTTGGGCTTAGATTTCCCTTTGAAATGTTAAGTTGAATGTATTTATTATAAAATGAGAGAAATGCATTCAAATATGCGTATTTTTGAATCACAGACACCTATTAATTTTATTAATCATCTTATTATTTTCAAAGTATTCATTATATTTATATTTTATTTAAAAAAAAAACACCACAATTTCGGAGCTTAAAGGTCTTTGCGTTTATTAACAATGACTGTGGTAACATTACTCAGGCTTACGAATTCATTCGTATTCAATGTAACGTACTTCGAGGATTAAGCAAATTCCATTCAATCAGTCGTTGGCTTATCAGTGTATGCAACATTTTCAAAACTTGTTCGCTAGAGTTTTCCGTTTTATTTCGTTTATGCCACTTTCACGAGTGAGAAAATTGCTTCTAGAATGTTCGCATGCTCGTAAACTAAAATTGAAAGTGTTGCAACGTAGCCCAATCCACTTAGAGTTGTTAGGGAGATTGGATCCTAACTTCGGCAATGATTTCGCGAGTTAAGCTTTATAGTTCATTAAATAATTACAGCTGGCGACCGTTTGAACGAATGTTGTACATCCAAATATACTTTTCACTGTTAATTTTTGTCTTATTTTTATGGTTTTTTTAACAAGTTTTCTGTCGCTTTAAACACCGTTTTTGCAAAAATTTCATTTTGAAGTTTTGGTTCGCATTCATGTTTATTTCTATATCTTTTGAATCCAAAATCACACATAGAACTCTAGTGTCAAATACTAAAATAGTGTACTTGATCTTTATTAAGAAATTTAAGCACTCGTTAACTTAATAACGATACTACTAAACTATATATTCTACTAAATTTAAAGTATATAGTTTTCAGTAATTTCATCGCTTATTAGATAACCCAGCATTTGATTTTTTACCCGATTACATTTTTATCATTATCATAATTCAGCTAATCGCGGTTCAGAGGCGAATACCCACTTTGTCATTCAGCGAAGGAAACCACTGTGTCATTCAGACAAGGAGTCCACTCTCCGAAGGTGCGAAAAGCTCCCGGCTCTCCAATTTCCGTATCCAGTTGAGTTGTATGATCTACTTAAGTCATCACTTATATTTACCACTCTGCATAGTATAACAAATTATCCGATAAAAGAAATAAGCATCCATTACGTAGTTCCAACTTAAATCTATTTTGGAACAAGACATTAACAAAAGCAATCAACCTATATATATATATATATATATATATATATATTATCCTAAACATATACTATATGATATAAAGCAAACTTTAACTATTTGGTTAAGCAATTTAAATTATTACACGATACAATTATTGTCCTATTAAAATTATAAATGTTAATTAACGTATCAAGCTCAATATTTTAATTATAATTTATAATTGATTCATAATATTTACCATTTTATACTTAAGCTATATGATATATTTTTTTTAACTTAAGCTACATCAATCAAGTTTCAAGTTACACAACACAAACAAACACTCACACCAAAATTCTAAGCATCGCATGTTAACTTACTTCTATTTCTACTACTTTTTCTTATTTTTGTCTTCTTTGTGTGTGCAGCTGGTGTTAGGACTTTGGTGGCAGGTGGTGGCAAGCTCGTCTGGGTAGGTACCACCCACTCATCATATATTCTACAACTAAACAGCAGTACTTGGTATTGTTGTGTTCCGCTTTAAAGGGTCAGTGAGCCAGTGTAATTACAGGCACAAGGGACATAACATCTTTGTTCCCGAGGTTAGTGGCGCATTGGCGATGAAAACAATGGTTAACGTGTCTTACAATGTCTATGGGCGCTAGTGACCACTTAACATCAGGTGGCCCATAGGCTCGTCCGCCTACCTGTGCTATAAAAAAAGCTTTGTATATTTTATAAAAACTTGTTTAAAGAGATCAAGTTGGAAGAGCGGATAGCCTGAGAAAATAATATTTTAAACTTAATTTGAGATGACCGAGTCAACTGTACACTAAAAATATAACTTTAAATTTTATTTCATCAGTCTATCTGGCTAGAAGGTGTCATGCACTGCGTTTATCGACAAACGAAACAAGCCCACTGTCACTTCAGTCTGCCAACTTTACAAGTTATTTTGGTAGCTTCTGTATATCCGGAAAATGTTAATTTCAATTTTGTCCTTCAATTACATACATCGCTGCAAACCACGCCAAGCGGTCTCGATTTTGAACTAGTCCCATTGTTACAGTCTTACACGTAATTTTGTATATATTTTTAATTACTCCGTACCTTAAGCCAACGCAATTTAAGGCAATTGTTATCTCAGGAAATATTTAAATAGATTATGTAATTATTTCTAATGATAATAAATATAGACCTAACAAAATCAAGCAAGTAAAAATACCACACATAATAAATATTCTTGTGTCTATCCATAAATTATAAGCTGTCATTATGTTAACGTTTTTGACATGGGTCTGTCGACGGTTTTTTCCTCCTAAGGAAGTTTATAAACTGTTTGGGTTTTACGTATAACCGGAATAATATAAACAAAACTATTATAAATGTAATATATTATAATTAGCTTTATATTATAAATATCATAAGCGTTATGACATCTTGTTAGTGTCCCACGTGTGGCAGAATTTCAGTGAAATTAGACACATGTACACATTAGACACATGCAGGTTTACTCGCATAGTTTTCCTTCACCTCTGAGCAGAGATGAATTATGAACACAGATTAAGCAAAAATTTTGCTGTGCCTATAAAGATATTTATGATATTCGAATGATATTTATAAAAATACATTTGTTAGTTAAAGCATGGTTTATCAAATAATTGATATATATAACTCAAAATATTTGTATATTTATTTAAAATAAAAATAATATTCATAATAATTAAAACCGTTTTTGAGTTCACACAAAATTAACTCTTAACGTTCATTGCTTAATAAATATTTCTTAAAAAATAAACACATCTAGAATGAAGCAACGTATATATTGAAAGTGGACTCCTGAAAATTCTTTTCAATTTTATAAAATCGTAAAAGAACGAAGGCGAAATGTTTTCCTATTCGTATATTGCTTGGTAGCCCGTCACCTGGATTCAGGGACGGTCCTCAATTCTGATCTAGACCGAAAATGTCAGGTGGTATTTTTCCCACGTGCCAATAACGTTTTTTCGGTTGTCAATGGATGTAATGCATGAAACTTTTATACGCAGGTATCTATGGTCCGGAAATTAATTTTTTAGTAATTTTAGTTTATTAAAAAGTGAGTTTTAAACATCAAATCTTATATTTAATAATGTTAATATCGAACGGCTAGGAGTCCTGTTTAAAAATAGAAAAGATAATTGATTACTGTTCTTTTCCTCTAAGTTTTCCTCTTTTACAATTATATTATTAACTTTTTCTCAGATAAATTCAATAATGACTTAAAAAATTCCATTCTCTATGACAGAAAAAGTAAATGTTCAGAATTTAATTTAAATACGGCTTCGTAGTTTGTGCAACATAAAAGTTGCTCCACAAAACATGTATTCAAATAAAGTGAGCGAGAAAGTATTTTTAATAAGCAGTAAATTTTAGATGCTCTTAAAACTTATTTCTGTTTTCATTTCGTTCTGTTTAATAATATAAAATAGTTGTAAGAAAATTTAACCTGTGCAGTCGGAAGTGCATATTTGCGGTTGAGATAAAGCTCTGAACAGGTTAAGCGTTTTTGAATGTTGTTTTTAACTACATCGAGATGAACTAATTATCTTAACCAAGAAATTAGTGACAATTTTTTAAAAGAAAAAGATGTCAATTGCTGGTTTGATTTACAAGCTATCTTACGTGATATTTGCAAAATAATTTGTACACACACAATCTGTGTCTCAACTTAAATCTATTATGCAAAGTATTATATGATATAAATGTTGTGGTTTCTCTCATTATTCGAACTTAATGCGTTAATTAACATAATATTAACAATTATAGAATACATTGTTAACAATATGTAATTTAATTTATACCAATTAATTATATAAAATTATATTATCGAGTAATAAATAATAGGAATACACTTAGAAATGGTACGGTAAATGAGCATTTGCAAAACATAAAAGTCTCAATAAAAGTATTCTTTGTGAAAACACATTGTGTATACATTAAGTAATTATTAATTTTTTATATCTTATCGTGTATTCCACTCACAATAAAACGCATTAGCAGAAATGGTACCATTTCGAGAATTTCATTAGTAATTTCCGAGGTGAGTATTCCATCATACATTCTTCTCGAGCCGCGGATGCTTTGAGATAAATATTGAAAAGCGGGTTGAATTCCTAACGGATACCATTACGCGGTTTGTTACCGGCTATTATTTGAAATGCTTTAAAAATACGTGGATTCATAATGTGTATTACGTTTTATTTATTGTGATGAATATTTGTGTTTTAATAATAATTCGTTACTGTACAATACGCAGATATAAGCTATGCAGTCACTGTTTTTATTGATTATATTTATTTTATCAAAACAGGCTGGAATGCAACAATATAAAGTTTTTAGTTATTAAGTGACTGACAGTTAGTAACGAGATTTATTGATTTTTGATTGTATTTGATTGATAAGTAATGTGTTAATATAAAAATAATAATAATATTGTATTTAGATTTTGTTTGTCCGATCTAATTATTTGGATCACTACAATTTACTTCTGAATTATTCCAAAGGAGACTATCCCTGTATGTATTGATTTATTATTACGTTATTATAATTCAGCGAATCATATCTTCATGGAAAATTAAGTTAAATAAATTATATATAAATATGAGTTTTTAGCGCGTTTGTCTAATACCAAATGTATATCCCAAAACTCTTATATGCTTTGCGAAAACAGATGAAACTTCAACTTGATAAAATTCTGATATATTATTCTATATTAAGGAGATGCACCGTCCCCAAAAAATAAAAAAAAACACCGTCTTGGGGTGTCTGACAGGTGTTACATAAAAATTAAGAGTTAGTGAAAGATTTTATAATTAACGAAGAAAAATAAATAAATATTGTGTGAAATAAATAAAAACATGAAGTTTCGTTACTAAAAAAAATTATTTTATTATTGTAATAATATACAGCAACGAAGTAGATAGTTGACGGAGAGGGGGCATAAAGACGGTCTTAACCCAAAGGTGAAGGTGGGCCAATAGATACTTAAATATAGTTTTTTAGTGCATTCCTACACTTATGAATGTATTTTTCCAATTCACGGTATCTTTAAAAATGAAAATACCTTGTCGATTAGACGAAGACAAGAAGCGCTCTCGTAAAATAAAAAAATCGCATCTCTTTCATAATGCGCTGATTACGCTTACTTCCTATTGTGCGTATTATATTATACTTATTATACTTTTACGTTAAGTCATCATAGATCAATTTCTTATATTAAATGGAATTTATATTTGGAATATATTATATATCTATAAATCCAATTACCGATTTTCCAAATTCGGAGGTCGCTTGAATTTAATCATGTCATAAAATAACATTTATTAAAAACAATATTAGTGGTAATTTATATTTAATTCGAGTTAGAAATCTGTATCCATAATAAGAAGCTCTCTAAGAACATCAAATGTAGGTTACAGCGTAGACAAAAAAGAGCAGCTCGACATAACCACTGGGCCATCTCGACTCAATATTCTATATTGAGTCGAGATGGCCCAGTGGTTGGAACGCGTGAATCTTAATCGATGATATCGGGTTCAAGCCCACGTAAGCATGCATTTGAATTTTAATGTGCTTAATTTGTGTTTACAATTCATCACGTGCTAGGTTTTGATAGAGAACATCATGAGGAATCACCAGAGGCGCAGCGTGGTGAAATAAATTCCAAACATTCTCTTAAAAGGGAAACATTCACATTAATGACGTAATGATACAAATAATTATATCGTTCTAGACAGCTTTGGCTACGGCGGCCATTCTCATAGAATATTCTATAGAACATTACTACTGAATACTACTGAAACCAAAGGTTGGAATAATTAAATCACTTTTATCATATTTTATCAGTTACAATTGAAAGTTAACGATGTAAAAGCCACTGTAAGCCAGTGGCTTGCTTGGTTTAAGCCACATTGGTTTTTACATCGATAAGCTCCACGAGAAACAAATTTATACGATGAAAAAAATACTAATTGGATTAGTTTATATAAAAAAGTACATAAAAAAAATGGAATATAACAGGACAGATTAAAAAAAATCTCTTTTAAATATAAAATTGCAATTATTTTTCAATTATTGTAAAAAATATATGCATTTATAAACCTACATTTGAACTTAAATTATCGATTAATTTTTAAGCCCATTCAATATATTTTTAAATACAAATAATGTTATCCATTCAAATGGTAATGTTTTGAATAATTTGAAGATTGTGTAATGTATTCGAATTAATTATAACTACGAATTGGAATATTCCTCGTAATTACCATTACAAAGTAAGGCTGCCTTCACAATTAAGGGCATTATTTGAAACTAAAGTCATTATACCTTCTACGTCTTCATTATTTACGTCTTAATATATTAAACAAATTTCCGTTTAATTATAAGTATATGAATAGCAATAATGTTTTCAATAAATATTATGATTATATCATACATAAAGTGAGAATTCATGCTATTGATAACAACTTTACTTGGTGGACTTTGTACAAGCCCGTCTGGGTAGGTACCACAAACTCATCGGAAATTCTACCACCAAACAACAATACTCAGTATTTTTGTGTTCCAGTTTAAAGGGTGAGTAAGCCAGTATCAGGCACAAGGAACATCAAGGATCTATATCTTACAGCGCCATCATGTGACCCGTATTTGCTCGCCTACCTATGTTATATAAAAATCTTCTTCTTTATAAGTAAATCAGAACGTTTTTATGTTTGTTCTGTACGCGTTCCTAAATCATTCATTCCAACGATCGATTCTAAGAAACTTTAATATCGAGCTAGTGATAATTGTAGTCGAGATGACCTAGTGGTTAGAACGCGTGAATCTTAACCAATGATCGTGGGTTCAAATCCGGAGAAGAACTACCGAATATTCATGTGCTTTATTTGTGTTTATAATACATCTCGTGCTTTACGATGAAGGAAAACATCGTGAGGAAACGTGCATGTGTTTGATTTCATTGAAATTCTGCCACATGTGTATTCTGCCAACCCGCATTGGAGCAACGTGGTGGAATAAGCTCCAAACCTTCTCCTCAAAAGGGAGAGGAGGCCTTATCCCAGCAGTGGGACATTTACAGGCTGTTACTTACTAATTGTAAATTTTATTTAATCTTCTCAAAAAAAATATTTTTTGGTTTCATATGAGAGTTACGTCATTGACATAGAAATATTCAGCATGATTTATTAACTTTTCTCGCTCTCGCTTTTTCTGTCATTATTAATTTGACATTTGAAAGAAGAACGCTATGTATTGCATTGTTTAACTCACGCACACATTGTTAATCACCCGCTAAACGTTTATAAGTGAGGCCGATTAATTTAAGCGAGAATATAATACGTTAATAAGTTATAGACTCAAGCTTAACTTGAAACAAGATACCTATTTTCCAAAACATTATCAATACAGTTGATTAATATTACTTACCAAGCGAATGCATTTCTGCGTCATTGAGGAGAGTAATACTCTCATACAGAGGAGTGCACTTAGATGCTAAAGAATTATATTTGTACTATCGGTGCTTTATTTCCGGCCATCGGTTTCGGTATTTATTGAACCCAATCTGATGCCCTCATATAGGAAGGAAGGGGAAGAGCGCAATGGACTTGCGACCACGTGTCTGCCGACAAGTATACATACAATACAATACAGATACTTTTTTTGTGCACCAATAAGCTGCTTGTATCTGATTACAACAAAATATGAAAATCTGCCCAAGTGTATCCAGCAACCCGAATCGGAATAATCAGCAAGCCTGAAGTCAGCCATTTTAACTAATAACTATAGTATTCACAAAAGAAGAACAAATATACAAATATGACCTATCACGAGTGCCCAAAATACTTCACCTTTGGTGATGTAGGTGAAGTATTTTGACTTAGACTTTAACTCTAGTCGATGATATTAAAAGGATCTTAAGTCTGATCTGAGAAATGTTTTGGTTCCAAATGGAACATTCTGGTAATTTAAGCACTGACAGACAAACGGATGATGTCAAATCAAAGAATTCGTCAATCCTAGTACTAGAAAATAATAATATATTGAAACTTATCCCAAATGTAATAACGTGATATAAAACTTCGTTATAGTAAACTATAATTATTTAATTTTCTGTAAACAAGGCTATCTGGCTAGGCTAGGCTGGATTATCCGAAAGTACTAGTTTAGTAGTAGTTACTAGCTCTGTAAAAACTCGTTTTGTATTTCACTCTTGAAATATTAAAAGTCGCATACAGTGATACACTTTCTTAATAGAGACTATCCTATTAAAGTCTATCAATGCCCCACTGTTAGGCTAAGGCCTACTCTCCGATTGAGAAGACGGTTAGGAGCTTTTCCCACAACGCTGCTATATGTTTAGCCAAGCATTAAGCTTGGGCCAGAATCGAAACATAGTCCAGAAAAAGTTTTTCAAACCAGGAATTTGTGATGTGCAGCATTTTAAGAAAACTACTTTATAAAAAGAATCAAATAAGCTTAGCAGTAATAAGCTCAGTGGATCAGAACTGAACAAAGTCCAGTGTAATATCTTTATAATATTTGGATTTCATTAGAAAAAAAAATCCTTTCATTCGCTGAAGAAAATTAATATCTACACAAGACCTTTATAAAGAGCTCCATCCTCGAAGTTTTATCCCACATTTTCAGTAATTCAACGCTTTCATACCCCAGTCAAGGCCTAAAGCCCGTCTAGAAAAATTGATATTAATGTATCACAAAGATAACAATGGCTTATAAAATTGCAAAGATCTTTGATCGTGCAATGCCTTTGTACTTGCTTTATGGAAATTTTGAAAGGTTTTCGTTTCCTTATACTTTCATATAAGGTGCTAAACAAACGTATAATATATTCAGTCCTAAGAAAAGATTTGTATTCATTGTACACCGGTATGAAATATTTTCATACTTTTTATGGCCCTATTTTGATTCTGTATGAAGTCGTGTAATTTTTTAAATTCATTTGCTAACGATGAAAAAGTATACGTACAATATTTCCTCACTACATAATTTGAGATAAAATATCGTCGAGTGTATCAAAAACTATCATCGACCGACAGACACGCCGTTTATCTTCAGTCTAATCACTTACGCTACGAACCTGTTACTAAGCGATAGAACCGTGTAGCTTCCATTAAAGTATTAATGAAAATGTTTGACTTAATAGTAATTGATCGGTCATTTTAAGCTAATCGCTATAGAAATGTTAAGTAGTAATATTATAAACAACCTGAGAATCTTTGAGAAAAATTATACAATGTTTATGAGTGTAGATGACATTTCAATTTTAATATTTTTAAATATAAAAAAACTACTACAAACGCTTTAAATTTCAATTCATAAATAAAAGTAACAAAAAACTATGTACTTGGAATAAAAGGTTTTTCGGCTCTATATATAGTTTTATCAAGCCTGAATGTATTGAAAGGAAAATCTAACGCTATTTTATTACGGGTGTATATTTGATGGCTCAAAGCCACATAGAACTGAAAATTGAGAGCGTTGCATGAAAAAGATAAACAAAAATTTTAAAGCCAGCTTATCCGGCGACCTCACTGTGGATTTGTGGGTTGGAAGTATATTTTAAAAGTTGACTATTCTAATTTGTTTTGACCTTTGCTATTTTGCTAAAAAAACAAAACAAAAATAAGCATAAAATATATGAAAAACATAAGTACTTTACACATAAGCACAGATTATATATTTAATTACCTGACAGTCGTCGTATAATCGCAATAATATATATATGTGAGGCATTTGTTATGATAATATAATTCATTCCATTGAATTTGTTAGTGATGAGATATAAAGTCAATGTATCAGCTCAATATTACGATCAGCCATGTATATTATTATATTAGAATAATATAAATGTGAGAATTATTCGTTTAACTTTTAAAATTTCCAGTTTTATTCTTAAATTATCATAGAAATTTGTTTTATTTGAAATTGAATTGTTTTTCAATACAATATGTTGTTTCTTCAATAAAGTTTCCTTTTTAAACTTTATCAAATTTTTGTTATTATGTTCGAAGATATTGAAGTATGTAGACGTTCTTAAACGGCATGAAATGCTTATTACTATGGATTGCATTAAATTATGTTAAGCATTGGGTAAGGGGATTACAAAATAGCTAGAATGTTAGCCTTAAATTATTTTTTTGTAAACTTTTACTTAATAAAGAAAATTTTCTTATAATAAATATTTATTCTTTTTATAGGTACACAAACAGAATACCATCAGGACATAAATTAAATTTACGAAATAGAATAGAATAGAATAGAATAGAATAGAATAGAATAGAATAGAATAGAATAGAATAGAATAGAATAGAATAGAATAGAATAGAATAGAATAGAATAGAATAGAATAGAATAGAATAGAATAGAATAGAATAGAATAGAATAGAACAGAATAGAACAGAATAGAATAGAATAGAATAGAATAGAATAGAATAGAATAGAATAGAACAGAATAGAACAGAATAGAATAGAATAGAATAGAACATAATAGAAAATGCTTTATTGTACACCAAAAGAATTACAGAACCATTTTAAAAACTAACATAAAAAAAAACTATTTATGTACAAAAGGCGGTCATATTGTTAAAAGAGCGATCTCTTCCAGACAACCTTTTGGTAAAGGACATAAAATAAATAAATAAATTACGGATTTACACAATCTAGCTCAGATTATATACATTCCTAAAATGTGTAAGCGGCATGCTCATTAAAACTAAAATATTAATACAGTCAGTTCTTCATATCATAATCATATTGTACATATTTATTTGACAATTGTTGTAATAATGTACTTAAGATCAGATAAAGATTTGCAAGGAAAATAAAACAATAACTTAAAATCACAACAAGGTTCGTTGAAATATATGATAATTAATCAACTTTCGGACAATTCATACGAACTTTTTATTCGGGGCGTATTCTCTCACTCGTGTGTAATTAATTGCGTTTCTGATTTATTGTAAGATAATATAATTGTGTATAGAACACTAATACAAATGTTCTTAATGTTATTATGAAGTACAGAATGTTTTGGATCTTCACTCTTCTACTTTTATTTTTTTAAGCATCCTTAGACATCTAATTTTAAAATTTTCTATTTGTTGTATTTTAAGATGCAATATTTTTATTATTTATATAGATTATTTGAATTTCGAATAGGAATATGATCACATAGTATATTTATTACAAAAAACGTTTAATTTGTTACACTTTTTGTCTCTAACCACTAATATGTGCATTTCTTATTTGATTGCCAAACAGTAATATTTGTATTGCTTAAAGCTGATAAGTGAGCCAGTGTAATTACAAACTGGGTATAACTTCTTAGCACACATTGTCTGTAAGGCTTTGATCCCTTAACCTTATCTATATTCTTAAAATAGGCGCCAATCAAAAAACTGTATTTGTTTATAAATAATTTTTTTCTTAATCGATACATAAAAACACCATATAAATTCAAATCTTTATATTTTTTAATTATTTAACGAAACAGAAATCTAGCGTTACATATATATACAATTATAATATATTTATCTGTGCGAAGTATTGGAGTTAATCACTGGAAGCTGTTAAGGAAAATGGTGGAAAGAATCATCGAAGTCGACTAAAGCAATTTATTTGGAGATCGATATAACAGATTAGTATTGGTTTGGGTTGTCTCTCCTTCTTATACCTTGTTATGGCCGCTTTGACGAAGGACGTGTTCATTGGGCCAATAATTGTCGGAGATTTTTTATTCGGGTGGCTCTAACCAGCTGTATTAGCTGTATATTTGAGCAAATTAGGGTTATGATTTAGTTTTTATATTTCATTGAAATATAAATTATATTGACTTATTAAATCTAGTGGCTAGCTATAAATATTTATCCAGGCAAATATTTTTAATAGAAACCTGAGTTCAGAAAATTATCAGGGATACACTCGTTATTTCAAGTCTTTGGTTAGTTCCAGCTTATTCTAAGCCTGTGTATAGACAAGAAATATAAAATGTTAGTCATTATAGTTGATGAGCTAATTATATTGTAAAAAGTGGTTTATAACGTTGGGTCTTAAAAGCATATAAATAGCAAATAATATGATAAAAATCAGCGCCAATATATCAAAATACATTAATACCTGTTCTGACAAAGAAGGGAACGCAATAACGACGTTAAAGTAAAATGTTGTAGACTTATCTATATTTTGAAATAATCAAAAATGTATAAAATTATTTTTAACTCTGTTTTCCTTATTGAATAAGGATTTTCTGAGAAATTTTTGTGCGTTAATCATTCCTCAATAAACCCGAGGCAGGAAAGGTTTCCAATAATGGTATTGTTGTAAACTTCTATGTATTCTATTGATATTTATTAAACTCAAACACGTAGAAGTTTAACGTAGAAGCAAAAATTAAATATTGTAATACTGTACGAATATAATAAAGAACCGAGATGGTGCAGTGGATATGATCGTTAGGAAATCTGTAAGCGTTGGAAATGAAATTCTGACATGTGCTAGATACACAACCATCTCAAAGGGGATGCGATAAATTTCTTAAGATCAGAAAAGGGAGATATTCTCTCAGGGACCCAGCAGTGGGCATTAGTGGACTAGTTTACTTTTATAAATTATAACAGTGAGCATTTCTAAATTCTTTTTTACCAGTTGTAATTAACATTAAATGTTTGGACACATCGCTCTCTATATTTATTGGTTACCTTTTTTTAAAACTATACTTCGTGGAAAGTTGCAAGAGAAAACTTAGGGATTTACTTTTCTATTTATATTCAGCAAATCACCTCTCTTATATAAAACGATTAAGGATTTCTGCTTGAACTGATACTTAGATATAGTTCTTTCTTAGTTCATTATTATTAGAGTTATCAATAGATTTTTGACTTACTTGATACAAATAACTTAATTCAGCATATTAATATATAAAAGCTGGTTTTTAAAAATGTTTTTTCATCAACAATTTAAACAAACTGCAATAAAAGCAGAATATTAAGATGTTTTTTACGTAAAACATTATTATATTTTTCATTTATTTTTAAGCTATGTACATTAATTTTTATAATATATAAAATAAAAATAAAAAAAGCAAAATAGGCATTACAAATTTATAGAAAAAAAACACGCTGTTTAAAAGATTGCCCTGTGGCATTGTATTATTTAAATTAATGATGATATTATATTAATTAAATTATTTATTATGTTAAGCAATGACTAAATATGCGAAGTTTTAGATCTTTATAATAATGTAATGTAATCTATATAATAATTTATGGATAAAGTCATATTTTTTTAAAAATGATGATGGTCTGTATATCTGCATCTGTTAAAGATTCACGTGTCGTAAAAGCCGGCATGGTGGTAGTTTATATTTTAGTAAATATATTGGATATTTTCTATTTCAGAATATAAAATGGTTGCCAGAGAGTAATAAATACTCTGTATTCCTATTTACACGCCCACACGAATGAATTTGCAGCCGCAAAGGACAAAAAATAATTATTCATTTAAAATTTGAAAGAGATATTTTTATACAATGTTGAATATGTGTAAGTTTTTTTAGATTTCTTTAAAATGGACTGAAAATGGACCACCTAATGATAAGTGGTCCATGCATACAAATATTCATTTTTATTCATAAAGAAGAAGTTTTTTTATAAACGTATATAATATAGGCAGGCGTACGAGCATCGGCGGGCCATCTGATGGTAAGTGGTTACCAATACCTTACCATATTGGTGCTGTATTAAATATTAACCAAACTCACTGGTGCTAGAGCTTTGTGCAAGCTCGTCTGGGTAGGTACCACCCACTCATCAGATATTCTACCGCAAAACAGCAGTACTTGATATTGTTGTGTTCTGGTTTGAAGGGTGAGTGAGCCAGTGTAATTACAGGCACAAGGGACATAAAATCTTAGGTCCCAAGGTTGGTGGCGCATTGGAGATGTAAGCGATGGTTAACATTTCTTTGGTTTTGGTTTCATTCGTTTGGTGACCACTTACCATCAGGTGGCCCATATGCTCGTCCACCTTCCTGTTCTATAAAAAAAAAACATCACGAATGCGTCACTAACCTTGGAAACTAAGATGTCAAGTTCCTTGCGCAGCGCGCTTGTCCAGTCATACTAGCTCACTTACCCCTCAAACCGAAATGCAATAATACTAAGTATTGTTGTATTGAGGTAGAATATGTGTTGAGTGTGTGGTACCTGTCAAAAAAGCAAACCACCAAGCCATACCACATAGTAAAAAGTAATAATGTTCTCCAGACCGATTTCGGCCATGGCGGTCAACATAAAGAGAGATTAGCCAACTACGCAGGAGATATTATAGTGCACAAGTGTGTGCGCAAACACAGGTGCACTCTCTATTCCCTAGCTCTCATAATCCAATGGGATGGCAATCCTACACGACCGGAAAGAGTTCAAGCGCAGACCAACAGCTTTACGTGCTTTCCGAGGCATGGGAGTAAACACACTTCGAACTCCGGGCTGCTATTAAGAATTTTCTGACAGAAAAACCCAGTAACTTTTTATTGGCCAGACCTTTGAATTGAACCCAGGAGCTCTGGTTCTGCGGCCTTACATCAAGCAACTAGACCAATGAGGCAGTTAAAAGTATAATTAATGTATACGTCGTTTGAACTAATTCATTCAATATTTATGTAATGAACAACTGATTTTCATTCTATATCGATTTTATATTAAAAATACTGCAAATAAATAAAATAAACTTTGTTTCTGAGTTAAAAGGAATGTTTAGAGTAAGTAATGTAAATCTCTTCAATCTTTTTTATTTTAATGCTTGTTTATTTAGGCAAGAAATAACAAAATTTATGATCTAAAATAAAAACTAATCCAAACAAAATTTGTTTGAACTAGGGACTTAAGTAATATGTTTATAATTATGTTGTAAATAATATCAATGTTTTGACTTTTTTAATATGGTTTTTTTTCATGAGCTGTATACTCGTAGGTATGAAGAATTTTAAAATGCTAAATGAATGAATCATTCGTGCTCGCCAGTGGAGGAAAAATTCGTGATGATATCTGTATGTGTATATGTTAGAAATTTTTGCCACATGTGTATCCAACACGCAATGGATCAGTGTGGTGAAATAAGCTCCAATCCTTCTCCTAAAAGGTCCCTCAGTAACAATCACAGTTTTTGCTTTTAAATTTAGCTAGAGATAAGTCGAATATTAGAATTTCTGGTTTAAATTTTTAACAAACGAATGGAGCATTTAGGTTATCTGCAGTAACTTTTAATGAATCCAAACTTGTCAGAAAACATTTTCAAATATTTCGAAGCCTTGTGAGTGATCTTTCAAATAAAAAATAGGGGAATTTTAAATGTGAAAAAATATTGTATAGAGAATTTGTTTTTATTGTAAAACTAGTCGCTCAGCATGATTTCGCCCGCATCAAGCGTTACCACTACCCAATGTGGAGCCCTTTTTAGTCTAAAATCTTTCTCAATAAATGAGTTGGCTTTCGGAAATACATATTTTCAAATCAGTAATCTGACTCGAGGTAATGACACAAACATACAACTTTTGTACTTAAAAAAGAAACTGCCAATATGTTATATATTGTTTGATAAAACTTTCTAAGACTAGTATTTCTCGACTACACTTTCAAGTGCTTAACAAAAAAACTACACAACTAGTTAGAGAATAACACACAGAGACTTAAAATAGCTTACACAAAATGTAATAACATAAGTAAAAAGTACTGAAATTTAAATGTAGAATAATGATGACAAATATTATGTTTACGAGTATTCGATAAGCTAAAAATTCATGTGTTACATGGTGATGATGATGCATCAAGATTAACGGCTTACGGCCTTACTTATAAACGTTGCTAAGCGATTGTTCAGTTAAACACTGGTTCTCTCTTTCTATCATTACTTAATTGACATCCGAAATAGAGAGATACAACATTGCTTAACTTATCACCAGCTAAACAACGTTTATGAGTCAGACCGTTTATGTACAAATGCTTTGTAGGAGATTTTTTTTATAGAATAGGAAGGCAGACGAACATATGGGTCACGTGATGGTAAATGATCACCAAACGCCCTTAGACATTGGCTCTGTAAGAAATTTGAACCATCGCTTACATCGATAATGCGCCACCAACCTTGGAACCTAAGATTTTATGTCCCTTGTAATTACACTGGCTCACTCACCCTTCAAACCAGAACACAATACCAAGTACTGCTGTTTTGAGGTAGAATATCTGATGAGTGTGTGGTACCTAAAAAATACTCCTTGTAAAATATCAACAGTGTTCTTATTTTTTAATTAGTTTTAACTTCGGTTCTGTCTTTTATATTGAACGAATGAAGTTTTTCAAACCAATTTTTAAAAATTTTTGCTAATGCTTAATGCTAAGTTGGTTATATAACTTTAATATAATACTGCACCGTTGTACAATTTTATTTTGTGCTGTAAAATCAAATTATATAGGTAAAATTCAAAAAATTTATACATTTACACCAATGATTAACGAAAAATATACAAATTGACCATTTTAGTGATCAGAAAATTTGCAAAATAAATATTGTTTTATTGTCTTGAAAACAGCTGTTATTATAACACTAACTATAAATTCAAATATAATACGATAAATTTAAGAATGTTGCTCAAGTAATTATATTAAGAGCGTGCATTTTCTAGTAACATAGTACGGTTTAATCTTAAAACAACGTTAGTTCCCCGCCGGCATGAAGATAGTCTTTCTGTTTGCCGTGTTTATCTTTTTCCCAACTTCAAGGAAACAATGTAAACATGGGAACGTAATTTTCTGAACTCGTTGTCGCTTGCTTCACGCCTGGCAAGCTGCGATGAGAGCCTCGGATATTCTCAAGCCTCAATTTAGATTGTATGTTATTAGTTGTTCATATTAAAATATAAATACATACATACACAATATAAAAAAGTGAATGAAAAAAAAAGTAGAAATAATTATGCTTCCGCTATTAAAAATTAACGGTTTTATGTATAAATGTTTTTAGGGGATGATGAGTTAAACAATGTCTTCTTCTTTAAAATATCAAATCAATGATGAGGGAAAGAGATAAATAGTTATTTTAACAAGGGTTTTATAAGTAATGTCGTGAGAAGATCATATATGGCTCAAAGCCATAATAAAATCGATAATATTTAGTGATCACGGCATACCACTTTGTTCATTATGTTTCTTCTACGTATTCGCAATTATCTAGAATCGTTTAACTATAACCTTTTTAAACTACAAAAGAGGTTGGATAAATAATTCTTCAAATTTGTCAACGAATCCACGATTCCTCTGGTGCAGAAAATGTTTATGGATAGTGGTAATCACATGATATCGTGTGGTTAGCTGTGCGTGTTTTTGTATAAAAAATATTAGTCTACTGAACAATGTCCAACGAAGGAAGAAATATTCCTCGGTTGCACATCTTGCAATTCATTTCAATCTAGAAGGTGGATGTACATAAATAATAATTTGTTAGAACATAAAACCAAGCTTTGGACATATTACGCATTTCCATTTGAATTATATTTACTGGTATTATGTTGTTCCACTGCTCTCGTGAGGAAAAAGCTTGGAGCGTATTCCACCACGCTGCTCCAATGCGGGTTGGTGGTACATTTGCGATAGGTTAGGTTAGTTTAATTGAAATATATATTTTATATAATACTTCACCCCCAAGCATAACATTGTAAATACAAATTAAATTTATTTTAATGAATTTGGATGGAACTTGCCTGGATTCGAGTCCGTAATCTTTAGTTAAGATTCCATGCTCTAGCAACTAGGCCATCTCTGTAATGCATTATATTAGTATGTTCCAATATTATTAGATAGTTAAGGGATATCACGTTTATAATAAACATAATATCCTAGAGCTCATCTTTGGCATTAGAAGTGGAGCCCACTTACTATGATGTGGCCCACCTGCTCACCTGCCTTTCTTCCGTTAATATATAATAAAATAAGATAAAGTATTTCCGTGTTCGATCATCATTATACCACCAATTCTCCGTTAATACGTTAAGTAATAAGCAAAATATATTTTTATATATTATACGAAAATTATATAAATTATCCATAATATTTAATGATATATCATTTCGTAGTAAGCACAATTATAATACATAATTTGTCTAAAATTATATTTCAATCATATTAACGAAATTATTTTGTGTAATTAAATCTCTCAAATAGAATTTTATCATTAATTAAATTGCTTAAACGTATTAATATATTCTATATCTTTAATTTAAAAGTGGCACCCAACATGGGCTCCTATGTTTGTCATCAACATTTTGTAAAATAATGGCTATAAATTTCTAAAGTATAGTAATATTAAAAATTCAGTTAGTAAATATATATTGTTGTATAACATATTTCATAACATTGTTACCATTTAGAACTACTCATGAAAAATACGTGTCAACTTTGTTTATATCCATATAACCTTTTCACTTTATTTCACGCGTACATATAATGCAACAAGTAACATATTAGATATTAGAATAAGCTAAAATAACTCCTGTTGCTATGTTTTTATGATACGTTCTAGCTTGGCAAATGTATTAGTTACTGCATAAAATAAGTAAAACAAATTTTGTTCCTTTATAAACTGTATTTAGAGCGTGAACGGACCTCAATATTAATATCCTTTGACAGTCAGTGATGCTTTGATATAAAGGAAAAAATATTAATTACGTTGACTTCAAAATACATATAAATGCCTGATACTACTATAATACGACTTAATTATAACTTATTAAAAAAGTAAATAACTTAAATGTAGTAATAAATGTAGAAAACAAAATATTCTTTTCAGAATAGTTTTTATTTTACATTTAACGTAGATAAATTATGTTAACTTGTTTGATTGTGAAATCTTTGATAACGAGTTATAGAGAAAAAGTTTGTAAAAAAACAACAGCTCAACTTAAGCTTAAACTTTCAAGAATATAACTTTCTTTATCACTTTGAAAAACTGTAACAGAGACCAGCAAAACTTTTTATATTATTTTATCTTAAACTCCAGAAGAATATAAAAAATTGATAGAAATTACAAGATCGTTAAAGGGTTCCCGGCGTTTTCTTTGACAAGGCAATGTTTAATGATAAAAGTTGCATTCTCAACGTCTCAGTTTTTTAAAGAATAATTGAAGTATGCATTTAAAGCCAAGGCGAACGAGGTCGTAATAAAAGTAAGATTAAGACAAAGGAGATCGCGGCGGTCGGGGTAATTAAGATTAAGTGGACACTTTTGTCAAGCATAATTTAGGACTTATGACTATATTTTAACGTCCTTCAATGTTTTCAGAAGAAATAATATGATATTTATTTGATAAGAAATTAAAATTTATTCGTATTAAATTTTTTTATGTATTTTTTAAATATTTTTTTATGTACTTATGAAACAATATAAAACGAACAAAAATATTTAAAATTATTAAAAAAGTTGTACTTGGTTGTGTATTCTGCTCTTAACCAATTTCAAAATGAAATGTGCCATAGAAGTTAATTACGTGGAAAACAGGACATGGGACACTTTCAAAGAGAAACGTTTCTGACGGAAAATGCAATTTACACTGTTAGTAATGAATTGCTCGCGTTTTTTTTTTAATTTTAATTGAAGAACACTAATAATATAACTAATAACTATGACAGCAGTTACTTAATATTTTAAATACAACTGAGATATGGAGATATTATAATAGCCATTCATAAGGGAAGTGATATGTATTCGGAGTCATTATTTTTTATAGAATAGGTAGGCGAACGAGCAAATGGCCCACCTGATAGTAAGTGGTCACCATCACTCATAAACATTGGGATTATAGGAAATATTAATCATCCCTTATATCGCCAATGCACCACCAATCTTTGGAACTCAGATGCTATGTCCCTCGTGCCTGTAGTTTTACTAACTCACAAAACGGAACACAGCAATACTAAGTACTGCTGCTTTGCGGTAGAATATCTGATGAGTTGTTGATACCTACCCAGACAAGCTTGCACAAAGCCCAATTACCTAGTAGTACACAAAATTTAAAAGAATTTTTTATTTCGCAGAGAAAAAAAAATCGGTTTATTCGGCTTTATCCAACTGATTCTGTCATAGACCGACAGAGATAAATATATAAAATTGTGATTCCTCAATTCCTATCATATTAACACAATTATTTAATAAAAATATGACGATAATAAGTACGATTATTTTACTGTTAAGACTTATATAACAAAACTAAACAATACAAACAAATAATTTCACAATCGAATAATTTAAGTCTTTTTTTTTATAGTATAAGTAGGCGGACGAGCATATGGGCCACCTGATGGGAAGTGGTCACCAACGCCCATAGACATTGGCATTGTAAGAAATGTTAACCATCAACCATGTTTTTTTTCGTTGAATAGCTAAAATTATTTAGTGTGTAGATAATACTTTTTTATTTTAACCTTAAGTTTAAAATTAAGCTATGTTATCGTAAGATATTTTTATAAATTATTAAATGTATTAATTTTTATTGAGCTCGTCGTTGAAAAATCTGATCTATGTGGTTCTCATTGAATGCATTATGGCAAATTAGTAGTTTAACTTGCAACTACTTCTAGTTCAAGGAGAAAGCGCCACTTTGAGAAGTCTTCTATATAATATATAATGCAATATTTTTTAATAAATTAATTCATTTTGAATTAAATATATTATTATGTTGAATAATTTTAAGTAGGTTACTCTGTGTAATATCTTTTTTCTGATTAATATTCTTTCAAGTTAATTCTAATTGGAAGTCGTACTTAGAAAGATTTCTTCATTGTTTTTATTTCGAGAAAATACAAGCTGAAGCTTCTTTTGTTATAATATTTTATTTAAAACAGAATTGCAAAATTTAATTTGAAGATCATTAATTTGCTTCGCTTTAATCTTCTTGTAACAATACTTTTTTTACGAGTATTGATGCAGACTTTTGGACAAAAAGACAGGTTAATGACATATCCTAAAAGAATCAATTACGTTTACTACAAGGTATTCCTTTCAAAGTATATAAAATTGAAGAATAAAACATCTTTGAACTATTGTATTCAAGCTCATGAAATTGATACACTATTAAAATGGAAATAGACTTTGAAAATAAAAATAGAATTAAATTAAATCTACACATAGGTATAGATTTTCGTATGTTTCTACGTTTAAAACACTAAAAAAAATTGCGTTAGCTAGCCTGCCTATGGAGAAAGGTATTTATGTGTGTAGACTACATAACTTTTTGGCAAGACCTCAAATACCAACCCGGAGTTTGAACCTAGAACCGTGGAACCTGTGGCCTATACGGCCTTAAAAACTAGCAACTAAGCTATTGATATAACGATGTGTTAGATAAATTTAATAGCAAGTATTGTCCACTTACATAAACCGTAACACGTTTTTGACGTTGAAAGAAAATATACTTTTAGTCAAATTACTTTTTCTTATTAAAGAAAGTAAGAAACTTTATTGGGACATTGGGAGGCAATTTTTATTTATACCTTATCAAGTTGGTAGGCATTCGATTTAACTTGTACAATCAGTGTGACGGCGACGTGTGATTGGCCTGTGAATGTGTGAGTTCGACTAGTAAGCTGAGTACACAATGAAGTGAAATTGGGTTTGGTGATTTTAATTACGATATGAGCTAACTGGCCGCGATGGTTCAGTAGCTAGAATAACTGAATGTTAATCGATAATTGTGGATTCAATACTTGAACTGCACCTCTGAGTTTTCATGAGTTTAATACTCGCACTGCCTAAATCTATAGGCTGTGGTGATTACTTACCATTATATGGCCCATTTGCTTTCTATGTACATATTGAAAAAAAAAAACATCAATGTGCATTCGTCCTTATAGAACATGTTTCAACTCGATAAATCCGGCTAATAGTTTGAAATCTTAGCGTGATTGAAAGCGCGGACCCTCTACGTCTAATAAGCTCGGATTCAATAGACTGTAATTTATGTCCCTTCAGACCGTCTATTAACGGCTATTATACACGAGTACTCATTGTATGCTAAGGCATGAACAGTAATAAGGGTTTGAGAAATTAACAACATACTAAATATATATTGCTTTTATATCGAATGAGTTAAGCCTGCGCCGTTGTTCGTGTGGCTTTGATATTAGTGATATGATATAAGACTTTTGAATATATTCTGTGAAATATGTTTACTATCGGCTCCAAAGTCAACTTTTATCTTAAACGAACTGTTTTCATTTAAAATTTCATTAAAATCCATCCCCAGTTTATCTGCTACATAGAAAATAATTTAACGAATGATATATTGGTATTAAATTTCGATGGATTTAGTAAAAGAGCGACTGTCTCGTTAGTTCAGCAGTTATCTTATAAGTTTGCAGATTCAGAGTTTATAAAAGTTAAAAAGAGCTCAGCCAAACGTATTTAGGTTTTTTTTGTCAAGAAATTCTCATTACTAGCCCGTAGTCTAGAAGTTGGAAATGCATACACTCCCGTATCTCAGGAAACACGTAAAGCTTGTGCCTGAACTCTACGTCGTCGTGTCGAATTTGCTGTTAAGATAAAATGATATATCTATTTATTATTAGTGAGAGAAAAGATAGTGGCTTGTGTTTTTGCACACACATGTGCTTTATAATATAATATTTTATATGTATTTGGGGTTTCCCTTAAAAATGCATATTGTGCCCAAAATTGATCAGGAGGAATCTTCATCATTAAAAAGAACGAGCGATCTTAAAATCATATGCGAAATATTTCGCACAGACTTTTTAGTTTAATTAAATGTGAGATATGTTATTTCGTTTAAAATATTTTTTTAAGAAATAAGATAAAAGCAAATAGATCAAAGTGAAAAGCTGTATTATATATCTGTGAAACAATTCATTTTCCAAACATCGGATATCAAAGGCCCCTTTCTTTAAAACACTCGAGATCATAAGTTATATTACAAATATATAACATTTAAATTAACGAGTTTTCTTGTATCAGTTCAGTTGGTTTGAATACATCATTAGTATTTTAGCTATCAACTTCATTTAAAATAAAACAAGCTATAACTGGATCGATGTGGTTTGACAATTTGCGAATATATCATTTATTATATTGATGGATTTGAATGAAATGTAAGCTGTAATATAAATCTGTTATATATATTAATAATATATGTATATCGAAGTAAAACTTCCTTGAACATGCGCACTTTTTTATCTATTTATATCACGGAACATAATTTCTTCACACACAGCTGTTTGGGAATAAGATAACTAATTAGTTGAAAGTTCTGTTCATAAGTTTTTCATGATATATATAGTGTGAACTAAATTCACGAAACTTGACCCGAGAGGGTAAATGGCGATAGATTTGGACTTTTAATTGGCCATTTATGTCTCATTTCGTAAGAAAAAATACTGATTATGAATAGTTATCTTATGGTTTCCTTTTGAGAGAATGAGAACTATATGGTTGACGTATACCTTATAACTGCAAATACTACAAAATAACATAAAATTCAATTGTTATTCAATTGTTTTGCATTTTTTTAATCGGATTTTCTTTAGACTTGTAATAATTTGTTGCGAATTAAAGTTGTTGTTAACGATAACGATAACTAGAAAGCTTTTGCAGTTTATGAGTTCGAAATTTGTAGTCGAGCTTATAAGTTTTTAGTAAAAGTTTGTAACAAGTTACTCTGAGCTCGGTGTTTATTTATGAACACAAATTATAATAATTCGAATTAAAATAAGATGCGCAAGTTTTATATTATCGTTTGTGACATGAAAAAGTGTTCATATTAGAGTCCATGATGAATAAATTAGAGGTAACATTATCTACTTAAATGCAATTACGTTTAATTTTTTACTTATAACTCCTCACAGAGCTGTGGTGGTCGTATTCAGATTAAGTACTTACATACTGCAAAAGAGGCAAATGGTTCATATATAACGGACTAGTTTTATTTTTTACGTTTTAAATCCCAATTGTGTTAAGTTGTACCATTGAAAGAATAATTACTATAGGAATGATACAGTATCTTTTTATTGTTCAAATCTTTTTGACATATACTTGAATGATGAATAGTTGTGAGTATCACTTGTTGGATATATTTATATATTTTTTTATTTATTTTTATTTCTTGTTCTTCCTTTTTTTTAAGCTTCTTTTTTGTATTTATGAACTGGTTTTCATTTTTCAATTTTTTGTGTTTATTTTTAATTGATCTCTACACTTAGATAATAAGTTTTTATTTATGGATTCTTTAAATGTATTAGTGTAAGTGATTGTAAACCTAATAAATAAAATAAAATAATCAAAATGTATGCAACATAATACAGAGAACAAAACAATGTTATTTGTGCGACCACCCAAAACAGATTTTGTATGAGTACAACCACGTAATAATTTATGTTTGAAATTTTGTTAAAACTCTATTAAAACTATGAATTGAGTTGTTAACTAATTTTAGTGCCTGAAAAATGAAAAATTCTTTATATGATACACAGTATTTAATTTGTTAGACGAAGATATGTATATGTATGTAATATCTATATAGATTTTAAAATTGGTTTAAAAATAACAAATAACCAATAATTGTATAATTTTTTTTTCTCTGTCATGTCATTGTCATGTCATTTAAATTATCAAATCAAAATATACCTTATTTAAATTTGAAGAGTAAGTAGATAGAAATATATCTTTAAATATTTAAATTCTTTAATTTTATAGGTGTTCGTTATTTATTTAAAAAAATCGAAAGCGTAAATCGAAACGATGTTCGTGAAGAATCTAATATTAAAATGATTATCTTAACACGCTTCTTCGATTTTATATTACGCATAAGATTGGTTTGGAATATCGTTTCAGCTTTTAATCGAAATATTTTGTATATATTTGATTAAGTATCATCCGCTCATCACCTATTTTACTACCAAACAGCAGTACTTAGTTTGTTTTTCTTGTTGTGTTTTAGCTCCCAAGGTTTTTGGCACATTGAAGGAATGGTTAATATTTCTTACAGTGCCAATATTTATAGGGTTGGCGACCATTTACTATAAGGTAGCCTATTTGCACGTCAGCTTTCTAATTTAATAAAAAAATATTATTTAGCATTCAAAATTCATGAGCCGAGATAGCCCAGTGATAAGAACGCGTGAATCTTAACCGATGATCGTGGGTTCAAACCCGGGCAAGCACCACTGAAGTTTTTCATGTGCTTAATTTGTGATTATAATTCATCTCGTGCTTTTCGGTGAAGGAAAAACATCGTGAGGAAACCTGCATGTGTCTAATTTCACTGAAATTCTGGCACATGTGTAATCCGCATTGGAGCAGCGTGGTGGAACAAGCTCCAAAGCTTTCTCCTCAAAAAGGGAGAAAAGGCATTTTCTCCCTTTTTTTACAGGCTGTTACCGATTCAAAATTCAGTAGGAATATTTCATAACAGTTAATGTATATTATAAAGTAAATTTTTATATTTCGTAAAGTTATCGACCTCCATCTAAATCTAAAGCCAACTAACATTATAAAAGGGTCAAGAGCTCCGTCAGATAATCTCAAAAGAAGTGTAATTGTACGGCTATTTCGTTGAGACGATCCTCTCACGCTCGTACAAGCACCAAAAGTCGAAAATCCGTGAAATATTCAAATTGATTCGATCATTGATCTTTTCTTATTTATAAATGCAGACATGTGGAAACATGAACGGATATATTATACTTCATCTAATGTATTCGTCCTTTTCATTACTTTTCAGTTAAATAAACCAGTAAAGACATTGTACCATTATTATTCACAATTAACTAATCACATGTGTTATATAATTATATAAGGCAGTTAGTACACTTACTACTACAACTTAGGGACTTTCGATCTTATAAATAATGTATGTATAAGGAAAAAAGATCGAAAATATTCAAAACAATCACTTAAAATAAATCGTAAGTTCCAATCACTGCAATATATTTGTAGTTTTATCCCTAGAAGTATAGAGTTTATTTTCGTTTAATGTAAATTGGATGTGCCTGAAGGACTCGATGGTGCAATAAACTAAGTATAGTTTCGCTCGAAGACACGGGTGAGCGAAAGTTAAAGTTGTTCGAAGACGTCGCACCAACAACGAGGTAACTAGCGAACTTAGTGACGGTAAGTTAGTTTAACCAGTAATCAGAATTTGATATCAAGATAAGGAGGTGAATACGATTGTCATAAAATCTTGTAGCAAGTTATTTGAGGCGTATACTTTTTTTTTTTTTATAAACTTTTTGTCCACCACATTGTGTAGTTTGACAAAAGGGGGACTTAATGCCTAAAGGCATTCTCTACCAGTTAACCTTTAGGCTAAGCGGAAATTCGTGAAGGCGGTAATTAATAATCAAAAATATACATACATACAAATATATATTATAATATATTACATATGAATAATATATATATGATGATGAACTAGGAATTTTCTGACAAGATACTTTCTTATAACAGTAAGAATATTTTTTAATAAGTTAAATGGCGCTGATATATATGTAGGGGCCAAGTACAGCTTTGCAGGTCAAAGTTAAGTTAGTTAATTTATCCAAATATTAAAAACAGAATCATTTCAGATCTTAAAGCATTTTTTCTCTTACGTCTTACGTCTTTTCTCTCATGCGTTTGTTTAAATATCTTAACATTTTTACTGGTTACGGTATTTTTTAAAAACGGTATTAATTTTAAGCAAAATATTTTTATTACATATTTATATTGTAAGCAAGCAAATTGGGTATATAACTATATAATGCTTTTTAATTTTTTTAATTACATAATAGATAAATATTTCATATTGTAAGAGAATTTCTGCAAAAACTTAGGCGATATACAAATCTCACTCAAAGGTTTTTTATATCAGTTATTTAAAAGCTAATTTAGGCAGCTTTTGCTTGGAAAGCGCTTGGAATGTCAATTTTCAATTGTCTACCTGTAAGGCTTGGAAAAGTAATGTGATCATTTACAATGAAATTTTCAATAATAGCTGAAATCTTAAATTTAGCTATTTCAAGCCGATTGCATCGTGATAACAATATGTATTAATAAAAAATCATTGTTTACTTGTACTTTTAATATTAATTTCAAAAAGTAATGATGTATTTTCAGAAAAAAATTCAATATCCAAAATACCATTTACATATATTGGAAAATATTTTAAGTATCAAAATAAGAATGTACCCAAAATTGAATCCAGTGGAGCGCCTAGTTGTAGAACAGACTCACAGAACAGAAGACCAGACTTTATACTACTTACAAAATAATGTTTTTAAGTGCCACTATTTAAAAAAATATACAACATACACATATCGTATTTAGCCTACGTCCGTCCTGAAATTATTTATATAATGTGAAGGTTCAATGGCGAATGCATTACTTGCCTCTTTATAATATTACTATGACTTGTATAATATGATGATGAATTATTCTAGGTCGTGAGTTGGGGTAACGTCAGCATAATATTCTTGTTGATAATGCCTCGTTGGTCTAGTGGCTAGATGTAAGGCCAAAGACCCGGAGGTACTTAAACCTAGGTCAAGCCAATAAAAAGTTATTGAGTTTTTCTGGCGAAAATTCTCAATAGCAGCCCGGAGTCTGGAAGTTGGAAGTGTGTACACTCCCGTGCCTCGGAAAGTACGTAAAGGCGTCGGTCCTTAACAGTATTTTATGTATGTTATTTTTATATAATTGACGATTTTTATTTGATTGAGAATATGGGTGATGTTATTGTACATTTTTGAGAAATTAAAGGAGATGGTTTTATTGCTATTCTATAAAAAAATGATATAACCACAGTAATTACTATTTGATAAAAATTGACGTTCATTTTTTATATAAAAAATATTATAATTATTTAATATAAATGTGGATAAATAAGCCACGTAATGGTAAAATATAAGTTGTTACTACTGAATACAGGGCTATATGAAACATTGACCTTTTTTTTTTTTTTTTGAGTGTGGAAAGCAGTGGAAACCTTCAGAAAGGTACCCAGCTCTCATTGGGGGGAACTCGGTTATGTGGGATTCTTACCCACTAAAACCACTGCGATGGCACGGATCGGAGAGGCTACGGGATCGTGTTGATATAACGCATCCGCAGCCTCTCCCGTACTGTGCACCGCCCGATGCTCGGCGGAGCTCTCCTCAGGGGGCGAAGGTTATCTCGCCCCCCCCCGCACTCCTCGCTAGTGCGTACAGCAGCGCGAGGCCACCCCGGCTGCCGTCCTCCTCAGGGCCGTCTGAAATAAGACACGCGAGGCCCCCACCTCACGCATCCTCGGCCCCAGGGTCACGCCCTATCTTTTAAGCCCCGGGCGTCGGGGCTGTGGGAGGGCCGAGACGACGCCGACGTCGTCTCCGCTGAGCAGGATCGGCCCTTTCCCGTTCCCGCTCCGCCGTCTCCTTCTGGACCATGACGATCTCACAGAAGGAGGCTACGGCCCTCCACGCCGATTCCCTGCGGAGCATCGCCGACACGACTGCTCGCAGGGAGAGGTCTTGTCCGATTTCGCGGACCAGAATCTCCCTCTCCGCATTCCACGCGGGGCATACCTCCAGCGTATGCTGAGCGGTGTCCCGGTCCGCACCGCAGTGGTGGCACATCGCCGACGATTCGCGTCCGATATTACACAGGTATTCTCCAAAACAACCGTGACCGGTCATTACCTGCGTAAGTCGGAAGGTGACTCGTCGCTTTCGTCTCATCCAGGCTTCGAAGGCTGGCAGGATCGCTCCAACGCCACGTTTGCGCGCGAACCGTTCTTCGCAAAGACGGTCGCGCCACGTCGCAAGAGCCCTCCAGTGTTCCCGCCGCTTCAACGCCTCGAGCGTACTCCGAGGGGGCGCGGTTCCACTATTCTGACGGAGGATGCGGGTCTTGTGATAGACCCTTGCATCCATATCCGCCAGAATATCCAAGGGTGGAAAGCGCGCTAGGATGGTTGCCGCCTCGTAGGATATCGTGCGATATCCCCGCACTATGCGGATGGCCACTCTCCGCTGCGAACTTTGGATCTTAGTCCTGCAGCGGCGGACGCCCGATAGCCTGTGAGACCAAACGGGTGCCCCGTAGAGTGCCATCGATCGCACGACACCGGCATAAAGACGGCGAACTTCCTCCCTCGGTCCCCCGAGATTAGGCAGCAGTCTGTGCATGGCACCCGCTACCTTCTCGATTCGAGGGGCTAGGCGCTCGAAGTGCTCTTCGAAGCCCCAGCGACCGTCCAGGGTGAGGCCCAGGTATTTCATATACCTGGCCACTTGGACGTTTGAGTCACCAACGCGGATGTGCGAGTCGGGCGGTTCCCTGCTCCTTGGCAGTTTATGGAACCATAGCGCCTCCGTCTTATGGGATGCTATCCGAAGGCCCAACTCGCAGATCTTATCGACGACGATATTCACCCCGAGCTCGGCGAGCTCTTTGGTGCTCTCAAAATTCTCTCCCGACGCCAGCACCAACGTGTCGTCTGCATAGCAAACGATGTTGACACCTTCAGGGAGAGGGACACGGAGGACTGCGTCGTAAGCGAGATTCCACAACAGTGGCCCAAAAACTGACCCCTGTGGAACCCCACAGCAAACCTCTCTCCGGGTCCTCATACCGTCTTGCTCCATATACGAAACGTATCTGTCGCGCAAATAGTCACTGACGATCGCCTGCAGGTAGGAAGGCACACGATGGTGTAAAAGTGCCTCCCTGATTGTGTCCCAGGGCAACGTGTTGAATGCGTTGACGATATCGAGACTTATCGCCAACGCCACGCCACCCCGGGCCACCGCCTGCTCCGACAGAGAACGGACGTGCAAGATCGCGTCAACAGTCGAACGACCCTGTCGGAAGCCGAACTGGCACTCAGCCAGGTCGGGGCCGACACACGACAGATGCCTACACAGACGAGAAGCGACAATCCGCTCAAAGAGCTTGCCAGCCTCGTCCAGCAGACATATGGGACGATATGCAGAGGGAGATTCTGCAGCCCTGCCATCCTTCTTCAAGAGAACCAAATTCGCCTCCTTCCAGACTTTGGGGAATGTGCCAGTACGGAGGCAGCTGTCGAAAAGCCGCCTCAGCCTATTCCCCAACGAAGCCGAGGCTAACACCAGCACCCGCCCCGGAATCCCGTCGGGACCAGGCGCGGTGTTACGAGCCCGCATGCGATCGACCGCAAGGCTCAGCTCCTGTTCGGTCACCCCCAGCCCGCTGGACCAGACCGGTATTGGTAGGGGGACCCTGGGACTTGACCGGATTACCGGGAAAAGGACTTCCATCACCCTCCTCAGTAAATCCGGATCTATGGTCTCCGTCAGAGGGGGCATCCACGGGCGCAATTTGCCCAACACCATACGGTATGGACGCCCGAACGGATCTCTGTCGAGTCCCTCCAGGAGCTCGTTCCAGGAACGAGCGTTGGCGTTCGAGATCTCGACTCGGAGCGCCAACTTGGCTATCCGGAACGCCTCGTATGCTTCAGCTTTCTGGTCTAGAGTTGCTCGCCTTCTTCTCCGGGTACGGGTGTACTCACGGCGCGTGCGCAGACAGGACTCGCGCAGTTGAACATTGACCATTCTTAACAATGCCAATGCGCCACCAACATTGGAATTAGAAAATGTTATGTCCATTGTGCCTGTTGTTACACCGGCTTATACTCCAAACAGGAATACAAATTGGCGGTAGCATTGGTGATAAATACCTAGACGAGCTGAGACTAAGCCTTGCCAAGAAGTATTTCATTAAAAAAACCATTCACTTGAATATTATTAGATAGCATATTAAAATTCGAAAAATCATCAAAATTACTGATTCAAGTATTCACGGAGCGAATCAAAATAGAAGGAAAATGGTTAAGGCTAGGCGAAGCGCCATTTTGTATTCTATAATCGGTTTATGCAGAGGTTAATATGCTCATCGTGGCTTTAATACCTTGGACTTAAGTGTCTAGGCAATTAGTGGGATTTATAAACCTTCTGCAATTTCTTCATTTAATTTTAAAAGCTATATAATATATAATAAAGACTAATTTTCAGAATATATTTTAAATAACAGAATAAAAAATATTAGTTGATTATTAAATGAAGATTTTTTTTTTAAATTTTCAGGTTTAACTTAATTTATTTTTAAATCTGTGTTAAATTATTGAGGACAATTGATAAGCACGAACAAATAATAATGTTTGGTATTGATTTTTATAATAGATGGTATAGGCCAACGTGACCATCAGGTCACCGCCGCCCATAGAAACTAGCATTGTAAGAAATATTTATTCTAGTCAATATCCATCTGAAGTAAAATATTTTGATCCCTGTGCCTGCTATAGTCTTGTGCAATTTTCTGTAGTGCCGATTACGTCATAAGTGAGTGATACCTTCCCGGTTTTTCAAGAAGCCCTACCAAGTAAACCAATTTATTAAACAAATGGATATTTAAAAAGGGCAAGGCAAGTATATCAGTTTCATATTTGTCTGGAAATACCAACTCCACCAAGTAAAGTGTTTTTTTAAACATCTCTTAAGAATTATTTCTACCTTCCAAATAAACGATTCTTTATGATTTACAATATGAGCTGAAGATAAAATTAAAACAGGCGTTATTAAATAGTTTCCGTCTACAGTGAAACAAATTAATATATAATAAAAAAATATTTCTATCTATTTTTTTTCTTTTATATTTTATTATTAATGATTATTATTTCAATAAAAAAAATTATGTCTTCTTTGAAAATCCCTTTTTTTAACATTTTCAAGCGTTAAAATTTCGTATAATTATAAATAATTATAAAATGCAAGCGGGTGCTTGAAAAAACACCTAAACATGAAACTGTTAAGATTTTTCTTTGTAAGTTCGTAATGTATTATTTGTTGGAGATCCCAATAAAATAAATGAATAACTCCTGTACTATAATACCATATAACCTAATGTAATAAAACATAATTAATATCGATTCACTTGTTATCTTTCTGAATAAGAAATATTCTGAATAAGAAACATAAAATGCTTTTCTATAAACTTATAAAGAAAATACTTTAATCTTTGTATTGTTAGGAATCAAAATCTTTTTCTAGTTCTTTATACATAAATACCGTCTTCTTTAGGGGCTTATTGAAAATACAGTAAAGCTTTGTTAAAAGTTTTTTAGCGCACAACAAAAGCGTTTTAACCAGAGAATGACGTTAAAGACACAATAACGCTTGCAGTCTAAAATACATTTACGATGAGATTTATAGGAAAATATTTATACAGAAAAGACTTAACAATCTTAAAAAAAACTAATCCCCTTTTGATAAACATTTTCATGTACATTATATAATACATATAAGTACCTCATGAAATTGTATATTGCCCTTTTGATGATATTATCCTCCTGATAGATTTCACAGTAAAACTTTACCTTAAAAATAATATTTAAATTTGCTATATCTTAGTAACGCACTAATTTTTTTAATCTTTATTGGTAAGCTTTTAGGCTAAATGCCGAGATGGCCTAGTGGTAAGAACGCGTGATTCTTAACTGATGATACTGAATTCAAACCCGGGCAAGTATGACTGAATTTTCATGTGCTTAATTTGTGATTTTAATTCATCTCGTGATTTACGGTGACGGAAATCATCGTGAGGAAACCTGCATGTCTAATTTCACCGAAATTCTGCCACATGTGTATTCCACCAACCCGCATTGGAGCAGCGTGGTGGAATACGCTCCAAACCTTGTCCTCAAAAAGGAAGAGGAGGCCTTAGCCCAGCTGTGGGACATTCACTGGCTGTTACCTTACGTTACGTTATTGGTAAGCTTTCATAATATACTAGCTTCGCACGCGTAGAATACAAGGATCATCATAAGATCTTTATGTCGTTATAAATAATAAAATTCTATTGGTGCGGCGCATGCCAGTAAAACTCACAATCGCTATGACTTTTTCCGACATTTTAAAAAATAATCAATATTTTTCAGTCAATTTATACAAAATGTTAATTAATACACTGAAACATTCCTCATTAACCACTCCATTTATTGGTAAAAACCATATAAAAATCCGTTCAGTAGATTTCGAGTTTAACGCGTTCAGATAGAGAGACGGACATATGCTTAAATAATATTTATATAACTTAGTGGTGGGTTTTTTTTTCCCAAGATATACTTGGGATAACGTTTAAAGTAATGTATATTTATTATCAAGTTACAATCGGCGATGATGTTGAGGAATATATACATATGTGACGAATGTTCTAATTTTCCATTCTTACGGATCGAGTCCTTTATTTAATTAAAATAGTCTACCCTCGTAATGTAACCGATTGATTAAAAAAGATTTATCGGAATCGGTACGAAATCTTTGAAGCTATCGAGGAACATATAGAAAATATAAAAGGGGTAAACGGTGCCAGCGTTTCTGCTACCACTGTATACATTCGTATAATTATAATTCAATTAATTATATAAATACAAATATCCAATTCTGTGTAATCCGTATAATTATTAACAAACTTTTTAATGTAACTAACAGTATTATTATCATTATCGTATAAATATGAATCTAGAATGATTTTATTTGATGATGTCGATTTAAAACTGTTTTATTTTAGTCACTTGTAAAATAGATTTCTAATAGACATATAAATGTTGCTTAGCGGCTCTACTGTTTTTATATAAACCGGGAAAGCAAATGACTTCACTCCACTTGATTGTAATTGGTAGTGAAATCCAAACGCGACGATGACCAGTACTGTCGGGAAGAATGTTCTGCACTAGCCGCCCCCGCCTTGCCCGCAAAATGCCTCTTCACGCCTCGTTTGAAGGAACCCGGGAAGTGGAGGGGAAAACGTGTGCTGGTAAAGATATCCATTTTTTAGTAGTGCGAGAAAGAAAAGTGTTGCCAAATTTCTTCGTGCGCAATGGAATTGATGTCACAGGTAGGCGGTGACATCGAGAGCCAGCACGCGTAGACTTGTAAAGGAAAGGGCAAGCAGGAATGAGAGAGAATAGTTCCTCAGAGCCCTCGCTGTTATACATTCGATATAAAGCGCTTAGCACTGCTATCTCTCGACGATATTGTAAAGGCTCGAGAGTGTTTGCGATCGGACTGTGGAAGCCGAAATTAGTCGATTGTCTCTTTTCAAATGTCGATGTGCAATATTTATTGACGGGGACTATAAATCATTGATTTAGCTTTTTCTGACATTACTAATTTGACATTCGAAAGGAAAAGCCACAGCATTGTTTAACTAATAACCCACTAAACGATGTTTATAATTGGTTTATCGATGGTTTCTGTATAAATACCTACTAATTATTATAATTATCGTAGTGTAAAGTTTGAGAAATATATTTCTTTTATACATGTGTATTATACATGCTACACCAAGCGTGCTTGGGTGTGTAATTATACTATCAATATTATGCTATCAACATGAAACATTTTGTATTAGTAAAAAATAAAAAAATCTATTTCGGGTTGCTGCTCAGAATTTTTTGACAAAAAATCCTACAAACATTTTATCAGCCCCACCTTACACCCGGATCTGTGGCCTTATATATCTAGCCACTAGACGACGAACGAAACAGTAGCAGTCGTAGTTGTTTAGTAGTAACAGCTTAAATTTTCCACTGCTGATTTAAGATTGGAACACACGTGGCAGATTTTGATCCGACTCGTTTAGTTTTCCAGGCGATGTTTTCATAAGAAAAATTGAATTTGTGTTGCTTTAGCACACGAAAACATTTTTGCACGATTTTGAAATTAATTAAAATAACATACATCAATTTTAGGATAATAAATTTTGATTAATTTTCCTTTCAAAATGTTTAACGCTAACAGTGTCAAAAATATTACAGCTTAATAAACTTTAGCGCATCGGTACTGATGTTCGCTAAATTTTTTATGTAATGCCGCAAGGTTTACATCGTTCGTTCTGGATTGGTTTCTGGCCGACCGCCAGAGGATCTGAGTGGACGTACCGTGTAAAGCTAAAGATTTGCCGAGATATTGAACCTTGCTTACTCCGCTGGTGTGCGGATTATTTCATTGCTATAAAAGTAATATTGTAAACGGAAAATTCAGGTAAAAATCACCTATATTACAGGAAAATGACAAAAAAACCGTTATTGCGGTAAAAGAGGCATTGAAAGGAACCGAGAGCTCCGACTTAATTTAAAATCTTCCGTAGCGTAACCATCGTTGATAGCTATATATGATTAGCACATATATGCAAATGTTTATTTGCAATGAAGGTTATATTAAATAGTAATTTTATTAAATTGTTATGTATTAGTATGATTATTGTTATTTATATTTATTTTCTAATTATATATAGTTTTATATAGAATTGTATCCGACGTATGCTGGTTTTTTCACATTTTCTCCGTCTTCACCTTAAGCGCGGATAAAAACACAAATTAACAGCATGAAAACTTAGTGGTACTGAGCTTGAACCTGCAATCTTTCGTAACGATTCATGCGTTCTACCCTTTCGTCCATCTCAGCGGCTCTCTAGCGATACATTTCTATTTTCTCATCTATTAGGTTGTAAACTAGCTCTTGTTTAGCATCGAAGGTGTAACTTTAACAGTGTTTTGTTGTATTTATACGACGCAGCTATAAAAAATAATTCGATAAAGAAAGATCCGAATTTAATAATCTTATTGAAAAAAATAGCTGAAGTGGCTGGTATATGAAATGATAAGAAGTAAGAAGCCGTATATCACTTTGGTGTCACTTAACAACAAAATTGGATAAATAAGAAACCTACACTTGTTTGAGAAAATTAAATTCTAAATACATATATTGGCTCAAATATATTTGCCATCATAAAAATAATAAACTAAAGGTCGATTAAAATGTAAATTAATAATTATTTAATTATTATGAGAATTAATTATTATGTAGGTTACATGTATGACACATTTTTTTTTTAAATTTACAATAGGTTTTCCCTTGTGATAGGACTTTGTGCACACCTGTCTAGGTGGGCACCACCCTCTCATCAGATATTTAGCCGCTAAGCAGCTATGCTTATTATTGTTGGGTTCTGGTTTGAGAGTGAGTGAGCCAGTGTAACTACAGGCACAAGGGACATAACACATTAGTTCTCAAGGTTGGTGACGCATTGGCGAGGTATGGAATTATTATTATTATTATTATTAAACAAGTACACATAGCACACTGACAAGGAAAAAAAGACAAGTACAAGTAAAAAAAGAAAAAGAAAAAATGTTAATTATTTCTTACCTCACCAATGTCTATAGGCAGTGGTGACCACTTACCATCAGGTGGCCCATTTGTTCACCTTCATATAACATTAAAAAAAGGTAGGCAGACTGGCAAATGGGTCCGCTTATAGTAAGTCACCACCACCTATAGACATCGTACTGGAAAAATATTACCCATCTTAACTTGGGAACTAAGAAGTTCACTCACCCTTCAATCTGAGATCCAAAAAAATATAAGTATTGCTGTTTATCGGTAGAATAGGTAAATATTAACAAGATAATTCAGGACCCGAAAATGAAACAATTACTAATACAAATACACAAACTACGTTTGTACTGGCTCACTCACCTTTCAAACCAGTTGTGTGCGGTGATTGGTGAGTGGGTGATAGCTACAAAGATGGTAAATTTTAACATATTAAATGAAATGAACACAATTATATTTAAAAAATTTAAAAAAGGAACTTTTAATTTCAGGAGTTCATTTGGCGATTATCCAGAAACCTTCGCTTTGATCTTATAAATTGGGTAAAAGATACCATTGTTTATCGGACGCCTCGCTTAATGCCTAGTTTAGAAAAACCTAACGGAGGCTGACTTTAATCCCTAGATATAGTCTGATAAAAAATCCGTATCCATTGCTAATTCTCTCTTCGTGCCAAATTGGAGTCTGTCCAGACAAGGTGGTCCTCATTAATTTGTTAGCGTTGCTTGGTTAGTTTAATATTTGTTTTGGTTACGATGATTGGGATAGTTTGTTTTTTAAATGAATATTGATTCAAATTTTGGTTCATTTCATAAATGTTGTTTACTATCCAAGCTTATTGTTAAATGAAATTGCTCTTATTCCATTCATGCATTATCAGTTTAGCTTAATCATCGGTGACTTTGTTTTAGGTTTTATGGTTTGTAACTTAGATTTTTCAAATGCTTTTTGTCACGGACAAGCACGCTAACGTAAAGTTTGAAGGTATTATAATAAATATTACAATGCGGGTTAGTGAAATACACATGTGGCAGAATTTTAGTGCAATTCGACGTATGCTGGTTTCCTCACGATGTTTTCCTTCTCCGTCAAGCACGAGATGAATTATAATAACAAATCAAACACATGAAAATTCAGTGGTACTTGCCCGGGTTTGAACTCACGATCATCGATTAAGATTCACACGTTCTTAATGCTGGTTGAATACTAGTTAATAATTACAAATCAAATAATAAATACCTATATAAAAAAGGATTTATTTTATCGAATTTCTAAAAATCTGATACTGATTCATGGGACGCAATCATTATAAATACATAACGGTTTTTACGAAAACCTTCTCCTCAAAAAGAGAGAGGAGGCCTTTAGCCCAGCAGTGGGACATTCACAGGCTGTTACGGCACGGGTTACGGTACGGTTTTACGAAATACTGGTAAAAGCTTTGACTTTAAACGTTATTTGTTAGTTTCATCACAAATTCCTAAGTCGAATGAAATTGTTGCTGAAAAGCATTTGGGGAATTTTTTATTTTAAATATTTCTATTGTACAAAAAATTTAATTATACTCAGAAATACGACTAAGAAGTATTGATATTTGAATATTCCTCATACAGCACTAAAATTCTTACACTTACGAATTATTTGGTGTTCATTTTGAAAATTAATTGACAGATTATGATAACGTTTTCACATTTTTTTCAAATGAAATAGCACTTATAGAGGAACAAAAAACATTTGGAGAATTATAAAAATTTGGTTTTTATATATGTTTTGTTATTTTTCAGCCATTCAAAAGGATATTGTCATTTTTCGAATTTATGTGTTCACGAATTAAATGTTTTATTTTTAAAATCATTCGGACAAATATGTACGTTATTTCATGAAAAAAAAAATTTGTATTTATGTATCGTTCGATAGTAATAATATTTATTTTATAAATAAAACTAATATCTATAGAGCTTTCTTTATAGCCCATTTGTTTCTGACTACTTTTTTCATAAGTCGTACTTTTAATCTGATATAAATCCAGAATTACACAACAAGTACGAGAATTAAACTCACCATCCGAAATCCGATACAGATATCGTAAAAATGCTAGGGAGAAAGATAAAAGACACAATCATACTCATTTGCAGACTTACCTTATATAGTTCATACTCGTCGTGTCATTGCACAGTTTCTTAGTCTTTTTTATCGCTAGCGTATTGCCGCTTACACACTACACTATCCAAGAAAGAAGCGACACTACATCAGTGACGCCTTCGTTGCTCCACGTGCACACAGCCTAAGACCTTATAAACTCAATATTCTTTAAATATCAAGTTTTTTACCTATAAGTCAATTGAAAACAAATAAAATATACATTAATTTAATGAGTATTTTCTAGACGTAATTTGACAAAATAAAATTTTAATATACAACCAGTTCGGCATGCAGATTCTAGAAAGAAGAAGTAGCAATAAACTATAAACTCATGTTACTCTTTTCCATTAATTAAATGATATAGGTATGTTTATTAAATACCAATAAAATATCATATATCCTGTTATATATATATAATATATATAAACTGGTTTTGCCGAAATAAGAAAAATGTGAACTCACTCTAAACCTGTTTAATAATTGCTAAATCTTATGTTCACTTAAGTAATTTCTGGCACAAATTTTGACTGCATTAATCATTTTATAATTCAACATTTCAAGCTGTCGAGCTCTGAGATTCTGAATTTTAGATTGCTATACAGTAATTATAGAATTTAATAAACATCTGTAATTAATTATATTTGTTTCCGTTACAACAAGTAACATAATTAAAATCGATTTGACGCAATAAATTCTTAGTATTTGCGTCGTTATCAGAAAACAGTTTAAAGGTCAATTTCTTCAGGCGCTGTAGAGCTCGGACACTAAAATATATTTGGCAAAACGCCAGACTGTCTAAGGTTTTAAACACAGTTACAGTTTACTATAAGGTTAGGTAACCTTATTTTATTCCGCAATAGCTAACTAAATAGTCATTTATGGAGTAAATATATACCTGTAAATGCTGTTTAGACCATTATCATAGATGTTTAGATGGATATGATTAGTTACAAAAAATATGTTTTTTTTTCTTTCAAATGTCATATTAAGGATTACAGAAGGATATGAATAAACCTCAAAAATCTGTACCTGTTGGGATGAATTTCTGCTTAAAAAATAATGATTTTGTTGAAACTTCCAAATAACCATATTAACCTAAAATGAAATTGTTTTGAAGTCACAATCATACACTTGAATTTATTCGATTTAAATATATGAATAGGTGAATTATCTTTCGTCAGCTTTACTTTCTCTCATATCAAAGACTAACCAACTGCGCATGTAATAAATATTTATACGTGTGTGCGCGTGCAAACACAGGTGCATTTTCTATTCCTTCACTCTCAAAGGCCGATGGGACGACAATTCGACAACGCCTGAAAGAGATCAGGCGAAGGACCAACAGCTTTACGATTTTAGGGGCACGACAGTGTAACACTCCCAATTTCCTAACGGACACCGAATATTAATTATTTAGAGGCAAGATAAATAACACTTATTGGAAATCTAAAGCATACTTGTAAGATGAACGAGGTAATCAAAGAGGGAGAAAGAAAAAAGAGAGGCTAAAAGCCTCTTCTCCCTTTTTGAGGAGAAGGTTTGGAGCTTATTCCACCACGCTGCTCAAATGCGGTTTGGTGGAATACACATGTGGCAGAATTTCAGTGAAATTAGACACACGCAGGTTTCCTCACGATGTTTTCCTTCACCGTAAAGCTCGAGATGAATTATATTCACAAATTAAACACATGAAAATTCAGTGGTGCTTGCCCGGGTTTGAACCCACGATTATCGGTTAAGATTCACGCTTTCTTACCACTGGGCCATCTCGGCTTTTTTTCCACTGGGCCATCTCCGCTTTTTTTTAGAGATGTTTATATCAGATATATATATTTTTGCCATCGTATTTATCCTCATTGTATACATGTTAATATCTATGAACAGTGGATACGTGGATCAATGGACAAACCAACATTAATATAATATTTATTTCGTTCTATTCAGAATTTTGTATCTGTGCTTTTTAACATTATTTTTAGTTTTTAATTTTATGTAAATTAATGATTTTTATTTTTGTTCCATTCTGAATAATAATATTATTTATATATACATAAGTGTTAATATAATTGAAAGATTGCAACATTATTATATTATTCTCTTAATAACTAACTTACTAAATTTGCGTATTTGCACTACAGACGATCTGCCAACGAGGCTCATGCTAAGCCACTAAGTCTCGGTGTCATAAAACACAGTAGAGCATATGTCTGTAATCAAAGCAATTACTGTTTATTTATCATTAAATATATAATTACAAATCCACGACCTTGGCTTATTGGCTTATATAGACGAAAAAAGCTCAGTTTAATTTATAGCTAACATACGAAAATCATATCCGTACCTTATCTATTTTAGGCTCCATTGAAAACCAATTCTTGATGAGACTCGTATATTTGGTTGCACTACTTAAAATTACTTCTGTCACCTAAAATAGTTTGTCATTAAATAGATGAATTTTCTTCCTTTCTACCTTTCCTAGTAATTCCTAGTAATATCCATTGAGTTTTCGGCTCATAAATAAATGACTAATACATCTTAAAAGGTTTTCGGAGATATATTATATGTTGAAATTGGTTAAAATTATAGCCAAGACGCCCATAAAATTTTCAAACCTATAAATAAATTATCTTTCTTGTCTTTGCTTTACTTGGGTAAAGAGTAAGTGGTGATTGATAGCTCCAGAGTGACAATTCCTTTTGAAAGTATCTTTAAGTTTGTGGAGATGAGAGCGACGATTTGCGAACAAAGTTACAAAATTTAAATTTTTATAACATCGTATTTTTTTCTTTTCATTCGATTTTTTTTTTACATTAAAATAAAGATATTCATTAAACTTAATAAAATAATCAACAATGACTTGATATTGACTGACTCAATACATTTTAGAGGTAGATAAAAAATAGTAGGTTTGATAATTTGTGATTTTTTCTTCTATAATTACATACCAGTTCATTCAGTTCTTGGTTTTGAAATGACAGTTTATATTTATAAGTGATAATGAGAATTATTTAAATAAAATAATATAGTAAAACGAAATTGCGCTTAACAGTTTTAAAAATTTTATAATTTCAAATAGTAGAGATTGTCAGAACTGTATGTTCGTCTGGATAGACCACCGTCATTAGCTCATCAATTATTCTAATGTTTTACGTTGCTATATTTCAGTTTGAAGAATGAGTAAGCTATTATAATTACAAGTATGAGGACCATAGAATTTTAAACAGCGCCACAATATTGATATATGTAATTAAGTCCCCGTGTCTTTACGAAATTGTGGCTATTTGTCATCTGTTGGGTGATATTATCAATAAAAACCCAAGGATTAAGGAATTTGCTTAAGATTTCTTTAAAACATGGATATGTATTTTATTGTCCGTGTGTTGCCATATACCTATATTATTTCCTCGTTTTATTTTATGTTGACATCGCAAGGAATGTCATTTTCAATTTCCGTTGATGTGCCCCTCGTAAGCCCTTTCAATGAAATGAAAACGTTTATTTTGGGCTGCACGTGGAGATAAACGAATTGAGGATCATTTATGTTTTTAATAACACCTTTGAAGTTTTAGCTATTATTGTTATACTATACATTGAATATAATGATTTATAAATTATATTAATTATAAAGTTACAAAATCATTTCAATGAATGATATGATGATGATGAATGATATAATGATTGATTCGTTTTTTAAATGTTTTTAATATAAATATAAAATCTTAAAGATACACGACAGAAATACAGTCAAATTTGAACGTGATAAAAGTAAAAAAAAAACGATGACAAAATGGCCACACAGTCATTGCTGTCGTAATCATCTTCTTAAAAAACAAAAATTGGACCCAACTCCACCAGTGTGCTCCAATTCAGTGACATGTGACAGAATTGCATCTGGTACAAGCAGATATATTCACGGCGTTTCTACATATTAATTACAGGAAAACGTAGTGGATTACCTCGGATTTGAACCTGCGATTGTCGATTAAGATTGACGTGCCGTGACGTCTATCCACTGAACAATAACGGCTCAGCGTTAGTAAATTAAGCTAATATGAAGTGTAAATTAGATTGTCATTAAGAGTGCTAGACTTTCAAGTTAGGCGGTGTTTTTGATGAGGTAGGTCCGGGCTCAACATGCACTTAAGTAAGCATAATCGTTTGAAAAGCGTTGGGACGTGCAACTGACGTAACAGATTGATAGGCCCAAAACGTGGATATAACTTCCACAAATACGATATACTTTTTTAAAAAAAATCTCAGCTAACCATAAAATATATTTATATATATTTTTATATTATACTCTTCAAACTTACAAACCATTAAAGAAGTTTTTTAGTGGAGTGTATGATCGCCATTCGATTAATGTACATTTAGTTATTTCAATACTATTAATGTACTAAAATCAAACGTGATCGCAAACATGACATGATGCACTCTATCCTGTGATGGCTCGCTTTTGGCCTCCACCACCGTTCTTTACTCCATCGAGTGTGCTTGCATAATTTATACTTCTACTATATAATATTATATTATTACAATTTATTTTTATTTTAGTAACTAAATTCTACTTTTGTATTTATATGACTCCATACTTATTTATTTCAATAACAATTGATTTTGATTATACACATTGGGGCGCTGTGTACCACACGTGTATTTTACTATCGAACTATATTTAAAACACAATACGTATTTTGTTTGTCAATTAGATTGTAACTTAAAATTGTCACATCTAGAGTATAATGTTCAATGACGTTCACATAGCAGATTCTCCAGGCTCAGGAAATTAATCTTCGCACAAATTGAGACAATGGGAGACTATTAGCAACATAATACAAATTCTTGCTTGCAAATTCTGTACTTGTAAAATATTTCCAGTCTTAGAAACACAATTTTAACAGTCGTATTTCATTAATACCATTTTATTGAGACAAAACTTGTGCTAATTTCGTTTTGGATTATTAAATTTGGACGTTACGTCTATTTATAATTTTCTTAGACGCCTTATTCATCATTTAAAATTACTTCTCATCAAGAAGTAGAACATTAAACAGTACAACAAATGTAATTGATTAAATTCATTGATATAATACATGAAACTTACATCATATTGTACTATATACATATAAAATATAGTACAACATGGCCTGTATAATTTTTATCTATTATTTTATCTATTATTATTTTTATCTATTTTTATTTTTTATTTATTTAAATATCTCGTAACATTTCTAAAATTACTGGCTGGAATTGAAAAGTGTTATTGTTAGAAATATTTACTGACAGCGTTTACACTACATATGTTATTAAACTAAACTACATGTGTAATTATTTTTGTCCTTGTCTTAACAATAAAAATGATTATAGGGGTTACAGTCATTTATTTATAAACGAGAGTTATATATACTACGTGGACAATATAACAACCTAGACCCTAAATTTTCTATAACACTACATAGGAATATTAAATTATACCTAAAAGAATATTGAACATATTAACATAATATTTTGCATACGTCCGTCCTATAACTATAAATTAAATGAATAGGAAAGGTTGCATATTGAATTTGTAATATCTGAGTGTAAACGAAATAAATATACAAAGTTTATGTCATAAGTAATATTTTTAACTTTTGATGTAAATTAAAAATTCAAATTAACGCAAAATGAGACTTAGGCGGATACTAAGTATGAATACAAAACAAATATTAAATAGTTGGAGCAACTTTCAAATGCAGTCTCAAAAAGTTATTTTTACATAAAGCTAATATAATAATTATAGCTTTTGATGTTAATTTCTGTTCTTTTTATATCATAATGAGATAATAAGGAATGCAAGAAAGTTGTAATTTTTGCCAGTAATTATTTCATTCAATTTTCAGTTGAGCGTATCATAAAATTTTAATTTCCTCCATTTCCTCTGTAGCAAATTAATTCCAATCAAACGTTAGATAATGATATTATTTTATCTCATTTGATGACGAAAGCAATTTATATAGTACATTCATACTCTTTGTTGAGAAAATCTAATTTTCAATTCGGACCACACTTGATCGCGTTTTCGAACAAAGAGCTATCCGATCATGTTCCACGTGTCTGCATTTATAAATACGTATCAAAGAACCAGATGGATTCATAACAATCTGAATATTTCACGGATTTTCGACTTTCGATGCTCGTACGAGCGTGACGGGCTCGGCTTACGATCCGCGACAACGGCATAGCCTTGAAAATTACACTTCTTTTGACTGCCGAGATTATCTGATGGAGCCCCTCGGCCCTTTGTAATGTCAAAGACAGCGGTTTCAGATATAGATGAAGTAGGATGACTTTAGGAAATTCGGAAGACCTCTTTGTAAGGTTTTATTAGGAATAATTTCCTTTTTATCTTTGGTATGTCTTTGAATCATGATAATGTTGGGTTGCTAATTAAATGGTATTTTTTATTTGCTTTTGGTTTATATATTCTTAATATAATAATAATTTTATACGCTTATTATGTTTTTACTAGGTTTTCACTTATAATATTAAATAAGGAATGATTGTAAATATGTATATTATAAATTTATTTACTGTATCTCGGACACGGCTCCAACGATTTTCCTTTCCTTTCAAATTTTGTATTTGGGTAAAGTTTTTTTTTTAAGTTTATATATGTGTGACTATTTGGAAAAATATATATTTTCTCAACAAATATAATTATTAAAGCCGAACGAAGCTCGGTTGCCCAGGTACTATTAGTGTAATTGATAAAAATTAAAAATATCTAGAAATCTGGTCTTGTTGAAGGACTTATAACATCCCTATTTTATAAGAAGTACATGGGTCATAGTTGTGGGTTTAAACCCAGGCAATTATCATGTTTCCTCAATATCATATTATAACCTCGTGTTCAGCGGTGAAGGATAACATTGTTAGGAAAATCGCATGTGTCGGTAAAAAAAATTACCACATTATTTGTAAATACTGGAATAATACATATTTTGTAAATTTTAACTAGCTATGCTCTGCGATCTCATAATGCCCGCGTTGAAGTTTTAAACAGTGTGCCATATTGGTTTATGCTTATATGGTATGTATATTCTTAGGGTATAAATGTATTTTCAGGTTTTCATATAAAAATATATCTCGAGACTTAGCACCTTAATTATAAATTATGTGAAAAGACAGCTTCTTTAGTGGTTAAATAATCACTTATCTTCAATAATAATAGCTTTAAAAAATTGTTTTATATATAAAATTTCTGCCATTATCAAGAGAGACTGCACTGGAAATATTTAAGTAGTTGTAGTGTGTTTCCTAAAACAGAAGTGCGCTCTCTATTCTCTCACTCTTATAATAAAATGAGATGGCAAATCTAACAGGCGCAATATATCAGGCGCAGAACTGTAAATTTCTAGAATGCGGGCTACTACTGTATTTTTTTTATTATAAATTTTCTATTGACCCGAACTCAGGACTTCAAGTCTGGAATTATAAGTTAATCACTTGACCAGGGAAACAGTAATATATAAGAAATATTAGTTATACAAAACTAACATCCAATAATATAAACATTAAAACTAACCGTATCTCTAGTTTGAATTTCCAAATTGCATTTCTCAGTAAGATATACATAAACATATGAAACATATACGTTATATATACGTTATATATATATATATATATATATATATATATATATATATATATATATATAACATATACGATATGAAACATATGTTGATTAATTTCGAAATATCAATTTTCAGCGAAGCTGTTCACTGTCAGATTGCTCAGGATATATTTTATACGTATATTTTACTGCTAAGCCTCTTATCGAACTATTTCTAATTTAAAGAGATGTTAGTAGTAACGAACATCATGCTTACTAGATATATAAAGCTATGTTTAACATTCAATGCTTATCTGATTCATTGGAACGTTTAAAAACGCTAAATAAATTTCGAAGCAATTAATCTAATTGCGTGTGTATATTTTAAGTGACATCTAAAAAACTTTTTCTGTTAAAATATATTACTCGCTTATGATCAACGGTGTAAAACATATAATCCAAGTTCGTTCTTGTAATGCGTACAAAAATTCTAAAATAATCTCTTTCTTTCTTTCTGTGTTGTTGTATCGATGAGTTGTTAAAGAAAACAATAAAAATATGTAGAAACACAATAATTGCTATTTCCGAAGCAAAGTATTTCGAGACGTGAAATTGATTTATTTCGTATATTAAATTATTAAAGGCCTGATAGGCTCCGTGTTCTTTCAAATCAAAAACATACACGGCACGCCGCTGTCGTGAAATCCATCAAAACTTTTGAGGTAAAATACGCACATAAAACAATTTTCGATTCTTGACTTTTTCGATTCCATCTTTACTTGGATGTTTATTCAGTTTTCGACAACCGATTGGCTTTATTTTTTTTGCTAGACGAAACATTCAATGACTCGAAAAATGTTTATCTGAATCAATTCATGTTCGTTTGAATGAGCTACAGATCCTATATATATATATATTCGTAATCTTGCCTAAGTGGAAAAAAAATACAAAGTAACATATCTTGGATTAGAACTAATCGTGAATATGATATTTGTTTAATATTTTAAAATGTTGCTTAATTTTTTTTTTAAATTATTTTTGATGGATGCAAGGCTCTTCTGATTTGATTGAAAGTGATTGAGTTATTCGCATAATTAAGTTAAGCCAAATTTCTTGCTACTTTTCTTTTTTAATAAATGTGTATGAGCCTCCTGATGGTAAGTGGTCACTACCGCACAGAGACATTGTCGCTTTAAGAAATATTAACCCTTTGTTACGTCGCCAATGCGCCACCAATCTTGTGAACTAAGATGTTTTGTCCCTTGTGCCTATAGTTACACTGGTTTACTCACTCTTCCAATTGGAACATAACAATAGAACGTGTTGTTATTAGGCGGTAGAATATGTGATAAATGAGTGGTACGTACCCAGACAGCACCACCTACCCCCACTATCAATAAGTAAAAGTTGTTTGTTTGAGAAGTTCATAAGATTTTTAACCGAATAACAAAAGGTTATTTTTTTTTCAAGTATTTTTTAATGAATAAATTCAATTCCTCAAAACAGAGCGACCTAATTTCCCATAACCGTTGACACGTCTGCCATTAATGTCTGGGAATGTCAAATGTAGCATGGCAAATTATAATTTACAGTTGTTCTTATTGCAAATTAAGCGATATTAACCCTTATGAATATTATATACAAGAGTCATATCACAGACAAAAGAGTTTTCGAGTGTGCGTAAGCAATTTGGACTGCGTAATATCGTGTAGGTTGGCCAAAACATATATATTTGATAGACATTTTGTGAAATTAATATGATATGATCTCATACTAATATCATAACTAGGATTTTTTGTTCGGTTATTTATCAAATTTATGTAGTGGACATAAGATTCTATTAGGGTATTTTATATTATTTATATACTCAAACATAATTGTAAAAACAAGTTGGTAGGGCTTTGTGCACGGCTGTATGGGTAGGTACCAGCCACTCATCTATATATAGTATAGATAAAACAGTTCATCAATAAAATCAAATCCAGACTATTTTGTTGCATTTGCAAATATATATAATAAATAGCAATTGTACGTTCTTATATTGTAAAGCATACATTCTCTGCCTACTTTTATGAGTCGCCCTGTCGCTGTATTTTGAGGTTTGTGTATTAACCTTTTTGGAAGGTTTGTGTATGTAACATATCGTTGAATTTGTTTTTAATTAATTTAAACAAAGTCTTATATAAAACATTGGAATTTTCATTAAAAGGTAAGTTTGAGAGATTAATCATAATATTACTTCTAAACTTCTCTATACAACTTGTGGTCAAAGGAACAAATACTAATTATTAACCAGCTTTAAAAATAATTGAGCCTTATAAATTATTTGTAAATTTGATGAAATGACTCAAAAATAAGTTTTTTTTTATGTACCAGGAAGGCTGACGTGCATATGGGCCACCTGATGGTAAGTGGTCACCAAACGCCCTTAGACATTTTCGCTGTAAGAAATGTTAACCATCGCTTACATCGCCAATGCGCCACCAGCCTTGGGACCTAAGATTTTATGTCCCTTGTGCTTGTAATTACCCTGGCTCACTCATCCTTCAAACAACAAATTTTTGTGTTCCAACAACAATACCAAGTACTGCTGTTTTGCGGTAGAATATCTGATGAGTGGGTGATACATCCCCAGACAAGCTTGCCTAAAGCTCTACCACCAATGCAGATATGATTCAATGGAAGCTGTGATGCTTAGAGTAGAAATAACACTGATCAAATAATTCATTTATTGAAATAAATTCGGGTCATTATTTAATTAATTTCTCATTTCCTTATTACATTCAAATTTAAATAATACAAAACCAATGTTATAATTACATGGAAAACTTGAGTTTAATTTTTTAACCAATCTTTTTTAACTTTATAAAATTTTCGAAGCGTTACGACTTTAAAATGTTGGTATTTTTAACAACAGCAGAGTGGTTTTTTCGCACTGTTTTCATTGCCTTTTCTCTTTTACTATTATAGAACAGTTTTCTTTTACTATTTATTTTAAAATACCGTGAAGTTTTGTTACAACGCTTCTCAGCGTTCAACAAAAGACACGTTTCACAAAAGAACACCAGAAAAAACAAAACCGTTTACATTTTGTATTTGTCTTCATGATTAACATTGTCAAGAAAGGCTTACGCTTAAAGTTGCGCATCCTACAAAGGAAATCATGTTTGTAATGTTTATTGTGATAAAACTTTTATTTCAATATATTTTTATTATTTTTTCATGAATCAGAAAGTCACTACTCTTATGTGATTATACACCGGCTTTAGCTTTGAAGTATTATTTAAAAACTTAACGGATTTAAATATGATTTTAGCATTTTAAAGCTTCATATATTGATTGTATTAATTTTTCAATTTTGTTAGAGTTATTGCTGAAATATAAAAACATGATCTATTATCAAAATAATCATTGACGTATGTTGGTTTACCTGTGTGTATGCAATCACAGGAAATTCAATGAATATTCGAAATGTAGTCATAGCTTCTTTTTAATTTATATAATATTCTTCTGTTCGACAAACGTTTCCTCTAGTCTTGACGAGAGGGATTTGTAGTTTATTTTCAAATTTAGATTCAATACATGGGCGCTTATATATGTATATGTCATAGGAGTAAAATAATTATCGAGATTGCTGATGTGAAACAGCTATAATTGGCGTGCGTTGGTTGTAATACCGTATATTTTGCCCTGACGCCAAACGGCATGACGGCTCTCTTATGCCTCTCTACTCCCTTGTGGAGCGTGGTGCGTATATAGATACAAGTTTGTCGCTATATATATTATAGGTAGATTTATTTTTATTTTTTTCATTTGTTTTCTTTAGTTATAAATTATTTCTATAACTACAAATATCTATGTTTTACATCTAACGAACATCCCCGTTACGGTCACATTTATTGTTTAAATTTATAATTTTAACTACAGACTACATTCCACAATTTATCATATTAAAGTGACTAAAGATTCATAGAAAATAAATAAGAGAAGTCTTTAGTGTAGTGTCGATTAGCATATCTCTCGAAACTAACTGAATCCTTAACGAGAAGATAAAGGGAAAAGCGTTGAACTTCGGAAAGAAGATTGAATGAACAATTAAAAATAGTTTCAAGTAAAACTCAAACTGTTATTCCCCAATTAGGCACAGCTCGACTGAAAGTCGACACGATTTCCATCTGGAACCAGAAGTTTTTCGAGAATAACTCACTAAAGAACATTTTGTGTCGAATCTGGTGCGAAAAATGAAGTATAAGTTTGGAGTTATTCAAAAGTATATATATATGGCTTCAACGCTACTTCCATGGTTATATGAAAATTGATTTGTGTGAAATGCAACTACCTACTAAGGTACTGTTGCATATTCAATCTCAGATCACTAATATTTGTATACGCTATAAAAATATGTTATTATGATTGTAGCTTTTGATAGCTAACACATTACATTTTTGAGACTATGCTTTATAATTCTAATTTAATAATATTACCTCTAGCAATGTCTGATTCCACAGAATTACTAGTCTAGTTTTCTCTCTTTTTCGGAATCAAAGTTTGAGTAAACTTGCGATCCTCACGTCGCTATTGAGGTATTGTGCTTTGAATTTATAGATAACGGGTAGGGATTGATACATAATATACATATTTGTCAATAGATATTATAGATTATATTTACACAAATATAATATTTTATGTTGTAAGTAGAAGTGTTGATCATCTCGGTGACTTTTTTATGCTATTGTAATGCTATTTTTGAATACTGAAATTATCAATTATATTTTATCAGTATATACAAAGGAAATAATGTTTGTAATGTTCAATGAATATTCAATGACTGCCTTGTTGGTCTAGTGGCTTGATGTAAGGCCGCAGACTAGGAGGTCCTGGGTTCAATTCCCAGGTCGGGCCAATAAAAAGTTATTGGGTTTTTCTGTCAGAAAATTCTCAGTAGCAGCCCGGAGTCTGGAAGTTGGAAGTGTGTACACTCCCGTGCCTCGGAAAGCACGTGAAGCCGTTAGTCCTGCGCCTGAACTCTTTCCGGTCGTGTCGGATTGCCGTCCCATCGGATTATGAGTGTTAGGGGAATATAGAGTGCACCTGTGTTTGCGCACAAACTTGTGCACTATAATATCTCCTGCGCAGTTTGCTAATCTCCCTTGAGATTGGCCGCCGTGGCCGAAATCGGTCTGGAGGACATTATTATTATTATCAGTATATATGTTTATACGTTTCTGTTTAGAAATGAATATTTAGTTATGTAAGTTTACTTAAAATTATCGCGTTTATGCGATTTCTTAAATGTCATGGTCACCCTTCTCCTCGGTAGGCATAATATGAACTTGAGGAATTTATGTGACAAGCGCAGTGGCGGGTGGTGTTGCGAATTAATTACCGGGTACGCGGGTTGCGGTTAATTACACGCGATACGAGGCGTGAGCTTGTGTTTCCATATTCTGGTTACCTGTAAAGGGAAACCGGGAGAGGGTGACAAGAATAGGACGCTTTAGTCTTTCTGTTCAATGTCATTGGCGTCGCTAGAGGATGAAATATACTTTACATCTTTGAAAGAGAATATGTGAAGTTAACTTTGACTATAATTATTTATGAAGTATTGTAACGTATATAGTGATACTTATAATATTATAATTTGGTATGGGAAGTTTTATTTCGAAGATCTAGTACATTTAGTAACAATAATAATAATGATAATATATTTATTTATTTTCTTCACAAAAAGTTTACAAAGTAAAATATAACATTTACATAACAGCTAAATAATGTGAAGACTGGTACTTGCAATAGATAAACTGTTCTACAAGACACCAGGCCTCCACTCCCGTTTATATGAACAAAAAATAAAAATAAATGTATAAAGTGGGATGTAAGGAATAATAAAAAATATAAAATAAAGTAAATAAGATGTCCATGTTTATGTTAGCGTTAGTACGTGTGTGTGCACGTGTGTGTGTGCACGCGTGTGTGTGCACGTGTGTGTGTGTGTGTGTGTGCACGTGTGTGTGTGTGTGTGTGTGTGTGAGTTTGCGCGCGCGTGTGTGTGTGTGTGTGTGTGTGTGTGTGTGTGTGTGTGTGTGTGTGTGTGTGTGTGTGTGTGTGTGTGTTGCATTTAATTCAATTTTAAAGGTGTAAATAAACTGTTTGTGTCTTTTAAATCCAAAAGGTACTTAAAGATGAATTGCTTTAATTGTCTTTTTGTGTATTTCCTAATGTTAAGCTTAGCATGCAATATGTTATATATTCTAGGAGCTAGGTAATTATAGGATCTTTGGGAAAATCTTGTCCTAAAATGGGAACAGTACATTTATTTAGTCTTTTATCATTAATCTGTGTTATTAAACCTTCACTGCTATGGAATCTGCGTGTTTTTTGGTATATGAATAGCTTACGGACATTCAAAACTTGAGTTCTATCATACAATAATGTGGTTGGGTGGCGAATGGGAAGTACCATAAGTACCTTTAATACTGCTCTGTGAGCTCTTTCTAGTCTGGTTAAATGCACTTGTGCAACACCTCCCCAAGCACATATGCAATAACTTAATAGAATCACTATCCTCTCACCTCACTCCCAGTGCTTTGTATGTTCTAATAAGTAAGGTAAAATTAGCTACTGTGCGTAGGTTTCTAAAAACAAAAATTAGTTTTCTTATACGACTACAGATAAGAGATATATGAGAATCCTATTTTAAATGTTCATCAATCATGATATCTAGATATTTGATGGTTTTAACGCGGCTTAAAGAGGGGCAGTTGCAATTAGGTGGAGTGTCAGGGTGAAGATTACAAGGAAAAGTGTGTGTATTCAATGTGAATGAAGTGTTTGGGCTACCAAGTTCGTTTATAGAAAAACATAAATATTTAGTTTTATTTATATTAAGGGATAATAATGAATTTTCTAGCCATGCAGTAACCTTGGATAAACCTTTTTCACCAGTTCTTTTGACATCTTCCCAAGTTGATCCATGAAAGATTAGGACGGTGTCGTCAGCAAACATTATTAATTCGTCATTATTTAAGTTGATTTTACAAAAATCATGAATATACGTTAGAAATAGCGTTGGGCCCAAGGTACTACCCTGAGGAATGCCGTAATTACAGGACATAGAATCTGACTACGATTATTTAGATAATCTTTGAACCAATTTAGTGCCACTCCACGAATACCTAGCTTTTCAAGGCGACTCAATAAAATAGGCACTGAAACTGTGTCGAATGCTTTCTGTAGGTCTAAGAATACCCCAATACACCTCTTTCTAATATCAAGGTGGTTAATTATTTTTGAAGTTAATTCCATCATTGCATCTTCAGTAGAAGTTTGTGGCCTAAATCCATATTGATTGCTTGCCAGCAGATTTTTTGACTCTAGATATTTTGTTAAACGCTTGTTTACTAATTTTTCAATGATTTTTGACAAGGTTGAGAGCAATGATATTGGTCTATAATTGGAGGGGGCATTGGTAGCACCTGTTTTAAAGATAGGAGATACGATTGCTTTTTTACACAAGTCAGGGAAAACGCCATTTGTGAAGCTAATATTAATAGCATAGATGTACAATAGGCTCAGTAAGTATATCTTTTAATTTTTTAAAATAATCATTAGTTGTATTGTCCCAGCCAGTTGCACATCTAGACTTTAGGTTCGAAATTACTGAACCAACTTCATATACATCCGTCAAGAAAAGTGACATTGATTGCGATATATTGTCACTGTTAGTTTGAACATTGGTTGCTAATTCAGTCTCAGTTTTATTTAGCTTATTAAGTGTATTGTATGCCAAGTTATATCCTATAGAAGTAAAATAGTTATTTACTTCATTAAGCGAGTCTGTATAATTGTCCTTAATTTTAAGCAGATCAGATGATGTTTTTGTTTAAATATTTAAATTACCAATTTCTTTGATGATTCGCCAAGTTTCTTGTATATTTTTAGTATTTTTTTGCAACTATAATTGATAGTATTCTTGTTTGAGTGATTTAACGATTTTGGTGCACCAGTTTCGATAAGTTATGTATAATGTTTTGAAATTATCACTATTGTGTTTTTTAAACTGCTTATGTATTCTGTCTCTTTTACGCAATGACCTAATTACTCCCAGGGTAATCCAGGGCTTGAGAGGTTTTTTCCGTTTAGCAACTTTTTTATAAACCGTATATGTTTTTAACGTGTATTGTATCCGATTAATTAGAAAGTTAGCACGCCAGTTTACATCAAGACTTTGGTAATAATCATGCCATGAACAATCTTTTAGATAGGATCGTATAGCTATATAATCAACATTGACCTTAATCTGTGGTTTATCATCTAACTCTCTGTAGTTTACCATGCTTGAATAAAATAAAATGGGCGAATGATCTGTTATATTTGTTTCTTTAAAAACGATAGTTTGCCATGAGAAGTGGTATTTTTCCATGAAATGATCGAGACAAGTATTAGATGATGTACGTGTAGCCACATTAATGCCCTGTATAAGGCCATGTGAAGCCAATAATTCCAAATAATCGTTAGTATCATTAGAATTAAGATTAAGGGTTTACAGTCTTAATTGACTGTAAGAGCCTATCCATGAAGTCTAGAAAATTTGTTAGGTTTTGAAAACTTGGTGATCTATACAAACAAATGATTGATATTTTATCTTCCATATTAACTACAAGGCAGTTACAGTCAATTAAAGTTTCCGGTTCATAATGTAGTGTACATTTTATTGATTCCCTAACATATGCTACCACTCCATCGTTTTTATTATAGCTTTTTTTTGTGTAGAACATAGTATAGCTGTCAATTGTTGGTGGCATGTAATTGATGTTTGTCCAACATTCACTTAAAACAAACACATCGACCTGTATATCAAGATACGATGAGAATACTAAGAACCGGTCTAGATTTTTGTTTATACTACGGATATTCTGACTCAGTACGCATAGTGTTTTAGTGTTAAATCTAGAATACCTATTTAATACCTGCGAGCATTTGCTAGGGTCTAGTAATTGATCACATTTTATAATATCTGTATCATCTATAACATCTGTAAATATTTTATTTGTAGTGGCCATAAGTAAGTTTTAATGTTATAGAATATTTTAGGTGAGCTAATCAGTCTTAAATTAGTGAAACGTGCAGTGTTTACTGGAGGTATAGTATTTTTAATGCCGTTTTTTAATTTGCTATAAATAATTATTGGCTGAGACCAAGTGTAATATACTGTGTAGTCCATTAGTTTTACAAATATAGTTACTATTATTTCGATATGGTTTGTGCTTGTTATATGGTAGTGTATGGATGTGCCTTGTGTGTGTTTATTTTGCGATGAGTGTATTCTGAACGTGTGTAGAATGTAGAATAAGAGTGAGAATATTTGAGTTAGATTATCAATACTTAATACTATAAAACTTAATATATTGCATTCAAAATACGAAGCACACTTTTTAAATGTTGTTAGTAGTAACAATGTATTTAGTAATAAATATAAAATAGTATACTTAATGACTAGTCATTGTATCTTCGAACTTTTATTTGGAAGATCATTTTCATCAGCTATTTTCAGAGCTCTGGCGCCTTCTTTTTCCCTCAGATACACAGTACCGTTAGATGTCCATCAAAACTTATAGTTATTTTCATTTGCGAAGTCGCGCGCCATACGGAATATTCTTTTTGTTTTAAAGGTAAGTGACTCGGAGATGAAGATACGTCTATCTGGTCCGTTTATTTGTAGGTGTTTGGTGCTAAGTTTATCGGAGGGATGTTGGCCGTTATATATTTTTAATCAATTTAGTAACTTTTGTTAATAAGTAGTGCTGATGAAATCCACAATAATAAGCTTATTTCTTTCATTTTTTGTGTTGGTTCTGTATATATTATTTATAGCTCCTTGAATAATATTTACACCAAGAGTGAAGAATTTTTTGGAAATTGCCATGTAAATCAAGCTTAGTTTCTTCGTTAATAAGTTTCGAAATTCTAATGATTTAAATAAATCATCGTTTTGTTGTTTATATATTATATTTTCTTCATCTCATCCATAAAAGCACACATTGTACTTTCCTCATCGCTCATAAACTTACGCTTATTACGCGTTGTGATATTGTCAAGCGCTGAGTCCGATCCCCCATGTTGTAGTATCGGTACAAGCGGCTGGGCGAACGAGGGATCTGAGGCGGAGGGAAGCGTCGATGGTGAACGATTTGTCTGTGTCGGTGGCGTGCGCTTGAGCGGCATCGCAAAAAGTACTAGGGAAGCAGCGAGCGATAGAAATGATTCAATATGTAAGATCCGCCTTTCAAGTGCGAGCAGGACGAAGGCAGATGTTACGCGTGTCGGTTATTGCACGATCACTTTACTTACACCTTCTGAGGTTTATGCACTCCTATTTTATTATAGCGATTTAAACAATAAATTTAAATTACTTTTGTTTTTTATTATTTTGTAACAAACAAACGTAAAAACTAGTTGCACGTCCACCCTAGTTGGCGTCCGGGAGGAGGAAGAAACAAGATTTAATAACACTCATATGATGTATAAAATTTAGGCATGAGAGGAATCTAATTAGTTGAATATGTATTTCATTTGAAAAATAAGTAACTAGTAAATTTCTTGAACGTCTTTTTTTAATATTTTTTTATGTTGAACTGACATTAGCATTGTATTCAATTTAATCCTGCAACATTCAAAATTTATTATCTATTTGAATAAAAATATTTTGCTATAAAACAATAATGACCATTGTATGAATGTTTAAATAAATACCATTTTATTATTAAGGTAAATATGTATAGCGGTATCGTAAAATGACGTGATTCGTTAATGTAAGCTGACTCCTTAAATGTTTCTCTTTATTGAACAATGGATATTGAATTTGTGAGCATTATAATAAATCAATTACTCTGTCCACTAGTCTAAATCACAGTTATATTATCCTTGCAAAATGATTTATTTCAATTAGAATTAGTACATGATATTATTCTGCAAAAGAATGTGTCGCGTCGAAAGCGCACGCGCCTTGTACGTAATTTATTAAACCATAGACATATATATGACATTTGCATACCATCTTATGGTTGTTGTGGTGGGACTGGTGGTAGGGCTTTGTGCTAGCTCGTCTGGGTAGGTACCACCCACTCGTCAGATATTCACCCGGGAAACAGCAGTACTTGGTACTAGTAACAGCGGTTTGAAGGGTGAGTGAGCCAATGTAATTACAGACACAAGGGACATAAAATCTTAGGTCCCAAGGTTGGTGGCGCATTGGCGAAGTAAGCGATGGTTAACATTTCTTATAGTGCTAATGTCTAAGGGTGTTTGGTGACCACTTACCATCAAGTGGCCTATTTCGCTTTTCTATTCTAAAAATAAATAAAAATTAACCATTGTGAGATCAAAAATGAACCTAAAACTTTGCAAATAAATATTTTGAATTTGAAAATATTTTCTTCAACATATGAAATTCATTCGTAAAAATCTATGAAATGTTATAACATCCAGTTTCAATATTCAGTTTACGCTTAAACTTGCTTGTAGCAAGTTAATTGAATAAGAAATTATGTGGAAAGGCGTGGGCGAAACTAGTTCGCATATTACTTAACGTTGCTGAACCACTAAATGAACTTTATAATGAGAACTAGATATATTTTAAAATAGGATTACTAAAATATTGTCATCTATGAATTTTATTATATAACATGTTAATTTATAGTAATATACAAGTTGTTAGCTTAGTTTGAGTCGAGAATGCCCAGTGGCCAGAAAAAAAGAGAATCTTAACCGTAGGTTGTATGTTCAAACCGGTGCTGTAAGGAGTATTAATCATTTCTAACATCGCCAATGCGCCACCAACCTTGTGAACTCAAATTTCCTTGTGCCTGTTGTTACTAAGTATTATTTTTGGAGATAGAATAAGTAGGTTGCACTGAGCTAGACGGGTTTACCCAAAGCCCAATGCAGGACACATTATAGAGCACAAGTGTGTGTGCAAACACAGGTGCAATCTCTATTCCGTAACTCTTATAATCCGATGTGATGGCAATCCGAAACGACTGGAAAGAGTTCAGGCGCAGGACCAACGGCAGGAGACACAAAAGTGTACACACTTCCAACTTCCAAACTCCAGGCTGCTTTTGAGAATTTTCGTCAGAAAACCCCAATAACTTTTTACTGGCCCGACCCGGGAACTGAACCCAGGATCTCGGGGTATGCATCCTTATATCTAGCCACTAGACCAACGAGGCAGTCATTATGATAGATGTCAGTGTTCGTAATAAAATATTGATATTTAATACAGGTAACAAGTAATCATAAACTACATTTAATATTTATAAATAATAATAACATTAGTTCTTTCTGTAAATTTTATCTATCGTAATATACCTAATTGAAGAGCATACTTAATAACTTTTCTCATTATTTCTTACCTTTCATTTTTAATATACGTAATTGAGTACAACGATACTTCTCTTATTTTCATCATTAAGGTATTAAACCATTTCCAAGCGAAGACGACTCGCGATCGACTTTTTTAAATTGAAAGTTATTTGTAAGTTGAAGAATATTCCAATGAAATAAGCAATTACAGAATTACGAGATCAATTAAGGATAAATTGATAGATTAAATTGTAATAGAAACGCCAATAAATAAAATGCGTTAGCATTGATTAGGTCGACAGGGAACGTACCTTGTTCAATTAAATATTGGTTTATATTAAAAGAAAAAAAAAATCTTAATTATCCCGTGATGTTTTCGAATAGATAGTATAGATTGTAAAGTATTATCGTTATTTCTGACTATACAGAGCGACTGATTATGTCTGTAAAGACAAAGCAATGCTTACATAATCATTTAAGGATATAACTTACATAAAATTGAAAAAAATATGTATAACTTATAGCTTTCTTAAAGAATGATGATGTACTTTTGGCCAAATTCGGTAACGGTGGCAATTCGCAATGGGTGGCATTCGTAGTGTGGTGGTTCAATCTTTTTTCTTCACTCTCATAGTCCGATGAGACGGCAATCCGACACGATTGGACAGTTAGTATGGTAGTTAGCAGACTAGATTTGATTATTAAACTTTGGGCTGCTATTCAGAATTTTTAAACAGAAAAATCCAAAAAAATTTTACTACATCGAACTGTAGTTTAGGACCTCGAAATTCACACCCAATTAGCAGTCAATATTTATCTTGCAATAATTCCATGTTAGCGTTGTATATTTGTATGTTATATTTTTCCATAAAATTGGTGCTCGCGTATAATAGTCATTGATCGATAGTGTGAGGGAACATGAATTACAGCTTTTGAACATGAATTGAACCCGAGCTTCTTAGACATGAGGGTCCAGAGCATTCAATCACGTTTCTAACTATTAATCGAATTAATGGAATGAGCAGATTAATACCTTTTGCTTAATTGTTATGTTTTTTTTTATTGAATAGGACGAGCATGTGGGCCACCTGATGGTAAGTAGTCACCAACGCCCGTAGACATTAGCATTGTAAGAAATTTTAACATCACAATTTTAATCACTTACATCGCCAATGCGGCAAAAACCTTGGGAACTAAGATGTTATGTCTCTTGTAAATAAAGTGGCCTTACCTTCTAAATATAATGTCGCCTGTAATTACACTGGCTCACTCACCCTTCAAACCGGAACACAACAATACCAAGTACTGCTGTTTTGCGGTAGAATATCTGATGAGTGTGTGGTACTTATTTTATATTAAGACAAGAAAAAATAAAAATAGATAGATAAGTATATAATATATACATTCGATAGAAGTTTGTCATTTTTTGATTGTGGGATACCACGAAATAATTGACTTATATACTTAATTTTATAAGAATCCGTCCAAGTTTCGAGCGATCGATAGTTATATAAAAATTATCCAAGTAGATATCGATTTAATACACGGGTGTTAACCATATGGCGTAGGTATAAATTCGGGTAAGCGATTCAAAGGTTTTCAATTATTTTTGTGTTTACAATTCATCTCGCGCTCTGCAGCTAATGTAAACACTGTGTGCCTATACCTGCATCACTCTGAAGATACTCTGGAACATGCACAACGCGCTTCGTAGCGGTGTGGATTAAATTCTAAATCCATTTCCTTAACAAAAGGCCTTTGATATAGCGCATCATGCACAAACTTACTTTTTTAAGACATTGTAGTCATAAACTATGTTCTAAGTTTTTTTTTAAATATTTTTTGGTGTTCAGTTGTGAGTTACACGTTCTAATTAAATTACCATTATTTATCATTACTATTTATTTATTATTGCTTATAAGCTTTTATCAACCCGGGCTGTACTTTGTGATTCATACTTAAATATGTGTTTTATTCTTAAAAAAGCGTATTGATCTCCTGGCGATCTTTTTTTTATAGAATAGGATGGTGGACGAGCCTGATACACCTGATGGTAAGTGTCACCAACGCCCTTAGACATTGACATTGTAAGTCATCCATCGCTTACATAGCCAATGCGCCACCAACCTTGGGAACTAAGATGTTATGTCCCTTGTGCCTGTAATTACACTGGCTCACTCACCCTTCAAACCGAAACACAACACAACAATACCAAGCACTGCTGTTTTGCGGTAGAATATCTGATGAGTGGGTGGTACCTACCCAGACGAGCTTGCACAAAGCTCTACCACCAGTAAAATAAACACACAATATAATAATATTGAAAAAAATACGTGTTTGAGCTAATTTTTAGTTTTCGAAACGTATTGAATAAGCCAAGTGCATGAACCTTATACACCAAAATGTCCAAACACGGTAAAACGCCTGTCGCTTCATAGGATGTCGTGCTATATCCCCGTTCTGTTCGAATAACTATTGTTCGTTGCGAATTCTGGAGCTTAGTTGTGTAACGGTGGAAGCCCGACAATCTGTGAGAGGAAACGGTCGCTCCGTAGAGGACATTCGAACGTATGATACAACCATAGAGATTAAGCAGCAGTCTTTGCATGTCATCCGCTACCATCACAATCAATGGTCTACATGCTCAAAGTGCTCTTTGAAGCCCCAGACACCGTCCAGAGTGAAGCCCAAGTATTTCATTAGCTGAGTGCCGAACGTGAATATGCGAGGTAGGCTCATTGTTCCAAGCTAGTTACTATATTAACAAGGATGTTAATTCAAAAATAAAATATTCATAATATTAATTACTATTGTTACTCAAGTAAGTAACTATAGATATTAGAATATTGTTTTTAATAAATATTACTTACAAAATGTGATCAGTGTTGAAATTAAATGATACCAGTAATTTGTACTTAACTTACAACCGAAGTTTCTTGTTTCATTCAGGATCCAATCATGACCACATATTGTCGTCACGCTGATTGTATAAGTTAAATCGAAAACCAACAACTTCAGTATACTGGAAAAAAAAAACTTTTAATACAATTTTGTTATAGTTTGCGTAATAAAAAAAAGTAATGTTATTAAATGCTTTTTTTATTTTCTCTAAGTAAAGTATATAGTTTTGGTTAATCAGATTAATATTTATCTGTTTGTTACTTCATTACGACGTCTACTCATAATCTGAGTTTTATGTTTTTTTTTAAATATTTTCTTTTGTTCATTACGACTCGATACGATACGAGCTCTCAATCGATAGTTATTAAATCGATCCTGTAATTAGAATAGTTATGGAATTTAACAGAAATTTAAATGTCACGTGAATGTAATAGCGGGGAACAGAGAGATTAATATAATTAAAATAAACATTACGTCTAAATTTATTATTATTAAATCGGGTTTCATTTGCCTCGTGTCGAAATCGCAACCCCGACTCCTTTGATGTTTGTACGCGTAATCATTGAGAAACTTATGGAAAATTCGTGGATAATTAATGTTAGTAAAACCGAGTGTTATGTAACAAATAACTATTTACACGGAGTACTCAATATATCTAAGTATATATTATATTTTAAGTCGTTAAACACGCGTTCTCTGTGTTAACAATTATTATGAATGCCAATCGAAATCGTGCTAGTAATGTGCCACTGCTGTGAAAAGACCAAAAATTTCGTAAATAAAAATATTTAGACCATTTTGTAGTAATTTTTTTTTTTTTTGTGTAAAAAATCATTTTGATCGTTCACACTTTCAAAATTATAAAAATAAAAAAAATACAGTACATAATTTCAGCTTATTCGATTTAGTGGATTATATAAAGGAGTTGATACTTAAAAGTATGAAATAAAAACTTTTAAATTGCCTATCAAACAAAAGTTGTTAAACTTTACTCTTGGTGACAACTTTAACTGACAATAAAGAAATGCTTATAGGCGCTTATTGAATAAAGTATACTTTGATTTTTAATTACAAAATTAGAAATATACATTTGAATTCCCAAGTTATTACTATACTAAGTAAATCTGCAAAACGTTTTATAAGATGTCGTTAACCTTTCTTTTTACCGAACTGTCTGCGCCGGCAACTGATGGATAAAACATTAATCAACATTTTCTTACGCTGGTTGGTTACAGCTTAACAGTAAAGTGATCTCGATTTAAGTACACAAGAATAAAAAGGAAATAGTATATTTAGCGTCCAGAAGTGTAATGGATTAAAAGAAAAATAATAAATTATTTATCTAAACCAATTTATTATTTACTAATCAACCAAAAATATCTCTAACCTCGATATATCTTAAACGAAACACCAAAATGAAACAAGTTGGATTAAATTACTTATGCAGTTAATTATTAATTTAGTTAAAAAAAAACAAACACTTTTAACAAATTACACGCGCGCGCCAATAACGACCATACTGTCCGAGTACCCAAAAATCAGAATTAATGTTTCAACTCAGATTAGTGCGCCATTTTTTTTGTGTCTAGCCTGTTATATGATAAAGGAATCTCCCAAGTGTTTTATATTTGTCATCTCAATTTGAACTCTATGACGAGGTCGAGATGACATATAAAACCTCAGTTTCATATTTATCGCCACATCAAAAATACATTTTTGGAAAATATTATCCACCTCTCTACATTCGGGTCACGACAAAATATGATTGGATTTAAAAATGATTGACATACAACATACCTTTTATTATAACTATATATACATGGGATATATTTAATGCAAAATATCAAAGTGAATTCGCTTTTTATATTTCGTAAGTAAATTGCTTGTTAATAAATATATGAGTGTTTACAAAATTAAAGAGTTCAAAAACCATTATTACGGCGAATACATTAAAACTCAAATAAATGTATCTGTTACAGAGCCTAATATTACTTTCACTTAACTAAGTGTTCATATTATACTAGTAGCTAAGATTTATTGTCCAAAGTGTAGTCAAAGCTCCGAACTTTACTTAGTGGTAGGGCTTTGAGTAAGTACCACCCACTCATCAGATAATCTACCGCCACACAGCAATACTTAGTGTTGTTGTTATTATTGTTTTTTTTATTTTATTTTTTTGTTCTTAATTGTTTTCACCCAGTGAGTCATCCAGTGTCACTACAGGAATAACGTACATAACTCCTTAGTTCCCAAGTTTGGTGACGCATTGGCTGTGAAATGAATGTTTAAAATTTGGCCAATGTCTATGGGCAACGGTGATTTATTAAAAAAAACCTTTACATCTCTAAACAAACTGTATTCGACTGAACTATTAAAAATAAAATAAAAATAAATAATAAAGAAACAATAATTGTGCTTATTTTTTAAAATCAAATCAAGCAAATGAAACAATGAATCGCTTAAGGGTCATGTGGTTCCGGCAGAGTTGATAGGTCAATAATCAAGCGTTAAGATGAGGTGCACTGGTGGTAAAGCTTTGTGCAAGCTCGTCTGGGTAGGTATCCCACTCATCAGATATTCTACCGCAGAACAGCAGTACTTGGTATTGTTGTGTTTCGGTTTGAAGGATGAGTGAGCCAGTGTAATTACAGGCACAAGGGACATAAAATCTTAGGTCCCAAGGTTGGTGGCGCATTGGCGATTTAAGCGATGGTTAACATTTCTTGCAGTGCCAATGTCTAAGGGCGTTTGGTTACCACTTACCATCAGGTATATGCTCGTCCGCCTTCCTGTTCTATAAAAAAAAATCTTAACCCTTAATTATTGTTCGGTTAAATAAACGAATTTTCAAGCTCAAAAGCGTCTTATGTATCGACGCGAGCAAAAGCATTCCTAAGGAGGTTTGTAGCAAGCAGGCAACCGACCGTATGTAATTCAGGATAGAGTAGAACTTTCTAATTTATCACAATTAATGTGAATATTTATTAATCACAATATTCAGTAAAATTAAAAGTTCAGTGCAGTATTAGCACATAAAAAATTACGTGTATCTTTTTTTTAAGATATTTTTATTAACGATTAAGCCTCAACAGATGAGCGTATTTCAGCGTAAACTGGCTTATTTCGTTTTAAATCACTGTGTGTACACACTATTACACTGCTACAAACGCAAAAACCCCTCCGAGCTGATTTATCTTTAAAGTTATAATTATCTCAAACACATATTTTTAGTTTTATTATATTGTGTATATACACATAAATAATATAATTTTATTTACCAAAATGATATGTATCATTTATTTAAACTAAACAAGATGTATTTACGCAAGATACATCAAACGTAATGGACCTGAACTGAATTTATCCAAGAATAAGCTCATTTTCATATGAGTTAATCTTATTGGAATGAAACTCGTTATCGCTGCAATGCAGGTGGGGAAAGCTGTACCACCTCATCTTTTTTTACATTTTATCATCTTTAGCATTCTTATTCTATGACTGTGTTAATACAACTACATATATTTTACGTGGACTTATTTACTGTGTAATTTTTACTAAGATTTAGTTGTTTCATGATTCATGTAATTAAGCCTCGGGTAATCTCGGGCTCTTAATGACTCTTCTATCAATTTATTTAAAATTTATTAATTTTTTCGTAATGTTTATATATACACATTGGGTGTTTCTGAAATAAAATATTTTGATGCGTGATGATTGATTTTGATTATAAAATAATAGTTAAAAGATGGTAGAGTTTTATGCAAGCTCGTTTGGTAAGGTACCAACCACTCATAAGATATTCTAACGCAAAGCAAGCCATTAGTATTTGTGTTCTGGTTTGAAGGGTGAGTCAGATAGCGTAACAACAAGCACGAGGGAAATACCATGTTAGTTCCCAAGATTGGTGGCGCATTGGCGTTGTAAGGAATAGTTAATAATGACAGTGTCCATGGGCGGTAGTGATCACTTACCATTAGGTGGCCTATTGGACCGTCCGCCTCAGCCCCTATCTATTATATAAAAAAACAGCAATACCATACATTGTTGCGTTGCGGCTTGACGGTTGAGCGAGCAGTGTAATTATAAGCACAAAGGGACATAACATATTAGTTTCTATGACTTGTGACGTATTGAAAGTGTAAAGAATAGTTTATATTTCTATAGGCAGTGATTACCAACTACCATCAGGTGTATTAATCATTTAAAAAAGGTTTTTTTGAAGCAAAATTGTGAAATTATATTATGCTATGAAAACGGAGCGTATAAAATACAATTCAAACGTGTAATTCAATAACTTACGGCTCATATTATAGATTTGAAGTTTTGTAGACTTTGTAAGCCAATGATATAACGACCTTCGTTTTTTTTTTCAATTTTACGGCTCATTGTTATCTGTGTAAAACATTAATATCAATAAAGATTGAAAAGACCTTGAATGTCAGATTAAAGGTATTTTCAATCTATATAGAAAAATAGAAAGCAATGTTACAGTAAATAGAAAGCAAAAAAATAAAATTATATTACTTAAAAGATACGCCAATTTTACAGTAATCAATTGAGAATTTATTATCAAGGCCATAATAAATTTTCGCCTTGTTTTCCTTTAGATCTGAGTTTTATATTTATATTTTAAGGAATAATATTATAATAAATTTTTAAAAGACGGCAAGTCAACTCAATGTGAAGGAATACGACAAATTACTATACTATTTATTCAATAGAAATCTTACCATATTAATTGGACATTTTCAAAAGTGTACACTTTTGCGATGTTTTTATCTATTTCATTCTTTATAAATATAAAGGTTATAACAATAATCATACTTTATTTTAATTATTTTCCCCGACGTTTTGACAGAGTACTTTCATCTTTCTTTGTGCTTTTTGCACGTGTCGTGGTTACGAGTTGATTGTGTTGGTAGCAATTTTTTTTTTAATATTATAAGTTTTGTAGATTTGATTTATTACTGAATAATTTCACGACATTAGGAGTTTGTGCAGACACGTTTTCTACCGTCAATTAGCAATACTTAATATTATTGTGTTGTTATTTGTAGGTCAGCAAAATATGTCACTAAAGGCGTAAAATATAATACAACATTTTTTTTACCCAGTGGAAACCTTCATAAAGGTACCCGTCTTAAAGGGGGGGGGGGAACCGGCTTATGTGAGATTCTTACCCATGGCCGGCCAACTACTGCGATGGCCGTCCTCGAAACGGATCGAAGGGGCTGCGGGATCATGTAACTCGTCGCTTTTATCTCATCCAGGCTTCGAAGGCTGGCAGGATCTTTTTTTTTTAATATAGAACAGGAAGGCGGACGAGCATATGGGCCACCTGATGGTAAGTGGTCACCAAACGCCCTTGGACATTGGTATTGTAAGAAATGTTAACCATCGCTTACATCGCCAATGCGCCACCAACCTTGGGACTTAAGATTTTATGTCCCTTGTGCCTGTAATTACACTGGCTCACTCACCCTTCAAACCGGAACACAACAATACCAAGTACTGCTGTTTTGCGGTAGAATATCTGATGAGTGGGGTCGAGCTTGCACAATGTATTTTAAAATTCTCTTAGAAAAACAGGTCCGCTATTATAAATGTATGCTGAGTGTTACATAAATGTCATATTACGTTTTCTATCTGAATCATATGTATATTTTTCTGAATCATCAAAAAAAGCACACGTCCTGATTAAGATTATTCTTCTTGCGTTGATTGTGTTATGACGTATAAAATTCGATAAGGGATTTCACTGGCCCTTAAGTATTATATAATAAATCTAGACTCGACCTTATACTGAGATAGATATTTAGTTACTACTGAATCCATTTCAAATCCCCCAGAGCTGAGCCGAACTTTGTTCAAACTTGGTGAACTCGACTACAGTTTGGTATATTTGAAAGTTTGGGCTTGCCTTTTCTTAGGATTTAAATCTCGCTGTCTTGAAAAAAGTGACCAAACGAATACGTAAAATATTGGTACGTGTTACAATTATATAATTTATAGGCAGAAATCAAACGCACTCACACGTCTTCATCGTTGGACAATGTTTCGATTTGTCTTTGGTAGTTAATGTCAATATGCTCCTTAGTACCACGGATTTTTTTCTTTGCTAGCATAAAATATATCAATCGAGTTTTAGAGCACCTGTGTATTATATTTAATCTCATCTAATAATATAAAAATAAAGTAGTTTCAAAATTATTATAAATAAAAAGTTATTTTAGTAAATGAGGTGAATACTTTTCTAACGTACCTAATTGTTAAATCTAAACAATTAGCTGTTATATAATATAATACAATAATAATTTCATTTAATAAAATTATTTGATGATAATTTAGTACTGGTTATTAATGGTTTAACTCATATTTCTTGCTTATTTTAATTTTAAAATATTTAAAAATGCATTACAGTTTTATTGGTTATTCAAAAAAAAGTTAACATTATTTCCCGCGATATCTCTACATTTGTTATTTCGGTTTGCTTATTAATTTTGATTTGTTTCTGAAGTATACTGAATTTGTTTAAATAGGTATAGTTATGCAAAATGTAAATATATTTTAATTTATTATTTTATAATATAAGATAATAAGCATGCCTTAAAATAATATTAATCTTATTATTAAAAATAAAATATCGTATAATTTAAAGTGCAATGACGGGCCGATTGGCGTGGTTGGTAGATACTTGCCTTTCACGCCAAAGGTTGTGGGTTCGATTCCCACCCAGGACAGACATTTGTGTGCATGAAAATGTCTGTTTGTTCTGAGTCTGGGTGTAATTATCTATATAAGTAAGCTACAAAAGAAAATGAGTATATGTAGTATATCAGTTGTCTGGTTTCCATAGTACAAGCTCTGCTTAGTTTGGGATCAGATGGCGGTATGTGAATAATGTCCCATGATATTATATTATTATTATTAAGTATCATTAACAATCTATATCTTAGCATTTATATATTTTTATATTTTTTTTGTTATTTATAAATAACTAATTATTTGAATTTCTTAGTGTTATCGTTTGATCTTGAAACTGAGTAACTACTCAGTAAAAATATTTTATAATTTTCGTTTTCGATTTTTCTGATTTGGGTTTTCTTTAAAGTATAAAAAACATCGATACATCTACAAGTATTAATAAAATACACAAGCGGACCGGTAGATCTTCTGCCACGCCATTTACTAAGACGAAACCTTAACGCATCATTAATTTTCCCTTTTCCTAATATCCAAGACAAAGTGTTACTAAGTACCAGTGAAAGTCCAATGGCCTTCAGAATTTATAAATAATGAAAGACGAATGCAATGACAAGAGAGAAGGTAACTATTGGCTAGTAGAAAGGCAGAGCAGCGTTCGTTTGACCTGCATAATGATTTGCGGTCACCTTTGCTCATAGACAGCGGTAATGAGTCATTAACAATTCTAAATTGCTACACGTTCTGACTTCGCAAATGTCCCATTAGATTTGAATCGGTATTATTTTAATGCTAATAATATAATTTGTTGGACAGTAGAGATATAATTATTATATAATAAATAACATAAAATAATTTAAGATTCATAATATAACGGTCTTATAACGGTATTTTAAGTGGGCAATATACATTTTATTGTTAGAGTGGTAAGTATGATATACAACTATTTTCCGCTCTCGGCTTTGTCTAGAGGAGGCAAAAGTTAGTTTAGGATAATTTATGTCCGTTTCAGTACTCCTGAAACGTTTGTACAAAAATAGTAGACGTGAAATCGTTTTCAAACAATCAAACTCACTTTCGCATTTATAAATTTAGCAAAGATAACATATTCAGTATAATATAGTACTACACACATATATAATATAATAATATTATTATATATCTCTTAGATATGAACATGTTACAATTCTAACATATAGTAATAATATTAGGTCCTTACATATGAAATTAGCGTTTTGTCGTACTGACCACTTTGATCTGAAATATCTCCTCTTTGGTTAAGAATTCCAAATTCAAATTTATAAATTCATTTAGCTGGTATATTTGAGTTTTGAAAACAGTCATTCATTTGTTTTTTCCTCATTTTTTTTTCTTTGGTGTCGCTTATTACCGCACAATGGAAAACATGAAATATCGGTATATTTACGAGTACGAGTTCTAGCGTGGCACCAGTGGCTGAAGAAACAGCTCGAAGGATTAATGATGTGTACGGCGCAGAGATAGCTGCAGGCTTCGGGGTAAGTGATAAAACTGTATTAATCCACTTGAAGCAAAAAGTAAAAAAACTTGAACGATGGGTACCTCATGAATTGAGTGAATCGAACTTGCAAACACGCGTCGACTGCTGTGTTACTTAGCTCAACCGACACAATAATGAAGGGATTTTAAATCGAATCATTACTTGTGATGAAAAGTGGATACTGTACTATAATCGAAAATGCTCGTCGCAATGGTTGAACCCTGGAGACCCAGCCAAATCCTGCCCTAAGCGAAAATTGACTCAGAAAAAGTTACTTGTGAGCGTTTGGTGGACTAGCGCCGATGTCGTTCACTACAGCAACTGCAAACCATGAAGGAAGAAGTTAAGTTAAAGGTAGCTGCTAAACAACCGAGATTGGTCAATTGCTCTACAATTGGAATGTCTGCGACATCAATCGTACACCCCGGACCCTGCTCCAACAGATTACCATTTTTTCCGGAATTTGGACACCTTCTAACAAGAAAAAAAAATCAACTCCGATGTGGCAGTCCAAACCGCCTTCAAATCGTTTATTGATTCTCACCCCCATGTTTTTTTTAGTAAATGGATCAATGAACTACCTATGAGATGGCAAAAGTGCATAGATAACAATGGTGCATACTTTGATTAATTAAATATATTTTACAAAAAAAAAAAAAACTTTATATTCCTCCCGTACAAAAAGAAAATTTCATATGTAAGGACCTAATAATAATGTCCTCTAGACTGATTTCGGCCACGGCTGTCAATCTCAAGAGAGATTAGCCAACTGTGTAGGAGATATTATAGTGCACAATGGTGCTCATAGTTCGATGGGAAGGCAATCCAACACGACTCGAAAGAGTTCAGACTCAGGATCAACGGCTTTACGTGCTTTCCGAGGCACGGGAGTGTTCACACTTCCAACTTCCATATTCAGGGCTGCTACTGGGAAATTTCTGACAGAAAATCTTCTTTTTATTGGCCTGATCCGGGAATTAAAACCAGGACCTGCGGCTCTGTTGCCTTACATCTAGCCACAACGAGGCAATCAATATATAATTGCATAGTGTATGTATAATAATACATTTAAGTATTTTAAAAAATAACAATATTTTTATGTATACTAGCAAAATTCAACAGATTTCCTGACTGTGAATATATGTATGTATACCAACTGTGATGGTTATCGGTTGAACGGTATATAAGTTGATGGGCTGCAGTCTATAATCCCTCACTCATACCCGACGGGACGGCAAATCCTATACGACCGAAAATAATTCAGGCGCAAGACCAACGGATTTACGTACTTTTTAAGTCACAGGAATGTACATACTTCCAACTTCCAGAATTCTGGCTACTATTAAGAATTTTTAGATAAAATATTCAATTTTTTCTTTATATGCCGACTTGGGATTTAAGTCTAGGACCATTATAAGCCATCAGGACCTTTATAGGGAATCAAGTCAGGCAGATCCAATTACACAAATAAGATATTATATTTTATTTTCAAATATAATATGTGACATAAAAATTATCCACCCGTTCGCAGCCTGCCTATAAATTGTTTACATGTCTTTTTGTCTTATGCAAATGAAGACAAAAATATTATTATTTTGCTTAATATACTAGAAAGAAATAGTAACGTCTAAAATTAGTGAAATATTCTATGTTAAAGATACGGTTGATTTATTTACATTATTGATTATCTCTCAAAGTAAAAATATATTACCGGTTTTTATATGGCTTTGGTAAATCTATTTTGGGAAATCTTTGGTATGCCTGTTATAGCTTCATCAACGTTCGACCGTAAATTTCGATTATCATTCTGAAATCATAGTAAGTTATGTTCCACAAACAGGAAAATATAGACATATTATATGGCTTTTATATAGCCGAGATGGTCCAGTGGTAAGAACGCGTGAACGATCTTAACCGATGATCATGGGTTCAAACCCGGGCAAGCACCACTGAATTTTCATGTGCTTAAGTTGTGATTATAATTCATCTCGTGCTTTACGGTGAAGGAAAACATTGTGAGGAAACCTGTATGTGTCTAAATTTCACTGAAATTCTGCCACATGTGTATTCCACTAACCCACATTGGAGCAGCGTGGTGGAATAAGCTCCAAACCTTCTCCTCAAAAAGCGAGAGGAGGCCTTTAGCCGAGCAGTGGGACATTCACAGGCTGTTACGGAATATGGCTTTTGTCCATTCTATGACTATAAATTATGGACACAATTTTTTTCTCTATCTAATCATTATTCAAACCGGACAACAAGATTACTTAGTCTTTACAACATTAGTAACAAATACACAATTTCACGGTAAAAGTATTTTCTTTTAAATTCATTATGGCAATATCTTTAAATAATATAATTTGTTGGACAGTAGAGATATAATTATTATATAATAAATAACATAAAATAATTTAAGATTCATAATATAACGGTCTTATAACGGTATTTTAAGTGGGCAATATACATTTTATTGTTAGAGTGGTAAGTATGATATACAACTATTTTCCGCTCTCGGCTTTGTCTAGAGGAGGCAAAAGTTAGTTTAGGATAATTTATGTCCGTTTCAGTACTCCTGAAACGTTTGTACAAAAATAGTAGACGTGAAATCGTTTTCAAACAATCAAACTCACTTTCGCATTTATAAATTTAGCAAAGATAACATATTCAGTATAATATAGTACTACACACATATATAATATAATAATATTATTATATATCTCTTAGATATGAACATGTTACAATTCTAACATATAGTAATAATATTAGGTCCTTACATATGAAATTAGCGTTTTGTCGTACTGACCACTTTGATCTGAAATATCTCCTCTTTGGTTAAGAATTCCAAATTCAAATTTATAAATTCATTTAGCTGGTATATTTGAGTTTTGAAAACAGTCATTCATTTGTTTTTTCCTCATTTTTTTTTCTTTGGTGTCGCTTATTACCGCACAATGGAAAACATGAAATATCGGTATATTTACGAGTACGAGTTCTAGCGTGGCACCAGTGGCTGAAGAAACAGCTCGAAGGATTAATGATGTGTACGGCGCAGAGATAGCTGCAGGCTTCGGGGTAAGTGATAAAACTGTATTAATCCACTTGAAGCAAAAAGTAAAAAAACTTGAACGATGGGTACCTCATGAATTGAGTGAATCGAACTTGCAAACACGCGTCGACTGCTGTGTTACTTAGCTCAACCGACACAATAATGAAGGGATTTTAAATCGAATCATTACTTGTGATGAAAAGTGGATACTGTACTATAATCGAAAATGCTCGTCGCAATGGTTGAACCCTGGAGACCCAGCCAAATCCTGCCCTAAGCGAAAATTGACTCAGAAAAAGTTACTTGTGAGCGTTTGGTGGACTAGCGCCGATGTCGTTCACTACAGCAACTGCAAACCATGAAGGAAGAAGTTAAGTTAAAGGTAGCTGCTAAACAACCGAGATTGGTCAATTGCTCTACAATTGGAATGTCTGCGACATCAATCGTACACCCCGGACCCTGCTCCAACAGATTACCATTTTTTCCGGAATTTGGACACCTTCTAACAAGAAAAAAAAATCAACTCCGATGTGGCAGTCCAAACCGCCTTCAAATCGTTTATTGATTCTCACCCCCATGTTTTTTTTAGTAAATGGATCAATGAACTACCTATGAGATGGCAAAAGTGCATAGATAACAATGGTGCATACTTTGATTAATTAAATATATTTTACAAAAAAAAAAAAAACTTTATATTCCTCCCGTACAAAAAGAAAATTTCATATGTAAGGACCTAATAATAATGTCCTCTAGACTGATTTCGGCCACGGCTGTCAATCTCAAGAGAGATTAGCCAACTGTGTAGGAGATATTATAGTGCACAATGGTGCTCATAGTTCGATGGGAAGGCAATCCAACACGACTCGAAAGAGTTCAGACTCAGGATCAACGGCTTTACGTGCTTTCCGAGGCACGGGAGTGTTCACACTTCCAACTTCCATATTCAGGGCTGCTACTGGGAAATTTCTGACAGAAAATCTTCTTTTTATTGGCCTGATCCGGGAATTAAAACCAGGACCTGCGGCTCTGTTGCCTTACATCTAGCCACAACGAGGCAATCAATATATAATTGCATAGTGTATGTATAATAATACATTTAAGTATTTTAAAAAATAACAATATTTTTATGTATACTAGCAAAATTCAACAGATTTCCTGACTGTGAATATATGTATGTATACCAACTGTGATGGTTATCGGTTGAACGGTATATAAGTTGATGGGCTGCAGTCTATAATCCCTCACTCATACCCGACGGGACGGCAAATCCAATACGACCGAAAATAATTCAGGCGCAAGACCAACGGATTTACGTACTTTTTAAGTCACAGGAATGTACATACTTCCAACTTCCAGAATTCTGGCTACTATTAAGAATTTTTAGATAAAATATTCAATTTTTTCTTTATATGCCGACTTGGGATTTAAGTCTAGGACCATTATAAGCCATCAGGACCTTTATAGGGAATCAAGTCAGGCAGATCCAATTACACAAATAAGATATTATATTTTATTTTCAAATATAATATGTGACATAAAAATTATCCACCCGTTCGCAGCCTGCCTATAAATTGTTTACATGTCTTTTTGTCTTATGCAAATGAAGACAAAAATATTATTATTTTGCTTAATATACTAGAAAGAAATAGTAACGTCTAAAATTAGTGAAATATTCTATGTTAAAGATACGGTTGATTTATTTACATTATTGATTATCTCTCAAAGTAAAAATATATTACCGGTTTTTATATGGCTTTGGTAAATCTATTTTGGGAAATCTTTGGTATGCCTGTTATAGCTTCATCAACGTTCGACCGTAAATTTCGATTATCATTCTGAAATCATAGTAAGTTATGTTCCACAAACAGGAAAATATAGACATATTATATGGCTTTTATATAGCCGAGATGGTCCAGTGGTAAGAACGCGTGAACGATCTTAACCGATGATCATGGGTTCAAACCCGGGCAAGCACCACTGAATTTTCATGTGCTTAAGTTGTGATTATAATTCATCTCGTGCTTTACGGTGAAGGAAAACATTGTGAGGAAACCTGTATGTGTCTAAATTTCACTGAAATTCTGCCACATGTGTATTCCACTAACCCACATTGGAGCAGCGTGGTGGAATAAGCTCCAAACCTTCTCCTCAAAAAGCGAGAGGAGGCCTTTAGCCGAGCAGTGGGACATTCACAGGCTGTTACGGAATATGGCTTTTGTCCATTCTATGACTATAAATTATGGACACAATTTTTTTCTCTATCTAATCATTATTCAAACCGGACAACAAGATTACTTAGTCTTTACAACATTAGTAACAAATACACAATTTCACGGTAAAAGTATTTTCTTTTAAATTCATTATGGCAATATCTTTAAAAAAGGTTTTATATGTGACTATGTGTAATCTGTATTTTCTCCAACGTCACGTTACTTGAGCATTAGATTGAAGTACGCAGTAATCAAGCATTTATGAGTAACCAATATCAACTTGCAACAATAGAAAAGCACTTTTTATTTCTTTTATTTTATATTAAAGTGCTCGTTTGTTATTAAATTCTGTATTATTCTCGGGAATCAATATAAACTTTTATTACTCCATTTTATTTTAGTTGAAAAAAGGTGCGTTTCATACATGAAATACATATTTAATTAACTAGCTGTGCCCGCGGTTTCAACCGCGTATAACTTAAAAAAATCACTAAGAGTGGACTTATAAAATTTCAGTATATACAGCATTTTTAATTTTAATTTCATGTGATATTAGTATTCATTCGGTTTTGCCGCACCTGGATCTAGATAGGGCAACATACAATTGGAATCATACATGAGAAAAACATTCCCATAAATCTATTCCGACATACTTGATTGTCTTTCCCTGTGCTTAATTTAATGTGACTGCAAACTATGCCTACATAGGAAATTGTGTTCTTTTAAAACTAAAATTTAATTTTTTTTTTTAATAAGTACTTATTATCAACTAAGCGACTAACTGGTTCATTTTTTATCCAGAGATTCGGAATTGCGATCCAAAGGGGAAATGCTGTTATTCTTGCCACAATTTTTAACTATTTGAAATTAATTATTTGAACTTATTTGTATTTATTTAAGGCTTTACTTTAATCGTCAAATTAACTCACTAAATATAAATTTAAGAAAACCATGAAAAAAAAATGCGGCAACGGAACGAAATACCTACCTAACCTATAAAACTTTATCTTACAAAGTTATTTACAAGCTGAAAATAAATACGTATGTATCTATGAGTATTTTCAAACAACTTCTCAACGACCCGTTGTAATAATATATCAAAAGTATAAAAAGTACTAAAAACTGTCAATGGTCTTATCTCGATATCTTTCATAAGAATTAATATTTTATAAAAACGACATTGCAAATAATGCATTATTTTAGAACAAATTTGATTACCATATAAAAGATAATAGTCAACCTTAAAATGATAGACTTATGCCTTAAACCTACGCATGAGCGAGTTATCCGACAATCCAGCATAAGCTGAACCCTATTTAATATGATTGATCATATAGATCTGAGTTCAACTTACATTGGAAGACAGTTATTTATAGCTAGTTTATCGAATAAATGTTCGACGTGATTCCCTAAATTTATATAATCGGTTTATAAATAATAAAGTTATGTCAACTTTATCATTATAAATTTTATAGACGTAGTCTAGTCTCAAGTCGTAAGATCGGTATTACAAATTAAATAATACATATTATATTTTATATATCAGCTCGCTATGCTCACACACCGTTTTCACTTCGCGCCAATACCAATATATATATGTATTCTATTTCCCGCGCTCCACGATGTGTGTCATACCAGATGACAGATGAATCGATACACAGATAATATATATTTATATTATAAAATACTAATTAATACATTATTGTAGTTGTGTGTACACTACAGCAACTATTTTCAGTAATTATATATTAACTTTCGTTCTTTAATCCATCACACTTTCAGTGTGATGTATCTAATATGTTTGCAATGTCTATTTTATACAAATTTATTTATCTTTTTAGTTTAAACTTAATTTTTATTTATTGCTTATACTTAAAAAATAACTATAATTCCTTTAGCTATGGTAGCAAACTAGTTTTTCAGTTAACATGTCGTAATATTCTATAATTAGAAGTGCGATTATTTTTTTATTATTTACATTTGTTTTATGTATATTGTTGTTGAATGTGTCAATAATTAAATAAGTTCGGTATTAAATGAATATGCATTTATCATTTAAAATTAAACAAAAGGGTTAATATTTGTTGATTACTAGTGACAGGCTTTGTGCACGCACGTAGGTAATACCTATTCATAATTTATTCTACCACCAACCACAGTACTATGTATCGCTGTTTTCCGGTTTAAAGGGTGAGCGAGTAATTGTAATTACAGGCACTAGGGACCTACATATAGTATGTTTATATATTTGTCCTTTTACTATTAACGAATGAGTAATGATACGCATTTGGACTATCGGTATAAAATATGTCTAGTTGACTTTAAATTAAGCTAATAGAGTGTAGTTATTAAAGATAATTTAGACAAGTACCGTAACTATATTTTTTTTATATAGAATAGGAGGTGGTAAGTGGTTACCAACGGCCTTAGACATTGGCACTGTAAGAACTGTTAACCATCGCTTACATCGCCAATGCACCACCAACCTTGGGACCTAATATTTTATGTCCCTTGTGCCTGTAATTACACTGGCTCACTCACCTTTCAAACCGGAACACAACAATACCAAGTACTGCTGTTTTGCGGTAGAATATCTGATGAGTGGGTGGTACCTACCCAGACGAACTTGCACAAAGCCCTACCACCAGTAAAGTAATAAAATTAAAAACAAAACTATGTTTTTCTTAATAAATACTAGATGAACAGGATATATCATAGTGTACTAGTGTGTGTGTGTGCGAATACACTATCTGTTCCTTACTCTTATAATCCGACATGATGGCAATCCCAAAACAGAAGCAGAAAAAAAACAATAATATTTTATTTCTCCGATCCAAAGTTTGATTCCAGTACCGTTATATAAGCTAGCCTTTTAAATACCCAAGCATTGAAATTAAAAACTGGCTGCACTAAACAATAAATAAGACCGGGTGTTTGTATTTTATTATCAAAATAAAAAACATACAAGACAAAAATGAAATACTAAAAAATTTTCAACGAATTATTATTAAACAACGTGAAAAGTCGACACGGATATTACAATGAATGTTACTGGACGTGTTTAATTACTGTGCCGTTTGGTATTCCACCTCATCCCAGATATGGGAGAGAAGTACTGGGAATGCGTAATGAAATAGCCAGGTGAGGAATGTCAAATGAGTACAAACCAAAGGAGCGTACACACAGGCGACAAAGGTCATTTAGAAAGAGAATAAGAGATTTGATACAGTGGAACCTGGGCAGATGAATAGTGAATTTTTAATTTCGTGTTAACTTCCCTTTATGTTTTCTATTGTAGTATAATATTGTACGCTCGCGCCGGTTACTTTCATAATATCAGTTTTATTCTGTATACACATTTTTTTTAGTTTAGTAATAACAAATATTTTGAATATAAAATATATCAATTTTTTATAAAAGTTTTGAAAATAGAACGATATATATTGTGTACATAAAATTCATGGTATCAACTATACAATCTAAAAAAAATTGTTTTAAAAAAAATTACATTCGGAAATTCAAATTGAGATAAATGTTTTTTAAATTTTATTGTTTAATTCTTTGGCGCGGGAATCGATTAGTTATTTTAAAATTCAAAAAATTTGTTTTAGCTTAATTTATAAGAATTTTTGGCTCTGTATATCCTACGTATAGAAACATCAACTTCAATACCTACGTGAACCAATGAAATTATAGTGGACATACAGCGAGATGTTCAACTCAATCAGTACATCTGTACGTTGCAAAATTATAACCGTAGGCAAGTTTCAAACTTTGCAAGTTATATATTATACCTACTACATATTAGTATATAATTTATTCTCATTATCTATTTTAAATAGCTATATGAACTGAGTTGGCCAAGTGGTTAGAACAAGATTAGAAGGCCCTGAGGAGGACGGCAGCCGGGATGAGCTCTTGCTGTCGAACGCACTAGCGTGGTGTGGGGATGCGTGAGTACCTTCGCCCCTTGAGACGTGCTCCGTCAAGCCATGAGCAGAGCACAGCCCGTAACCCGTAACAGCCTGTGAATGTCCCACTGCTGGGCTAAAGGCCTCCTCTCCTCTTTTTGAGGAGAAGGTTTTGGAGCTTATTCCACCACGCTGCTCCAATGCGGGTTGGTGGAATACACATGTGGCAGAATTTCAGTGAAATTAGACACATGCAGGTTTCCTCACGATGTTTTCCTTCACCGTAAAGCACGAGATGAATTATAATCACAAATTAAGCACATGAAAATTCAGTGGTGCTTGCCCGGGTTTGAACCCACGATCATCGGTTAAGATTCACGCGGTCTTACCACTGGGCCATCTCGGCTTTTTTAGAGCACAGCACGGGGCCGCAAATGCGTTATATCGACACGATCTCGCATCGTCTCCGATCCGTACCGAAGACAGTGGTTTTAATGGGTAATAACCCCACAAAACCTGATTCTCCCACAAAAATCCGAGTATCTCACATAAGATTTCCACTGAACTAAAAGTAGTTAGAACAAGTTTATCTAAACCGATGATTGCTGGTACAAACCTAGGCAAGCACAATTTTAATTTTAATGTGCATAAGCGTTTTCATGCTCATTGGTGAAGGAAAACATCTTGAAGATACCATGCATGTGACGATAGAAAAATATATGGTTTGGTTGTGTTGGTTATTCTTGTATTATACAAGAGTTTCATTCATCTGTTAAACATAGTTTTGGTAGTGTCCACTTGGATAACTCTCGGACAAACAATTTTCTCCTTGACTACGTTGACGTAACGAGCAATTTACCTCAAAAATATGCAATGTATAAACTTACTTTATGGTTTATTTCCTTTGAAAAGCAATAAATTGTCATAATAATAAATTGTCATAAAGTTCCATATTAATCAGTGTTTCAGTTTGGAATACAAGAATACAAATACATGTATATATGTGTTTATAAATCAAATAGATAACAATACATAGCATCATTAAAGCACTAATGTTATTCAATGTTTTTGGTTGTTCTTTTCGGAAAAATGTACACACATTCCTAAGTAAGAGATTTATATTTAATTAAATCTTGAAAGGTTCGATATTAACCTTCAAAACTTGAAATTCAAAACTGCATGTAAGGGTCACTTTTAATTACGCCATGTAATAGTTTTGTTTTTGATTTTTGTTCGAGTACACATTACAAATGCCGGGCTTGTTGGCGTGGTTGGTTGATAGCCTTTCACGCCAAGGGTTGTGGGTTCGATCGGTCGTGGTTTCAAGACAGACATTTGTGTGCATGTACATGTCTGTTTGTTCTGAGTCTACGTGTAATTATCTATATAAGTATGTATTTACAAAAGAAAAGTAGTATATGTAGTATATCAGTTTTCTGGTTTCTATACTGCAAGCTCTGATTAGTTTGGGATCAGACGGCCGCGTGTGAATAATGTCCCAGGATATTATTATTATATTAAATGTCCTATTGTGTAACGATTATGAAGAAGTACAAAAAGTAGGGGCAGCTGAAAGGCTATATTGCATCAGATGATTAGGAAAGGAAGTATGAAAGATTACATAACAAAACCCTCTTGGTTTTCATTCCATAAGTAGATCCCCTTACTATAAGGGTTTCTTCTTATTATCTATTTTATTTCATATAATACAATATTAAGGAAAATAATTAGAAAACTTTCACCATGTTTCAATTTTTTTTATGACTTATTCTTTTCCTCACTTTATGGCATAAATACGAAATTATGTTTGTTATTTTGTCCTTTTTTGGCGCAGTAATAAAACAAGATATAAACATAATTTGAAAGACAGCGGTACTGAAAATTTTTATCTTAAGAATATATGATTTTAACGAAAATTAACATCGTTGGTTAGGTTTCAGAAGTATGATTAAAAATATCGTTTCTAACTATAATTTCAACCGACTTTCCATGGATGCTCCTTGTACGACTGATGCAGTCATTTATAATTGGATTTCTAATAATTAGAAGTGCCCTTAATGCCTTAAGGGAATAAATGAGGAGGTTTTGAAATGTTTATGTTTAAAATAATTCCATTACTATTTCTATAATATATAGGTGTGCGGGCTTGAAGGATATTTATGTTGTTTATAGATAAACAACTTTTAATAGGGATTAGGGAGATTAGGGAGGCGTCAGCCTATATGAGTAAAAAACGATTTTTTTAAATATCTTTATTTAAATATCTAATAAAAGCCTATAAGATATATCTTCATTATAAAAACATTCGATGTAAGCGGTATTTAACTAATAATAAAAACTGAGTGTAAAAGTTTTACATAATAGGTATTGTATTCTTCAAAATTGTAAGAAGTCTAATTAAAAATCTGTAAGATTCTTATCATAATAACTATAACTATGGACTAATTAAGACGAACTAAACACGTACGATCTCTGTAAATTACCACTATAACTTATACCCAGTTGGATATTACATGACAGTGTACTCTTGAATGATTTCGGCCATGACATTTCTTACAGGACAACTCCCAAGAGGATATAACAGTGTACAAGTGTGTGTAAAAACACAGGTGCACTCTCCTACTACATGGCAGTCCAGCAAAGTTGGGGTTGTAGTCCCCGCCGTCCATAGACATTGGCATTGCAAGAAATATCAACAAACCATTGCCAATACGCCACCGACCTTAAGAACTGAGGTGTTATGTTATAATAGTATATATAATTCAAAACATTACATATGAACATGTATTATGTATAGAAAACAAAAGATACGTGTCATCAATATATAAATAGTTTGGTACAGAACAATTCATCAAAGGCGCCGACGAGATCTCCATCGCCAAGCAACGGAATATTAAAACTTTCTTTTGAACGGATACGTGTTCTTTACAAGGAAATGTGTGAATAATACGATGAATATTTCTTTACACACAAAAGGTACACAGTACATTGTATCGTGTTCGTTATTCGTATGTGTATTAAGCTTAGCGAGCCTTTTATGAAATTGGATAAAACACTTTATTATATCAAAATCAAAATAGTTTTTTATTGTAATAATCTTATAAAAGTACCTTTAATGTAGTTACAGTAAGAGTAACAGCTTGTTAATGTCCCACTGCTGGGCTAAGGCATCCTCTTCATTTTGATGAGAAGGTTTGGAGCTTATTCCACCACGCTGTTCCAATACGGGTTGGTAAAATACACACGTGGCATAATTTCAATATAATTAGACACATGCAGGTTTCCACACGATGTTTTTCTTCGCCGTCAAGCATGAGATGAATTATAAACACAAATTAGGCACATGAAAATTCAGTGGTGCTTGCCCAGGTTTGAACCCACGATCGTCGGTTAAGATTAACGCGTTCTAACCACTAGGCCATCTCTGATGAAGTTACATCAATATATTTTTAAATGTGATGAGGGAAGACAACTGTAAATATAAAATGTGTAGTAACTAATTAAATTGTACATAAACTAATCTTAATCATTCATAGCAATAAACATGCAATTCAGTTACAGTAATAATAATAATCTTTACTAATGAATGAAATGTTTTTTTTTATAAACTCAAAATAAAAAACTACTAAACCAATATAAACTTATACTAGAAGATACAGCGCGATTCCGAGAAGAGGAGAGAGAGAGAGGAGAGAGGTGTGGAAGGTGTGAAGGTTTAGTACGTAAAATTATTATTACTGTTGCGCTTAAAGCTTAAATAATCTTTATTCTCATAAAGACAAAAGTCACTTACATGAGAACAATGTTATACTTAAAATTAGTCGTAACATTCGTCTTTCTTTGTAGTAAATTTTAACTATTGCTTAGAGCCGAATGATCTTTTGTAAGACACGCGGCTAGTCGGGTCTTATATGTGTTAAGCGAGCTTCTTGTATTTGAGGGTATTTTTTTAAAAAGTTGCACTCCTTCAAATGTGGCAGTTTTTGTCATAGTTTGGTTTTATCGCGCTTCAAGGTTTTTTTTTATAGAATAGGGAGGCGGACGAGCATATGGGCCACCTGATGGTATGTGGTCTCCAACGCCCTTAGACATTCGTATTGTAACAAATGTTAACCAACGCTTACATCGCCAATACGCCACCAACCTTGGGAACTAAGATGTTATGTCCCTTGTGCCTGTAAATACACTGGCTCACTCACCCTACAAACCGAAACACAACACAACAATACCAAGCACTGCTGTTTTGCGGTAGAATATCTGATGAGTGGGTGGTACCTACCCAGACGAGCTTTCACAAAGCTTTACCACCAGGTTACAGGAGTGAATTTTCGTTTCTTGTGTTTATATATGACAATGTATATTCTTTGATTGGGGAATATGATAATTTGTGTTACAAAGTGTTGAGTGCGTGACGGTAATTTCCCGGGATAAGCGGGGCGCGGGATAAATTAGAAAAAAATTCTTGATCATTCACGGTAAAAAATATCTAAGCCAAGTAATCGTTTAATTGCCTAAAATTAAATAACTGCCACTAATGGTGACGGGAGGGCTGGTTCATTTTTCGCCCAGAGGATCGGAAGTGCGATTCGAAGAGGAAATGCTGCTAGTTGCTATTTCTATTTTTATATAATTAAGGCTTTAATGAATATATATTACGTAATATAATAATACATATAATAAGCTCCAAAACCTTCTCTTCAAAAAGGGTCAGGAGGCCTTTAGCCCAGCTGTGGGACATTCATAGGCTGTTACGGATTACGGATACGATACGGAATGTATAGAAAAAAAGTAATAGTTTATTTTAGACAATATTTATATAGATAATTTAACCCATATAAGAACAACTTATCTGTTGTTAGAACACTTTCTCTGATGAAATCTTTTTTAATTTCTACTAGGATCAATCCCAATCTGACATTGAGGTGAGTCAGCAACTTTCGATCAGGTAACTTATTTGTTAGTTTTCTGGATCACTTATTAGAATGATTTTTCTATAAGAAAGTTCAATCAAGATAGAAAGCGATTTTCTTAAATGAACTTTAGTTGAAGACATGAACTGTTTCCATTACTCGAGAACTTTTAAAGAATTCGTAAACGTTTACCATACTTTATTACTCGCATTAAATTCAGAATTGTTTTTTGGCTTCGTAATAACGGTAACTTAAAATATCTTAGCGTAACTTTATTCTTTTTAATTCCATCGAGTTGTTCATCAAATAAATAACGCTTAACTTCATCAGTATTTTGTTGTTATATCATTTCAACTTACTTTTGATGATCTTATATTGCTGTAAATTGTACTTATACTTATACTTGGAATACAATTTTTCCTATTTCGATTCAAACGGCTATATTATATTATATACAGTTAGTCAAATTAATTTATTAACAGTCCTTGTGACAAGTTATACAGGGTGACTGGTGAATTAGGATCAATATTTTAGGAGCATAATCGGTACATGATTCTCATTCGAATTATGTAAAAAAAATAGGTACTTAATTTTTGACCAAATTTACAAAAAATTTACTTTAAATAAATAAAGTGTGGACATATTTCCGCGGCGCGTGCGGCGTGGTGTTTGCCCCCCCGCAACCCCTGCCCCGCGGCTTATTAGTATTAGTAGGTTAGTAGGTTAGTCGGGCGAGCGCCGCCGTAAGGTTCGTCCATCTTCCCGCGCGCGCGCCCCTAGCGATCGATCTTACGCGTATACCTAATGTTTCGTGTGTGAGTGTGACCCGTAATTAGTAATTAGGTATGGCTTATCAATACACAAATGCAGAATAATGTGAGTACTGTGAGTAGTAAAGTGACCCATTCGTGTTAAAGCGTGTGAAAGACAATATGCGTAAACGTGCCGAACTGTGTATCACACGAGCAGGAGCTCACTTTGAACATTTGTTAAGGTTAGTGTAGTTATGTAGGTAAATAGGTAGTTAAATGATTGACAATCGTTGTAAATAAGTATGATTCAATTTTTAAATACGCCGAAAATACCAAGATAGGTAAACAGTTAATTTTTGTCCCAAGTTCATATCATTTACCTAGTCAACAAATTTGTTGCTTAAACGAGTGAAATATTTTGGTATTTTTGCCTGTTCTAAGCCAGGTTTAAAGTATGAAGGGGGATTGGATCATGCTTGTTTATCAAAGGTAGCCTGCTACCCTGTTAACACGCGGCGGCGTTTGGACGTAGGGAAAGTACCGCGCGATAACTAAATGTACCTAACGGTGTTGTGTCGTCAGCGCAGCTAGGGCGTCCACATGACGCGTAATTAATTACATAACTTTTGGTTAACTTTACTTAGAAGTTTATTAATATTTATGTTATATGTATTTTTTTTTGGTCATATATGGTCGTCAAATATCACGTCCTTAAGTATTGATACTAATTCACCAGTCACCCTGTATAATCATTAATATTAGGAATTTGGCAAATTCAGAAATGATACAAATTATTTTATTTACTTAGCACTTGAATGTTAGTTATATAGCGTGTATGTGCGTGTGTATAACGAAATTATAATATATGGTATATAAAAGTAAGTAAGTAAGTTTTAAAAAGTATATAGTTATAGAACGTTAAATTGCAAGCTTACAATATGCTCTGATAAAAATACACTGCAGATCAATTTGACATTTTTTTGTTACTTTAAATTAGTGCATAAAAAACGTAACTTTATTACAAAAAAAATGCCTACTTCTTAAATGTTTACGATATAAGCCGTAAGTCGCTGTAAATAATTACCGTCTAATTTTTTAACACGATAATCCGTAACATGTAAGTGTAATCTGGCTTAGCGTAACGCTAAATTGATACGAAAATCCGTTTCACTTTTCGTTTATAACCCGAGGTTAAGCCGACGATTAAGGCTTCATATAGGTGAATTTCGGTACAACATTGTAAGGCTAAAATAATCCATTTAACATATTTTGATAGCTTTGTAATATTTTTTAAAAATATTTTGATGCAATGTAATTGCTTAAAAAATATCTTTTGAAATACATACCGCAGTAACTTTGCGTTGTGTAATCACGCACTGTTCTTCTACAGCGAATCGTGATTACTTTTTATATTTAGTGTTTGCCCGCGAAAACGCTCGCAAGGAAGAGGGGCAGGTTTTATGACATATATTCTTATTTGTACTCCTAAGAACTTATATGTAAAATTCATCTCAAATTCATAATGATCGATCGAGTAATTACGTCGTAAAAGCGTAACATACTAATGACCAAATAAACAATTAAAAACAAACATTCTCACGCTCACATTTGTAATATTGGTAAGGATTGATGTGGTTCTCTTGAATAAGCTAATGTTATACATTTTTATTACATATCATAGTGATTCACAGTGAACACAAATATCATAAGTCCCAGATTCATGATGACAGCGAAATGACGATGGAGAGGAACGGTTGGAAGTCTTTAATGTCTTCCTGATCGATTTCGGCTGCAGCAGAGCCAATATTATAGATCTGTGCATTTTCTATCCCTCAATCTTCGGGAAGAGACAAGAAATAATTCAGCTACAGGAACTGCTTTAAGTGATTTCCAAGGTATGCGCGTAAGCACTGGCAACTTTCATACTCCTGGCTGCTATTGAGAATTTCTTTAAAAAAAACAGCAATTACTTTTGATTTATTTTTAAATTTCAAATATGATATGATAGGCGCCAATTGGCCACCCGATTAAACAGGTCACCATTGCTTAGCCTTTGGCACTGTTGGAAATATTAACCATCCCCTACATCGTGAATGCGCCTCCTTTGCAAACATTGAGATCTATGTCTCTTATTTTGTCCTTTTCCATAAATTAAACTCAAAAATATATCAGTCCGTCATGTGGACTGAGTATACATTGATATGTTCTTATATCAGAACCGTTTCAAAGAGACGTCAGATACAAGTATATACTACGTAGCAGACTACTCTTTCAAATTGCTCGCTTTGACCGAAATTCGATAAGGAAGACATTTATATGAGTTAATATCGCATATAGCTCGGAAATTGTTTGTAATTAGAATAAATATACACTTTCATGATCAAGTTTTACAATCAATAATTTATTGCTCGGTTATACATGAAATATAATATTATAAGAAAAAAAAAACTAGTAAGTAAATAAATATATTTTAATCTTTTTTCAAAATCTTTCATTCTTTTTATAAACTTCTATTCGGTGGAATATAGAGATAAATAGTTATATAAATATTAAAATTTGCCTATTGGCTTTTGAGTAGCTATTTTAATTTTTATATATACTTAATTCCTGGTGGCGCTTTGGCAGAGTAAGGCATTCCTTACTTGCTAATATTATTTATTACTATTTCTTACGGCGTAAATGCGTTGGTATCGATCAGTCTGCCTACCTTTTTAATAAATATATATTTAAATCATTCTATTTAATTATAGTACAGTATATCCCTGTTTATTATATGTTAGAAAATTATATCGTTGAACTTTAAACTAACCCCGACGAGCTACCGAAGGAGTGCAGGGAGTATTTTAAATTCACATAAAAGGGTATCTACTGAGTCTGACTAGAATATTCATTCGAACCAGTAGTAGTTTTACTTTTAATTAATCGAATAAAATGACGAATCAAAGGTGTTTGATAAAACCTATTTCATCCAAGTTTTATTTACAAAATCAATTTAGTCTTTAACTTCTTAGTTGAAATGGGACTCCGTTGGAGTACAGTTTAAATTTTACACAGATATTAAAATTACTTAACTGTAAAGAACTAAAAGTTATATCAAAGTAAAAGGGCAGTCTCGTAGTTTAAGCGCTTGTGTTTTAATTAATTAAGCGAAGTGATAAGGTTATGAATAATTCATAAATGAATTTCATAAGAAATATCCAAAAATCATGATCTCTCTTAATCTTCTCCAAGATAACTTGGGGTTGACTTTTAAACATTCGATACTCCCACGTTAATATTAACCCATCCCAACAAATATCAACAAATACTACTTTATCCAAACATTCTTTCTCAGAATCATTAAGTATTTCATTTATATCATCCATATTAATGTGTTCAATACTTATGTAGTCATATACCATTTACCCCATCTCATTACATTATAATAAACAATATCCTCCTTCTTTCTTTTTCTTCGTTCATGATAAAAAATGACATAAATCCCCACAATATTTATTGCAGAAACAAGCGACGTCGGAATTATTGGGACGAAATAAATACGCGATATACGTGTAGAAATATTTATTACAACAGATTCTGAGCTATCCACAACATCTGTAATTACATGAGATCTATAGGTAAGAATAAATATATTTTGTTTGTACAATTCGTTGCGTTCATAAATAATATACATCTATTAATCTATAATCCACACTTTATACGAGCTAATATTAAAAAAAATGATATTTGAAATGTATAGAGCAAAAATCGCTATTTATAATTTTCAGTAATCAGAATGTTTATGTATTCTAAGCGCAGGGTTACTTTTTTGTTCATATATTGATTTAAATAGGAGCCGAGAGAGCCACAGAGTTTTCAATTGATGATGTTTACATACCACTGAATAAATAAAAAAATAATCATAACACGCAACCATTTATTCTAACATACCTTTACAATTGCGAAATATATATTTTTTTCATTTCACGATTCTCATTAAAAACATGTATTGGTAAAGAAAATCCGTGATAATGGAATGAGTGTGGAGCGTATATTAAATACGAGCTAAAAATGTGACACGTAAATTCCACGGAGGGACGGGGTTATATGATTTTTATATGGGCATACAATTTCGTTAGCCTTTAAAATATTTGCAGCGAACGAACATATTTTCACTTAAGCACGGGATCGTGACAAAAGTTTTCACATTTCATTTATTATTAAGCTCGTTCCTGCTCAAGTTATATGGTGTGTAAAAATTTGATCCACAAGAAGTACTGCTTTCCTTCTCCAGAACGTTAACGGCATAAATAATTTAAAAGCTAATCTTTCAGTTTGTGAATATATTTTTAAAGGCTTGCATTTATGTTAAAAACATTTAAAATACTCAACATGGAAGCATGGGATGATAAATGCATGGAATTTGTGGTTTAAAAATAGTCAAACACTAAAATTATCTTCTAAAAAATAACTAGAAATGATTAAAGATTTATTATACACATTTAAAAGCAAGCGCATAAAATTTAATATTAAATATTTATAATTACATTTACATTATATTGTATGTATTTTTGGCATATGATTATTAACATATCAACGAGTATATTGTATTTTTAATATCAAACTGCAACGACTGATACATCTAAGAATCGGAATGTTATGAAAATTACTTCAAACAAGTGCGTATTTATAAACACGTTAATATTTAACAATATGTTGTGAACATATAATAGAGACCTCTTGTTAATAGTATGATTCAGTGCTTTTGATTGGCTACATTTACGCACGGCTGCCATTATTGTAAGGCACACGTGTACAATACAAACTATTGTCATTATTGTGTGTCATATACATCCACATACAATGTAGACACGTTCGATATTATTTTCTTTTATTCATATATTGCACACTCACTGTACAATAAATATGACAACATGATTAACTGTCCAATCTATAAAAAATCATACTACTAACACTTTACCTTAATGCTAGTTACAATCGCATATAGTTTTTTATTTTTTTATTTTGATATCGAGATATGAATTTTATGTACAATAAATTTTGAAATTGTCAATTTCCTTACACAGTCTATGAAGAACAAAAATGCTTAGCCTATTTTAACACTTAAATTTCTACAATTTTTACAAGATTAAATAACATAAGTATTGACAATATAGATACGCGAAATGTTAATCTAATATCACAAACATTGTTTTTGTCTTTCAAATATTACAATTTAAAATAATATCAGCAACGTTGCAATGAAAAGGAAGCTAGGCAAATCTCTCCCAACATTAGAAAATGCTTTCAATCTAATCTCATTCTGTACGGGGTGGCCGTAAGTTTCTTCAATCGACTGCATTAATTCCTTTGGACAAGGTAGTGTCTCTAAGGGGATATCTGTCAATTTAATAGCTTTATTCGCTTTCGGTTTTTCCTTATCGTTGTTATAATCGTCATTTTTATCGTAATATTCGTAGTTGTCGTCAGCTAAGACATTACCATTATCTACTTCTTCATCTTTCGTCTCACTGAGTCGTCTATCGTTTGCCGGGTCGGGAACACAGGATATTTTTTCGAGGGCATGTTTCATTGTATTGTCTTGAGTTTCATTACGCAGAACATATATCCAGGATAGACGACAGTTACAGTTGAGTGGGTTACCTGAAACAAAGGAGCGTATTAGATTTAATGCGCAGAACAATTGCAAATTACAACCATCTCGACCTCTGTAATTAGCGAAGTCAAGCCTTTTGTGTCATTAACCTCGAAATCCTTGGATACTTAATATGCATCACAAGCATTGAGATTGCTTCTTTGAAATTCAAATTTTAATAGTTTTTTCTAATCTAACGAGAGATCTTCGCGTTCATTAATTCTAATGGACCTAATTAAAATTTTATGCACATTTTTATCACTTCGCTGAAAATGCACTTTTCCCCTTTCCATATATTATAGGATTCATTATGCCTAAAGGACCTATTATTTTCTAGAATATATACTAAGAAATGCTATTATCTAACAAAGAGAAAAGTATTTGCCGACTCTAGGGAATAATTAAGAGCGCCGAACCTTTAAATCATTTACTTAATAAAGCCGTTAAATAAAAATGGATATAAAAGTCTCATAGCTTGTAAGCAGACCTTGAATATATAATCGGAGTAAATAACGTAAGACTAAGGGCCGTTTGGGTACCATTCATTTACCGCTTATCCTACCGCCATAATTCCATACTACTCAAAAAACTTGACATCTTAAATATAATAATTGCTTAAGATAATTGCCTCACTTGGTGACCGTTTGCCATACTACTCGTCTTTTATTTCCAAAATTTATTAAAATATTAAACAAACACTAATATTGGTCCGTAAAAAAATAATAATTTGCTCATTCTGGGACACGTTTGTAAAATGTTCAAAATTTAAGCCGTTAAATAAAAGATAATAGTTAAACTATGAAGTAAATATATTACGGCTATTCATGCGAAAGAGTCAATTTAAATTCAGGGAACGTTTCAGAATTATCTACCAAAGTTAGCAACATGGAAACCTGCGAACAGATAGTGGTACCTCGGACTTAGCGGAGAAAAATGGCTTCTATCCTTGGATAGCACGTGCGGCATCCATATTCGTTGTAAGAACATTTCATGTTGAATCGAATTGACGTTGAAATATTGCATATTGGAGCTACGAGGCTATTACCATCTTATGTTGAACAAATATTTACACAAGACAGCTCTGATAGCAGAAGTTTACTTGAAAATTATTGCTACAATAAATTGTAAAAACATTTCGTAAATCGAAAATGTTGTTATTTAAATTACCATTCATTTATGTAACCCCAGGGACGTTATAAATATATTCAGATAATATAATGCTTTATCACATATTAAAATAAATTTAAAAATTGATAAAACAATATCTGAATATCTATATAAAACCATATGATTTTTTATTTATTATATAAAGTACTATGATACCACATCCCGCAGTAGTTATTCTGAAAATATAAGAATGTGTAATTTATTAGCAAATCGACCACAGCACCTATTCGTTCATAATATGCGATGTTGTTTTTTCATTAAACTCTTATAAGCACTTTTAAATTAAATGTTAAGCAACCATCGGAATGTACATTCAACCGAGATGAATCGGTAAGAAACTCAGTTACGCTTTTCCATCAATTATCTTAAATTTTTATCTTTTTTCAATCATTTAAATTTAATTCACAAATGTCTTCTCATCAGAGGCCTGTAAGAGGCTGCTGGAAGCAATAAGGCCGCATTGCAGTGTGCAAGCACATTGTACTAAGCCGAAACTTTAAGCTAAATTATTTAATAAATATAGAAAGAACTTGTTTAAAATAAAGGTTTTTCCATTAAAATCTCTTAATAACGTAGATATGTTAATTATATTTTGTGTAGTTCTTTTTAATTTATAACAATATAATCTATTAATTATTCCTTAAAACAACACATCCAACTAATATATTTCCTATCTAAAAACTGAAAAAATAATAATAGTAATCATAAGGTTAGCAATATACTATAAGTTTAGGAATCTCTCTAGACTCGAAAATAGTGAAATACATTACTTTCCTAACACAGTTGAGATTAGCTTAAACGATTTATATTGCTCGATTAGTATTATATTTGGGCATTATTTTCATAGTTATTATTAGTACAGCATATTACTTTGAGCAGTCCGCTCTATCTACAATATGAGAGTTTGAGACATTGGGATATTTTCAACGACATAGAAATACTTGCAGCATCACAATCCACTTACAACAATATTACTTACAAAAATAACTTTAATAGAATCTGAAACAATTAGTTTATTAACATGGGAAGTAAGGTAAAGTTATAATACCAAGTTTCTGATCCCGCAAAATCAATACATTATTTACTATAATTTAATTTTATAGATATTTTAAAATTTGCCAATAACCCATTTTCAATTTATACTAAAAAGTAAAAATATCTATATAAAACCATATGATTTTTTATTTATTATATAAAGTACTATGATACCACATCCCGCAGTAGTTATTCTGAAAATATAAGAATGCTGTAATTTATTAGCAAATCGACCACAGCACCTATTCGTTCATAATATGCGATGTTGTTTTTTCATTAAACTCTTATAAGCACTTTTAAATTAAATGTTAAGCAACCATCGGAATGTACATTCAACCGAGATGAATCGGTAAGAAACTCAGTTACGCTTTTCCATCAATTATCTTAAATTTTTATCTTTTTTCAATCATTTAAATTTAATTCACAAATGTCTTCTCATCAGAGGCCTGTAAGAGGCTGCTGGAAGCAATAAGGCCGCATTGCAGTGTGCAAGCACATTGTACTAAGCCGAAACTGTAAGCTAAATTATTTAATAAATATTGAAACGATTTGTTTGAAATAAAGGTATTTTCCATTAAAATCTCTTAATAACATAGGTATGTTAATTATATTTTGTGTACTTCTTTTTAATTTATAACAATATAATCTGTTAATTATACCTTAAAACAACACATCCAAGTAATATATTTCCTATATATAAAAATTGAAAAATAATAATAGTAATCATAAGGTTAGCAATATACTATAAGTTTAGGAATCTCTCTAGACTCGAAAATAGTGAAATACATTACTTTCCTAACACAGTTGAGCTTAGCTTAAACGATTTATATTGCTCGATTAGTATTATCATCATCATCATCATCATCAACAGCCAATCATTTTGTCCACTGCTGAACATAGGCCTCTCCCAAGGTGCGCCAAAGCTCCCTATTAGTATTATATTTGGGCATTATTTTCATAGTTATTATTAGTACAGCATATTACTTTGAGCAGTCCGGTCTATCTACAATATGAGAGTTTGAGACATCGGGATATTTTCAACGACATAGAAATACTTGCAGCATCACAATCCACTTAAAACAATATTACTTACAAAAATAACTTTAATAGAATCTGAAACAATTAGTTTATTAACACGGGAAGTAAGGTAAACTTATAATACCAAGTTTCTGATGCCGCAAAATCAATACATTATTTACTATAATTTAATTTTATAGATATTTTAAATTTTGCCAATAACACATTTTCAATTTATACTAAAAAGTAAAAACAAATAAGACATGATACTCTGTACAATATTATAATTGTAAATAATAGAAAAGTGGATTATTATTGATTTTCATGTAGGATATGTAAATTTATTTTCAGATCTGTTAATAATATAGTTAACAATAATTAATAAATCATTGGTAAAGAGTATTAACTGAGTATACAGTTTTTTCTCTCTCAGTACAATCTATTTATTTAATTGTTTATTTTACAAACACACTATCAATATACATATTAAACAATGACACACGCAACATACAAAAAAAAAACTATTTTATGATATGCATATCAATTACATACAATGAATGTATGAATGTTTCATAGATGACTGCGGAAACATGATTTTTAAAAATAAAATATATACTAAAAAAAATACCTATTCTTTATCATGCCAAGCGTGCTTATAAAAACTGAAATAAATCACTTGTACACTTTCATTTCGTTATCTGAGTATAACTTTGATAAGTCAAGTTGTTTAAAAGTTACACGGTCTTAAACATGCACCAACCATTATTTATTTGACTTCACAACAAATACTATAGCTATATCTTACTATAGTAAAAAGTCATTTTTAAATAGATTAAAAATGATTATGTTGACTTATCATTCAAGTCAAAAAAGGTATATTTAAAACTATAGCCTGAAATAAATCCACACCTTTGAATAGTTTAGTAAAGCTAGTTTGCATTTCCGTTTGTAAATATGGCGTAGCCTCTATTGCAGCAACGATATTCAATTTTTCATGCCTTTGAATTTTAAAAATGTATTTAAATATATCGGATTTATCATTTACCCTGTCATATAAGAACAGTTTTTATCACTGAAATGAATATATTCAATTTCATTGACCGAATAACTTTTAAAGCCGAGGTAAGTCTTTATCATCCGTTCGATATATTTTGTTCAGAATTTGTAATGCGTTTTACTCACTTTATACAACGAGTGGTTCCTTAATAGGATTACCTTCCAAAGTTTAACTTAAGTTTATAAATTAAATTTTCGTAATAGATCTGCTATTGTCTCAGATAAATTGATTAAAAGAGTTATCTGTGGAATAAATTTGTAAAACGTTTGGTAACAAGATTCTCTTCATTGAGTTACAGAAGTTTAAAAATATATTCGAAGACTTCGAGTAATTTTTTACTTTAAATGTTGTCGTAATTTGCTGATAAAGTTATACAAACAGATTAATTAAATATTGTATATATTGATGGATGCGGACTGCCCAAGATCGGGATGGTTGGCGATCTATGGGGGAGGCTTTCGTCCAGCAGTGGACGGCGAAAATGTTGTAATAGCAGTGAAAATATTGTATATTTGCTCTATTTTCAAACTTCTCATAACTTAGCAGATGGATTGAAATTTGTGTAACAAATGAGGAAATAGTTAAAGCTACACTTAAATGTTTGCTTTCTCGAACAAATATATAACTTGTGCGAATTTTATTTGCCATTAACAATTATAGAAAGCTCCAATTATTATTATTATAAATGTACGCTTCACACTCAACAGAACCTCCCCTCCCCTCCCCTCCGTTTCAGAACTCCCTCAATATCAACGGAAATCGGGAAACGCGAACGTTATCAACAAAGTAACTAGTTTTGCCAACTGCTTAAACCAATAACAACAATCCGTGCAAATATATGTGATCATTAGAAAAGTACTACTGTTGACGCATTTAAGACCAATCCTTGGAAGTAGTTGTTTAATAAGATTTATCTAAATATTGAATATAGTAATTGAAACTTTATATAGTTAAGATAAAAAAAGAAAAAGAGCAGTCCGGTCTATCTACAATATGAGAGTTTGAGACATCGGGATATTTTCAACGACATAGAAATACTTGCAGCATCACAATCCACTTAAAACAATATTACTTACAAAAATAACTTTAATAGAATCTGAAACAATTAGTTTATTAACACGGGAAGTAAGGTAAACTTATAATACCAAGTTTCTGATGCCGCAAAATCAATACATTATTTACTATAATTTAATTTTATAGATATTTTAAATTTTGCCAATAACACATTTTCAATTTATACTAAAAAGTAAAAACAAATAAGACATGATACTCTGTACAATATTATAATTGTAAATAATAGAAAAGTGGATTATTATTGATTTTCATGTAGGATATGTAAATTTATTTTCAGATCTGTTAATAATATAGTTAACAATAATTAATAAATCATTGGTAAAGAGTATTAACTGAGTATACAGTTTTTTCTCTCTCAGTACAATCTATTTATTTAATTGTTTATTTTACAAACACACTATCAATATACATATTAAACAATGACACACGCAACATACAAAAAAAAAACTATTTTATGATAACAAGAACCATAAATATGACCCAACCGAAATCGGATTGCAAACTAACATAACATTAAATATTTAGGCTTGTGATACTCTTAGATACCATTGTATGTTTATTATATATTAAAACCTAATTTACGACAGTAAGCCAGTCCTGGAGATAAAGACAGTAAGACCCTACCATTTCCCTCAGATTACCTAACAAAATACGATTCTTATTTTCAATAGCTGCCTTTACAGCTACCGAAAATCCATTTATGAATAATATAGAGGATTAAGCACGCACTGCTGTAATAAAATCGATCCTATTTTATAAAGGTGTGCACTTATTTATTTGTACGTATCGAATTGAGTATATACGATTGTAAGTAAAGCAGAAGTTATTTCCTTTTGGTACAGGATGTTAAAAATAAAAACACACCATTATAATACGGCCGATTTGAATGACGCAGGTTCGAACCCATCCTTGTCCAAGTCCGACTGATGTCGTAACCACTCTTAACACAAACTTTACGCTTAACAGACGAGTAAAATAGAAATAAAAGTGAATCCTAGAAAACAGGCGTCGCTAGTATTCTTAAAAGTAAAATAAAAAAGAACATAAAGCAATTCGCATCGAAAGAAGCTCTTGTATTATCTTGTCTTATTGATACATTCTTCACATAGAATGTGCTATTGAGGTTACATCGCCGCGTCGTAAATAACAATTCAGAGGCATTTTATCATTTTGATCCGATGTAAAAACCAATATAATACCAAGTGTATTTGTTGAATCTTATTGAAAAAAAATCATGAAATGATAAAACTTGCTGCAAATATTTTATTTTATTTTATTATATAGATGCCAAATAATTTGAAACGCAATTAATTGCAAACAATAAAAATTAAAAATACGACTTTAATGATTACGATTCTTGACTGAAAAACTCAAAATTGTTTTTCAGGCAGTGAAATTGAAAAATATGGCAAAAAGTGGCTTAACACCTATTCATTCCAACTTTTCAAGCTTTCACACTTTCCGCATTGTAAAAAGACAAAGCAATTTGAATTTCATAACTGAGCCCGGGTTACAGCGAACTTCTGTTTACGAGAAGAAAAAGTAACAAGAAACGGCAGAACTAAATTTATAACAAACTCGACCGTCCAAAGTTTTAATCCTATTTAGAATGAGGGTAATAGAAATGACTTATTTGATAAGGATTATTTTAATACAGTCGTATATAAATATTTCGTAATAAATTTGAACTTGACTGCTTTTAAAATTAAAATTATTTTACATCAACTATCAGGTTGCACGATATAAACATGTGATCGCGAGATATAAAGGCGCTACACAAAGTAGAACTTATTAGTTTTTGATGCAGTTTTTATTTTTTGAAATTTTCCCTAAAGTAATAAATTACAATTTTTTGACAACATTAGATTTATAATTGTTTTGAGTAAATTTATTTAATAAGCTAGGTCGTAAATTAAACCAATACATGCAACCCACTTTTATAAAGTAGAAGGTCTTTTATGAAGTTGACAAGAATTGTATTGTGACATTAATCGCAGTTCTTGGCATAACGATGGCCTTCTAAGTAGGTCGCAAGTGAAGTACAAAAGAATGACGTCAGACAAGTTTTAATCATGCGAAATATCGTTGGGTACTTACCGTCTAAATAAACCACAGATGAAAGGGATTTGTCATTTTCTACAACAGGTCGTATTGTTTCGTACGATATCGTCGTCAAAAGATTGTCTCTTAGATCCAACACGATGAGACTTCTTATATCTTCAAGTATGTCCTCGTAAAAACTTGTCAGTTTATTCCCCGACAACGTCAACTTTCTCAATTGCGTTAGTCCCCCAAACGCTCTCTCGGATATATATTCTATAGCGTTGTTATCTAACATCAATTCTTTCAAACCCCACAACTCGCTAAATGCCAAGTTTCCAATCATATTTATCTTATTGTTTCTTAAGTTTAATCGCGAAAGATTCTCCAAGCCCTCTAACATTTCCCTAATTACTACTGATATATAATTGTTATCTAGTTTTAGTTCGATCAAATTATTTAAGTGTTTGAAACAACCTTCGTGCAGTAAGCTTAAATTATTATTCGATAAATGTAAGACATGGAGGTTGGGCAAATTAAAAAATACATCCGTTTTTAATTCAGATATTTGATTATCATCTAAACTGAGATTTGACAGCATCATCATTTGCGAGAAGGAATGTTTTTCTAAATTTGTTATTTTATTCGATTTCAATACAATTTGACGCAAAGTAGAAGAATTAGTAAAAGCATAGGGATGTATAGTGTTGATTGTCCCAAATTGGATTGATAAATGCTTAAGTCTGTCGAGTCGAACGACAGCTTTCGCTGGAATAAATGTTAACGCGTCATCAGTACGAACATTGAACATCAGATGTTCTATTTCGGATTGTGAAGAAAAACTCGGCCATATTGAGTCGTCCTCAGTTAATCCACCTCCGAATATCCAGCAATCCGCTCGAGTCGCCATTTTAGGCTTATTACTGTCGCAGTAGCAATGTACTTTCGAACGTCTATCGACAATGTCGCAGACGTTGATGAAGATTGGCATTTGGTAGTGCCGTCTATCAATTTTGGGCTTCGTCTCGTTTTTGCTCTCGGTGACGGTCAATTTGACGGTCATTAGCGACGTGATGATTATGAGGTACTTGCTGATTTGTTCCATTGTGTTATAGGTATTACGAATAATATCTGAAACAAAAAGTTTATCTTTCATTAAATATATTCGTTCAAATCCAATTGAAATACATTCGTCCTTCGTCACGTCGTTATCCTTATATTTCATTCTGAAGTTAAATAAAGAGAAATAATATTCAAACAACTAGAAGTTTTTTATATTAATACATAAGTTTTTTTTTATGCTAATAAAAAAATATTTTTTTGTAGAGAAATGTTATTATTTTTAATTTCAATGAATTGACCATATTTTTATATTTATATTTTATTTGTTATTAAAAGAAAAGTAAGTTAATTACTTATTTGAATTAAGAATATAATACAATAAATTAAAAGGGGCCTAATAGTTAAAATAAGATAAGTTGCTGCTTATTTTCTTGAGTATTCTATTTAAGAGTTTCGAATTCATAGATTTCTGAATAATATAAGAGACCACGACATTGAATAAATATATAAAACTAACTAAGAATAACTAAAAACATAATTCATGGTTTTAATTTATGATGTGTTATTAATATATTGTAACACGCAATGTAAATATACAGGTCGCCAACAAACACTAAAATGAGGCATTTAATAAAATAACTAGTTTTGAAAATAGAAAGGTTAACTAAGATTTAAAATTGCTAACTTTATATTTACATGTCATCTGGAGCTCGCGTTAAAAATGTCGTGAGGTAATCTGCATACGTCGAACGTAAGGCTGACAAATGCAAATCCGCTAACACGTACTAAAAAGAAGCGAGGGTTTCTGTACACTTTTCTCTTACCGTTATACAAGACATTTGAAGAATTCAAGCTTTCAAGCTCGTTATTTTATATTCAATCAAAAAAGTTTCTAAGATTTTTTTTCATTATACATATGTGTAAACTTCTTAAATATCAGTTTTCAAATTTACCTGTCAGTCAAAACTACAAAATATACAAAATGACCGTGGTAGAAAACATAGATCACGGATTCAAGCCAGGTAATCTCATAGAAAATCTTAAAGAAACGTCGTTAGGAGACCTGCATTTATCGAATAGAATTATCATCTATTTTTTATATATAAAATCTAAATACATAAATCCGACACTCATCTTTGTGCAGCATTGAGACAATCACGAGCATTACTAGCTCTATATATTTCAAGAATTTTCATCAATTAAAATTTATTAGTTAACTTAGAATCATCACTTCTTCCCAAAAAATAAAACTTCCCGTGACACATGTTATTCGTTATGTTTATTAATCATCACTATCTTTCATCAAGACATATTAACCTAATTAGGCTCCGTAGGTAATTTGTACTAGGTTATGCCGTGACAAACTAATATATTTCATTGTCGGCTTAAAGGATTTCAAACTGGAGTTGCTACTAGGAGTTCACAAGCGGATTAAAAGTTCAGTGGGGATTTGCATTGTTAAAACGAAATTTTGACGCGGAAAAATGTTCAGCGGTATTTATGAAACTGCGAATTTTGCCAGTAGTTTTAGCAACTGCGATATAACAGCGTTAACTTTGAAAATGCAATTGATATAGCTACTCGTGGTGTTCAAATAGCTGACACTAGTTTTTCAACCCGACTTCGAACGGGTATGATACATAATATGACGAGCCGGTTGGCGTGGTAGGTAGATACTTGGCTTTCACGCCGAAGGTTGTGTGTTCGATTCCCAGGCCAAACATTTGTGTACATGAACATATCTGTTTGTCCTGAGTCTGGCTGTAATTACCTATATAAGTATGTTTTTACAAAATAAAAGTAGAATATGTAGTATATCAGTTGTCTGGTTTTCATAGTACAAGCTCAGCTTAATTTGGGATCAGATGGCCGTGTGTGAATAATGTTCCAGGATAGATGATATAACTTAGGTGTTGTATTCATTATAACAAGATGTAATCGGTTTATATATAAAGATAATATGAAGCTAAGCTATTACATCACCTGAGCTGAATGTCACTTCAAACAGATCTGTGACAAGTTTTAAGACAACGGTTAGAGTTATCACTTTAAAAACGGCCGGAGAATTTTTTTCTCCATTTCGCCGCGGTAACAACTATTCGAAAATATACAGCGTGTTCAAACAAACTATACAGCCTAAGAATTTAATTTACTACAATCGATTTTGTGGATGGTTGTTGCGTAAATCGTATATTGCGTATAACAGTTACCTAGTGTTTTTACAATATATTATGTAATCTTGTATATGAAATATAACAATTTCAAAATTTTCTAATTAGTAAAACTGTATTTATTATTCTAAATACCTTGCACACGGAAGGATGCAATACATCCTTCCTTACGGAGTCGAAAGCATAGCTTTATAAATTTATTTTTACTTCTCTCGTTTATATGATATTTGTAAAACAAAGAACAAGGAACATAACATCTTAATTCCCTTACCAGTATGACCACTTACTAGGTGGTCCCATTGCTAGTCTGCTAACTCATTTTCAATAAAAAAAGACTATCGTAAGCAACTTTGTTCCATCCAATACCGAAGGGAGTATCCGAGATTGCACATACTCGTAGTACGAACAAATATTTTCATAAGATTTTATTTAACTTCACCCGTAAGTATATGTGGGTCAAATCGTGCAACTGAATTTCAAATCAGATCCAATTAATTGAGTTGATATTGTGTACACTTTTGTGGTGCTACAATTAAAATTGATTCGTTTAAATTTAATATGTTAAAAAATTACACGGATCAAATGAAAGTTTGTTTAAATTATTTATAGGTTTACATTGTTTTCAATGTGAACATCTATTGGCACGCATATAGGGAGGTAGGGCTTTGTGCAAGCTCGTCTTGGTAGGTACCACCCATTCCTCAGATATTCTCCCGGAAAACAGTAGTACTTGGTATTGTTAGTGTTGGGCTACACTGCTGGGCTAAAGGCCTCCACTCCCTTTTTGAGGAGAAGGTTTGGAGCTTATTCAGGTTAATTACAGGCACAAGGGGCATAAAATCTTAGGTCCCAAGGTTGGTGGCGAATTGGCGATGTAAGCGATGGTTAACATTTCTTACAGTGCCAATGTCTAAGGGCGTTTGGTGACCACTTACCATCTGGTGGCCCATATTTTATGAACGAATCTTTACGTTTTATTTTTATTTTACTGCTTTATTTATTTTATTAAGAATTATTATTAATTAATTATGCGTTTCACGTCTGCTGGGCGTCCATAGACGGAAAAATGGTTTTATTTTAACGTTCTGGTGACATATGAAGAATTATCATAAAGTAATATACGAACTATAACTAGTTTCAAAAACATTTAAAACTTATTAATCAAGTAGTATCAGTATTCAATAACTGTCTAACGAAATACATTCTGTATTAAAGTAACAAGTTTTCGAATTTTAAAATACTATTGATCTTGGCCATATTTATAAAGTTTTCATTGAACGAGACTAGTCTCACGAGACTATACTCGGGGAGTTTGAAATAAGAACACTTGAGTCAATAACGAAACTAGATTATTATCTTTGAGATGATATCATTAGATGAAAATCTTCAGACTTCATAATCAAATAATCACGATCACTTATTAATCGATACCGAATTCATAAATTAAAAATTAAGTGTACCAAGTCAACGTGTTATTTTAAATATGTTCGTTTATTATGCTGTAATTAATTATATTTACTTTTTTATTAAATTTGGGCCTCAGGTATGATCAACCGTTTTTGACTGCCCATATTATCAAATTCGAATTTATCGCTCTTGGGTAAAATATTCAATGGTGTCTTGTGACGAAATTACTGATAACGAAATATGCCATGTAGGATTAAATATATATAACGTTAGATAAAAATAATCACATAAGGTCAGAGTTGATATAATTTGTACTCAAGGCACGCTCGATAAGGCAGAGAACACAAGACTAACAGCTAGAAACAACGAGAAAATCTCAATAACTTTTATTAGCACGACCAGGGATTTGAACTCGGAACATTGGGATCTCACAATGAGTAAAAGCTAACCATTTCAAAGACATTAACTTACATATAAATTTATGTACATATTCCGAGAAGCTCAAAATTTTGGCTTTTAAAAATTGAAGCCATTACAAAATGGATAGTTAATAAAATCTATAAAAAACGGATTCAAACTTTCTTGATATACAAACAAAAACTTTTAATTTCAAAACGAATGAAACGAAATAATTTCTTTCCATTCAACTCAAAAGCAAACAAAAGTTAAACTTTAGAGTTTGTTAACGATATTTCCGTTTTGTAGCTTATTTTAACGAGTTGATAATACAGGTACGGTATTTTTTTTTATTTCGAGGAGCAATTAGCTTGAATACGCGAAGTAAATAATTCATTCGGTAAATGGTCGGTTGGACGATAAGGCTAGTCGAATATTAATTTGTACGCACGTTTCCTGACGTATTTAGTTGTTTGTAAGTTCGTAAAGATATCAAGCTGAATTACATTTTTTATCGAGACACAGAAGCCCACTAAAACTACAAGTATAAAAGTATAAGTACTAGTTAATGCTCAATCAAAGTTACTCATTTATATTGAAATAATGAAATATAATGAACGATAACTTTACTCAAATAAATATTTGTGGTATAGTATTTATTAACTGTCATTCATTTTTGATAGCTATTTTTTTTAAATATATTTGCCTAATAATTAAAAAATTAAATAATAATATATATAATTTTAGAAATATTTAAACAATGACAATGAGGGAAAAAATACTAAAGCACGGAGTAAAATAAAAAGTGTTTGGTTCTATATTTTCTATATTCTTTCTTTCTTTTCTATATTTGTTTATTTATTATCATTATTTGACTGTTGTTGTTTCTCTAGCTAAGTAATATGGTTTTAGAAGCTGAGATTCTGGATATCATATGGGTTTTTTTGTCAATAAACATTGTTTGTTTACCCTCCCATGCCTCGGATAGCACTTAAAGCCGCTGAATTTGCGCGTGAAGTCTCGATCAAGCGAACTTGATTTTTCCGCTTAAAATTTGAAATAATCGTTTTTCTATACATATATTTTCAATACTTACAATATTACGAAACCTTAATCAAAATTAAAAGTTTTTTATAAATTCTTATACATAGTAATATTAGCAGTAACAACAAAGCAAATTTATACACAGGTCATTAAACTTTGAACATATAAGATATACACATAATTCGTGTACACATGTGACTGTACCGATCGATCTAGTTTACTCCGGTTATATCCAAGTTTTCGATAAGTTATCTCGTGGGCACGAAGCATGCTTGCTTTTAGAGGAAACTGATTTAGGCACAAACGCTGTGACGTCAAAGGTAAGTAAGACAGACCCGACTTAGTTTAATGCTTCAATGTGGACGTTATTATATTACGTAATATAATAATTTTATAATCACATTATACACTCTTATGAATGAAATTAATAGGATTATATTCATATTTGACCTAATTAATGAAACCATATAAAGATTTTTCTCTCGGTATAATTATGACAACCACTGTCTAATTTATTTTTGAGAATATGATTACTTGATAATTAAAATTGTTTTATATACACATATTATATTATCTAATATAATCTCGTGCAATTTATATTGTGAGTATTATATAATGCACATCATATCTTACATTTTGTTTTAAATATGTTAATTTTTTATTTAATTTATTCATTCATTAATCTATTTCAAATATGTTTAATTATTTTGACTGTGTTTATACCGTTATAATTACATACTCATATTAATTGCTTGGTGGCATTGTGCCTGCCGGGTGGGTACCAACCACTTATACATATTCTACCGCTTAACTTACATTTTGTTATTTTCCGGTTCGTAGAGTGAGTGAGCCAGTGTAACTGCAGGCACAAGGGACATAATATCTTAGTTTTCAAGGTCGGTGGAGAATTAGCTATATAAGCAATGCTTATATTTCTTTCGGAGCTAATTCCTGTGGCCTCAAACATTGTATCCCTTAATAGCAATACTTAGTATTGTTGTATTCCTGTGGGAAGGTTGAATTAGCCAGTGTAAATACACGCATAAAAGACATCACACCTTAGTTTCCAAGATAGGCTATGGTAAGGCTCATTAGCTATGTATAAGTTTTGGGTTAGGTTCATGGTTATATTTCTTACGGTTCTAATGCATATAGTCGGTAAGAGCACTTACCATCAGATGGCTCATTTGCCCGTCCGCCCACTTATAATATATAAACTAGAATTTCTAGAGCATCTAAAAGAAATCTCGGATAGACGGATTGTAACCCTTTTTTTCAATATTACTATGTTGATTTTTTTTTTCATTACTAATAAATAAATAATAAAATAAAATATCTTTAGAACGTCATGGTTACCATCGAGTATAATGCTGATTGTAAGAGTTTGAATATAGCAGGAAATTGGACACTTAGGCTGATTGGCAGTGCACCTCATGCACGATACTCTCAAAGCGTGCGAGTCAATTCGCGTCGCTTCGATTTTACTAAGATTTAACCTATTTTATCTATTTTTATAATTTTTTACTCGTTACTTATGACAAAACAAGTTTTTGTATATACATATCCCTCTATAATCAAAATTCCAGTCCAATAAATAAGTCTTTGTAAAGATAACTATAGCTATAAATATGAACATGATGGGTTCAATACTTAATATTGCTGTGTTCTAGCTTAAATTTTGAGTAAGCTATTTTAAATACAGTCATCAGGACCATAACATCAGGTCACTGCACTGTCGGTATAAGGAGTGGCATCATCTTGCTGTACCAGTCTATATGGGGGACTATTTAAAATTACATAATCTATATCATAGATATATGCAGAAAATGGATTGAAATTGAATGATACAGCCCTATCATTGATTCCTCTCAATCAATCAATTTAGAATGCTGATACAACAAAAATGTTGTGCATTGAATCGTTAACAAAGTTACATTTATTCCTCAAATAGTACCGTAACAGCCTGTGAATGTCCCACTGCTGGGCTAAAGGCCTCCTCTCCTCTTTTTGAGGAGAAGGTCCACCATGCTGCTCCAATGCGGGTTGGTGGAATACACATGTGGCAGAATTTCAGTGAAATTAGACACATGCAGGTTTCCTCACGATGTTTTCCTTTACCGTAAAGCACGAGATGAATTATAATCACAAATTAAGCACACGAATATTTAGTGGTGCTTGCCCGGGTTTGAACCCACGATCATTGATTAAGATTCACGCGGTCTTACTAGGCCATCTCGGCCCAGATAGTAAACCAAAATAATTCTTAATTTTAATGCATTATATGTTTTTAATTTTCATTATTCTATTAGTCCCCTTCCCAGTTAGTTGTATCATATGAGTTTATATATACTATGACAAACTGCTACATAGTTTGCATCCTGAAACTATTACTTTGGTCGTATATTTTAATACCTAAGGTGCTCCAGGTACGAACACGGTACAGCAGTAATTGTATTAGCCATTCTGACATGTTATAAAGTAACGGTTGTTATCAATTTATGAACCTTAATCCTGTACACCAATGTTTATTAATTATTCAGAATGAACTGATGAACTATTTCAAGGAATATTTAACTTTTAATAAGATGATTAATTTGGTAACTATTTTCCTTGTATACCTTAACAAAGTCCTTGTTCTTGTATCAATTTTATTTATACGAACAAACTAGTGGTAATCGACTCATATATTTGGCTTGGTCTAAATAAATTGTAAAAGTTTTGATAAGTTATATAATGTTAGCTTATCTATCTGTTGATGTAGTGGCTACCGTAAAGGGCTGTTGATCCCGAGATACTGTGTTCAAATATTGGATCTGGTGAGATTGAGTTTTTAAAAAAAAGTATTAGTTTCATCTCGAAGTTTGGAAGTTGACAAATTTCGTGCCCTCGATAAAATAGATATTTTTGCGACGGATTTTTCGCTTTATTAGATTAATCGTATCAGATGGCCGTCCCATCTGATTATGAAAGTAAAGAAATAGAGAGCACACCTGATTTTGTATAATATATCCTGTACAGTATTGATCATCGAGTCTTGCTCTGCTCACTAGACTTTTCATATTGAAAATTGGCATATTAGATTCTTATTTTTTTTTCTTGGGCAACATCTCACCTATAGCCACAATTATTAATAAATACGACTGAACCCAACTTCCAAGTAGATTCGATTCCTAAATAATAACAGATATGACGGACTTAAGGTATTTCTAACAAGTGATTTGGTACGCGTATGAAATTCTGAGTAAGCACCAGTGATTTTTCATGTACATGATTTGTTTCAATAATCTCTTGCGGGTCAGTGGAGTTAAATATTGTGAAAAATCAAACATGTGTCGGTTAAAATAGTTTTACATGTTTAGCTGTGGTGTGATATGCTCTAGACTTTCTGTAGACATGCTCCACACCTATTTAAGAGAATGGAAGACTTGGTATTGTGATCATATTTATCATATAATTTAAAATTGATTAAAGTTCAGAAGAAGTAATTATTATAAAATACTACAGAATAAAACTCACAAAAAAGGTAAGTCTCCTATAATCAGATCCAACAATACTTGAGTGTTCCTTGAATTTAAGAGAGGCAATCGAAATTAGCTGCCCAATTTGAACATTCGTCAACGATTTAATACTAGATACAATGAAAAATGAGTTGCCTTTGTTGAAATACGATAAATGTAGTTTATGTGCAACTTTACAGAATACATTTTATAATATTAGCAGTAGTAGTATCACCTAGCAGTCGTAGTGTCACCTATCGTTAATATTAAATAACAAGAAGCAAGATTGAAGCGGGCAACTGATGACGTAATTGAAGAAGGTTTTATTGCCTAATAACGTTACTACCATTAATACGAATAACAGATCAGAAATTATAAATGTTGACCATTCTGGAAAAACAGAAACATCCTTATATATTTATATAATTATTATCTTTATATAATAATTAATCATCTTTAATATTAGTAATTAATATTAATTATTAATCATCTTCACCGTTCCTTCTGAATCGCTCTTCAATTCTGTATTTGGCTGCATCTTTCCGAATCATTTTCGTTTATATTATTACAGATTGACCTTTAGTATTTTTAATTATGTGAAAAACTTATTTTTTATTAAACTTTATTTTTTGAATATGGCAATGTTGAATGGCAACTTGTGTAATATAATATACTAGTATATCTTGGATAAGACATCTATAATATATAAAAGTATTAATAGATTATTTAGGATAGAATTATCCTGAATAAATATAATGATTATACAAATATATAGGATTTTTTTTAACGGCTATCAACATTACTTGACTTATCTACCAATGTATGTGTGTTAGTGTGGTGTAGTAGGTATAAAGTAAGGTAGGGTCATAGTCGTTATCGGTAAGGACGTCATCAATTAACCCAACGAAGTCAATAACCATTGACTGGATGGACTTTACAGAGAACTCAGCTTTAATTCAACCTTATAAATAGTTGATTCCAGTGCCACTAGAAAATTTGCTTTGCTTGAAATGTAGAAAAAACGAGTAATTTGAACTTATCATTTCATACGTACTAATGTTTACTTATTTTCCAAGTATCAGTAGCCTTTCATACTGGATATACATAATGTGTAGATTTACCGTCTTTAGAAATAAAAGAAAGAATATTAAAACTATATATATTGAAGGCATTAACCCTCACGTGCAGAACCAATATGGATTGTGGATGAAAACATTATGCCAGACATTACGACTACTCTTAAACTAACTGACGACCATCTGGATAACAAGCGAACCATAGACAAAGCGATCATGTATCAGAATCGAATTGAATACAATCTTCTTACTTTATAACACGTTTTACATTACCTTTTTGTTTACGTTAAGATATTTGCGTAATACGTTACGTAAGAAGTAGAAAAGAAGGAATGGCTTATATCGTATATTTTTTGTGCCACACAATCTTTTCAAGAAAAGTCGAGTATACCTCGAACGCAAACCATAAAATCAAGTATAATTATTTCTATAAATAAATTAGCTTGAATACTATTTTTGAAACCTAATCTTATGTCATTCCTTTTTTTTTTGATGAACAGAGGGCAAAGAAAGATCGGTCAACTACAGTCTAGGGCTATCGAAATTGGCACGGACAAGAATCTCTTTATCTATATTCCTTTACGAGTATCCCTTTCGACTCTAATTACATTAGGTCATTGAAGGCGTCTGCTCTGAGCTCTTACCATCATTAAAACATTTTTATGTATACTGCCTTATATTAATCAACAGTTAGCATGTACAGAGGCAGATTATGAGGTCCCAGGTTCAAATCCCGCAAAAGGCCAATATAAGCTATTCTCATTAGCACCTCGGAGTTGAAATGTTCTGGGTTTTTCCGTCTAGAAATTCTCCGTAACAGCCTGGAGTTTGAACGTCAGCAGTATTATATTCCCATGTCTTAAAAAGCCCATAAATCTTTTGATCCTGGGTCTGATCTCTTTCCAGTCGTGTGTATTGCCATCGGACCATGAGAGTGAGACAATGCAGAGTGCATCAGTATGTGCACACACGCTTGTACATTACTAAATCTCATGCGCAATTTGGCAAATCTCGATGGCCATTATCAACTCTAATAACTTATAGGGAATAGCAATACCTTATAATTCATATTTAATAAGATTGGTAGTATTAGTGATAAAGTCTTTTAAAAAAACTCTTTTTAATATTTATAAGTAGCACTCCCAATATAGAAAGTTATTTGAATTAAAACTACTGTGTAGCTTCACGTCAGAACATCCAAGTTAACTGAATAACAATTATGGCTTTCTAAGTTTAGTTAACTGGAAGTCGGTTATCGACCGATCTCTTAACTAAGTGTCTAGCAAGTTTAATTTCCTCGTTCAACCGTTAGGCAATAAAACACTTTATTTAAAAATAGCCAAAGTGATGCACTTTTTTTATACAATTAAATAATACTACAAAGGGAATGTAAGTACATACAACAGACGTGAAATATATTATCTGTTCACTAGAGCTATTTTGTAAGAACGATCACACTATCGTAGAAACGACCGTGAAATGTCAGAAATATATAAACAGTATAAAGCGACATTGATTATAATTATTACACCTAATATATAATACATGCATCAAAACAGATACGAACTGAGGCTCTTACTGAAAAGAGGCACTATTTTATGCCAGAAAAGTCACACTCAAATATGACCTTTAATTTTACTTTAAATAGAAACTATTTAAAAAAACCTCTGGCGTACGTTTTACTTGGCTTTTAAACTAAAGCCCTGCACTTAAACGATTTCGTTCTGAAACTATCAAAAGCATTAAATTCAAACTTAGAATACATTTCACTAAATTATATTTTATTTGATATAATTGTTAAATCTATAAAAATAAAAATGAATATTTATATTTTTATTTTCTATGCAATCTTAGAAGAATCGGTAGCTAGTATTACATTCATATTTCTCCTTCATAACATATTGTTCACAATGTTAGTTGGATAAACTAACATTAATACAAGATCCTGGGTGAGTTGTTCTATAATCTTAACGAGAACACAGCGCAATACTTAGTTGCCTATTAGAATACATCGCAGAATTTATAATTACTCTAAGACAGGTAACACTTACGTAATCAGTCATGGAGTTTAGTGAAGGCAAAACTTCAGACATAAAATTCGACACCAAACTAAGATAATTCTGGTACACTGGTTTGATTTATGATTTTAGCAAACTTCTTTTTCGTTGAAAATGTAGTTTCTTAAATAGGCTTTTTGCATTTTCTCATTGAATACATACCATTTAAATGTTCACGAAATGTTAAAAAGTTGATGCTTTGTAGAGATTACATTTTCATTTTGTTTCTGGATCAGGTTTTCAAGAAAAAAAACTAAGGTTCTTATTAAGTATATAAATAATCGTTCATTACAGCTTAATTCGTTATTATACGATATTTAAAAATATCAAAATTTGCATACGAACAAGTATACGAGGTAAACAAACAAAATTTGTAGTAGGTTAACACAAAAAACAAACACAACGTTCATAAACTTTTATTAAATAAAATAAAAAACATTTTTTCGTATCATAAACATTAACTAAAGAATAATAAATACTGACATATCCTTGAATAACTCAGAGAAAAATTTAATTCTACACTGTTGGCAAATTTTAAATGTTAGTAACTGAATAAAATAGGGTGCCAAGATTACATGAAGAGCGCGCAAGTTCGCGTTTACGGTAACCTTTTGTGTTTAACCTCTGCAGTGTAAGTGGTAGATCAGCGAAACGTGTGGAAATAGAAGTTTTGTCTAAACTAGACGAGAAACAGTGACGAAGTAAACTCGAGTTTTATATTCTGTGTTTAACTTACAAATACACCTTTATACGTGGAATATCTTCGAGTTCTTTTGTATCTCTAAAGAATTACCAGTTTTTACTTCTTAGCCTAGAAATATGCACATACAATTGTATATTTGTATATTGTATATACGTTTGTAACGATAACTAATAATATAATAGTATATAATTATTATTCGTGAAATATAATTTAGTTAGTTAGTGGGTAGTTTTTTACTGGGTGTTCCTGTGTATCAAGGTACCGGTGCGGCCCACATGAAGTGGAGAAAATGCGTTAGACGTTTTGCCAGCGATAAGATAAAAAGGTATCTAAGTATTGAAATCATTTAACGGCATTAGATTGAGCTATGTACAGTTTTATCATATCAGTACCTGTACATATTATAAGGAAACGATATCTTTTGCGGGAAATCGACTAGTAATTCATCAAATTATAATGGAAATGCGATTTTTTCAATATTATTTTACAAGAATTTCATATTATACTTATTTTAATAAACGTAAAGCTTTCAGTTCAAAATGTCTAATCTATTGTCTAAAACCATTAAGTAACTCAGAAATAACTCTTATAGTAATATTATTATTGCATAGGTATAATAAGAGTGATAATTATTCAATAACGTCAATGCAGATTGGATGTGAACTAAAATTTTATTATATAAAGTAAAGTAACCATCTGTAGATATCTTCTTAAGGTTTTTCTTAAATTCAGTGGTGCTTGCCCGAGCTTGAACCCAAAATCCTTGGCTAAGATTCAGGTATTCCATCTCATTAGGGAGTTAGGTGACACATTGGTCACCTCGGCTCATGTTATTAGATATATACTTGTAATGATATTCATTCACCATTAAAAACTGGAACACAGTTTATAAAAGCAACTCTGTCTGCCTGTCTATCTATTTGTTACGCTTTTAACAACTAATAAAGGTATTTTGATGAATTATATTTGACTAAATTAAGACATACATAAATATGTATACCTTACAACTGAACTTCTGAAACGTTAGCGAAGCTGCGGGCAAAAACTATTTATTTATAAATATAACTGCAATAAAGGTTAATTTATAATCAAACTCCATATAACAATGACTATTATGAAATTACTGTTTGTTGCTAGCAATCATAGTTTGAATAAAAAGTAAATAAAAACAACATGAAGAAAATTTTAAGATTTTGACAGAATAGAGGCGTATCAAAATTCAAATTAGTGGCATTATATTTATATTAAAAATAAATCAATAAAATTGTGATATTTCTTTCTAAATATAATTAAAAAATAATCTTGATTGTGATATGAAGTACGCTTTAAACGAAAATAGAGCCTACAGTTCCAGTATATAAAACAATATCCTCGGTACATATTCAGCCGGCGTTCAGAGCTCTACCACAAAGTACATATCGACATTATAATTCCACGAAATTATATCAATCGTATTAATATCACGGGCCAATTTAAGTTCAATAGTAACTGATCAATTATCATTGATCGTAACCTTAATATGCGACATATCGGATGAATTATACACACATTGCAGTTATATTTTAATCTATATTATTATCTTTAAAACTTTTAAACAAGAAATTTAAAAGAGGAAAACGGATTAAATTAAATTTAGGAAATATTGGCTCGTATGCCGTGATAGTAGTCATGCCCCGATGATCAGTTGCTTTCAATTCATCAATCGCATTTAATGTATATCTGTCTCTGTTTGAAGTATCAATAGGTAACAATCAGTAAATATGTTATCTTTTGAGTATTCTCCTAAAATTCTTCTGATATTAAAGAGGAGAGGATTGAATAAATATATAGGTGCTTGTCAGTTACACGATATATTATGTATTTAAATGTATATCCGATATAAGTTTATTTCACCACGCTGTTTTCCTCACATATTGAGCCATTAATCCTGTTGATCATATCCTGGTTTGAACTGAATTATATTTATTAATATTTATAATCCTATGACCATATATATGGCTATAGTAAATAGTACAATCTTTGTTTTTACTAACGTAATATAATTCATTTTTTATTCAAACTGCCTATTTTTATTTAAACTTTTATTAAGTATGCCTTTAAGGTTTACTATCTTTACTGTTTCTCCTAGATTATGATATTAATAATTTATATGAGAAACAAACAACAATACATAAAGACAAAGTTCGTAAATTTGGTATTTTTCAAAGAAGTGAAATGTACATAATGATTTTAATTTATATAAAGTTACGGTTATATATTATACTAGCTAATCGTTCCGGCTTCATACGGTATAAGAGGAAAAATGTATATTTGCGTAATATCCGTTCTTATTGAGCGTCTCCGTCGGGGAAGGAGTAACTCTGGCAAATTTAAGTCAATCGGGCGGATAGCTTAGGAGATATGGTGATGAGTGATATTTCGCTTATATGTATATAAATAATGTTAAATAAAAGTTATTTTCACCGTATTGGTTTTTTCTATTCGTAGCCGATGTTATTTTCAATGTTTTTTCATCAAAAAAAAAACTCATAGCTTAATACTCGTTTCAATGTATACGATTTGTTAACATTTATAGTAACCTATCGGACCTAACTGTCAGAATTAATAATATGGTGTAACAATTATTTACCTTTTTTTATGTGTATGCGTGTCTGAAAATCACCTACCTTGTTATAATAATAATAATAATGTCCTCCATACCGATTTCGGCCACGGCAGCCAATCTCAAGAGAGATTAGCCAACTACGCAGGAGATAGTGCACAAGTGTGTGCGCATAATAACTTTTTATTGGCCCGACCTTCGAATTGAACCCAGGACCTCCGGGTCTGCGGTCTTACATCAAGCCACTAGACCAACGAGGCAGTCTACCTTGTTATATTTGCCAGGCGTACTACAAACGTTATGTTAGTGTGTGGGTTTCGATCGTCATTACTCATTTCAGCTACATCGTGTTTGTTACTTCATTAAGTGACGTATGTGTGCGTATCAAACCACACACGTTTGTTTAGTAGTGTTAGGAGACAATATAGGTGAGTGGAGATATAGTTTTAGAATATTCGAAAAATGATGTTTAAATAAAATATTCAGTTATAACTTAATACATACTCTATAGATCTTTCACTATAGATATGCAAAATTATGTCAAGGCTAGTGAATCAGCCTTACAAACTTACACAGGCAGTTACTTACTAAATATAAATAACCTTAAAAAAACAATTGAAATACATACAAAAAAAATACTAAACATTAAACATTTATACAAATAAAATGTACACCTATTATTAAAAATGGTGTCCCTTCAAAACGTAACTAAGCAAGAGACCTAAGTTGTGAAGCTTTTTATGCCCTCAATTAGCTCACTTATCCTACGCTTACCCTAAAACACATAAATACGACGTATTGATATATAGCACTATAATAAGTCGGTAACAAGTTTGATAAAGCCTTACAACCAGCAAAATCGCATTAATTAACGTCAATACGATTTTACGGGTTAACATAGTTGAGGGAATATTAAGTGTTGTTTGTATTTATTTAACTCTTTGTTATAGGTATCAGTGCAATGGAAAGAACGCGTGAATCTTAACCGATGATCGTGGGTTCAAACCCGGGCAAGCAACAGTGAATTTTCATTTCATTTATTTGTGTTTATTGTTTTTTTCATGGTCGACGGTGAAGAAAAACATCGTGAGGAAACCTGCATGTGTCTAATTTCATTGAAATTCTGCCAAGCCGCATTGGAGCAGCGTGGTGGAATAAGTTCCAAAGTTCCTCCTCAAAAGGGAGAGGAGGCCTTAGCCCATCAGTGGGACATTTACAGGCTGTTACTTTATAGGAATCAGAAATATTACTAATATAAAATTTCTAAGGAGAGCTTACTATAAAATACCTATTCTTTAAAATACAAGAAATATTTCTTTAGGATTCATTTTTGCAGATAAAATAGGAACTTTATGCGTACAATAATACGAAATGTAAATTTCAATATACAATAAGAAAATCCGATATATCCTCACTTATACAGTTTTATAATAACATGTTACAAGAACGTTCTCAAATACTACATGTTTACATAATTTGTAATATATCTTTTAGTATAATCGAACAAAACATATTCTGAAAATGTTCAATGATTATTTTATAATTTAGCGCCGCCTGTTCGAACTTAGTCCCTAACAATAAATAATGATATAATTAACTTATCGCTTGGAAGTTAATGAGTTCGATTTTCGAAAATCGAAATTCGACAATTTTTTTTTTTTACATTTAAAAGAATGTAGTCGTATATATGTGATGCATATTGCTTTCGTCTCTTATAACTTGAGATGTTTGTGTGTGTTTGTGCCTGTGAACGATACTTTTATCTCTTTTATCTTAACAACAAATATTGACTTTGAGTTTATTTCATGTTATCATGTTTCAGTCATGTTTGATTCGTTTTAAATAAATAAAGTGTTTTCTTTTAACAAAAAAATATGACACACTCATCCAGATCTATATGTTATATATTCTTCCAAATACATATCTTATTATATATTATATCATGATATCAAAAGCTATGAAACCCGTGTGCATCGAATTAATTTTTAAATTATTTATTTTCTGTTCTAATTACAAAAAAAAACACAACATAAACGTAACGAAAATGTCACTGTGGTTCGCGGTCAAGCAGGCCATTATTCACTTCAGCTTCAACCTATATGTTACATTATTACGCCTCTATTTGTCACACGATCATTATTTACACGGCAGTGTTTATAAACTGTAAATAAATCATTAGTCATTTCTTTTGTATGTCTTTATATACATATAATATACATAGGAGTTACTGAGTTGACTGCCTCGTTGGTCTAGTGGCTTTATGTAAGACCGCAGACCCGGAGGTCCTGGGTTCAATTGCCAGGTCGGGCCAATAAAAAGTTATTGGGTTCCCATCGGATTATGAGAGTTAGGGATTAGAGAGTGCACCCACACTTGTGCACTATAATATCTCTTGTGTAGTTGGCTAATCACTCTTGTGATTGGCCGCCGTGGCCGAAATCGGTCTGGAGGACATTATTATTATTATTACATAGGAGTTAACAACAATAACAACACTAATTACATTTCGAGACACATTCTAATTAATAAGATGATTGTAAGTTTTTCTATAACCTACAAATATATAAACTTATTTTTTTAAGGTTTTTCTTTTTAGGGTTGTTTTCATAGTTGTCAAACATATAAAAACTTTTCACAAGACTTTGTTTATATTAATTATGAAAAAATTCTTGTTTCCGACCGAGCTTTGCTCAGCTCTAACAATTATTAGTTATAATTTTTTTTTTGTTATTTTATGAAAATTTTGCACGCACCTATCTATCCTAGATATCTACAGATATCTTTAATAACAAAACCTTAGGAGAATAAAAAATAATATTTATTAAATAATATTATAAGATGTATATAGCTTTTATTTAGGCACCTATATACTATACTATATATTTTTAAATAAGTCAAGGGTGCGAGAGTTTGTGTATTTGTGTTTAAAGACCTTTGAATCAAGTTAGTGACCTATATTAGGCCTTTTACAAGCAAATCTAGATGTATTTTTGGTCTGAATTTACTGGTGCGCCAATCGAGTGTACGTCACTGTTCACTGCGGACGCGGGAGCAATTATTTATTTGAACAATATATATTTTATATAACGTTTAAATTTTACTAGCGGTGGGACTCAGTTCAGTCCGTCTGGGTTGCTTATCTGTTATTTTACAGCAAAATAGTAATAAATAATACCTGAGATCCGCTGATTACTGATGCTCGGGGATAAAGAGAGCCGGATAACATTTTATTTGAAATTGGTAGGCAGACCGGAAAGTGGACCACTTAATGGTTAATGGTCACCACCGCTCATAGTCATTAGTATTGTAAGAAATACCATCTCATACATCGCCAATGCTCTACCAACATTAATCTTGTTAGACTAGCTCACTCACACTACAAATCGGAAACAACAATACTAAATATTGTTGTATGGCGATAGAATATGAGATGATTTAGAAAAAACGGTATAAAAATCATATCGGTAATTCGATTTAAGATAGACAGAAAGACTAACGTGGCGTATGGACTTGGTATTATGACATATTGGTATTATAATGGTACGTTAATCCTATTTATAGACCTATCTTACCTGTATACGTCTCGACAGCACTGAGTGATATTTTACTTATAAAAATCGCTAAACAAAATTTGAGCACACTGTTTCAACTACAAGGCATTTAGAATTAGAGGATTCATTCGTTTCGTAATAGAGATACGTGCAAATATCCGATTTATACGTTTATAAGACGTAAAAACGATCGATAGAAGACTAAGATTCTAAGAATTCCTAAGAACAGCAGTACTTGGTATTGTTGTGTTTCGGTTTGAAGGCTGAGTGAGCTAGTGTAGGTTGGTGACGCATTTGCGAATTAAGCGATGGTTAACATTTCTCACAATGCCAATATCTATAGGCGTTGGTGACCACTTACCGTCAGGCCCATATACTCGTCCGCCTACCTATTCTATAAAAAGGATTCACTAATATTAGTGCAATTTAGCTTTAATAGTGCTAGTTCGCATAAATTTCTCTTAAGCAATAAAGCAAGTCTGAATACGTTTTAATTCAAGCATGTATTTTAGACGTGTATTTACTATAGCACTGATCGAGCAGTATGTCAGTGTTGTTCGTGGTCGCCGTGTTCATTATTTAAACAGTGCATCTATTTTACGTTTAAACTCTCTATTTATTGAATATTTTTTATGAGCTTTTGAATTACATAATAAATAAATAAAGATTATGTATAAAAATACTATATGCTATATACATCTAATCGTCGCCAAAGTCTTATTGTATTTTGTTATTTACATTAAATGTGAGAAATAAATAATCATTATATATGATGTAGGTTTGCTCAGTAGGTTGAAAACAAATATCAAGGGTTTCATTCCCGGTATAGTTGATTATAATTATTAATACTCCCTGAAATTGGAAAGCAGGTAAATTCGAGCCCCCAATTCTTCATTCATATCATATTGCTGTCCCATCAGATTATTATACCTGGGCACCTGTGTATACGCACACACACCTCATATCTCGTACGCAGTCATTTAAATTGACTTGGCAAGTATTCTTTATTTAACAGAAAGTAACAATCAAAATGAGTCATTTATAAAATTATTGAGATTTAGTTTGTCTACAACATTTTTCCATTATCAAATTAAATATAATAAGTATGAAATAACGGTAATAAATGAACCGTATAATCTTTGTCACACCTCGGAGTGTCATGTTGCGTCTTGACCTAAATCACGATTGTATAAAATCTTCAAAGAAATTTCACTCTTTTGTATATAGGCGATAGACCGTAAATCGCAAACATATTTGTATTCAAAGGACAATATGTCTTCATCGTGTCTCCTAGATAATGAAAAGTTATTTCAGACTACTTTATATGCATAACTGAAATATATGAAACAGCCAAAATATTTTTTGCGTTTATTAAGAAAGTTGTATTGAAGTATGGAAATGCTTATAAAATAGGTTGTGTTTTATCATTGCTTAAAGGTCTAATCTTTACTGATTATTTACGCATAAAAAAGGGATATAGGTTTTAATTTTTACGAAGACTTTATTGAATAAAGCGCTACATAAATTAAATCTTCAACTTCATTCATTCGACCCGTTAATTGTGTAATTCCTTTAAAGCATACCGATACATAAATATGGTTGCTCTCAAAAGGAGCTAATATATTTTTATTTTTTTATTGACTCACCGGTAAGCGTTATTTCAAAATAAACAGGAAGCTTCGAGTGCCTGTCAGTCATAGTTATTTTATAACAACTTAGCCGAAATAATGTTTTTCTTTATGTTGGCTTCGAAATATTTTGTAAATACTTCCTGTTATCCTTTCTTTGTATTTTTTTTGCTATGATCAGACGTAAACATTTAAATGATCATAAATATACAGAAATATTTTTTTTACGTTTTACGCTTCGAAATGACTAAAAAATGAGATCATTAAATGTTCAACGAGTATCTTTGTTGCGTATATTTATAAAAACACGTACATAATTATTATTCATAAATATGTACGTATGTGTATCTGTTCATTGAAAGCCCGACAGATGTGACACGTCGAGATTGTTTAATGAAAGAATTTATAATTATAGAAAACCAAATTTTTTTATAGATTAAATTGTATAAAATATAGTTTCGTTACTAAAATAAAACAAAGTTCGTAGTATTCGCACCATACATACAAGGGAGTAGAAAAGAGCCTAATGTGGTTTGCTGTCACGGCATACGTGACATTCTTATCCCCAGAGCCAATAGATGTTTGAAATCAACAACCCAATAGACTTGTAGTGCAGTTTTTGTAATTTTTAAGGTCAGACTAATTATTTTACTATTAAAACAATACATTCTCACAAATAACTTAAAATAAGCGTATAAAAATCTAGTTAGAATTTAAATCTATTTTCACAGTTCGCGGAACTAAATCGAAAACCAGCTGACGGGCTATCTAGATACGAGAGATAGTAACTGATGGCACGGCGTATGCATCGTGACTCACAAGAGCGTATCACGAAGAGCGTACTCACGAGTATTTCTAACTAATATTATAACGTAAGTTCTTTGAGATATTACGTAGATGTGACGTAATGAAATCGAATACTTTCCTTAAAATATCTCAATTACTAAACTTTCAGTATGGTAGTTGAACGATAGGTTGAAAGATTAATTTGTATTAACAAACATCAATTTTGGTGTAAGAATAATGTACAGCACTATATTTATATTGAAATAGCATTTTTAGGTGTAAATATAAAGTCATCATCATCATCATCATCAATCCTTTTTCGTTCACTGCTGGACATAGGTCTCTCCAATAGCACGCCTCTGAGCTATATTTTCAATTCAATTTTCATCCGCTAGGAGCCACTTTGCGCATATCATGACTCCACCTAGCAGAAGGGCGCCTTACGCTACGTTTGCCAAGGCGTGGTCTCCACTCCAGATTACTCCAACGTTTGTCGGTTCTGCAACATATGTGACCAGCCCCATACCAGATTATAAATGTCCCACTACTGGACTCCTTATCTTTTGTGGAAATATTTTGAAACTTATTCCACCACCATGTTCCAAAGCACTGCGGTGGAAACACACTTGGCGGATTTGCTTTTGATACACGTTCTTTTAACGTATTTGAATACTTTGATACTGTCGATTCGTTTCAATTTACACAGATGTTCTCACAATGTTCTCGTTTGGCGTGGAGTTCTAGGTGAATCACAAATACAAAATCCCTTTGATTGCGATCAACGTGTTAAATCCACAGCCATATTCATGTCATATTCATTCAAGTTGACGTGTTTAATGATGTCAAGTAGAAAAGATTATTTCGAATGTATTTCTAAATGCTATAATCATATAAAGAGTTGAAATCACTGGATTTTCAAATGTCACTCTTTATCTATTCTCATATTATAACCCCTTGGAAGGATATAAGCTACCTTTTTAATACTCCCCCCCTCTCTAACACGTGAGCGATCTTTTTATATCTTCTCTATCGTATATGATAACTGAGAATTGTATAATAGACCCAAATCACAAATATATAAACAATAATCATTATTAATAAGTCTAACTCTATATAAATTAAAATTCTGGTATCATTATTAAATTAAGGACATTTATTTATAGAATAGGTAGGCGGGCGAGCATATGGGCCACTTGATGGTAAATGGTTACCAACACCGATGGACCTTGGTATTGTAAGAGATGTTAACCATCGCTTACATCGCCAATGCGCCACCAACCTTGGGGACTTCACAAGGTTGGTGTACTGCTGTTATACGGTAGAATATCTGATGAGTGGGTGGTACCTACCCGATGAGCTTGCACAAGGCCCTACCACCAGTAAAATTAAGGACTTAAATACATTAAATTATTGTACAATCATGACCTTTTGGAATGATGGCAAGAATGTTAACAGCATACCCCCGTTAATTGTAAATTCCTATTCTACTCGATGGTGACTTTTATTGTATCATTAAGCGGCTTTCTTAATGATACAATAAAAGGGCTCCTTGCTTGCGGGAAACCAACTAGAACTCCTTTAACAATCGTATTGTACGTATTCTATAACAATATTATACCAGTTCGAAACATCTTTACTTGTTATTTCCAAAATATTAATTACTTCGAAAATAATGATTACCTACGGGAATGTATTTTTACCAGAATATATAGTTAAGCGAAAAAGAGACGATGTTACTCAATCTGCTCCTTGTTTAAATTCAAGTGTCAATTAGCCTCTTTATTAGTCTCGTATTTACATAGAAACGATACAGATGGCAGCTGTTTGTTTACGACTTCTATTATATCACATTACCCAGGAACTTAATTAAAAGTAAAGTAACAAACTTCATTGTGTCACAGCTGCGGTTATTTAAACTGAATTTTGTTATTTGTAATTTTTTTATTCTTTTTTTAAATGGCAATCATAACAGAACTTTTATGATTTTTAAAATCTTCTTTTTTTTTGCTGTATGGACTATACTTATTAATTGGTATGTACAGTATTATAATTGTCAGATGTTACGCGGCTTGTGTGATTAGTAATCAAACTCAGAATGTATAAATATCAGTAAAGACCTTAAGCGAAAAAGCGGTTAAAGATCACTATTGGAAGGCCAAACCACTGTCACTTATACGGCCAACAGATCACATAGTATATGTATATATGTTACTTGTTGATGAAAGATGAACTATATATAGATTACGACACCGCAAGCTATTCGATCGTTTATGTAGCCATGAAAATCTCTACAACAATAACCACAAAAATATGTATATAGAGTCATTATGAAAACATACTTAGTATTGCATATTAGTATTAGACTAGAAAGACAAATATTCAAATTCAAAACATACACTCGCCCCAAAACTAAAGGAACGTAATAATTAATAAGGCGTATTCACAATGTAACATAAAACACGATATTACAAGCCTAATAAAGGTCAAAGTTAAGACCACTATGTCCACAAACAAAAACAATAGCATCGCGGCACGGCCACAATTGTATCGCGGTAAAACAAAGACGGGCGTCGGGGATGTATACTAACTTGATTTATTACACTTGGAAGGAAGAAACGGGAATTAAACACAATTGCGTAGGAGATTAATGTTAGGGGATACAGCGAATTTAATGCAAAGCCTGCCACGAGATAAGATTTATTTCTGATCCCCAAACCTTTATTCTTTTAATCCACTATGATAATATTTTATTGGATTTTTAAATTTTTTGATATTCATTATTCAATATCACTATGCAATACATTTATAGATAGAATATCGCTTACAGAAATACTGGATTTGAGATATAACAATGTCATAATCGCTTACAATTTTTTTTTTACATTTAAGGATAAAGGTACATGGTATACGTAACAATAGGAAATAAATAATTCTAAGCTTTCTAAAAATAAACGCTTCCGAATTTGTAAGTTATTGTAGTATTCATTAATTAATAATAAAAACTCAATTTAATTTTGACATTCACGCTAATCTTAAAAAAAAAATATTTCTTATTTTTTGTTTGGCATTCTAAAAATATTTAAAAATCGAACATATTTGCGAGACCAAGCAAAATTAACTACAAAGCGAGTTGTTATATTTTCTATGATTGTATTAATATCATTTCGCTTAGCAAATTGTTCGATACTGTGATTTGTATTCATCTTAATATTACATCAACTGTGAGGACAAAAAAGAAATAATCTATTATACTGAAACAGCAACAAGGAGAAAGCGAATGTAAGAAATAATAACAATCAACTCAAAGATCTCATCTCACACTTCGCGGTGAATGAAATCATCGTAAGAATTTTTTCATATATTGGAGCAATATTTTGATTACATGTAGACACCAACCCGCATAGTACAATTTCCTAATTCTGGACGCTTTTTCATTCCCAGCAGTGGAACATTTATGTACTGTTACTAATTTAAATATTATTATGTGTCATATATAGGATTATTATAATTTTAAAACGGTAAAAATATTTTTTGTAAACGTCACACTGAGCTGAAGCTGAACGAAAACAGACAAGTTTAAAAAAATAATAGATATTTAAAAAAAACAAAAGCGGGAACTAGACTGAACCTGAAATTAAATAATGATTTTAATAAAATAAAGATAAAATATATTTTAAATTTACTATTATCATTCGACCAGCTGACCAATACACTCTGATTACCGTAAATCAACTTTTCAGAAACTAAATTTAATTGAACATGGAAACAATTTGTAATTAGCGAACTGTTTCCGAACCTAATTTTGATTTAATCAGCAATAAAATTGTTCGATTCGTTAATTTTTACACTGAACAGCTTTTCGAAAAACCGCATTTAGTTAAATAATAGTCTGTAAAAGTTTTTCAGATGGAGAAAAACCTAAACTGCCGTAAAGGATTGAATGTTTAATTAACGATTAATTGGTCGATTTTCTTTTTTTACGAACAGTTTTGCAAAATCCGCCTTTAACTCCTCTAAAGACTTCAAAGGTATTTTCTGGAGAGGATTCGACGTAATATTATTCTGTATTATCGGATATATACATGTACTCGTGTCTAAGAAATAGTCTCAAAAATTCCAAGGCGCGTCAATATTTTGTAACGTTGAGTTCGAGGTTATTAATAAGTACAGTACGGCCTGTAAATGTTCCACTGCTGGGCTAAGGCCTCCTCTCACTTTTGAGGAGAAGGTTTTGGAGCTTATTTCACCACGGTGCTCCAATGCGGGTTGGTAGAATACTAATAATTTCAATGAAATTAAACACATGCAGGTTTCCTCACGATGTTTTCCTTCACCGTCAAGCAGAAGGTGAATTATAAACACAAATTGCATATGAAATAAGCATAAGCATATGAAAATTCAGTTGTGTTTGCCCAGGTTTGAACCCACGATCATCGGTTGAGATTCACGCGTTCCTACCACTAGACCATCTCGGCTAGTAAACATACATTTAATTTAAAATATAGCCAGTTTTTTTTTGTATCTGTGTCATTTTGTTTTAAGAAGAATACTTCAAATCGACGTTCCGAACCGGTGGTAGCGCTTGACGATTCATAAGTATTTATAAAAGTCTATTTGAATAAAAAATATTTCAATTGATTGATTGATTGTTTGTCAAACATCTAGCTACTGCTGATAAACTGAATCACTTATTATACTCTCGACTCGGAATTTGAACTCAAGACCTAAGAATCTGCATCCGTAACAAAAGTTATACAAAGAGTAGACCATGGAGGCACACATGAATACATAAATGATACCATATTATCTTAAATCTAATTTTCAAATATTTTAATAGAAAACAACTAAGTTTTGGTAAACAAGTTGATCCAAATTTTAACAGACTAATAAAAACGTATATTGCATTTAAATATAATATTTTCTTAGATATAAATGATTAATATTATATAAATGAAACAATAATGAGTAGAAACGATTTTAAATTTGGTAAAGAGGATTAGATAAGGCTACTGTTTTTAATTTGACTTGATATAAAAACTTTATTGTGTCTTTCATTTAGGTAAGGGGTTACTTATAAAAATCAAGTGCAACGAAATACTAACACAAGGTCACTTATATCTTTGAAAGTATAGCACCTATTAGCATTATTACGATTATTTAAAGGTTAGAGCCAATTACTTGATAGTGCATATGTCGCTGACCTAAATGACGGTAATCGCGCGCAGCACGACACAATCGGAACTGAATTTACCATCGCGCGGCTGTGTTTATTTAGTCACACAGCAGTACATTGATCGATTTGAGCGAGAATGGTCTGTTTGATCTGATCAATAGGGTATAGTAAGCGTTACATAACATAATTGTGACCATTAGAGGTTGTAGGACTTAAAAATGTCCAAACAATCTGTTTTAAGATTGGCAGAACGTGTCCGTTTCTACTGAGAACGCTAGGTTAAATCAAGCGATGTTAGTCTCGAGCACTGCTATTTGATATAATTGTAGTTGCAATGGAGTCCGAAATTGAAACCGGCTTATCGACGTCCACCAGAAGGAACCAGGCTACTCCCGACTGTAAGAGTAAATAGTCACAGTTAAAGCAGATTACATATGCGCCTGATTACCATAGGAACGAAAATTTTACGTTTAAAGAGCCCGGTTCTCTTCTGATAGGATCTTTCTGAAGGTTTCCACTGCGTGAGAATGGCACTGAAATTTAGTTTCAGCCCGGTTCATCCATGTCCATGTTTATCGTAAACGAATTTGGACACAAGTATGATGTACATAATACGTAACCGGTTATGGTTCACGAAATATTTAAAATTAGCAACTGCAGCCGTCTCACGATCTCACGATTTCTAGAGGAAGCGTTTCCAGGAGATAATACAGCAAACTTAACTCTACGGCAACTGCTTGAACGTATGTAATTTAACAATAAAAAAAGATTAAGAACTTTGTTTAATCGTGCTTATGTATTTATTTAATTATAATATCCCTACTACGTCCTACAAGATTTTTTTTATATTGTGATAAAGACATTACAGGCTTTGGGTTAAGTCATTTTTAACAGCTGGTAATCACAGAAACTTAACACAATCAGATTGTTAATAGTGAAATACATTGAGTAGCGCCACATATCTGGTAACCGACGTACCGCATAGTACCAAAGAACTAAGACTATAAAACGTCTTCAACTTGCTATCTCGTGGGACACATTAAAATAGCAAAGTTTCGTTAGTATCGCAGATGTCAAGTGGCGAATAAAACAGAAAAGAAGTTAAACTTGTAAGTTTTGGGGTTAGGAAATAACTTGTGAAAAAAACAGCCTCGGTTATATTGTTCGATATTGAGAAACAACTTCGAGTTTTAGTTTATTTGAGTGAGTCGTCTTTTTTTGTAATCGATCTTGAATTGGATTGAAGATAACGAGATAAAACAGTTTTAAGTTGATTAATTAAATCAATATAACATTTTATATTGTTTTAGTATTTTATATTCAAAAGAATATATTTTACATTTTTATAAATCGTGTATTTGGTCTTATTTGGCATTCATTATTCATCATACCTTAATTTGTGGTAGAACTTTGTGCAAGCCCGTCTGGATAAGTACCTCCCAATCACCATATATTCTATTGTTGTGTTCTGGTTGTGAGATGGTAAAAGTAATAATGGTGGGAAGTGGTGATCACTTACCATCAAGTGGCCCGTATGCCAGTCTGCCTACATATTTTCAAAGAATAAATAATAAAAATAAAAATACATAATATATAATGAGTTTTATTGGTCTATAAATACCTATATTTTTTCAATTCAAATCAAAAGTGAATATATAAAAAAAAATTATTATTTTATAAATACAAAATAATTAGCAAAAAAAGCACATGATTTGATTAAAATCGTTCCGAAGATCAATTACACGCCTCGTTTCAACAGAGAGTAATTTTTAATCTGTTATCGAATCTGGTACCCGCGGGAACCATTCATCCATCATCGAGTCAAATACTACTGAAATTTCAATCAATAACAAATAATAACTATGAATATAGAAAAGAATAAAAAAGATTCAGGGTCTCGGTCCATTCATTCATTAATTAAAGTCGACAAATAGAATTCGATGACTAAGTATGATATCGTTAATACTATAAACTGTAAATAAATAATACTAAGATCTCATAAATATCCAACGGTTGTGCTAGGTCTTCTTGTAAGGAGATTATTTCGAAGGGTACTTTAACTATTGTAATTACGAGATTGTTTGTTTAAATATTACGCAGAATTTTATAAATTAATTAAATGTTCAATACAATATTTTCATGTATTAATTTCATTACAAATAAGGAAACCATATATACAACAAAACTACTTCTACAACCAAGAGCAACCAACATGAGTTGAGCTACTATTTCATATATATTTATATTAAATTACTAGCTGTGCTTTTGGTTTCACCCGCGTACAACTTAACGAAATTATTAATATACTTATAATATTATTTCAATGTACACAACATCTTTAGTTTTATATTAGTAGTTATTGATTTTCGCCGCATCCGTAATTATATGGGACATACTATTGGCAATGACGTCTTTCCCTGTGCTTTATTTATTGTGACTAGAAATAATACCTTCACAGGAAATTGTGTCCTTTTAAAATTGAAAGGAAAATACGTGTATTTAACAAATAAGTACTTACTATCAACTAACCGACTAAATATAAATTTAACAATAAGAAAAAAAAATGCGGTGACGAAACAATATAACCACCTAACTACTAAACAAATAGCACCAAAAACTGTCTATGATCTTATCTCGATATCCTTTATAAGACTTATTAATATCATGTTTATAATAACGAATTCTCAAGTAATGCATTATTTTTTGAACAAATTTGATTACCATAAAAAAAGTTTTTGTGAAACAACCTTAAAAGATAAACAGATGCAAACGCGGACATTTTTTAAAACTTTCAAGAGGAACAATTCCGTCCTACATGATTGTTATGTAACTCGAGTTTACTCAGCGCACGCAACTGAAGCATTCTTTTTCCAGCATAAGCTGAACCCTATTTAATATGATTGATCATATAGATTTGAACTCCACTTACATTGGAAAAATCTAAATCTCTGAAAATGTTTATTTTTAAACGTTGCTTTGTTCCTATAAACTTTCAATCATCATTATTTTACAGACTGTCATTTATAGGCTAAAGTTTCAAACAATTCAACTGAACAGTTATTTTGTAGCATTATTATCGAATAAATGTTCGACATGATTCTTTCAATTGACATAACTTTTTATTTATTTATAAACCGATTGAAATAATCAAAAATGTCTTATCAAATTATGCGTTTGTACGTATAAGACATTTTAGTAATAATAGTTTTACTGATATATCTTCCATGTACAGACAGGGTTCAGTTATTTTTTTTATATGTATATATTTAAGTATTAAAGGGTCAATTATTTGATATACCAAACAAGCGTATAAGGAATGTAGTATAGAGATTCATGCCTACTAATATAAATAGAAAAGATCTTCCACCGTTATGTACTTAGGTCACACAGAAACGCAACGACCGATCGACTTTCGATCGTCTTCGAACTTTGAGATGAATAGGCCTTTCGCAGACGTTCTTTACTTTTCAGTTTGTTTTAAAATAATACATCTGCAATTGATTAATTGTTTCAAAATTCCTACCTATTGAATTCACTTCCGATACTGTAAATATTTGATTTAAATTTTGATCAACTTCAAATTAAACTTAATTGTTATAATATATATTTCCACTTGTACCATAACTTCGTTTTAACCGAATTTAACAATTATTATTATTAATCCTAGCGTCAATTTTAATAACAAAAATTCAATCACTGACCTTTAGAATTAATTAAATAAGTTCACGAAGTAATTAAAAGCTAGTGATTATTTAGCAAAGTTTATCAATTTGCCGTTTACAGAAAATCAATTTTAGAACTCAATACAGCTCTTCTGTAAGACCAAACTTCAATCTCATCACTGGGTCATAGGGCTTTGTGCAAGTTCGTCAGGGTAAGTACCACCCACTCATCAGATATTCTACCGCAAAACAGCAGTACTTGGTATTGTTGTGTTCCGGTTTGAAGGGTGAGTGATTACAGGCACAAGGGACATAACTTCTTAGTTCCCAAGGTTAGTGGCGTATTGGCGATGTAAGCGATGGATGGATGTAACATTTCTTAAAATGCCAATGTCTATGATCATTTTGGTGTGTGTTGTTCATATAATAGTATCTTAAAGTATCGAATACCGGTAATGCACGATTATATAGGAAACTTACTCATTCTCTTGAAAGTCTTCTCTTAATTGTATCCGTATTTACTGTATTATCGTATACAATTTCCACATCGCTAATACGTTATCTTATATATAATAATGGATATGATTATGTCGGTTCAAATAATAACTATGTATTGTTATATCAAATATACCTAATAAACATTTATACAAAAGTAAAACAACGTCAGCCAACGGCACTTTGCCAACGCTTTGTGCAAGTCCGTTTGGGTAGGTACCACCCATTCACCATTTTTTTACAGAGTTTTTTGAAGGTTGAATGAGCCAGTGTAACTAACAGGCAGAAAGGACATGACATCTTAGTTTTCAAGGTAGATGGCGTATCGGCTATAACAATTCTATGAGCGCTGGTGACGATCGGTAATCCAGGTTTTGCTAGTCGTATATATAAAAGCATATAAAGCCTGGGTATTACACCGGATTATGAGATTGAGGCAATAGAAAGTGCGTCCATGTCACCTGTTTGCGCATACACGTTTGTACGGTTCTACAATCTTCTTCGTTCTTGATCCACTTACCTGAAGTCTATAACAATAGTCATCAGTCCTTCGATGTAGTGATAATACCCCAATGGCTGGACCAGGTAAGCTTTTTTTTATATTTCCGGGATGGTGGTAACTAGTAGTAGAGTCCAAGTGCGACGACGGCCAGTACAATCGGGAAGAATGTTCTGCACTAGCCGCCTCCGCCTTGCCGGACCGCGAGATGCCTCTTCACGCCTCGTTTGAAGGAAACCGGGTTGTAAGAGGAATGGTAAGACTACGTTTTCAATACCGATTCTTTTCTAATAATGAGAAGCGATGTTATAATAATGAAGAGATCTTAAGATAAACATTATCGTATCTCCATCGTGTGTTTCGCGCTTCATTCAATACTTAAATAAACACTGTTAATCATTTAAATGGAAGCTTGTCACTAATGAACCCCATGTAAATTTCTCCTCTTAAACAGCATCAATATCTAATCAAGATTGAATTAGTTTGTTTGCGTAAGATAATGTCTTCATACGACTTCACGTTGAAAATAACTGTTGTTTGTGATATTTGAGTGCAATTTTGTCTGTGGATTTTTTTACCGTTTCATTCAGCTCAGGGCATTTTCTTTTCCGAACCGATGGTAGTTTTAGATTTGGCTGTCAATAAGTTAGTATTATGCTTTAATACTGTATAAAGAGTGAATTCGAGGTTCTTCTCTGTTTTTCATGGTAGCATCAATATTCTAAACGTGTAAATTTACGTTTAATTACATATATTTCATTTTTCTTTCGAAAGCCAAACATTAAAAAATACCTTCTTACATAGTTTTTTTTTTATTTTGATTACGTATAAACAGTTTTTTTATAACATTTAAATGTATCATGACAGATGAAATTAACTTTGGGTAGTCTTATCAAACCCTTTTTAAATATAAAGAACGTTACATGTCATTGCAATGGACGTGGGTTACAAGATGCCCGCAGGGCTATTATTCATAAACCTGTACACCCGTGATATTCTGTAAGAAATGATTTCGTTTGTCACTCGTAAAATGTCGAAAACCGACTTACAGTGCTACGCTATTTTGATGCGTGTATCTTCTCAAATTTATAATTATTATAGTCAATGTTGCATATCATATTCTGGCATTTCAAGGTCATGTGGTGAGATTGGAGTTTGTTCTTATAGAATCTGCTCTACTGAACTGATTACAATATACTACGAATGACAACATTCAGTTTTTTTTTTAAATTAGAGCACAGAGGATTTTTTGAATAGTTTAATTAAAAACAATCCAAAAACAAGACAAGACGAAACAAGATACCACAAAAAATATAGAAAGATGCAATATGTGCACAATATGCTTAGTGGAGCAGGAATCTCATTTACTTGACCAAATCCATCTGTATTCATCCTAAATGTATTTCATTTTAATAAAACAACGTTAACAAAACAAAATAAAAACTTTTTACATTAAAACCAGATTATATTTATTGGAACAAAATTATTATACGCGGCTTACTGTAGATTAAAATAACAGAAATTGTCGCATAACGAAATAGCGTTATGTCTACTCTAAGCGACCTCTCTTTCTCTTGATTACTTTCCCTTTCTATTTTAAACGGTCGATGTTTGAACAAAAGTGAAATTAGTTAAAAAAATGATAAAAGCATATAATCAAACTTTAAAACTACTCAAAATAAGAGAAAAGGAAGTCATGCATAAATGTATAATGTTTTTGAAGTTGTACAAATTCAATAAAATCCTTATATTTCTGGCGGAAATAATGGGTACTACGTTGTAATGGCACGATCTTTCTTAATAACTGTATATTGTATGTCCAAACAATAACGATGATCGATGTTTTTTTAGTACATTTTAGTACCGAATTCTACTAAAAAAATATATCACTTATAAATTTAAAAAACTGCCAAATATAACAAAATAAAATTTTTTTTCATGTATAACTAGCAAAATTCATTAATATAAAATAAACATGTAAAGTAAATACAAACTTCCAAGGGACTAAATAAAAGGGGCAAACTGATTTAGTACCTTCCTTATTGCAACGTTCTAAAACAGTTAACCTCTTTTACTTGAATATTAATATTTTATTACAATATACCATATTAAAATTCTTAAAAAGATTAATGTAAATATTTGATATTTTAAAGAATACGTTTTTTTTTGGATTTTTTCATGAATTATTTTGGTTTTTCATTCCCAGTGTTTCGAATGACAAATATTGATCTCTTTTTTCTAAGTTATCGTTTAAATTATTTTATTTTATAAATGTCTAAAACACTAATTTTATATTCCTATAGTTATTGGAAAATATTTATCAAGCTATTAATATTTAATTTAGAGTGGAATCTGCTTTGATTGTTTCAAACTTTTAAATACATTATTGATGTTTAATTTATTGTTAAAATATTTAACATACTGTGACAATATTCAAAACAAATCCGTTACAATATAGATCATTATTCTGAATCAAATTTCATTATTTTATGCCATAAGTAAAACTTAATTCCATTTGTATATTATATTTTTATATTATATTTCGGTTTGTATATTATTATTATTTATAATTATATTATTACTTTTTTTTTATATAGAATATGAAGGCGGACGAGCATATGGGCCTGATGGTAAGTGGTCACCAAACGCCATTAGACATTGACACTGTAAGAAATGTTAACCATCGCTTATATCGCCAATGCGCCACCAACCTGGGGACTTAAGATTTTATGTCCCTTGTGCCTGTAATTACACTGGCTCACTCACCCTTCAAACCGGAACACAACAATACCAAGTACTGCTATTTTGCAGTAGAATATCTGATGAGTGGGTGGTACCTACCCAGACGAGCTTGCACAAAGCCCTACCACCAGAAAAAAGCCCTACCACCAGAACAAAGCCCTCCACTTCTTATCAAATCTTCGTTACATATAAATTTCTTTGTATATTCAAATTTTCTCGTACAATTTCAAAAAACTTGATAAAAATTTGAAGTATCTGTGCAGAGTAATTTCTATCTCTTTAATTCGTAACATTTAGACTATTACGGCGCTTTTACGCTTATTTAAAGCGCGACTGGCTCGAGTAATCTCTGACAAACGTCTATAGGACAGCTGGAATTCTAGCCTGTATTTACTGCCTTTAAAAATGCTTGAGTCTCTTCCGTAAGTGCCTGTCTTATCTTTTCCAATAGACGACTATCTATTCCAATTTATGGGTCAACTTTATTGAAATTGGACTGTAAGTTTTATAAGTTGGAACACTTGACTTAGAAAATTGAGTTCATAGTACGAATCATTTCTCTAGATGACTATCTATGCCTGCAACTACAACTCTAAATTAAATAAATATGGAATACGTTCTATTATTATATACTCGTATTTTATACCTGGCTATATATATAGCTGAGATGGCCTATTGGTTAGAACGCGTGAATCTTAACCGATGATCGGGCAAGCACCACTGAATTTTCATGTGCTTAATTTGTGATTATAATTCATCTCGTGATTGACGGTAAAGGTAAACATCGTGAGGAAACCTGCATGTGTCTAATTTCACTGAAACTCGGCCACATTTGTATTCCCACCAACCCGCATTGGAGCAGAGTGATGGAATAAGCTCCAAACCTTCCCTCAAAAGGGAGAGGAGGCCATAGCCCAGCAGTGGGACATTAGCAGGCTACTGTTTACTATTTATTACTACTAGTTAAATTACATAATACGTACATATACTAATATAATATTAAATACACTGATAATATAATACGAATACAATAATTTCAGATTGCGTAATATTTGTACTTTTGTGTAAATGAAAATAATTCCAAAGAAATACATTTATAATTATTTATTATATTCATATATTCATTATTTAAAAGTAAAGTAATGGCACTCTAATAACTAACTGCTAGGCAAAAACCTCCTTAAAAAGTGTCAGTCACCTTACTGCTCTTCTGCATAAGTATGATTTTTAATTTACCGCTTCACGAGATAAGCACTAATTAGGCACATGAAAAATCAGAGTGCTTGGATTTAAACTTTCAGTTTAGATTCACGTATCCTATAAACTGCTCTAACTCCTCCAAGGATGCTCCAAACCTTCTATTGCATATTCCAATTATATGAGACGTCATGACGAAAAAACGTTGACATTGAATTAATATATATAATTAAATAATCGCTTTCGCTTGAATTTCGTCAAAGTTGTAATCGAAGCTTTGGAAGTAAAATGTAAATAGTTAAGTTGAATAGTGTTGTATTATAAATAAATATATATCGATCAAGAACTATTACCGGATCGCATTGATTATGTATGTATATCTAAGGTTTGTTGTACTCCTTCTTCGATTGAAATAGACTTTACTCAACGTTTATTTTTTACTTTATTTTACGTAATGTTGTGATAAGCATACAATATGAGGCAACTGTAACTGTGTTTTTAGTCAAGCTCTTAGATTATAAAATACGTATAATACGTATACGCATTTAGACATATTAATTTTTTTATATATAACAATTTTGTATTCAAATTAATATCTATAATAAAAATATACATTTTTGTTTAACTCTTTGAGGATATTTATTATTAAAAAATAACTCGCTCAACCAGGTAACATAAAACAACAACTACAAATTATTTAAAATAAATTTTAGTTATACCAAACTAAATAAAGGCTGGTAAATACCAACGTTTATCTTTAACATAATATTTTAATTAAATTTCATATGTTGATTTTTAAATGATTTTTATTTTTTTGAGGAATCGGTAGAAAGAGGATATTAATTATTTTACGAGGTGTTCATGAGTTACGAGTAATTAAGGCCATTATGGTCTTGACTAGACGCTTTTGAATTATGCCTTGTATAATTAAACTATCCTTAAACAAAACGCATCGTCACATATACAAGTACTATAATTAGTAATTATATATTCGTGAATAAAACTCTTCAATCACCATCAATGCGCCGCCAACAACAGGATCTTGGTTTTTATGTCCCTTTTACCTATTTTACAAGCCAATAAGCCCCTTCACCATTAAAACTGGTTTATAGCAACACAAACATTTGGCGGTAGACTTACTGGTAAGTAAGCATTACCCACCCAGACGGGATCAAAGCTCCACCTAGTATTTATCCATCATATATGTATTTGTATATATGTTATCATGTCTACTGTTTAAAAGATTGTTTTTTCAAGACATCTCTATCCTACATAAAATAAACGATAATAATTCAGCCATGACTCTTGACATTTTGCGTCATATTTATCACAAATTATTGTGATAAATTATTGTTTAGTCCAAAACTAAAAAGTATTAATAATTTTGATGTCCGCTCTCCGCTGTCGCTCTCTAATTCCTTGTGTGTGTGTGTGTGTGCGGTGTATAATACTTTGTTGCTATAAATTATTATTTATTTTAGAAAAATTATGATGCTATTTATTAGATTTGAAATTCAATGTTCCTATTTATTTAACATTAATTTATTGATTTTCTTTAAAAATAAATTATTTCAATAACCTAAGCTATCAATCACGGTCAATGTTTTACTTAAGCAAGGTGTCCCGTAACGGTCATTTTTTATTATTAATTTATTCAGGGACAAATGTAGATCGTAATATTTACTCGAATATTACTAACATAGTCAACTTTGATAACCTGATCAAAAACTCTTTAACATAATTTACTAAATATTTGAGATTTGAGCTTAAGATGGTTCTTAATGTTTATGAAACCTTCTTATAAATAAGTGGCTTAAAGGATTGACTAGTTAAAGAATCAAGTCGCTTATTTTTTACGTTACAATATATATAATATTACATAAATGATACCAATTATACACTACATAAATTATACTATATAATATTTATAAGTGTGTATAATAAATTGAAAGTATTCCTATTGTCGGATTCTTAAATATATATATTTCGAGCTACAAAACATTTGAAAAAATAAACATAGTTAATAATCCTTCCAGTTTTTAAAGAATGCGTACAAAATGCACATGAAGTCTCTTGTGAATGAGATAGTTGACGCTTTTATAAAAATGGGGGATTATAATTGTTATCTTAGAAATCTTTCTGTTTTTACCTCCACTTATATAACATACGTCCCATTTGAGTGTGGCATTCGAGCTTTTAAGCTACATTTAAAATATCTTCCCGATATGACAAAAATGGTCATTCATAAAATATATTCCTTAAAATGAGGACCATAAAACTGTTATTATTAATATAATTTGGTCTTCTGGAAAGTATTTAAACAGCTAGGCTAGCTACCAGTGTCTCAAGGGCTAAGCTGTACTAAAATGTATCTCAAAGTTTTGAGCTCTAAGCATGCTTTTTATTTTTAACACTTATAACATGGACGAATTTAGACGTTCCGCTTTGATGGAAAAAATATATAGTTTAAACTCTATTGAGTCTCATCTGACTGATTTCTCAATTTAAACCAACTTGACAAGTACTGGATTCCCTCGAGGTAGCCGATCCTTATACGAATAATTCCTTGAAATGAAGTTCATTAGATGGTTAAATTTCTCGATTAATATTGATGTGATTTTCATAATTCTTAAAACAATTTCAACAAAGAGGGTTTAGAAGGAAATAGTAGATATAATATGAAAGATATTTTTATATAAAGTATGTAGGGGCAAACGGGCCAGGTAAGTGGTCACCACCACCCATTGCCATTGGTACCATCGCCAATTGGTGGCGTAACCAATCTTAGGAACAAATGTTATATATATTACCGTAGTTACAATCGCTGACTCACCCTTCAAACCGGAACGTAACAATATTAAGTATTGCTGTTTGTCGAATTTCAGCGCGGGCGGATATACGCCTCGTTATGTATTAAAATTTATTTGTATATCATTATTAAAAAAAAAACGTCAAAGGGCAAACGTCAACTACAATTTTTTTTTTAGTGTAAAACGAGAACGAAGAACTCGTTGAAAATATTGTTAATTCCATTCATTATTTCAATTAACATTTTTCATATCCCCAACAAAGAAGTCCTTTATATCTTCTTCACTGTTTAATAGTTAATACGATTTTTATACGAATTTTTGAGCAACAACCCTAATGTGTTCTGACAATAATGCTGATTTACAAATCTCTTATACATATACGAAAAGGCAATACCTTTTCAAATCAAAAGCAATATAAAAACTCCTTATTAAGTAATAAATCCGCTGTCTTTTTTTTGGGTCATAATGTTACTCTTGTTATTGGGGAACTTGGAATCAATATATTTCCGCACACGAACGGTCAATATCAAGAAACCTATAAAATATTTTTTATGGGAATCTTACCATCGATTCTTTCTTTTTTACTGTATCTATGGCTTATATTATACTTTTATAAATACGCGTAATACGTACTATTGAAGATAGCAAATAACTTAAATGTCTAAAGCACTAAAATAAGTGTCGTGCACTTAATTTATTTTTTCTATTAGTATAAATAATATCTATATTTGATTGCAATAAATATACTTATTTATTTAACGTACATATAATTAAAAATAAATGTAATCCTAAATTTGTGTTCGATATTTTAAAATTTAATATATAAATAAAAACTTACGAAATACTGATAAGTGCATAACTTCTAAAGATATAGAAATAGCTGAAATAGCACACGTTTTATTTTAATTTATAATTACATTTTTTTATATAATGCTATACCTCAAAAGGTTTTTAAAAATAATTAATAAAGTTTTAAATCTCAAACAAAAATATCACAATGACACTCGAATTCAAATTAAATAAATATGAAACGGTCGCCAAAATATATACATATATAATAAAATTACGACATACGATAGAAAAACTCACCTAAAATATTCCAAATCAACAAAACCACATGATAGTTCAAAAACACGCACAGTCAAGTACACCGTATAACTGAAACTTGATTTGATAACCCGGAGTGCACTCGTCAACCCAGCACGACGGTCCGTAAGCTACTGGATTCAAACTTGGAACGCCGCATGCATTCAGTTCTAAACATGCGCAGTGAAAATTTCGCAATACATTACTGGTTGGAATTTATTAAGCTGTATAGCATATTTATGGGACCATTGCCATTTTATAAAGGCGTCAAAGCCTTTTCGAAAGCATAATGACTGGTGGTGTTTGAACAATACTTCGGCTAAAGTACTCTATTTGTAGCATTAAGGGTATTTCATTAAAACCACTTATGATTATATTATAGAATAAAAAAACTAGGAAATAGTAAAATAAATGATAATGTAATGGACTAAATAAAATGTTCAATGCCGAAATAAACTATTTTCCCGTTAATTTTATGATATAGATAAGCGTACGGGCAAATGGACCACCTGATGTTAAGTGGTCACCATAGACATTCGCGATATAAAAAATATCAACCATTACTTACATCGCCAATACGCCACCAACCTTGGGAACGAAGATCTAATGTCCCTTGTGCCTGAAATTACACTAGTTTAGTCACTCTTAAACCTGAACGCAACGATAACTAGTGATGCTGTTTAGCGATAGAATGTCTGATGAGTGGGTGGTACCTACCCAGACGGGGTTGCACAAAGCTCTACTGCATAGTATCTCCTATCTTTTTAATTCTAAAATAATTGTATCTTATTCATAAATATGTTTCTAATTCGCGACTAATATAATATTTTTTCTGTTCTTTTATAGCAATTTAAATTTTTGACACAAATTTAAAAAAAATTAAAAAGGTTCTATGAATTTTTAAGAATCGTTTATAACAAAATTGCAAATTAATCAGTATGTTAATAAGGGGGGTAAAATTCTCGGCTAGAGATACATTTGCATTAATTAAGCTTCGAATATCGAATAAAGATTGACGTGAAACAATAAAGAAATTATTCAAATTAACAATTCGAAAACCTTAAATGTAGTTCGAGATAAATATGTCACCGTTTTTTCTACATGAATTTGTCAAACTGTCTATCTGGATTAAAAAGTTATAGATTTAAATATTTATTTTAGAATTTCAATTATTTCATAAATTAAACAATTTTAAAAGTGGAATAGCTGTACTGTATTATTGATTTGATATCTTAAAATTCGTAGTGTTTTTTATTATTATTTTAATCGATTTATTTATTTTATTTTTTCACATTAACATTTTTGTTTTTGATTTGGCCAGCTCACGCTATCGTTCAAACACACATGAGAATATGAACACGTCTTAAAATGTCAAAACTTGTTAAAATATCCATTGCCGAAATTGTAAATTTTGCACTTAATGTATAATTTATAAATTCTAAACGCGTTAGTCTAAAGTGCTTTTGACCGGTTTACAGTTTAATTCTAACATATAGAGTAACTACTTTCATAAACAGTCAGTGTCAATGTAATTTAAGGATTATTCGAAATTCAAATTAAATTTTCTTTATTAAATAAATAAGCCACACTTACTTGATACAAAGCAAAAACCGCGCTAATTATATTTACAAAATATTATATAAATAACGATAATCTACCTGGACGTACACATGATATTGACGGCTCATCTATAGTCTCTTAGATTGTAAACGGTTCCCGGACCATATCTCGTTGAGTATGTTAATCCTACGGACTCAATTATACCATTACGTTATAACTATGTACCTAGTAGAGTTAGTATATACATGTAATTGTAGTTTATTAACATATCTTTGCTATTGAATTGATGGAACCGAATAAAATTTTTCATTCAAGAATATTTCCGAATATAATTTCATTTAATATCGTATCAATATATATATATATATATATATATATATATATATATATAATCAATGTATAATATCATATATTATGATTCAAAATTACTTTTAAGAGCCTCCTTCAATAAAGTATATTTTGATTTTGTAAATAGAATTTAATGAAAATGTTTATTGAAACAATATCAATGATACAACAATACAATTTAGAATATAATTATATATATAAACTGTATATCATATATCCCATGTATATAGGATACGAATCTATGAAAACAAATATCCTTATTCTTTGTGTCTTTGAAAACAACTGACACGTAACAAGAACGACGAGTAACAAAAAATGTAATCCCGAAATTTAGATTATGATGCTACCTGGAAATAAAAACATACAGGCACATCAACCTACGAAACTCGATGATATAATAGAAAGATACGTCAAAAGCACGGACGACACGCCGGTGGAGATTAAAAAAAAATAAAAAAAATTCTACGTGTCACGTCCGGCGTAATTTTTTGTGTCGCATAATAACAACAATCCCTGCAATTTGTTACCATGTAATCTCTTAATCTCAAGGTAAACTTCTTCGTTTACAAGGGTGCTCTACTAAACATCCATGGGACCCATATCGTGCTTTATGTGTGCCTGCGGTTGCGAACGACAATTTTATCCCGATCGCCTTTGAAAATGCAATATAGTATGAAATGACAGTTTTTAATATTTTCATCATAGTATTTTATTCCGGATTCTATTGATGAAAAGCATACATAATAAAAACTTGAAGTTTCAACTACTAAAGTAAAAAGTAGCAGCCTGTATATATCCCACGGCTGGGCTAAGCCTCCTTTCCTTTTGACTATGACTCTTGATTGTACGATTGCGAGTCTCGAAGTCCCAGATTCAAAATCCAGGTCAGATTAATAAAAGGTATTATTGTAAAGAAATTATTAATAGCAGCTTGAAATTAGGAAGTTGACTTTGTTGCACTCCCGTACCTCTGAGAGCACGTTAAACAAGGAGTTCGCTCGTGCTTGTATATCTATGCACTAGACAAATATCACCGTTGGCAAGTCTCCGTTGAAAACGGCTGCCGTAGTGAAACGGCAAATATATTTATAGCTTAATACGAACTTATTGTTGTTACATTTTTTAATTCATTCTCGTAATTATTTACTGCGGCCATTGTAATTTTGAAAATTGTATATTTAATAAAACCTTTTTTGTAACAACTTGTCATTAATAAGCTTTTTTTAAATTATACGTATGCATAGGACGATTTTTTTAGGCCATTAATTTAGAATTATTAAGATTAAGCGGCATTAAATCCTCTAGAAACAGCAATTTCGGAAGTCGAAACGAACAGGACCAACTGTTTAATTATCATTATTCTAATTTAATTTTCATCACTGTATATAATATGAACAATACAAAGAAATATTATTAACTGGAAGTGTCGAAAATAATCTACATGTCGGCTAGGGTTACCGAGACGTACATGTGAGCGTTATCATGGGAGTCAGACATAGCGGTTCGAAATTGAAATGAATTTACACTGTTACAATTTTATAGTCTTTTACATTCATAAAATATTATTCTAAATAACACAATCACTATTCTTACTAATGAAAAAAAAACGCCTTTAGCCTTGATGACTTTGTGTCATCTTTTTTTTCTTTATCGAGCTTGATGACAGTGCGATGCTGCCAGTACTTCGGTTTCATGCCGCGCTTAATTTTGCGACCATATCGATGACCGTCTCCGAGATATACAATATCAATCGTTTCTATTAACATGATTATAACGACGTTTATAAATTATATATTATAAAACAAATTTATTTGCACGCATTTCTTAAAAACCACTAGACATCAATAATACTAATAATTAATACAAAGCTGAAGTCTTTGTTTAATTGTTTGAAAGCTCAGAAACTGAGATGCGATGAAAATATTTTTGCGTCTAATAATTATTTGAAAAAGGTAGATAGGTAGTTATGGTTTGTATACCTCAAATTATTTACTTATTGGTAGGGTATTAAGCCCGCCTGGGACCACCAACTCATCAAACATTGTACCGCCAAACAGCAATACTTAGTATTTTTGTATTCCGGTTTGAAGCATGAGAGACTCTGAGTAACTACAGACACAAATATGTATATGATATACAGACCTAAAAAATATATGTCTTCACTACAAGCCTGGAGTCGAAACAGTAAAGTTTAATGCGGGTGAAACCGTGTGGGGTAGCGAGTGCTTATTAAAAACCCAGCTTGGTGATAGCATTATTTATTCCTGAAAAGTATTTTTTACACCCAGCAATAACTTGATTATAAATTATATATAACAATAACATGGTATATCAGTGCTATTCGTAAATTAATATTTTATACAGCTTATAGAAAGCTAAAACTATTGAATGATTTATTAATAAAAAACGATTAAAATATTTTTTTCATCAATTTATCCAAACAAGTATAAATCAAATGTTGCTAACATTTGATTCATTTTTGATCAAAATATCTCCAGACTCCTCTATCTTACGTGACTTGCGTGACAGGACTGAGAGGCTCACATTATTCCAATGTTTCAAATATTAATGGGTTTATTATTAGTTAAATTCGAAGTATCTTCATTAGGATCTCTTCTTGTTACTTTAATTCAGTACTCAGGTCACATGTTAAATTTAAAAAAAAGAGTTTTTTTGAGCATAACAACATTATGTTGAGTTTATTTTCATTCGTGTTCGCGAGCAGTATAAAAAAGGTATTACGAGTAAAGTATTCCGGAGCTGAGGTGTGAGACGGGTGTATTTAATTATTAAATGTGCTTAAAAATACTTGCTCACATTTGCAAGTATAAATTTTTCAGAGCTACTTTTTCATATTCAAGTGACACACTATACACTTTTAATACAAGCAAGGGATGAAAATTAAATTTATTTTAGTACGTAAATAGCATTTTCAGTTACGTCGATGACTTACTTAGAGCACTTCTATGAAGTAGCCCTTCATATGTACCTACGAGAAATATACATATCAAAGTCTTACATAAAATTTAGTTAAGCTCAGAAATTGTTGTAAAATATTCCAATTTTTAAATTCAAATTGATGAATTTTGTTGTTTTAAGATTTTGGAGTTTTGTAAGTTTTATAAAAAGATATCTACGTAAAAGATACGTATATATGTTTTTCTATATTAATATTGATATCCGTAACAGCCTGTGAATGTCCCACTGCTGGGCTAAAGGCCTCCTCTCCCTTTTTGAGGAGAAGGTTTTGGAGCTTATTCCACTACGCTGCTCCAGTGCGGGTTGGTGGAATACACATGTGGCAGAATTTCAGTGAAATTAGACACACGCAGGTTTCCTCACGATGTTTTCCTTCACCGTAAAGAGCACGAGATGAATTATTATCCCAAATTAAGCACATGAAAATTCAGTGGTGCTTGCCCGGGTTTGAACCCACGAGTTCTTACCACTGGGCCATCTCGGCTTCTTGATATTATAGGCATATTGATATCACTTAATAACAAGTCTCTCCAATAGCATCTCTGCAGATAGACTCAGCTCTGCAGCTTTCGCAGTAAAATAATTACAATGTTGACTGATGTAGATACGGCTCGCCTTGTGTATTTTAGTTATTTCCACAGTATAATTATTCGTCTTAAGGCATTCTCTCTGGGGTAATGCAGCCGATATTAATACGATTTTTGTACTGCAGAAGAGGGCTATTCGTGCAAATTATAACCTGGGCCCAAAAAAAAATCACTAAGATGTACATTTAAAGAAGTTAAAAAAATGACTGTCGCTTCTCAATATATATTTGATAATGTTTTGCGTATATACACGTAAGATTTTCCTAGAAATTGTGACGTACATACTATCTACACCAGGAACAAGTATAAACTTACAATCATTATTACCAGATTACACAGGGTTAGTAAGTCTTTTACGCTTTTACAACATGATCCCTGAAAACGTTCAAAAATATTCAATTGTGAAATTTAAAAGAATCGTTAAGGAACGCTTGTGTGCTATCCACATCCGATTACTTTTTAAATCATTGCACACCCTGGGAATGAAACGATCGCCCCCAGGTTATTTCAAATTAAAAAAAAAGGTATATATAATTTGGCTATTGTTGTATATTACTTATTGTAAAGGATGAGATATAAAAAAAAAGTTGAGTTTGTTTCGCCGTTTCTTCTCAGGTCTGAGGTAATTATTTCTGAACCGGTGGTAGATTTATGACAATCAAAAAGCAAGTGTAACGCTTCTATATTGAATAAAGATTTTTGACTTTGAAATCAGTGTTCATAGAATTCCGTTCATTAGTTTTTATTAAAAGTAAAGAAAATGTACCACAGCTGTATTTTCTACCTCGCTACTACGTTGGGATTTGATGCTTATACATATATTAGACAATTCCTATTATATGCTTAATATGAAAACTAAGCTATGATTGTTCAGGGCTTAAATCCGAGTTCTTCCTTATAAAGGATCTACGTGCTCTAAACATTGGTACTTCACAACCCCATAATAAGTAGTTAAATATTGATTCTTATATATATATAATATTATTATATATACCCTATATTCTATAAAATCAAAATATATTTTCTATAAAAACTATTTGTTGCCATAAAGTAAACGAAAGAAGGATTTTTGTACTGCAGTAAATGTTTCATATTTATACAAAGTGTTTTTTGTATGTTTGTATAAGTTACGTAATGCTTTAAAAAATAGAAACCTGATGTAACAAACAGCTGTTTGAATATTATGATATTCCATATAAAAGAATATATTTTTTATTGAGTTATTAGTTATTTTTTTATTTCGGGATGATAACGTTAATTTAACATTTTTACGTAACAACTATCTGTTATAAATAAAAAAATATAACTGCTTACAAAACATTTTAAAAAATCGAGTATATTTATATGAGCGACAGTTATAGAGCTGCTGTGGTTTTCCTAAGTAATACTTCATTTCCTGGGTTAAAGTAGGCTTAATATAGACTTGGGGTGCATGTCAGTCACCTCCACGTGGTGCACCCTGGGCAACGGGGTCGACCAGCAATCCGACGTTTTTTCCGGAATGCTTGTCGACCGCGGCTGAGACTGACGCGGCGGAAGTGTCACTGGCCGCTCCTGGTACTTCTCTGTTGCAGCAGAGTGGACTAGCGAGCGGCTTCGTGGCAAGTAGGTGGACTCCGGGGTCCTTTCGACTGCCGGAGGGAGGAGGAGTTGGTCTCCGGTGTCCTTTGGGGCAGCCGGAGACAGGAGTAGAGTAGAAGGAGGAGGGAGAGGCGGGTTCGCCCAGTTTCGGTGTCGTTGCTGGGTGGACAGACCGTCAAAAGTCACCGCCTCTCAAACTCGTTTCCCCATCCAGGCGTCAGCCTGCGGTGGGACCGAGGGTCTGGCCTTCACCGGCTGGGCCAAGAGGAGACAACCTCAATAAAAAACACCCGGTGGGTCGCTAACCCATAGCGACGGCCGCTGGCGGGGTCGCGGTGGTGAGCTAACGCGTTCCCGTAACCCCGCCGCCTGCGGTGAGACGGAAACGGGGAGGTTTTAGTGGGTAGGACGGTGGCCTTCTGCCCCGTGAGTCCCACATAACCGTCCCGGTCGCGGACCGGGCGGTAGGCGTAAATGCCTTTCCTCCTCGACAAAAAAAAACAAAAAAAAGGCTTAATATAGACGGGGTGCATGTCAGTCACCTCCACGTGGTGCACCCTGGGCAACGGGGTCGACCAGCAATCCGACGTTTTTTCCGGAATGCTTGTCGACCGCGGCTGAGACTGACGCGGCGGAAATGTCACGGGCCGCTCCTGGTACTTCTCTGTCGCAGCAGAGTGGACTAGCGAGCGGCTTCATGGCAAGTAGGTGGACTCCGGGGTCCGTTGGACTGCCGGAGGGAGGAGGAGTTGGTCTCCGGTGTCCTTTGGGGCAGCCGGAGACAGGAGTAGAGTAGAAGGAGGAGGGAGAGGCGGGTTCGCCCAGTTTCGGTGTCGATGCTGGGTGAACAGACCGTAATGTGGCGAGTGCACAATGCGTCTAAACGCAGCACAAACATCACCTGATCAACTACGTCATTGATCAGGTGATGTTGCAGTGGTCTGATGTATGTCGTCACACGTATGGACACACCCCTTCGGCAATATGGTCGCATGCGCATCTATTGTCCTCGCAGCGACGTCACACGCTTGACCACACCTCCAGCAAGATGGCCGCATGCATCGCTTTTGTTTTCGTCTAGGAGGAGGTCCCAAAAATGGCAAGCACGCGTGGTGGTCATCGGAAGAGGGGAATGCCTATATAAGCGCTGTCGTTATTGTTAATTTTTAATTATTTAATTATTTCAATTATTTTTAGTGTACGCTCTAATACAAAACATTGTTGACTTGTCGCAATAAATAATTCTAAAAGTCTGCCGGAGTTTTTAATTGGTGGTTAAGCTACGAAACTCTTTACTGGTGACCCCGACGTTTGAAGCACGAAGAAGAAGAAGACCTTTCAAGATGTCAATGCCGGACGCTCCATTATCACGTGACGCCACAGCTGTTACCGCCCTTCCGGCCACTGGAGAAACGATGCGAGTTGGAGTGAGAGTGCCTGTATTCAACCCAGATGATCCAGAATTATGGTTCGCACAGCTCGAAGGCCAATTCATCCTGTCCGGCATCCGAGAGGACTCCACGAAGTTCTATTACGTACTAGCGCAACTGGAACCACAGCACACGGCGGAAATAAGGGACCTGGTCGTAGCTCCACCTTCCACCGGCAGGTACGACAAATTAAAAGCCGAATTAATACGGAGGCTGTCAGCTTCACAAGAGCGTAAAATAAAACAACTGCTAATGCACGAGGAACTCGGTGATAGAAAGCCCACACAATTTTTACGGCATCTACAACACCTAGCAGGGCCAACTGTTCCAACCGATTTTATCCGTACCATCTGGTCAAGTCGACTCCCAACGCATTTGCAGACGTGTATAGCAGCGCAGCATACGAAGATGAGCCTTGAAGACATGGCAGAGCTTGCCGACCGTATCAACGAAATCGTTCCAGCAACATCGCAAGTGTCCGAGCAAGTAGCCGTGCCAGTAGCCGGTCGAGTAGCCGGGCAAGTAGCTAGTACATCTAGTTCCACTCTAGGAGTACCAAGTACTAGTTTCGAAAGCCTGAACCAGACCGTAGCTGAGCTGAGCAAGCAGATGGAGATACTTAGCATGCAACTTAACCGAAGACAGCCACGATCCCGCTCACGATTCGCCAGAGACAGATCGCGACGACATTCCCGCGCACGTTCCCGCTCACAAACAAATAACTACCCGTACTGTTGGTACCATTATAGATTCGGCGAGCGCGCACGCTAATGTATTCAACCGTGTAGCTACAAGAAGACGGGAAACGCTCAAGGCAGCCAGTAGTGGCGGTAAACGACTGCCTTACAATTTCGGGCCGCCTGTTCATCACGGATCGCAAGACCAAAGTGCAATATTTAGTTGACACCGGTTCAGACCTCTGTGTCTTTCCAAGATCCGCTGTTCGGGAACCTAGAAACAAAACGGGATACGAATTGTTCGCTGCAAATGGGACTATCATTTGCACATATGGCTTCCTCCCCTTAACGCTGGATCTAGGACTTAGGCGCGCTTTCACGTGGCGTTTCGTCGTAGCAGACGTCTCAAAGCCCATCATCGGCGTCGACTTTTTAAGTTACTACAACCTGCTAGTCGACTGTCGCAACCAGCGCCTCGTTGACGGTGTTACCACACTTGCTGTTGCACTCCCGAAACAACGTTCTACGGAAACAATTTCCTCAATACGTACGACTTTAGAGGATACATCTTATCATCGCCTGCTTAGAGAATTTCCAGAAATCACTCGTCCTGCTGGAAAGCCGCACATCACCAAACACTCTACGGTGCACCATATCCGGACCACCGATGGACCACCGGTATCTAGCCGCCCGCGACGGTTAGACCCGGAAAGACTAAAAATTGCTAAGCAAGAGTTCGATGAAATGTTACAGAGTGGCACAGCAAGAAGATCTGACAGCCCATGGTCATCACCGTTACATTTAACTAAAAAGAAGAACGACGGGTGGCGACCGTGCGGCGATTACAGAGCCCTAAACGCCCGTACAATTCCCGATAAGTACCCTATCAGGCACTTGCATGATTTTACGTGCCAGTTGACAGGCAGTACGGTCTTTTCAACCATAGACCTGGTTAAAGCTTATCATCAGATACCAGTATACGAAGACGACATTCCGAAAACCGCTATCGCCACTCCTTTCGGGCTTTACGAATTCCCGTTCATGACGTTCGGTCTTCGTAACGCCGCACAGACCTTCCAAAGATTCATGGACGAGGTACTGCGGGGCTTAGATTTTTGTTACGGGTACCTGGATGACATTCTAGTCTTCAGCAGCAGCACTACCCTTCATCAGGAGCATCTCAAGTTGTTGTTCCAAAGACTAGCAGAATATGGAGTTCTAATAAATACCAACAAATGTACTTTCGGCAAAACGCAAGTCCAGTTCCTGGGCCACAACGTGTCAGCAGCAGGAATACAGCCGTTAGAATCGAAGGTTGAAGCCATTCAGAACTTCCCGGTACCCAAGACGCTAAAAGAATTACGAAGATTTTTAGGTATGATCAATTTTTATCGCCGTTTTATACCTAATGCTGCAAAAGTTCAGGCACCGCTCAACCAACTCCTCGTTGGACCTAAAACGAAGGGATCGCAGTCTATTAACATGACGCCTGCCCTATTAGAGTCTTTCGAACTGTCTAAAAAGCAACTTTCAGAAGCCACGCTTTTGGTCCACCCAGATCCTCAAGCAGAACTGTCCATACAGACGGACGCTTCAGATACAGCAATAGGTGCTGTGCTGCAACAGTTCAAGAACAATGAATGGCAACCCTTAGCATTCTTTTCGAGGAAGCTAAGTCCATCACAGAAAAAGTACAGCCCATATGACCGAGAGTTATTGGCAGTGTATGACGCAATTAGACATTTCAGATTTATGGTGGAAGCTCGGACATTTTGTATCATCACGGACCATAAACCACTTACGTTTGCCTTTGCTAATCACCGAGAGAACTGTTCGCCACGCCAGTTTCGCTACTTGGACTTTATAAGCCAATTCACCACAGACTTCAGATATGTAGCTGGTAAAGACAATATTGTTGCAGATGCCCTTTCGCGTATCGAGGCAGTTTCTATACCCTTAGATTACCACTCCCTGGTCAAAGCACAAGAGGCGGACAGCGAGCTACAGGACCTGCTGAAAAATGGGTCTTCCCTTAGGTTGAAGAAAATACGATTAGAGTCAGAGCCAGTTCTCCTGGTATACTGCGATGTCTCTCAAAGTAATCCTCGACCATTCATCACACCTTCATTTCGCAAGCAGGTATTCGATTCTCTCCACAATTTAAGCCATCCAGGAGCCAAGCCTACGGTCAAGTTAGTTACAGAGCGCTACATTTGGCCTGGTATCCGCAAAGACTGTCGACAATGGGTAAAGAAGTGTCAACAATGTCAGCAAAGCAAAGTGACCAGACACACTCAAGCTCCGCTACAAGCCTTCGAAAGCCCTTCCGCACGTTTTCGACACATCCACTTGGATTTGATAGGTCCTTTACCTTTATGTTTAGGTTACAGGTACTGCTTGACCATCGTGGATCGCTACACAAGGTGGCCAGAAGTCTACCCACTACAGGACATCACCGCCGAAAGCTGCATTGCTGCCCTTTCCAGTGGTTGGATATCACGGTTCGGGTGCCCCGAACACATCACCACTGACCGTGGACGGCAGTTTGAGTCGGGCGCTTTCAAAGAACTGGTCAAGCTCATCGGTGCCAACCATCATACCACAACGGCATATCATCCGGCAGCTAATGGTATGGTAGAAAGACTACACCGTCAATTAAAAGCCGCAATTGCCTGTCATTCTACCCCGAACTGGGTAGAAGTGTTACCTTGGGTATTACTAGGTATACGCAGCGCATACAAAGATGACATTAAAGCTTCAACTGCCGAACTTGTCTACGGGGAACCACTGCGGTTACCTGGACAGTTCTTCTCATCAGCACCCCCAACCATCGTGGACATCACCGAATTCGTTGGTAGAATCCGAACACATGTCAATAAATTAAGGCCACAACCATCATCTTGGCACACAAGTTCTAATCAAACTTTTTACATACCAAAAGACCTTATGCTTACCTCGCACGTATTTATCCGGCAGGGTCAAGCACCTTATTCAGGTCCATACAGGGTGCTGCGACGCGAGGAAAAAACCTTTGACATCGACGTACAAGGCAAAACGCAGCGAATCAGCATAGACAGACTGAAACCAGCTTACATACTCGCTGAGGACCAGACAGACCAGAATATCAAAGTTCAGGAGAAGTCTGATGCCATCCCTGCCAGTAAAACCAGGAGTGGTAGAGTGGTCAGATTCCCAAACTACTATCGCCCGTAGTCACGGTCTCGGCGGGGGAGTAGTGTGGCGAGTGCACAATGCGTCTAAACGCAGCACAAACATCACCTGATCAACTACGTCATTGATCAGGTGATGTTGCAGTGGTCTGATGTATGTCGTCACACGTATGGACACACCCCTTCGGCAATATGGTCGCATGCGCATCTATTGTCCTCGCAGCGACGTCACACGCTTGACCACACCTCCAGCAAGATGGCCGCATGCATCGCTTTTGTTTTCGTCTAGGAGGAGGTCCCAAAAATGGCAAGCACTTTATCCGTGCAGTGACGGAGAAAGAATACATTTCACTGCCCCTTTCCCATGGGTGTCGTAAGAGGCGACTAAGGGATATCATCTGGTGGTAGGATGATAAACATCCGCCTGGCTTGTTACCACCGTACGCATGGTGTAAATCTCGTGAAGTGGCTTGCAGCCGCGTTTCGAGGTCAGCCAGCGTACAGCCAGTGCCCGAGCGAACGTTGCCGCGATGGGTGTTGGTCCAGTGGAGACGGCTACTGAACCAATGCCAGGGGAAACTGTATTGCCCTGCCGGACAGGGAGACCCGAAGAAACGGCTATTCCGCTGGCCGCCCGTGGCATAGTACAGGGGCCCGAGCGTGCCTAACCAGCACGCGAGGCTGCCCCACCAGGCCACGCATAATCTCGGGGTGGACCGTCGTGCCGGTTGGTGACCGGAAGGTGGGGTCCCGGCGGCTACTTCCGGGGGGGTTCGGGGGCCCTTCCGTCCGGCGGGTCAGTGTAGTTTCCCTTTTGGCAACCACTTGGGGTAACACGCCTCCACACTTTGCCCATCCCTATCGTGGCAATACGTCGCTCGCTTCACGTCTCTTTTGCATTCTTTTTTTTTTCCATATGGTAGCGCATCAAAACAGGAATAACGGTCGTACAGCGGTGCACACCCCCACCATACCCACGCTGTTTGAGGTCGAGTTCACTAACATCCGCGGACTCCACGCTAACCTCAACGCTGTCCACCACCATCTCGAGACAGCACGGCCAGCAATGTTGTTTCTAACGGAGACACAAATACTCCGTCCTGCCGATACCAGCTACCTTAATTATCCCGGCTACATGCTTGAAGAATCCTTCAAAGCGAAAGCCGGAGTATGCTTGTTCGTCAGGACGGATGTTTGCTGTCACCGACTGCGCTGCTTGGAGGACCCCTCCTTCTCCATGTTGGTGGTACGTGTGGATCTGGTTCGTCAGAGTCGGGTCTACGTGTGCCTCTACAGATCCCATAATGGTGACTTGGAGACAAGTCGACTCTTTGACCATCTTAGTCGGGTGGCAGATGCTGCGCAAGAGCAGTTCCCTAACGCGGAATTGGTGTTTTTGGGGGATTTTAATGCTCACCATGAATCATGGGTGAAATCCCTCAAAACTGACCATGCTGGAAGGACTGCTCATGCTTTTGCTCTCACACATGACTTGACCCAACTGGTTGATCAGCCCACCAGGATCCCAGACATTGATGGGCAAGCGCCTTCTCTACTGGACCTTCTGCTGACTTCTCACCCGGTGGAATATCAGGTTGTGGTTCAAGCTCCACTTGGTTCTTCGGATCACAGCCTCATATCTACCAAAGTGCCACAGGCCAAGCTGCCGCCACCAGCGGTATGCAAACGTCGCGTTTGGCACTACAAGTCGGCAGATTGGGACGGTATGCGCGATTACTATGCGTCAGTCCCTTGGAAGGAACGTTGCTTCAGTGGGAATGACCCGACAGCTAGTGCCGCTGCTGTTGCTGGCGGGATCATGTTGGGAATGGAATACTACATTCCTAGCTCAGATCTCGACAGTAGGGGTGCGCGTAACCGTTGGTTCACTCGCGAATGTGCCGACGCTGTATCATCTAAGCAGGCGGCATATCGCGAGTGGATCAATGGCTGTATTAGCGGGGCATCTAACATTGACTCACTGAAAGCAATCTACAATAAAAACTCCAAGTCCTGTAGGAAGGCTTACACGAGAGCGGATGCACAGCGCATTGTACAGATTGGTCATGACCTTATTTCACATCCTAGGGGCTCCCGTAGCTTCTGGCGTCTGACCAAGTCTGTGCAAAACAATTTCTGCCAACCTTCTCTGCCACCGCTCAGAAGTCCGGACGGATCGCTAGCTCACAGTCCGCAAGAGAAAGCTGATCTCCTGGCTAAACTCTTTGCCGACAACTCCGTCATCGATGATTGTAGTGCTCTGCCACCAATAATACCTTCTTGTGGCCACACGATGCCTGACATCAAAATCAGGCAGCGTGATGTGCGTGCGGAGCTGCAATCACTTGATGTACGGAAAGCTAGCGGTCCCGATGGAATACCAGCCATAGTGCTGAAGAAGTGCGCGGCGGAGCTGTCTCCCGTGTTAACGCGCCTGTTCTCTTTCTTCGGGATGTGTGCCGGAGGCTTGGAGAAGAGCTAATGTGCAAGCGGTTCCCAAAAAAGGGGATCGGTCTGACCCGGAAAATTATCGGCCAATAGCTATCACCTCAGTACTTTGTAAGGTGATGGAACGGATTCTAAACAACCAACTGATCCATTACCTAGAAGATCACTGTTTAATTAATGATCGTCAGTACGGATTTCGACCAAAACGGTCTACAGGTGATCTTCTAGCGTACGTAACACACCTCTGGGGTGAAGCTATCGACAAACATGGGGAATCGTTGGCTGTCAGCCTCGATATCTCCAAGGCTTTCGACAGGGTCTGGCACAGAAGTCTTCTCTCCAAGCTGCCGGCATATGGTCTGCCTGCTCAGCTTTGCACCTGGATTGCCAGCTTCCTACATAAGCGCAGCCTTCGTGTTTTAGTTGATGGTTGCGCTTCACAATTCTATGTAGTGAATGCTGGGGTCCCCCAGGGATCTGTGCTATCTCCCACTCTGTTTCTTTTGCATATCAATGATATGCTCTCTCTCGGAAACATTCATTGCTATGCAGACGATAGTACAGTGCATGGTGGATACCACGGACGCGCAGTGGCTGGGCGAGCGGAAATTAGGGAGAGGCGGGAGGATCTTGTCATTGAACTCGATAGGACGTTAGAGCTTATCGCCAAATGGGGCTCAGATAATCTTGTTGAGTTTAATGCCAAGAAAACACAGGTATGCGCTCTCACAGCAAAAAAGTCACCATTTTCCCCTTTTCCCTCCCTCTGTGGCACTCCGCTGGTGATACAAAGCAAAATCGCCATGCTGGGGATGGACATTCGCTGCGACCTTAGTCCAAGGGATTACATCGAGGCTGTAATAAAAACAGCCTCACGGAAACTCGGAGTTCTGAACAAGGTGCGGCGTTTTTTCACGCCTCAACAACTGTGCCTGCTGTACAAAACACAGGTACGGTCTTGCGTTGAATATTGCTCGCACCTTTGGGATGGCTCCGCTAAGTACCTACTTGAGGCCTTGGACCGGTTGCAGCGACGTGCGGTCCGCATTATTGGCGACGTAAAGGTCACTAACACCCTCGAGCCTTTACAATTGCGTCGAGACATAGCTGCGCTGAGCGCTTTCTATCGACTGTATCACGGCGAGTGTTCCGAGGAATTATTTTCCCTAATTCCTGCTTCCCCCTTCCTTCACAAGTCTACGCGTGCTGGCTCTCGATGTCACCGACTAACTGTGACATCAATTCCATCGCGCACAAAGAAATTTGGCAACTCCTTTCTTTGTCGCACTTCCAAGAAATGGAATTCCTTACCAGCACACGTATTCCCCTCCTCTTACGACCCGGGTTCCTTCAAACGAGGCGTGAAGAGGCATCTTGCGGGCCGGCAAGACGAGGGCGGCTAGTGCAGAACCTTCTTCCCGACTGTACTGGCCGTCCTCGCGTTTGGACTCTACTACCACTTAACATCAGGTGGAGTAGAGTCATTTGCCCTCCCGGGTAATATAAAAAAAAAAAAAAAAAAAAAAAAAAGCACGCGTGGTGGTCATCGGAAGAGGGGAATGCCTATATAAGCGCTGTCGTTATTGTTAATTTTTAATTATTTAATTATTTCAATTATTTTTAGTGTACGCTCTAATACAAAACATTGTTGACTTGTCGCAATAAATAATTCTAAAAGTCTGCCGGAGTTTTTAATTGGTGGTTAAGCTACGAAACTCTTTAGTAAAAAGTCACCGCCTCTCAAACTCGTTTCCCCATCCAGGCGTTAGCCTGCGGTGGGACCGAGGGGTCTGGCCTTCACCGGCTGGGCCAAGAGGAGACAACCTCAATAAAAAACACCCGGTGGGTCACTAACCCATAGCGACGGCCGCTGGTGGGGTCGTAGTGGTGAGCTAACGCGTTCCCGTAACCCCGCCGCCTGCGGTGAGGCGGAAACGGGGAAGTTTTAGTGGGTAGGACGGTGGCCTGCTGTCCCATGAGTCCCACATAACCGTCCCGGTCGTGGACCGGGCGGTAGGCGTAAATGCCTTTCCTCATCGACAATAAAAAAAAGGCTTAATATAGACACTTATATTAACCTCTCTGTAATCCAAAGATATAATATAGAGAACAAATTATCACGATGCGTTTTATATACCTCTCAACAGATATATCATTAAAAATTAATGGAAAAAATGTGTTCTTTCTCTTCTTTATTTATTTACGCCTGGCGGTTCGGAACCTGTTTTTATCTTGCGCCAAGGATAAAATCGGGTCTCACCAATTGTGAGATCAAAGATATTACGTAACACTGTAATTATACTGGCTTATTGACCCTTCAAAATAGGATACGGCAATACAAAGTATTGACATAATTACGACCTTATAAGGATAATCACGAGCTTGTAAAAAAATCTTCAAAAATATAAAAAAAATTACTTAGTTTCTGTAATAATATCTTGCTCGATAAATTATTTTAATAAACATTTGGTATATATAAATATGATCTAATATAATTTATCATATAGATATATAAACTTAGTAGTAAAAATAAAAACTGTTTCATTGTGCTGAAGGTACTTCATTCAAGAAATCCCTTACGGCTATCATCGCTTTCAAGTACAAGACGATAAACCGTTATAGGGCGTATGTGTAATTTAACTCCAGCACTCGTATTCACTAAACTGCTTAAGACTTTTCTCCTTCAACTTGCCCTTCTGTATCGTAATTTTATTACAAGGGCTTCATTACAGAAACCTAATATGCCATTAGAATTAGCTTACATAAAATTATAAAGACGCTAAATTTAAATAACAATTTTATTTTACTTATTAACTAAATGCTTAAACGGTCTAGTATCACTGTTTCGAAGACCAGTCGCTCAATATCCTTTCACGAGATCAAGTATAGACATCGATCCTATGCCTGATCTTTATTCGGTCATATCAGATTGCCGACCGATAGGCCACTTGTAATAAAATATCTTGTGCGGTTGGCTACTCTTTGGTAATTGCAACTGTGGCTGAAAATTGATTACGAGGTTATTTGTGTTAAAGTCCGGACTAATATTGTAAATGCCTTTCAACCAATCGTCTAGGAATTTTGCATACATGTTGTAAGGGGTACAGATAAGGACATATACACAAAACTATTACAACTATGTAAGCGTGTACATTCCAAAATAATATGTGTTATGCTTACTAATTTCATAAAATATTACTCAGTAATTTCAATAACATTAATTTTAATTACTAAAAGATTAAATTCGTAGCAGAACATCGTCTTAATAAGATCTTATTAGAAATTAAGTTGTACTTGAAATGGAAATTAAACGAGTGTAGCTAATGTATTTTGTTGATAAATTTCTCAATTTATTCAATTAATTTAAAAAATATATATCTAAATAATAATTATTAATTCGTTTTTCAAAAATTAAGAAGGTTATTTTTATTATTTGTTCCAATATTTTTATTAAAGTTATTTGTTTAGTATTATTATTATGTCTGAATTCACTGTATTATAATTTTTTTGCTATTATGCAATCGAATATAATTAATTCATTATTCATGAAGTAATTTTATTTTAAAAGAAAACTATTTTACATTTTTGTCTTAACATTTCCTATTTCAATCGGTCGTAATTGCTTATTTGAATTATATTTCCATATGTATCTAAGAGAAAAATTTCAGATTCTGAAAAATATATTCATCAAACAATTAAGAACTAATACAGGGTGGACCAAAAGTCCGGTAACATTTCGAATGGTTATAAAAAATACAAAAGAGATATGAGAGAAAATATGTTTATTTATTCTAAAAGTACAAAAATCAGGGTTTTATTTTTTAAAAATAACGTCGTCCAAATGTGTCCCTTGTTTAGTTTGGCACTCCTGTAATCTAGAGCGGAAATTTTCCATCACCGCCCGACAAGTGTTTGGAGAAATGTTCTGAATTTCCTAGTGTAAATTTTCCTTTTCTAAAAATTGGATACAGAAGTTTGAGAAGACGGGTTCAACATTAAATCAACCACGATCCGGCCGACCTAAGACGTCGAGAGAGCCCGCAAACATAGAGCGCGTACGAGCATCTGTTAAAGAACAACCTGGCCTGTCTACTCGAAAGCGGTCTAGTGTTTTAAATGTGTCTAGGACATCTTTAAATCGTATTCTTCACAAGGATTTACATTTACACCCGTATAAAATTCAAATTGTACAACAATTAAGGCCAAATGACTACACTCAGAGACTGCAGTTTGCCAACGAAATGCTTGCGAGGTTTACGAGCTTCAATAACATCTTTTTCTCAGACGAGGCACATTTTCACATAAATGGGCATGTGAACAGGCAAAATTGCAGATACTGAAGTGATGCTAACCCGCAATTGAAGCACCAAAAGCCCTTACACTCGCCCAAAGTTACTGTATGGGCAGCTTTATCAGCCAGTCGAATTATCGGTCCGTATTTTTATGAGGATCAGAGAAGCCGTCCCGTTACCGTCAACACACAGCGATACATTGCCATGCTACAGAACTTTTTTGCTCCAGCATTACAGGACTACTCTGGTTTTAATCAACGGACATGGTTTCAACAAGATGGGGCCACATGTCACACCTCCAACGACTCAATAGCAGCGGTTCGTGAAATTTTTGGGCAAAAAGTCATATCCAAAAGAGGTGACATTAACTGGCCACCCCGCAGCCCGGATTTGTCACCAATGGACTTTTTCCTTTGGGGATACCTCAAAAGTAAAGTTTTTAATAACAACCCTCAGTCTATTGAAGAATTAAAAGAAAATATACGCGAGGAAATTCAGAACATTTCTCCAAACACTTGTCGGGCGGTGATGGAAAATTTCCGCTCTAGATTACAGGAGTGCCAAACTAAACAAGGGACACATTTGGACGACGTTATTTTAAAAAAATAAAACCCTGATTTTTGTACTTTTAGAATAAATAAACATATTTTCTCTCATATCTCTTTTGTATTTTTTATAACCATTCGAAATGTTACCGGACTTTTGGTCCACCCTGTAGTTCTTAATTGCACTAAAATAATCTAAACATCCGAGTTATACCATTTACACTACGATAATTTCGTTTTAATATTTTATTGTAAGTAATAAATGTGGTAAGTGCTCATGGTAACTCATTGGTTCTCGCCTCGGGTATGTTTCCGTGATCTTCAATTACAGGTCATTGATCTATCCCCTGGCTTTTCATTAATCATAAGAGATTTGATTGAATAGCATGTTTTTATAATTACCATTAAGAAATATTGCGATTGTTTTAAGCTGCAGTTAAATTGTTTTATTTCTTTTTAACACAATATTTTCAAATAACGTTTTACTTATATAGAGCTATTTATGCAAATCTGTATTTTAACTATTTATAAAAATCTACTCAGTTGTCTCTTAATAAAGTTATATAGGTCGACGTTAAACGTTTGATTCGCTCGGATGTTATCAAATTCTCTTCCTCTTGGCTCCAAATGTAGGTTATGTTATAAATAGATTCGTCTTTGCTTTCGCTTCTAGCGAAATGGCTTGTCGTATTTTTATTTAGTTTCGTACCTTTTAAAATGAAAATTAATTGTGATTGCCAGTGGCAATTTTTATTGGAAAATATATATTGATTCCATCCTTGTTATTTTTGTACTTAATAAGATATCTTATGAGCAGAAACTTTTTATTTCTAATTCAAAGAGCCTCGAACGATTACCCCGAACGTTAAGTATAATCGGTAACAGCCTGTAAATGTCCCACTGCTGGGCTAAGGCCTCTTCTCCCTTTTTGAGGAGAAGGCTTTGGAGCTTATTCCACCACGCTGCTCCAATGCGGATTGGTGGAATACACATGTGGCAGAATTTCAGTGAAATAGACACATGCAGGTTTCCTCACAATGTTTTCCTTCACCGAAAAGCACGAGATGAATTATAATCACAAATTAAGCACATGAAAAACTTCAGTGGTGCTTGCCTGGGTTTGAACCCACGATCATCGGTTAAGATTCACGCGTTCTTACCACTGGGCCATCTCGGCCGTTTTTAAGTATAATACATACGAATATATATCTGAATATCATTTAATAAGAAAATTGTATTCAATGGAATATGTAATATTCAAAACAAATATTTTAAAATAGCTTATTAAATTTAATATAAAGCTATAGGTTCGTAATGTAGATTTTACAAAAAACCGGCAAGTAGCTCATAAGTTTCTAATATTAATTGAAAGAGAGAATAAAATGAATTGATTCTTAATTATGGCATTCGAAAAGTATTGCTATATTTTTGAACGAAAAAAAATGGCCACACTTTGTACAAACCAAATTTATACAAAATCAATACTTTATATTAATTCATATCTCAACTACATAATTATTGAAATATTATTTTTCAACCAATGTTTTTTTTTACCTTTTCTTAAAATATACTATTTAAGAAACTTCTTTTGGAATCCCCACATGAAAGTGGTTTGATAAAATATTCACGTAAAGCGTGTTTCACACATGTGTTAACAGCGCAGTCAATTTAGAGATTTGTCACTTCATCAGAGTGAAGGTAAAGAGAATATAGGTTGACTTCAACAACCGTAAACCGTAATGTACGCTAAAAGGATATATAGTATATAAGACGAGTAAATAGGTCAGCTTATATAAAATCGTTGAAATTGTCGATAACAGCTGCCCTAAAATCAATAACTCTAACTAACACATACTTCAAACTTTCTATATATTTGTCTTCGCAAAGTTTTCTATTTTTGGAAGTCCAAAATTATGCAAATCTTCACGTTTTGAGAGGGTTTTTAAATTGTGTGTGTCCTAGATAGAAATTATACATATGTATGTATATATATATCGATCCAACTATCATAATAATCCAACAGATAACTACAAAATAAATAGGTCATTACTCTTATTTAAATTATATTTATTTAAATTTTAAAAACTTTCATGATGTAAACATTCAATTTGCAAAGTTTTGGGTGGAATGAAATTACTTATTGGAATTTTTCATATTCAATTTATATTCTACAATTACTTCTTGATGTACAACTATTCTATTGACTGAGGATTCGTTCACTTAACAGTATAGAAACTATTAATACAATATATATTATTTTATATTGCATAAAATTAATTCCCAAAGTACAACGCTAGTTGCGTTGTTTTTGATGTATGTATGTATTACATAGCCTTCAAGGTGACAAACTATGTATAAATCCTGAACTGCGGTCTGCTTGCCATGGACAAATACCGTAGCTTATCGAGGCAGTTTGAAGCTGTCTCTCCTGATCGTAGCGAAGTGTAGCACTGTAGTATGTAAACATTTTAATCAATGATTGGTGACGTAAGCCGTAAATACTAACATTCAGTGAAGGTATACCAACAAGATAATAATGATCTTATACTGGTTAATGCATTTAAATATCTTAGAATGTTCTATACAAATTCGTTTACTATTTCGTTTTTGCTACAATTAAAAGCTATAAAGAATTATAAAAACTATTCGTGGTCATGGGCTATTTACAACAATTTCAATAGCCAGTTGTATTTTTATTTACACTAGCAACGATACGGCCAAACTTTTCGTACGAAATGCTGAGTCTACTCCAAGCAACGTGTCAAGTGATCATAAAATAAATAAGACCTAAAAACAGAAGAAGAGTTTCGAATAGTTTGTCAAAATCGAGTGATGCGGTGCGTAATTCAATTTTACTCTGCCAAAAAACTTGATAGCGCAGGATCCACTGTATTTTCACAATAACGCAACTTAAAAGATAAATAAAATGAATAACATTAGTAGTACTATTTTATAATTTAAACTTATACATAAGTTGTATACTAATGCATTATTTACATTAAAATTGCAAAGTGAAATATCACATCGACTAGCCGGTTGGAGTGGTTGGTAGATACTTGAATTTCACGCCAAAGGTTGTGGGTTCGATTCCCACCCAGGACAGACATTTGTGTGCATGAACATGTGTGTTTGTCCTAAGTCTGGGTGTAATTGTAGTATATCAGTTGTCTGGTTTCCATAGTACAAGCTCTGCTTAATTTGGGATCAGATGGCCATGCGTGAATAATGTCCTAGGTTATTACATCGAAAATCAAACTCAACAAATACACGGGCACGCAAATTAATTATTTGAATGATTTGATATTAATTACTATTAATATCAATATTGCCTCGTTGGTCTAGTGACTAGATGTAAGGCCGGAGATCTGAAGTTCCTGGGTTCAATTTCCAGATCGGACCAATAAAATGTTATTAGGTTTTTCTGTCAGAAAATTCTCAGTAGCGATCCAGAGTCTAGAAGTTGAAAGTGTGTACACTTCCTTGCCTCTGAAAGTACGTAAAGCCTTTGGTTATGGCCTGAACTCTTTCAATTTATGTCAGATTGCCGTCCCATCGGATTATGAGAGCTAGGAAACAGAGAGTGCACCTGTGTTTGCACACATATTTGTGCACTACTTTATCTCCTGCGCAATTGGCTAATCTGTCTTGAGATTGGCCACCGTGGTAGAAATCGATCTAGACGACATTATAATATTGTAAAAATAAAATAATTAAAACCAAAAAAATATTATGACTAATTTTCGAAAATATGCACATTCATTGCAGCTTTTTATATCAATCTAATTTATATTATATATGTGATGTGAATAATCATGACAGGGTGTCCAATATTATACATGTCGACTTAGTAAAATATTGTTTAATATCCGGACACAAAAATAAAACATATTTCATCTGAACGCGTAAGGGCGTCGAGAAATCAAAAATGCTTATACGCTTATGATGATTTATTATTAACTCATGTGAAAACGGATGTAAGAAAACGAATTTATGAAAACCTTCAGTCGTTTCGAAGCTCAGATAAATAAATAATAAACAAGTTATTATCTACCTGCTTATCTGCCAAATATAAATGTTATATACATATTATTACTTCTGTATGACAAGTGAGTAGGCAATTACACACATAAAGTTATAATATTCGTTGGAAGTAGCCACCAATCAAAATTCGCAATTAATTAAATAATGCACAAATTGTGCTGATAATAAGATGTAACCCCTTAAAGCCATAAAATAATCTACAGCAAATATTTCACTCTAAACACTGACAAGGTCTGTAATTTACGTACCTGAGTTATTTGGCATATATATATTTGGCAGACATCAATTCCTAAATCTTTAAACATTACTGGTGGTAGAGCTTTGTGCAAGCTCGTCTGGGTAGGTACCACCCACTCATCAGATATTCTACCGCAAAACAGCAGTACTTGGTATTGTTGTGTTCCGGTTTGAAGGGTGAGTGAGCCAGTGTAATTACAGGCACAAGGGACATAAAATCTTAGGTCACAAGGTTGGTGGCGCATTGGCGATATAAGCGATGGTTAACATTTCTTACAATGCCAATGTCTAAGAGCGTTTGGTGACCACTTACCATCAGGTGGCCCATATGCTCGTCCACCTTCCTGTTCTATAAAAAAAAATTTTGCTGATCTACATGTTAATATTTGTCAAATAATAAGAAATGTATTTCTATATGACAGTAAAAATAGTATATAGTTATGGTTTTTTATTTGTAATATAACACAATGTCCAATACACACATATATCATTATGAGTATTTTATTAAGATGTAAGTTAAGGTTTATATTAGTTGCTTAGATATGAAATTGGCGTTTTGTACGGGAGGAATATAAAGTCTTTTTTTTGTAAAATATATATAATTAATCAAAGTATGCACCATTGTTATCTATGCACTTTTGCCACCTCATAGGTAGTTCATTGATCCCTTTACTAAGAAAACCATAGGAGCGAGAATCAATAAACTCTTTGAAGGCGGTTTGGACTCCGCATCGGAGTTGAATTTTTTTCCTTGTAAGAAGTTGTTCGGATTCCGGAAAAAAATGGTTATCTGTTGGAGCAAAGTCCGGGGAGTACGGTGGATGTCGCAGACATTCCATTGTAGCTCATCTAACTTAGTGGTTGTTTGTTGTGCAATGGTCTTGCCTTGTCGTGAAGCAGTAGTGGCCTGGAGCGATTGACCAATTTCGGTTGTTTAGCAGCTAGTTCCTTCATGGTTTGCAGTTTCTGACAATAGATATCTTCCGTAATCGTTTGGCCAGATTTTAGAAAGCTGTAGTGAACGACACCAGCACTAGTCCACTAAACACTCACAAGTAACTTTTTCAGAGTCAATTTTCATTTAGGGCAGGATTTGACTGGGTCTTCAAGGTTCAGCTATTACGACGAGCGCTTTCGATTATCGTACAATATCCACTTTTCATCACAAGTAATGATTGGATTTAAAATCCCTTAATTATTGTGTCAGTTGAGCAAAGTAACACAGTAGTCGACGCGTGAGTTTGCAAGTTCGATTCACTCAATTCATAAGGTACCCATCGTTCAAGTTTTTTTTACTTTCTCGGTGTGCTTCAAGTGGATAAATACAGTTTTATCACGTACCCCGAAGCCTGCAGCTATCTCTAAAGTGCTTTGTGATGAATCCGCTTCCACAATAGCCTTTAATTCTTCATTTTCCTCTTTGGTCTCCGGCCGTCCACGGGGTTGTTACTGAAGGTCGAAATTTTCAGAACGAAAAAGTTGAAACCGAAAACGTACCGTGCTTTCTTTTGCAACACCAGTACACACCGTACACATCATTAATCCTTCGAGCTGTTTCTGCAGCACTGGTGCCACGGTAGAACTCGTACTCGTAAATATACTGATGTTTCATGTTTTCCATAGCGCGGTTATAAGCGACGCCAAAGAAAAAAATAAAGAGGCAAAAACAAATGAATGACTGTTTTCAAAACTCAAATGTACCAGCTAAATAAATATACAAATTTTAATTTAGAATTCTTAACTAAAGAGGAGATATTTCAGATCAAAGTGGTCAGTACGACAAAACGCTAATGTCATATGTAAGGACCTAATATTTGTAAAGTTTAATGTTGTTTTTTTAACTGCAGTAACCAAATTCTTTATATAAAGGTTATTTTTGAGTAAATCACTTTAATTAAGCAAAAAGTAAATATAAATTATTTCCAATATTTTACCAATGTACATTGGATTAAATACCATATTAAAATCATATCCGCAAATACAAATCACAGTTATCAAAGACAAAACTCGTTAATAATAATATACAAGCAAAGCTGGAAGATCACGTATCTTATTACCAAAGTTTGCCAAAACGAGTCACTGTTGTTCTGTGTTTCACGCATACGAATTTATGCTACGACATAAACGCTACGTAGCTACACGCGTTTCATTACGTGCTACATATTGCTACGCGCTACGAAGCGTCGTTGAGTTCTCCAAACCGCAGGTTGACGAGACGAAGTCTCTCGTTACTTGACTATATTTGCCGGACGTAGTCGTAGTGCTATCGATTGATAAATAATTTTTTATAATCAATACATATTATATAATAAATGTATTTAAATATTAATAATTCATAAATTATTTTTAAAACATTAAGATATTTTGCAACTTATTTTGTGTGGGGTTTTTTTTTATAATAAGTAATTTGTAGAAGTCCTATTGTCATGTTAGCTGTTAAAAAAAGTGTATATAAAAACAGTACATTTTATTAAAAAAATAATTATATTATAATAATCAAAATAAATGCAATGTGGTTATATATTTATAAAAGTATAGTTACTTTACATTACTGAACTTTTTTTTCAGAATTGTTGAGAGTTCTTAATTAAAAATCTGGTTAAGACTTTTTAAGGCCTTCATTGGATTATTTGTTTAAAGAGTCAGACGTTCAAAGAGGTCTCTGAAAAGAGTTTTTAATGATTGTTGCAATGAGTCTTTTTTTATTGACAATTCTTGAGGAACACAAAGAAGATTTTAATTAAGATAGATAGATTACGTTATTACTTTTTTTATATTACTTAATCATTACAAAAATAATATATAATATATCATAACCTAATATTTTAATGACTCAAAACAATATCAGAAAATATATATGATTTTAACGATGTTATGGAAGTTGCATGTTGAAAAAATTGTGTTGCATATACTCCAATTTATTATTAAAATAACACGATATATATTACTATCATACTAACGAGAATGAAGGCATTTATAATTATATGTAATAACCACCAGATGAAATACGACTATATTATTATGATAAGATTAACATAAAAATTATTTAATCTAAGTAAAACATCTTGAATTGGTAGTCATTTAATAAATTTTAGTTTCACTATATTTTAGTGTCAAAAATGTATAATGTAAGTAAATTATCTCATTTAACTTATCTAAAAAGATTACTAATTCTTTAAAAAAGTCTTAATTTTTTCAAATTATAACGGCATTATAACAACTGATATAAAATTAAAAAAAATAGTATAAAGATCTTTTAAACATAATTTTCCGCATGATATCCTTAAAGGCCATTTCACAATGTTTCATTTCCTTACTTAATAAAATACAGAAAAATTCAAGAATGTTGTATAAGCGATGTCTACGGCGTATGATCGTTACACACAATAGAAATCTTATATGGTTGTTTAAAAGAGAATGTTTCCTGCCTCGCAGGAATATTTGTAGTCCAAGCCAAAAATATAAGCGTTTTTTTTTTAAAATAATTAAACACCTAATTATTCAATAGCCGAATATAATGATTATTAAATTTACCAAACAACTACGAAATACGAATTATACGATTTTACCAGTATACGTGATAATGGCAATAATGATTAAAAGCTATAAATGTGAGTGTAAATACACTTACATATAACGTATTTAAGTAATAAAGTATATTTTGATTCCGAATATATCTTTAAAATCATAATCATTTCGAATACATAAGTGGAATAAATAAATATGATAGCAAAATTTAAATTATTTTTAATTACAAAGTTTAATTTGTGTATGTTACCCATTAATTGGTTTTTATTTGATTTGTATGTAAAAAAATTAAAAACAACTATGTATTTACAATTTGCTATCATAGTTTTTATCGTGCAATTAGTATTCGCCAATCTTTAACCAAGTTAGACCTCAAGAGTAATTCCTGAACTTAGATTTGGCTATTCGTAGTAAAAGCTATTGATACTGAACGTATATTTAAAAAAATAATCATCAACTATAACTAACATGATTATATTTTAGTTATTTGACGTTTGCTTATAAAAATGTATGTCAATTATTTTTATTACTTCTATGTAAATAAAATAATTGCGACGTACGGGACACATGAAAACAAAACAATATAAAATTTAAAATAAAACAACAAGCAGCATTCGCTTATAAATTGGATCAATTTTAAAAGACACATCAGCAGCAGGGCGAGGGAACAAAGGGCGGCACTCGAGGTATAACCACTCCACTCGCTTTGTCCCACGTAACATTGTTTAATTTTACCCAAGCCAAGGTTTTCGTTGTTTCAAATAGATGCAAGCTTTCAACGTTCGAGCCCAATAGGCAAGTATTGTGTAATGTCTGGTAAGTATGTATACAATCACCTGCAGAGAGAACAATCGCTGATATAAAAAATGAAGGACTTTAACCCCTTTCTTATCTGTAACCTTGGATACTGCCAATTAAGCTAATCACTTAACAGTTTACCAATCCCACAATTAACTTTTATTTTTTAACATAATAGTTAAGCGTTAATTATTAGCGATAAATAATTAGCGACATTTTCATACTACTAGACGAATTGTGGGTTTGTCTAAATATTTTTTTAACTTTTATTTAAGCTTTTTTTGAACTAGAATTTTACGATTCCCTCTTCACACAAACACGGCTGACCGGCTTTTATAAAATTCGATATAAAATAGTTTTAAGTCTTGATAGGATATGCGGTATTTTTTCCCCAAAAAAATAACGTTCACTGTGCAAATAATAATTTTGCAATTTATGGAAATTGATAGATTAAGCTAATCATAATTCTTAAAAATTATAAAGGTATATTAAATAATCCCTAATGGATTCTAATCTAGAATTAAAGATATTATTTATGTAAAAATAATTTCCCTCGTAGCCGTTATAAGTTGATTTTTGTAAATAGCATTTATGAGATATTGTCTACAAAGTATACGCGCCTGTTGTCTTTAGATAATATTATTTTATGCCAAGTTTCTATTATTTACGGTTTAGTTCTTGATAATTTTAAGTTATATATTTTTTTGGCCAGTAAAATGAGACCTTTAGTTAGTTGAATACGTTTTAGCTAGATTAAAAGAGTTTAAATTGTATGATTTGTTATCCACATCAGTGGATGGGCAGATGGACTCCCTGATGGTCTTCCCCGCCCATAGACATAGAAACCGTTAGAAATATTAAACATTATTTACGTCACCAATGCGCCATCTATCTTGGAAACTAAGATGTTATGTAATTTGTACACTAGTTCACTCACGGTTCCAACCGTAATTCAAACGAATTTGAACTTGAAGACTTGAAATTTAGCCTATATATACAGCATTACGTAATCAGTTATTGCTCTAGATTTTTTCCATCCATGTTGTATTACAGACAACAACTTTAAAAACACTGGAATTATTAACTTATAATGGATAATATTTTATTTAAAGTTTTGCAGATAACAGCAAAAAAAACCTTCAAAATTCTACCGCTAATTAATAATACTTTATTTTGTTGCATTGCTGTATTTTGTAATGTATCATGCGCGGTTCACAGATCATTAATAGTGTAAGAAATTACTTGCAGTTTTTACAGCGCTGTGTGTGGTGATGATTAATTTATAAATTATAAAAAGTAATAATGACATTGTCGATATCTATGAGTGAAGATGAACACCATTCTATGTTAGTCCATTCATCTCTAAACTATCATTTACTAAAAATAAAATAAAATATTAATAATTTAACAACTTATAGAAAAACGATTGAACAAAGTAATTCTAAATTATGTGTTTAATTTAAAAACAATAGATAATTTATACATATTGTATAATATTTTTCTGTTTATAAGGATCACGAACCTAAAATTTAAACAAGATTATAAATATAAAACTTTTTCGTTAAGAATATATCTCAATTTATTATGCTATTCCGTCATTAAACATCGTACATTTTCGAGCACAATTTGAACTTCGTCTCTTCTTTGAGGAAGATTTCAATCACTTTATATTCAGATAACGCGATGCAGGCGTATCTGAGTAACTACAACTGGCTCTTCAGTTATTCTGTAACCAAATACCATGCTTTGTATTGTTCTCTTCCGGCATGAACATGATATGTAAGCCAATATTACACGTGTTATATATTTGCTCAATGCAGTAATACATATTATATAAACGCACTAGCTTGGTTACATTATCTAAACAATAATATAATCAATATTTGATTCACACATAAAGATATACAGAAAGTTTTTCAATTTATTGTCACAGTAAAATTTGTACATTATATAACATTTGTTCAATTAATTAGCTTTCAAAGTTTTTATCAAATAATTTTAATTTGTTAATTGGTAAAGTTAAAAATAATTGTTGGATTTGATTATAAAAACAAATACCTTGATCTCGAAATTATTTATCATGTTACACTTACTTGTGTGTGTTGACTCTATCAAAGCGATCAATATTATTGTGATGATGTTCTATTTAATTTTACTTTACTGTACAAATAAATTGCAAATAATTTATCGTGTGTATCAATGTGTATATCATATCTTAATCGGTATGATTTTTAAAACGCATTTGATGTTCAATTACATTTTTAACGTAAAATGTTTCTGAGAAAAAGTCACAAATTTAAATAATAATTGGTTATATACGGTCCTTATTATACTTTTAATATACTATATTAAATAGTATTTGTAATACTTATACCTAAGTATTCATGTTTAAATTTCGATTTTTTTTTTAAATCATAAGTAATAATTAGCGGTTCGATTCGATATTGATATATTTTTGGAACGAAATGACTACATATCAGCTCGCGTATTCCCCTCCTCTTACAACCCGGGTTCCTTCAAACGAGGCATGAAGAGGCATCTTGCGGGCGGGCAAGGCGAGGGCGGCTAGTGCAGAACCTTCTTCCCGACTGTACTGGCCGTCCTCGCGTTTGGACTCTACTACCACTTAACATCAGGTGGAGTAGAGTCATTTGTCCTCCCGGCAAATATATAAAAAAAAAAACATATTTTAAAGCAATGTCCTGTTACCTCGTTTGTTTGTTTTTCTGAACGCGATAAGCTCAAAAAGTATCACCAATGGGAGCTACGATTCATGAAGATGGTTTTGGCGTAGACGTCATTATAGTTGTACTTAAATTGCATGAAATATGACAATGATTGTTTTAGGTACGATATAAAACTTTATTCTTCCCTGCAATGCCGTGATGGGTAGCTAAAAGAGAAAAAATAAAACACTACAATAAAACCACTTCTATTGAAGAGCAGCTCTTTTCTTAAGAGTACTATAATGGTATAAAACAAAATTGCTAATATTTTATTTGTTTTTCATCTCAGAATTGGTTAATCCAGTTATAAAAATAATTATTAATATTTTGTAGTTAATAAATAAATAAGTCTAAAATTATAAACAAATTTACACATAAAAGTTATAATTATATAGTTATTACAATTTATATACAGTATATTACACTTATATTAACACTGAGAGCTCTATATACAAAACGTCGTATAATTCGTTGAGATAATTCGTCAGTATTAAATAGCAGTCCATTCATTTTGAATTAAATTCAATAGTCAGTATTATTAAGAGCTGAGGGTATTCCTTTCAGTACTTTTCAAGAATATCTTTTAAATTTCTATTGAGATAGTGATTGCATCAATTACTACATTTCGAACAAATCGACTTCAATTTTATTATAACTTATCCAAATCAATATAATTCTTAATTTGTACTTTCTTTATGGTAATTTTAATATTATCTTTTGATGTAAAAATATATTTACTAATATATTAGTATTAATATAAGATTATTTTTGATTACCAAAAGTACTGGCTCTTCGTCATATACGCCTCTGCATCTATGACAGATGATTCAAGCAGCACGAAGGCACTTTCGTTCATGATTAAAGAGTCCAATGCGAGAGAGGATCCTTCGGCCGAACTCCCGACAAGTGTATGCGCCCCCAGGTGGGTGGGGGTTTGAAGCCCGCTCATGACGCCTAACGCGTTTTTCCTTTAGTACCTTAAACCAGGCATCGTCATGCTTTGATTGACCTTCGTGAATAAGGCGTCGCCACTTGGCACGGTCCTCAGCCAGTTCCTCCCATCGGCTGCTAGGGATGTTAAATGCAACCATATCACGCTTAGCGCAATCTTTGTAACGGAGCATAGGCCGCCCAACAGACCTTTTCGCATCCGCAACCTGTCCCAGCAGTATTTGCCTTGGCAGACGGGTCTGCTCCATTCGATGCACGTGTCCCAGCCACCGTAACCGTTTTTTTTTAGAATGGCCGTGATGCTAGGCAGTTTTGCCTCGCCTAGAACAGACTCGTTTGTCACTCGATCCTTCCACGTGATGCCCAGAATGTTTCGAAGACAGCGCAAGTGAAATGTGTTCAGTCGGCGTTCTTGTTTTGCGTACGTTGTCCACGTTTCTGCTCCATACAAGAGTGTGCTTAGGACACATGATTGGTAAACAAGCATTTTCGTTTTTACCGTAAGGTGTCTGTTGTCCCAAGCCCTTGAACGGAGCCTCCCGAACGTGGAGGCTGCTTTGCCGATGCGGGAGTAAATCTCTGCATCAAGCAAGAGATTTCTCGACAATTGCGACCCAAGGTAGCAAAATTTGTTAACCACCTGCAAAGGTTCGCCGTTAAGCAAGATGACTGGTTGTTCTAAACATCCTTGCGCTAAAATAACGGTATTCTTGCAATTTATGGACATTGAAAAAAGGTGGCTATTAGATTTGTCTATTTAATTTGTCTATTAGATTCTGGAGTTGAGCCTGGTCATGAGCAACAAAGGCAGCGTCGTCAGCGAAGAGAAGACTATCTACAAATAGGTCCTCCCTGTAGCGTTTGGACTTGAGCATTGAGATGTTGTACAGCTTACCATCAGTTCGCGTGTGTAAGTGGACGCCCTGTTGTTCATCCCCAAAAGCAACCTTCAGAAGCACCGAGAAGAATATTCCAAACAAGGTAGGGGCCAGTACACAACCTTGACGAACACCACGGCGTACGTCAAATGGCGTAGATGTGTTGCCATTGTGCAGGACTGTGACTTCCATACCTTCGTGGAACGATTGCACTATCTTTAGGAGTTTCGGGGGGCATCCAATTCTGACAAGAACCGAGTATAACCCCTCTCTGCTCACGGAGTCAAAAGCCTTATTTAGGTCTACAAATGCAACGACTAGGGGGGTATGTTGCTCCCTACACTTTTCTTGTAGCTGTCTGAGTGAAAATATCATGTCGACAGTTGACCGTTGGTACCTAAAACCACATTGTGCCTCAGGGTATACGCGATCGGCGAGCCTTTGTAGTTTGCCTAAAATGGCCCTAGCAAAGGCCTTACCGACGATGCTAAGAAGAGATATTCCGCGGTAACAGTTGCAGTCGCCGCGGTCGCCTTTGCCTTTATAAAGAGTGACAATGTTAGCATCTCGCATATCCTGAGGGACGTAGTTTTCTTCCCAACACTTAGCCAGGTGGTTGTGGAGGATGGGCAAGAGGCACTCAAGCTTGACGACTTCGGTGACAACATCGTCATTGGACGTAGTAGAGCAATAGCGTCGCTCTCTGCTAGCCGACTTTCTATTTTGAAAGTAACAGATTGTCGTTAAAATCGTTGTTCTCTACAAACTCTCATCAGTAGCTAAAAGAAGCTGTAATAACATCGCAGCGGCTCCGTTCTTCTTCCTCACGTCGGCTCGTGAAATAAAACCTGATGAGGGGAGGGCTGTGACCCTACACCGACACAGACACCTTGTCAAAAAAGAACATTAACATTAAACCCGAAGTGGCGCCACCGTTTAGGCGCAAGCCAGGTGCCTGCGGCCAAACCAGCACCACACGTATTGACCCGTCATTCCTGTGGATCCTGCTGGGGAGGAGGAGAGGGTGGCATGGGTACTGGGTAAGCCCGTGCTGCCATAAAGTCGCCTGACCCAGGCGTAGCAGCATCCGCGAAGAGGACACTTCGCTCACCTGTCTTGCAGGTGGAAAACAACACGGAGAGAGGCAGTCACCGGTTATAAGTAGGCACGAATAGGCGTAAGTGCGGGCGCCAGGGGCCACTCTTGACAGTAGGAGGATCCATCGTAGATCCATTGATCAGCTACCGCCTGCTCTAAGTCGGGCAGCCCCCGATCAATAAGGTACTGATCCGCCTCAGCGTTAACTCGTTCCGCCTGGGTGAACGAAACACAAGCCTTACAGCTGGACGTTGACGCTGTGACATTAACCACCCACTCAAAGGAAAAATCCCAAAGCCCATACCAACGCTGCGTACATGCGCTTTGCGACATGGAATGTCCGAACTATGAGGACAGGCTTCCTGAATACCTACGGAAGCTCCGATTGCGCCCAAGAACTGCGCAAAACTTACAGTATCGACGTGGAGCTCAAAAGGCTCAATATTGATATTGTAGCCTTACAAGAGACCAGAACCGAAGACGAAGGGTCTTTGCGTGAAACTAACTACACTTTCTACTGGAAGGGCAAGAGTTCCTCAGAAACACGAGAGCATGGTGTAGGTTTCGCGGTTCGAAACCAACTCATCAACGCCATAGAGACACCTGTAGGCGTTTCCGAGCGGATTATGTTCTTGCGTCTAAACACAAAAAGCGGCTTTGTCACTCTAATTTCCGCTTACGCACCAACGCTTAATTCAAAACCAAGGACCAGCTTGAAGAGACAGTACGTAGGGTAAATCCAACTGACAGACTGCACATTTTGGGTGATTTTAATGCTCGCGTCGGTCAGGACACATCAGCCTGGCCTGAATGCCTCGGTGCACACGGCATAGGTAAGCTAAACGACAACGGGCAACGATTGTTTGAGTTTTGCTCAAAGCACCAGCTATGTGTTACCAACACCTTTTTTAAAGGCAAAATGATGCGGAAAGTCTCGTGGATGCATCCCCGATCTAAACACTGGCACCAATTAGACCTTGCTCTGGCAAAAAGGAGGGACCTGCGGGAAACGCTTCACACGCGGGAGTTTCACAGTGCCGATTGCGACACCGATCACAGTCTCGTTGCTACTAAAGTTCGACACCTGACGGTAAGTGGTCACCAACGCTCTTAGACATTGGCATTGTAAGAAATGTTGCCAATCGCTTAAATCGTCAATGCGCCACCAACCTTGGGAACTACGATCTTATGTCCCTTGTGCCGGTAATTACACTGGCTCACTCATCCTTCAAACCGGAACACAACAATACCAAGTACTGCTGTTTTGTGGCAGAATGTCTGATGCGTAGGTGGTACCTACCCAGACGAGCTTACACATAGCTCTACCACCAGTAAAACCACCATTCTTCCAAGCCACTCGGTCGAAAAAAGATAAATCTTTTTAAGACTCGTGACATGGAGGTAGTGGAGTCTTTTGGGGAACTTGTCCGTGAAGAAGTTGCAACTTGGGACAGTACGGCATCAGCGCAAGTCAAATGGGAAAAAGTGAAGTCTCTTCTGACTGGCACTGCAGGAAAAGTGTTTGGGTATCAAAAGGTAAAATCTTACGACTGGTTTCTAGAAAACGAAGAGCACTTACTTCCCTTGATTGAGTCAAAACGCCAAGCCGCTTTAAATTTTCGCCTCAACCCTTGCGATGCGACGCGTGAAGATCTCACGAAGGCAAAAGCCTCACTCCAGCGCAGCACGCACTTTTTTGCAAATGCGTATTGGACGGAGCTTTGCCAAAGCATCCAAGCGTGCGCAAGCGCGGGGGATATTGGCGGGGTTTACGCAGGCATCAAAAGAGCTCTTGGACCTACTCCAAAAAAGATGGCACCTCTCAAAGAAATCGATTGTTCTGTTATAACAGACAGCACCCGTCAGATGGCAAGATGGGTAGAACACTATAAGGGGCTCTACTCGTGCCCAGTGGATATTAAGCCAGATGCAGTGGAGCTTGTCCCGAAACTGGCAACTTGGCACGAGCTAGAAGCCGCACCCACCGTAGAGGAACTTTATCTGGCCGTCAAGCAGCTCAAATGCGGTAAGAGTCCTGGTAAAGACGATGTTGGCTCTTCTATTAATGGTATATTAATAATCTGTTTTCTCCTCTAAGGGGCACTTTTCCTAGGAGAAAGCCCAATAAACCATACATCTGTAGTTACCTCATTATTATGGTATTAAGACTATCTAAAAAGTTTAGTTAAATGAAATAATACCACAATATATAAATAACTGCAAAGTATAAGTATTTTAATGTAACAATTTCAAACATGAATAGTAAAATACAAAAATTAAAGGTGATATTTAAATCGAAATTTGAAATTGAAAGGGGCTGTTTTTTGTTTAAAACACGAAGGCAAACAGGTAAATAAGCAATCTCATGGTAATTAATCACCTCAGAGGCAAAGAGGATCGCAGATGTTATATCCCTTGTGTCCTCCTCACTTAATCTTTTATATCTGTTTTATTAAGAATACGCCCACCAATGCCATGTTTCTTAATATACTTATATTCGTTAAGTTAAACGTACAGCTTGTTTTAAGATAGTGAGCGTATATTTCAAATTACAGTATTGAACCTGCGTCTTTAATATTACTATGCGTCACGCAAACTATTGCGCTATTACGCTTTATAGATTTTTATATGTAGAGCTATTCTTTAAGAAAAAAATCGAAACTCACCACAAAACACCGTCCTGACATATCAGAAAGACATATGTGGCATTGCCTATAATAAATTATACCGCCTAAGTAGTACACATATCGAAACCATTGGTTTATAAATATTCCGGGATAAAATCCATATTTTAAAGATTTTACTAAAATGAAGTCGGGTAGCTTGTATCTTATCATAATAAATGAGCAATTCTTGTGTATAAATTTATTTCGTGTATCTCGGAAACGGCTCTAACCATTTGGCTCAATTTTTTACATGAATAAGATTTTGCTTTTTAAGCTTATCTATATAGATCTTTCCAGAAAAAAAGGTGTGAAAATCAATCGCTCAGGTATTTAAAACAAAAAAAAAACAAAAAAAAATTTGAAATGGTTTTTTTTTTAATCCCGCCAAATTGAATAACATTCTATGCTCATTATCAATTAAAAAATATATCTCATTAAATATGGAATCGTAATCGATTTTCTTTTCTATCTATTCGTTTTAAGTTACGTCACAAGTACGTAAGATAAAATAAACGCTAATTTGTATATTGTATTGTATCTTATCTGCACAAATAAATATGAAGTACCATAATCCAATCTATTCACTAGTGTGGGGCTCGAAGGGATCAACTCAGCAAATTACGTAATAGGGTATCCAAGGCTGGAGAATCCCTAAAAATAATAACGTTATCTTCTTCTTTCCTTGAGTATACTTGCTCTACATTAAGAATACTTCACACTAATTTATTAATTTCGCGACTGTCGGAGAGTTAAGAAATCGTTTTTAGAGTAGACTTTGAAATAAATTCAGATTATCAATGTTTTTCAACGTCTGTAAATGTATCCATTAGTTAGGGCCTCCATGTCTCTTGATGAACATTGTCTCGTCGACTTAGACCTTATTCCGTCAAGCTGATCCAATACATGTGGTTTAATATACAGATCCGACACATACATATTTTCTCACGATGGTTTTTCACTACAGAGTATGAAATTAATTGTAAACACAAATTAAGCAAATAATAATTCAGTGCAATATTCGGTTGAGATTCACATATTCTAACCACTGGGCTACCACGGCTATAATAAATAAATTCAATTTAATTAGGTAAAAATTAAAATCCCAAATGTAACCACGAAGAGTGTAAAAATGCCTTAGTAGAGTTTTAGGAAGTGTAGCCACGGTCTTATTTTAAAAATACTCAAGAGATACGTGGGGGATATCATTAAATTTTTATCTTGGAATATTAACTAGGCAGCTGTTTACATTCTCTATCAAATTAAATTCGTTAAGTTTGAAATGAAAAAGTTGGTTATTTTCGTGGTTTGTTTGTTTGGGATTAAAACCTTTAAAAACCATTCGACATTTCCTAGAATTATAAATTTTTAAAGCTCGTATCTGCTTTGCTTATACAAACGGTTAAAAATTCCAAAAAAAAACAGATATTTACCGTACGGTAAAAATCTTTTCATTCACAGTGTTTGTATCGATCATAACGTTTGAAGAGCGTAAAATCTGTACATATCATAGAAGAAAATGGTTTTGCGTTAGAAGTGTTTCGCAGAGGGTCTTTCGTTCAGAATGTTTAACCTTACAAACAAAATTGACCTTGTAACATTAGTTTTATATGGAAATAACAGCTCTTGATAATACTCCAACAGTTAATGTTTATTTATTTTGTCCTTTCACGCCAATGGTTGTGGGTTCGATTCCACACAGGACAGACATTTGTGTGCATAAACCTGAGTCTGGGTGTAATTGTCTATATAAGTATGTATTTACAAAAGAAAAGTAGTATATGTAGTATATCAGTTGTCTGGTTTCCATAGTACAAGCTCTGCTTAATTTGAATAATGTCCCAGGATATTATATTATTATTATTAGTATATATATAATATATATAATATATATATATATATATATATATATATATATATATATATATATATATATATATATATATATATATATATATATATAAATTAATATATATATATTAATTTTTAGTTGTTAATTTTATAATACTGTTCAAATATTTCAGTTTTGCTGTATTATTTAAAATGTTACATAACAATTTACTTAAAGATCATGTACGCCAGTGACTTTGTAGTCACTGGCGTACATGATTATGGTAGGATAATATAAAATGCTATTTCCTATTAGATACTAAAATAATACCATTTCTAAACATTAATGCACCTCAGCGAAGTCTGTACTTTTTATTGCCATTGCTATAATAACAGTTACTCATTCGTTAATGATGTTAAAAGTAACAAACAAATTCCCAGTTAAGCCCACAGACATATTTCATTAAAGCTGCTATGAAATTCCATAAACAATTTCCGCGTAAATTACAATTCAACGTGAACTAGATTGCAATTTACGCGATGTTTGTATTGAAACGTACGCGTGAAAATAATTAACTTCACTAGTTTTCGTTCTCGATCTAGTCTGCTTTTAATTAGATCAGCTAATGATCTCCACAAACATTCACTTTCTTGATAAGAGTAACGATGAAAAATACTTGCACATATTTCATGTAACACAACAAGATTGTAGTACAGGAAAATGCTTAGAACAAAATAATGTGTAGTCAATGGACGGGGCACCGTGGATATAACACGCAGAGACCTACCTATTCCACCCTACCAATCCGATGACCGGAGATTTAAGCCAGGCAAGCAAAAGAGCAGATCTCATGTGCTTAATTTTTTTTCATTATTTATCTCGTTCCCGGCGTTAAAGGGTAGCATCGTGAGGAAACCTGCATGTGTTAGATGAAAATCTCCCATCACTGAATGAAATGTATCACCACAACTTAGTAGAATCAAACCTTCTCCTCAAGAGGAGGGAAGACCTTTGGCAAACTATGTAAAATTTATAATATTAATATATAATTATTTTTGGTTTTACTTTACAAGCGACAGTGTTACTTTTTATTTACAGTATTATGCCTAATTAGCCATTTCTTCCATACAATACATTGCCTCACACAGTTTTAAAAAAAACTGTGTGAGGCAATAAAATTCAATACATATCCGCAATATGCATATATTATAATATAAAATAAAATTACAATATAATAATACCATAATATTTTCTTCTGTAGTTACGTGTAACATTCTGCATTTTTGGCCACATGAAAGTAAGCGACTAACTCTACACACTCATAGACTTTGGCAATAAAAAATATAAGCACATCAACATTGTCTGTGAGATTACGCTTAGCCACCACTCACACGTAAAAGCCATAAACAGAACATAATAATAAATAAACGTATGAAAAAATACGCAGGGTGTGTGCTTTATACACATATATTATTAAATGCGATTCCGGCCATGGTGGTTAATCTCAAGATAGATTAGCCAACTGCGCAGGAAGTATTATAGTGCACAAGTGTGCGCGCTGAAAATCCGATGGGACGGCAATCCAACGCAAACGGAAAGAGTTCAGGCGCAGGAACAACGGCTTTACGCGCTTTTCGAGGCACGGGAGTGTACACACTTTCAACTTCCAAATTCCGGGCCGCCACTATGATAAAAAACTCACTAACTTTTTGTCAGACCTGCAGCCTTTTATCTAGCTACTAGACTAACGAGGCAGTCACTTAGCACTTTGTAACACTTGTATGGGTGAATTGATCAATTGACGAGTGTTTTTATCTAATTGATTCAAAAATGCATTGCATAATATCTTTATTTTACCCGTCCGTAGTCGGGGCGGGCTGCTAGTAAAAAATATATAAATACATCAACATTGTATCTAAGATATATAACTCGGTCTCCCTTCAAACTGGCCACGAATATCATTTTATTACTAACATGTGCCTTATTGCCAAACATACGACTTAGAATTTACTGCACGCGTAGTCATGATATTACTCTCTATCATTGGAGAATGATATGAATTGTAAAAATAATTTTAATACTTAAATTAGTAATCACGATTTTCTGCTTTGCGTGTTCAATCAAAAGATCAAAATCAGTAAATATCCCAGTAGGGTCATCTCGTTTCTACTTAAGATTCCGTAATCTTAAATGCTAATACCAATATTTATTAGATTATGGATAATGACGGTGGCATTTTTATCGAGAGGATTATTTTTCCGCTTAGTTTATCCAGTACAGCTGCAACTCGGTTAAGGTACCAGAGGTATTTTTTTTTCATCTAAATTATTTTATGTATATTATAGCCCGAAAATAACACTAAGAGGGGGACCTCGATACACAACGTTAACCCTTAGTTAGAAAACGAGTAATATACACCAAATTTTCACCAACTTACAATCTATATGTCGGAAAAAATATTTTCCCACGTGTATTACATGAACATACCGCGAAGAAAATTAGTGATACCTTAATAAAGTAATGTTCAAGTTTTGGCTTAAGTCGAAACTTTATCAGAAAACCTTTTGTCTACCCAATACTAATAACTTTTAACTTTAGAGGACAGTGCCTTAAAGTTTTAATATGAGTTCGTGTGTCACACATATGACTGAGTGTTATAACTTTTCAAATATAACTTACAGAATTATTAACCAAAACGAAAACTTTTGTCATTTCTGTTTTTATTTCTACGTTGCTACTATTTTAATACTACATTTTTATAACGTAACAAGTTTCCGACCGTGGCTTCGCGCGGTTTGTGGTTGTGTTTTTTATTCCTTAAGCCCTGACAGAGTGTATGCAAACTTTCATGATTAGTAATTAAGACGTAAGAGCATAATAAACAAATTCACTTTTTCATTTATAATGGATGTTATCAAAGGCTTATTTTTCTTTTCTTTGTTTAGCTGATGTTGTCTTCTATTATGGTCAACTAAATATTAAGGCAACATTAGCTCCAAGTACAAGATTGATATTATAGAGACATACTACCTGGAATCCATCAATTAGATGGATAATATTATGTTATTTCAAGCAAAATATTAAATCAATATTTCATTTCATTATTACATTTTCTCTAACTTTTATCTTAAATAATAACTACCTAAAGTCATCAGCATATACTAAAAAAATACATTTGATAAATCACATTTTATTAGAAGGCAATATTCAACGATGCTTTTGAAATTTATACATACAATATTTTTTATTTTTAAAATTTAAACATAATCTTGTTAATCTTCAGTGTCCATTAATATATAAGGATTAAAATCCCTCGGCATAATCAAATCCATATTTTGTGCATTTTAATTGGTTCATTATCCTTCTATCCTCCTTTTCTATTATTCCTTCCTAATTAATTTCAGCCTATGTTTGGCATTTTAAACTAACTTCATGAGATTGCTTTATCTTGCTTTTTTTTATAAGTTGACTAGCTGACCCGGTGAACTTTGTTCCACCTTAAAGGCAATATTACATTATCACATTTTTTTAATTTTTAACTTAGGGTAATTGTAAATAAAAAAGATATAATTATTCAATTATTCTTTATTTGCCATTTATTGTAGCACCTTGTGATAAACGATATTTTTTGTTTTTTCATTGGGCGCGAAAACAAATAACGCGGAAGGTCTTCCGACACGTGAACATGCCACATATAATTGGCCATGGGATAAACATGGGTGTTCGAGATTAAGACCACAAACTTTCAACGATTGGCCTTGTGATTTATTTACAGTCATGGCGAATGCTAGACGGATCGGAAATTGAAGCCGTTTAAACTGAAATGGCATGTCGGTTGGGATCATCGGGATCCTCGGAATGAGAACTTCCTCACCTTTGAATTTTCCTTTGAGAATTGTGGCGTAAATCAAATTGTTCATCAATTTACTTACCACCAAACGTGTTCCGTTGCACAATTTTGGTTGGTATAAGTTTCGAAGCATGATTACTATAGAACCAATCTTTAGTCGTAAATTGTGCGGTGGTAAGCCAGGTACATCCAAGGAGTTTAAAAATTCAATGGGATAGTTAGTGGCATCATCTTTATTTGTTAGACAGTCAATAGATTTGAAAGAATGCAGTGTACCAACGATGTCATCCTGAATTATGTAATTTAAGTCATCTACATCTTTATTCTTAGCTGCCAAAATTGCTCGCTCACTCAACCATTCATTATTTTTGAGGTTAGTCATGATGTTTGGAAATACTTTGTTGATGAGTTCGTATTTTGATGAGACAAAGTTACAAAAATTCGGAGGAAATGAAATCAATCCGCTCGATTCGTCGACGGGTACTCGACCATTGCCGATAGTTAGCAATTGCTCAGAGAAATCTTCAGCAGATGTATCGTTCAGCAATGCAACTCTCATGTTTGTTGTTAGCTGAAGTTTCTTAACATAGCGCCATAGATTCGATGATTTAAGGCAAGCGTTTATTTCGTCAGCAGCAGTCGATCTGGGAATTACTGGCAATGTTTGGCGGAAATCACCAGACAGTAAAATCATTGCTCCTCCAAAACATCTCGAGTCATTACGTAGATCTTTCAACGTTCGGTTAAGTGCTTCCAATGCACGTTTGTGCGCCATTGTGCATTCGTCCCAGATGATGATCTTCGATTCTGATAAAACTTTGGCCGTAGCGGAGCGCTTTGTAATGTTGCATGTTGGTTCTTCAATAGATTGAAGATTTAACGGCAATTTCAATGCAGAATGTGCCGTACGACATCCTTCTAGCAATGTGGCTGCTATACCAGAAGAAGCAACTGCAACCGCAATGTTGGATCTTGCACGAACAGTGGCTAAAACTACTGACATGAGGAATGTCTTACCAGTTTCACCAGGGGCATCCAGGAAATATAAACCACCGTTTCCATCATCAATTGCCTTCATTATTGTAACATAAACTTCTTTTTGTTGGGGAACTAAATCTAATTCCTGGTGATCATATTCACGTTCCCGTTCCAATTCTCGATTAAATGCGTCATTCATTTCACAATTTGGCGCTGGCATTCCTAACCTGACTAATAAACTACCGCACATGAGATAACACATGTCTTCGATCAAGAGCAAGGCTTATGATATTGATACTCACCATTCAATGGATTTATCATTTTGATATTAAAATAATATCCATCTTCTCCATTCCAAAATATCAGCGGGTATTGTAATGTGTCATATGAACGATGTGTTTCAGATATTTGTTGCAGTTGTCCAGTATCGCGACGTTTAAGCTCAATATCTCGTGATTCCAAATTTTCACCAACAATCAGAATGGCAACTTCATCTATTGTTGGAGCGTTAAATGTGCGCTCGTGTGTTCCAGATGGTCGTTTATCCGCTCTGATCACAACTTTGTAGTCATCATTTGGCATGCGCTCCAATGCACTCTTGAACAACCTGACCAACGCATGATGTTCTTGAAGCAGTTGTTGCAGATCTTGAAGAATTGCTCTTTTCGTTGCTGTATTGATCTCTTGACGTCGATCAAGTTGTTCCTCTGTGTTGCCCATAAAGTATATTTGTAAAAATTTATGCTGTCCATCATCGAGAGGTTGCAATGATCCAATTCGATGGTGAATCTGTCCTTGTATCTACAAAAAAAAACAGTCATTATTACTTTACAAACACTACAGTAATAAATACAATATGTTATTATTCTACTGTATTGTGTATAAGTACAAAAACAAATAAATACCTTGAATATTAATTTTAGCTTAAATAACACACACGATTAAGTCCCTTAATACTAAAATCAATATGTGATAATCATGAAGGTTTAAATAAATATAAATACCTTGAATGTCGGATTAAATCCTCGTTCTTCAATAATGTCTGCCCCAAATGAGGTCATTTGGAAACAACTATTGTATTTTTGGGTGTTTCCAAGAAAATGACGGGATTTGGGTGCTTCGCCACGAAGCAATGAATTTAATGGCTCAGGTGGCGGAGTCAATAACGGCAATTTCACTTTGCCATTAAGGCAGCACAATCCTGGCCGTTCTCCGGAAAACTGTAATGCGCCACAATACTCGCAAACAACGTCCATTGGCCCAATGCGAACGCTAGTATGCAAGCAGTAATCAGTCGTGCAATCGTATTGATACGCTGCCCGATTCAAATCAGTATTTGATGAATTTCTTCTTGTGCTTCGTAAATTATCTAGCTGTTGATCTCTGAGGTTTGCTCGACGATTTCGCATTGCCAACCGAGCCGTTTCACGGGCTGCCTCCCATTGCTCTTGTGAGTGAGAAGCACGTAGTCGAGCCATACTAAGGCGGCGCTCTTCACGTGCATTTTCTTGCTCTTCTTCAGTACTTTCATTCGCAATGTTTCGAATTACTCTTGCATTACGGCTTTGTCGAGAAAGATTTGATCGTCTTGGTCTCGGCATGGTATTTTTATTGATGATAAATGGCACAGCAATACGATATTAAAAAAAAATTAAATTAGAAGTTGAAGTTCGCTTTTCTTTCTTTTTATTAGAAACTTTAAACAGGCACAGAGTATTTATATTCCTTGTTTTATACGAATTAATCAACCGGCAAGACTTTTTTTTAAATATTCTCAGCTGTCAGTGGCTTTTTGTTATATACTACCGGACTTTTTTAAAAATATGCTTAGCTGTCAGTTGCGTTTTGTTATTACATTTTTAACAAATGAACCGCTGACTTATATTTTGACTGAGTTGTTTTGTTATTACATGTCAGTTGCGTTTTGTTATACCACATTTTATGTCACATCACACGGGAACGACGGGAACGGGATAAAAAGTATCCTATGTCTTTCTCCCAGTTCTTAGCTACCTCCCTACCAATTTTCAGTCAAATTGGTTCAGCCGTTCTTGAGTTATAAATAGTGTAACTAACACGACTTTCTTTTATATATATAGATTAGTATTTTATGCTTCAACACTCTTAGGCTCAATGAGCATTGTTCATGCTAAATCTTGTTAAGAAAGATAGCAGAAACAATGTTCAAATGGAAGCTCATCATCTTAAACTATTTTATCTGTATTGACAGTCTTTGTCCTATCGAAGTCTTCCGTGTTAATAACGTTACTTATCTTGCTCGGTGAATTTGTCAACTTTTTTTTATCTAATTTTATAGATTTAGTTAAGTCTTTCGAATTATGTCTTCGTATACATCTATTTTATTATTGTTGTTCAAAACTAAGCATAATTTTCTCTTAAGTGATTCGTAGGGTCAAGCTAACCAAATAAAGTTCTTTTACTAAATTTTTAAATATAATCTTATAATCCAAATGCGACTGCCTCGTTGGTCTAATGGCTTGATGTAAGGCCGCAGATCCGGAGGTCCTGGGTTCAATTCCCTGGTCGGGCCGATAAAAAGTTATTAGGTTATTCTGTCTGAAAATTCTCAGTAGCAGCTGGAAGTTGGAAGTGTGTACACTCCCGCGCCTTGGAAAGCACGTAAATCCGTTGGTCCTGTGCCTGAATTCTTTCCAGTCGTGTCGATTTTCCGTCCCATCGGATTAAGAGAATTAGGGAATAGAGTACACCTGTGTTTTCGCACACACTTGTGCACTATAATGTCTCCTGCGTAGTTGGCTAATCTCTCTTGATATTGGCCACCATGACTGAAATCGGTCTTTTTTTTTATAGAAAAGGAAGGTGGACGAGTATATGGGCCACCTGATGGTAAGTGGTCACCAACGCCCTTAGACATTGGCATTGTAAGAAATGTTGCCCATCGCTTAAATCGCCAATGCGCCACCAACCTTGGGAACTACGATCTGTCCCTTGTGCCTGTAATTACACTGGCTCACTCACCCTTCAAACCGGAACACAACAATACCAAGTACTGCTGTTTTGCGGCGCTTGAGTATTTGAGCAGCTTCAGCGGCTGCACTGACTTTACGAGATGTATTCTTGATATGAGATACTGCCGGCGTATCTACGCAAGTTGCATCCCACACAAGAACACGTCCCATCGACCATGGCACCAATGTCGCCCCATCGGGTCTCTTATCATCATCTCTGCATAAACCATTCGGTTTCAATGTAGCAGGAATCGATGCTGTGGCAAAAGCCCGACGAAGTATGTCGTTAAGAGACCCATGGCGATATGCATGGCCAGCGCTTTTGCGGCAGCTAAGCCCGTGGCGTCCGAAATAATCCACCTGGGTACCACAGGGACATTTGTGAGGCTCGCACACCCTTAAACCTAAGCGAAGGCATACGGCGATGCGTATCGTTGCCCGATCAAGTACTGTCCCTAGATTTTTAGAAGGGAGAGCCTGAAGCCAGTGGCCTGTCTCTCTTTCAGATACAGCTAACAGTCTTGCACGGTCTGTATCTGAAGTACACTGGGACACGAGCAAATTGTGTGTAAGGTTAATACGGGGTGAATCCCAGTGCTTCTGACAAGCCATATCTGAGGGAAATACTTCATCAGGGCAATAAACACTCCATGCTGTCTTAGCCTCAGCAAGATCCTTCACTACAACATCAGTCAAACTTGGAAAACTTAATATCCGACTGACGAGAGTGATAGAACTATTAGCAGAGGCCAAGAAAGTTGGGAGCGCCAAATATGACGTAGACCGTATACCTAAGCCACCATATTTGACTGGAAGAGTGGCTTGTGTCCAAGAACGTGTATCGAATTGTAAATTTAGAATTTTGGCTACGGTGTCTTTAAGCAAGGCATCAATAGCGGCTGTAATAGAAGGAAATTTCCAAAAGGAGCTGCTGCGTAATAAATACATAAATTTTGGGGCAAATAAACATGTCCGAAGAATGAAAATGGCTATGTGTGGCTTAATGTCTAATAAACGCTCCGAAATGAGGTTAAACTTTTCTAATTTTGAATTTATTAAGGGAAGAAATGCATCATCAAATATTGGAATATAAATATTTGGGATTAAAAGGTTTAAATCACTTAAAATTTTGTTTTTCTTTTCTTGTGAAAGAGAAATAGGTTCTGAAAAATATACTTCGCATTTACTGCAATTTAAATTAAGCCCTATACTTTCAAATTTTTTTAATATGATTTTTAAGTTGCTAATGACTGTTGTTACATCTCCTCCCAAAGAGCCATCATCGAGGTACCATAAATTAAATTTGGAATTTAATAATGAAATTATTGGATGTATAACCAAACTAAATATAGCGGGGCCAAGTGGGTCATCTTGCTGACAACCTACTGATGAATTAATTTCGTGCTCGCCAAACAATAATTTTGTGGGAGAACCATAACATTGCCACATATAGTCGAATATTTCTGGAATTTCTTTTTGAATTTCTTTTAACATAGCTCCTCGATCAACCGAGTTGAACGCATTCCGAACATCAATTTTGACGAAAATTTCATAATTTTGGGATTCACTTAAAAAGGTTCTAGCAGAATGGACTGTCGCTTCACATCCTCCCTGTATACCAAAACCCAGTTGTTGAGGCATGTATTTATTTTTTAATTTGCTTCTAAAATTATTGCAACATATCTTAGAGGCTAGTCGCCGAATAGTGCTGCCAACTGCAATGGGACATACTCCTCCATCTTTTTTTAATAAAGCTACTATATTTGCACCATAAAGGACCGGTGTAATTGTTTCTGGAACTCGACCAGAGAGCGTTAAATTAACTAAATTTGTTAATTCCCGAATTAATTTTTCCTTGTCTTCCTTCAGAACTGAGGGACTTAAAAAGTCTTTTAGGTGCTATGGAGTAAGATCGTCCAAACCTCCAGCAGAAAAATTCGAGAAAGAATAAATCCCAAAATGAATAGCATCTTTGGAAACATGTAGAGGCGTTATGGAGTCTACAGAGAGAAAGGAAGGTTGATAAGGTTGTATTGGTAGAGGATGTTTATCTTGGAGGGCTTTTAGCGTCTCAAGAGTATTTTTTGCCAAAATATCATCGGAAAATAAAAGGTTTGAAGCTCCTCTGACATTTTCATCACTTACTTTATGCTCAATAAGCTTGGTGTGATATGCAGAGGGATTTGTCTTATTATAAATATATTTAGGATTCGGTAAATAATTATATTTTGTATTTTCTTTAATTTTTGATGTTAAAGAGATGTCTTTGTTTCGATTTTCTATATTTAGTACTCTAAATGAAAACGTGACAAATTCTTCCCATGCTTGAGTTGTATTTTCCGATGAAACTTTGGACACACACTCTGTGAAACACCGAGCCACTGACGCTCGAGCTCCTCTCGGGATATGTTTTACCAACTTGACCCCGTGTTTAAGGAGTGCGAGTCTTTTCCATATTGGTGTATTGCTTAATGTCTCGTTATTCTCTGTCTTAAGATTAAAATGATTTGCTGACCTTAGTTTCTCATCTGGTTTTAAAATAATATTTGGTATATGACGTCGACTACTATGGATTGATAGGCCACGTTGTCCCTTGTAAAGTTTTCCATCGATGCAAATGGGACATTCAAGCAATACACAGTTACTATTAGACGACGTGTCGGATGAAAACATGAAAAATAAAATAAAATAGAATACTTATTATAAGAAACATCAATATTACAATCACTAAAATAATAACTTAGACACAGAAGAACAGAATTAAAAAAATGAGATATAAATTATTTTAGTAGGATATATAATACAGAAACGCATGCACCAAAGTTTGTGTCTATTATTTTCTTTTTAAAGAACAAATTGTATCACTGTGATTTCACTGATATACATTATTTCACTGATGATCCAAAAAAAATATGCATCGTCACTCTTGAGACTCCACATTATCAGCTTCGTATTAAATAATAAAATATTAAACAATAAAATATTTCTGTTTCTGAAATTTTCGTATTTGACAATGCATCTGTTTTCTAATTTGACAATCTGTTTTACATCTTTTTAGTGAAAAATGTTTATATGATATTTCGATGTATTTCTTTGTTATTTAAGAAATATTTGTTTTTGTTTTCTAAATTAAATATATATATATATATATATTTTGTTTTCTAAATTAAATATATATATTATAATCCAATGGGACGGTAAATCCGACACGTCCGAAAAAAGTTCAGGCGCTAAACCAACGGCTTAATGTCTTCTCCGGAATAACTTAACAATGTATAATCATCTTAACAGTATTAATCAAATGTATTCATAACATGATCTAACTTTTATTTATTTATTTATTTAACACTTATTGCACAACATATAATTAAGATAAGGAATATGATAGGAAACAACAAAGAAAAACTAAAATAATAAATGGTGCGCAAAGGCGGTCTTATCGCTTATAGCGATCTCTCACAGACAACCTTTGGTGATAGATTTTTTTAAAGAGAAATCTAAGTGCAGATATAAGTCAATCTCAATTTTGTATCAATTTGATGACACTCTTTTATGCTAAATCTAATACATACGACTCATTCCAATTTATATATTCTATGAGCCAGATGAAACCAGAACAATGGGGCCAAACAAATGAGGAACGTGAAACTAGTTGAATCCTGTTCGTGTAATAACAAGCGTTTCAACTCTAATGAGTAATTAGTACTAATAAGCAGCTACACAAGCTACTATTATTTTCTATACAGAATATGAGAAGTGAAAAAGAACAGAATATTATGCAACTAACCATAGATATCATCAGAAAAATTTTAATCTAGTCAAAATAGATACTTCAATTAATTCACATAGAGCTGAAAATTGGCATATGTCTTCAGACAAAATTTTCAAGGTTATAAGTATCGTTTTTTTTGTAAGCGGCTAGTAGTATTAGTTCAAACAAAACCATGAGATATCACCATTTGAAATATCGAAAATAATTATACAACCTAAAAATAAATAATAATACCTTCGTCCGTTGGTATTTTAGTTGCACGAGTAGTATACAGTTGTCCAATGAATTATGGATAATCTGACATGTACTTAAAAGAGAAGAGCCTAGCCCGTTAAAAAGAGTGCAAAATTTGATTTCCATGTTCCTTAATGGGCATGGGCTGCTCATCACAAGTTTTCAATATAATTTTTTTGACAAAATGCATATTGTCACGAGCTTCCTGTATAGAAGATCGTCTCTGAATGGCACGACCGTAGGTATAATTGAATGGAATATAGTGAACGTGCGTTGAATTAACCATTCGACATCTTGGGCCAGTGGACAATTTTTAAAGTAATTGAATTCCGAAAATATTTCGTATTTTACATTTTATTTTGAAAATACATCAACTGACTTTTAATTGCAGAAAATAGTACAATGTTTTTCTTTTCTGCTTTGTTTAGGAATATTGGCTTTACTGTCTTTGATCAAGTCGATTAGATAGTCCTTATACTCCATAAGGATATGTAGTTATATATATAAATGATTAGGGATTGTCCTTATTACGCGCGTACCACAGGCGATCGAGTGCGTAGAAATTTGTTTCGGGTTTCCTATGGTTTGCTTAATATTTTGGTGAAGAATATGCGAAAGCTGAACTCACGCAAGGATGAGGGATTATGTTTTAAAAATAATGCGGTTTGTAATACGCTAGATAGTCGTTTTAACTCTTTTTAGCAAACTTAAATTGGGTTTTTATTCACTTTAATTAGCCAATACTTTAGGTAGGGTTTTGTGCAAGCTGGTCTATGTAAAAACTACTCATTCATCATACATTCTACCGCTACACAGCAATACTTAGTATTGTTGTATTTTAGTTTAAACAGTGAGTGAGAACATTGTGACCACAGAAACATATTAAGATCTCGCATTGATGATGAAAGAGATATTCCTTTTTACGTGCCGACCTAACTGTTTAAAAAAAACTTTAATGAAAATGACTTTAATGTAGTATTTCAATAAATCACCATATTCATAAAAATTTCTGTTACGAAATGACAAATTTCATGTCATTACAAACGGAAGAATTAGCAATTTCATATTAAATCTAATTGGTATTATACCATTGTTGGAATTTAATACCAGTAGAGTAGGGAGAAGATTCAGATAAATCTACTATTTTTATTCTATCAAAACCTGATTTTAGAAATGCATAAATCATCCACCAGTTCTATTCATTGCTAATATTATATTTATTACCGGGTTTCTGATGAGCACCAACTAACGAGATACTTTATTTCAAAGGAAAAAGAGCCCTCAGATGGACAGCATTACGATCAAAAGCCAGCGATGAATATCAGTCATTTGGAAATAGATCAAGTAACTAATTTAATACAACTTATCTACTTATTAAAAAGATTTTCTCGATAAAAGATCCTTTCAAAAATATTCATTTCTATTCCTGTATGTTTTGTTTTTATTTCAAGTAAAGTATTTTTGAATATTTATTTTTCTTGAGATCTATATTCTCTTTTAAAAGTTGAATAATAATAATTATTAGTATGCACAGATGTGCAGTAACTCCTCTATATATTTGACATAGATCTATATATAAACATATATATCAATATTTAATTTATTTTATTTCATGACTCTCCAACAAAATGTACACACTAAAAACAACTTTGTTAAGTTTAAAATTAAATTTCTAATTCAAACCATGGTCATCAGATACTAAAATAGATATTATTATTATAATAATAATATAGGTATAATAATAATAACAATAATATCCGAAACTAAGCAGAGCTTGTACTATGGAAACCAGACAACTGATATACTACATATACTACTTTTTTTTGTAAATACATACTTATATAGATAATTACACCCAGACTCAGGACAAACAGACATATTCTTGCACACAAATGTCTGTCCTGGGTGGGAAACGAACCCAAAACCTTCGACGTCAAATAAATTCTCTTTATAAAAAACACTGTATATTTGAAAAGAAAATTTATATAATTATTTCTAATTTAAACACAGAAACGTCATAATACAGCAATATCCCGCTCACATTTTTATTTTCCAAAATGAGAAGAACCTATTCTATAATTAAAAGAAAACCGTAACAGGTAGATGAATTATTAATTAATAATAGACATAGATCACATAAATGAACATTAATTAATATTCATTTAAGTGATCTATGTCAAATATATATATATCTATATATATATATATATATATATAGATATATATATATATTTGACATATAGATAATTACAATCATCGTCATCATCATCTCAGCCGGGAGACCACTGAAGTCCACTGTTAGACAAAGGCCTCCACCAACGATCTACATAACAGCTGATTTAGCACTACCTACCAGCGGTTTCCCGCAACCCTTACAAGGTCGTCGTATATTTATCTTAAATTTTACGTGTAAAAGATTTAAATTTCTTAATTATTATTCCAGGATATCGTATATATTATATTATAAAACGTAATTAAAAACCGGCTTATACGTTAAAATAATTGGGGTGAAGAGATATAATCGAAACCTTTTGCGTGAAAACGTCTAGCTTCGTAAACGAATTAAGATCCCAAGTCCGGAATGAACGCCCAAGGGACGCATGATCTATCAAAACAAACGGCCTACGGCTTATTATTAGACTATATACAACATAGGATCACTAAACTTAATAATGCACTATACGGTATGAAAATAAATGTGGAATACATTTTATGATACGGAAATGTCACATATATTCTGGCAGCCCTGAAGCAAGTAATATCAGGAAATGTTTCTTATTTGCCCACACTTGCGCACTATAAATTTGCTAGCTGTACATCAACACATATTTACAACAATTTAATAAACTTCTGTGTAGGTTGGTAAATTCATCAGATATTCTACCGCTAAACAGCAATACTTAGTATTGTTGGGTTCCGGTTTGAAGGATTAGGATTAGGAAGCCAGTGGAACTACAGACACAAGGGACATAACATCTTTGTTCCCAAGGTTGGTATTGCATTGGCAATGTAAGTGATGGTTAACATTTCTTACAGTACCAATGTCTAGGGGCGTTGGTGACTGCTTAACATCAGGTCGTCCATTTGCCCGTTCGCCTATCTATGACATAAAAAATACTTTCCAAAAAAATTTAATTAAACTCAAAAAATACAAATTTCATCATACTAATAAATGAGCATATGGGATGTTATTAAGAATTCTCGACAATCGCATAGATCAAGTAAGGCATATCGTCATGAATATTCTAAAACCGCTCATTTTCAAGCGTACTTGTGTATTCCGCTGTACCGATTAAATGGGACTTCAAAATTATATGGAATTTTATTATCCGATCCGAGCATTTATTATGTAATAAAACTGGAAAAGTAGAGCTATCCTATATGCTTGTTAGAACATGTGAATCTCAACCTTTAATTTTGATCTTAAGCCTCGTGAGGAAACCTACATTTGTCGGATAGTGGAAACTTTTCTAACATACACATAATTTTTGTTACAGTTTAAAAAATAATATATTCTAATAATAAAATATTATGTTGAGCAAATATTTTTATCGTTAAGTCAGTTTTGTTAACTTAATCAGACAGGTATTAGCCCCGCAATTGAAATAATCCAATAAAATCGGATTAATACAACCCACTTAACTTAATTTGCTTATTAAAATAATCCCCGACTCATTTATCATTAATTCCAGTACAATTTATCGTAACTAATAATTAAACAGTCATATGTAGTCGAAAAAATCACAATTTACAAAAATCAATTTTATATTGTAATAAAAATAAAAAATAATAATCGAAATAAACCTTATTATTGCATATACAATATAATATATGTTGCATGCCCCACCAGAGCAGACTGGTGACATCCTTTGTGAGGTTATCCCTTTGTTTATGGCACCTTTGTTAGTTTGTTTGTCTGGGAACAGCGACCGAACTCTTATTAGCTGAGAGTCATACGCGACGCGCATAATTAAAAAGCATAATCATTTTTCGACTCTGTTTTTTTTTTCACGCCAACTTACTCTTCTTTGCGATGATTTTAATCTAGCGGTTATTATGTTCATTGTTGTCTAAAGTATGTTTAATATAAGTACATTTTTACAATAATACTTTGATGTTGAAGCGTCTCTCTGACAAATCAAAAGCTAGAAAGTCAGCGCTACAATTATTTTTATACACTCCGACGATTTGAATGGAAATGTTACAAACGCGAAACGTAATAGACTTTTTTTTTTTCAAATACAAAAAAGGTAATTATTTCTTGTGCTTTCATATTTTTATCAAATCGCTGACGGATGAATGTGAAACGAGAACGCGTTTTAATTCTAATTAACGAATAGAATATATAATGCATAGATAATAAATTATATTTATAAAGTTATGGGATAAAAATATTCAATATATAATTAAAATGAAGGAAAAATTGTGATGAGGAGTTTCTATTCTATAGCAATATAATATATTAATAAATATTTATTCAAAATAAAGAGATTATTAGAAAATAGTAATGATTAAAAAACGATTCATTGTCCAGGTGCCTGTGCTGTTCTCTTTCTTCTGTGTACATGTGTGTATAATAATTAATGGAAAGTAGTTCCATGCACAAGATTTTGTAATTATATTTTTACTCAACAATAACTAAAATGGCGTATACAATATGATGATAATTGATTGTTTACATAGAAAATAGATAAAACAACTGTCGCTTTCTTACATATAAAAAAAAATTAAAACTTTGTAAATTCACTATTTTGTTTTTTTTATAGAAAAGGAAGGTGGACGAGCATATGGGCCACCTGATGGTAAGTGGTCACCAACGCCCTTAGAGATTGGTATTGAGAGAGATGTTAACCATCGCTTACATCACCAATGTGCCACCGACCTTGGGAACTAAGATGTTATGTCCCTTGTGCCTGTAATTACACTGGCTCACTCATCCTTCAAACTGAAACACAACAATACCAATTACTGCTGTTTTGCGGTAGAATATCTGATGAGTGGGTGGTACCTACCCAGATGAGCTTGCACAAAGCTTTATCACCAGTAAAACTGTTAAGGAACTTCACTGTTAAGGAACCTGCGTTAGGGTTGCCAATATTTGTATTTTATTACACAAATGAGTAAACAATAAATAATTTCCGCAGTTATATTGAAAATATTACCAACACGGAAGACATATGTACCTATATGATATAAAATATGGTTATGAAACATATTATTACTACCCATTAAAGATAGTATAATATAAAATAAATGTATCCTTCTCGCTAAAGAGCTACCTTAGGTAACCTTGTCGCAGAAACTTTATACATCACCTATCTTATCTTATTACTCACTCAATACATATATTACATATAATCCTCAACCCACAATTTGATTTTAGTTTAAGATCAAATTCTTGTTCGAAATAACGGGCGTATTAACTGAAATTCCTCTAAGTGTGGCCTCGGGGTTGACCCTCATCACATTGGACACTGTCATTGCACATTCGACGATTTTGTATGAAATCACGTTGGTACCGTCAACAAAAATATTTTGTGTAGGATTTTTTAACATTATTAAAATGTGAGCTTGTTATAAATAATAAAATAACTTTATTCACCAAAAGGTAACAAAGACAAAATTAAGGTACAAAACCATAAAATAGAGTAAAAAAATGTGATATTTGATAATTTGGTGAAAAGGTCGTAGTCTCAGCTAGGCTGCTTTTCAGTCTACGCCTTGACATATGCTGCCAACACAAACGTTACATTCAGTGCAGTAAAAGGTAAAAGAAGATAAAATTACTTAAATAATAAACTTATCTTAACACAATTTTATAACACGCCTAATAGGCTAAAATAAAAACATGCAAGCATTACTAAAACAGAGAGGTTTTTTTGACACACATAATATACACATATACTACAATGTTTCATGATATAATTGAATTAAAATTCATTAGAATCCGTTTCATTTTTCAAATGTGGCAAGCTTACCAACATACAAAATTTCTTAACTTTAAATACGACGTTATTCCTAAATAAACATTACCTTTCAGAACGAGGACGTTGAGAAAAAAAAAATATTTTGTTTTATAAAATATTCGCATAAAATCTAACAGGGTGAAGTTTTTACCGCCACTACAATAAGTGAGCCATCAATATAACTTAGTGGGGGATAGATTTCCGGAGATTTATTTTATGCCATAGATATTATAAACGACATTTACTGCTTTTAATGTTTTACATATCTGGTATTTTTTATTTATAGGAAGTAGGCTGGCGAATGGAATACCTGATGGCAAGTGGTCACAACCATCCATAGGTATTGATACTATAGGAAATGTTAATAGAAATTTAAACTACAATAAGACAAAAACTAACACAAAGTAAGTTTAAAAAGAGACTATGAATACAGTTATAAGTATATACAAGAATTGCTTATTCATTTAATATTACAACATTAATAAATAATTAAACGCTAATTATATAAAAAAATCTTTTTCTATATTTTGTGTTAAAACATATTTTGTATAATCATTTTCAACTAATTCGGACTAGTAGAATTAATTAATAACTTAATAACACAAGAGGTAGTTTGTCAGCAAGATAGATATATAAATATAGAACCTACGTAGCTAGTGCCGCCATACATTTCAAATATCTACTAATGCATAGGTTATTAATTTTATTATGTTAGTTCTCTAATATGTACAGATATTTTTATAAAATACAAAATTAAAAAAAAGAACAAAATACACATAATTTAAAGAAAGCACACGCCGTCTAAAGGATTCGGACACAGGAGATACAGGAGGACCCAGCTCTTGGGTCACCAGAAGTGTGGACCAGTTTCTTAGAAATGTCTTTTATGATTATTTTTGTATCGGACGACCATGGACCCAATGTCTCAAAACCCAGCCCCGCAAATTCATATATTTAAATGTAATGATATTATACAATAAAATCCAATAGGTTTGTAAACATTTTTAAGATTTACTATAATAAATTGTAAATATGATATAATAAATAAATTTACAGAACAAAATTAATCCCATGAAACAAAAGTAGTGTATTCGATTGGGATAAAAAGTATAATCGCGTGTATCGACTATCAGGTTTTTCGCTCGGTAGTTCGAGCAACAAAAAATATCATATTTATGTTGCTAAGTAAATATAACGCGCTGAGCATGGTACAGGTGTTTGTTACGCGAAGGCATCGTTATTATTACTTATTCTGATACTAAAAAAAGGTTTTTGATAGTTTTGTATGAATTACAAATAACATATATAAAGGATCTTAGTTATATCTTCAAACTATATTCTATGACTTTTATCAAATTATGTTATTAGACGTAATATTATAATTGTACGGAATTTTGTCTCTTCATAATTTTATACAATCATGGCATTTTTTTGGTATAAATAACTAAACCAACTTATAAAATATATCTATAAAAGTATTATGCGTTTCATTGTAAATTTAATATTCCGTTTACACTACATAATCTCTTAACAAATTCCCTTCATTTTTTGTATAGTTGCAGACACACAACTATCAGTAATTTAATAAACATTTAATTCACAGTAGTTTTAAAATAATAAAATTAATATTTTACATAATCATTATATTTTTCTTGCAACGGTACATACCAAACTTAAATTACACCATTATGAAACATCGCTCTTATACATAACAGGATCGAATCACCGCTTTGTCTGATGAATCGCAGATTCTGATTTCCCTCAGGTTCTGATCTTGGCTCTGTGGTTAGAACTATATATGACTTATGACTTCAATCAGTTTTAACATAATTCGTTGGTATTGGTATTAAGAAACATCACATGGTTCATAAGAAGTTTGAAAAAATTAACAACTTAACAACAATCCCGCTGAGTTTCTTTCGCTGGTTCTTCTCAGGTCTGAGGTGCTTATTTCCTAATCGATAGTCGATTTTTGACAATCAACAAGCAAGTTTACCACTTCATTTACATATCGAATAAAGATTTTTGACTTGATTGTAAATTATAAAATAAGCATGATAACACAAACTCTAAAACAGTGTCAAAAATAAATATGATCTTAATTAAACTCACAGTTATATTCGTTTAATACAACGCACATGCTTATATGCTAAAATATATCCACATTTTATGACTTATATGTAGTAGTAGTAATTAAGGCCCGTCATAGCAGTAAAGAGACTCTTTATTAGATGACATATAATTTTTTTCATCATTAGCATCAGCTGAGTAGCTTTTTTATATTTTTAATTATTCACTCGATTTGGGAATTAACGTATTACATTCCCCTTTGACCAGTCCAAATGTCCTTTACCCTTATCAAATAAAAATGTAACAATTAGCACCGTGGCCTGATTAAACTCAAATTTAATATTATAAGCCACTTAGTAACATTGTTGAGAAAACATGAGTTTTATTTTTCGGTTCGTTACAATTTTAGCCGAATTCGTGTAATGTAATTGGATTTCCAGGCTCGAAGGACCGAAATGAAGTTAATTGGATATAATTAAAAAACGCCGCGGGATAAAAACGACCGACACATAAATATTTACCAGCACAGAAGATGAGTTAAGAAAACGTGTTTTAATATTAAAATCAAAATATAATTTATTCAAATACACAAACACTTTTGAACCTTTATTTTATAAGTAAATAAAATGTAAGGCTTAGTATGCAAATTAAACTGTAATTTGGAAATTATGTGCTATATTTTTCAACGATTTTTGTTGAATTTAAGAGACAATGCTCTTTCTATTCTAATTTTAAATAAATACTATAATTGAAGTTTTCTACAAACACAAAATCAAAATGTTATTAAATGTTTTCTAAAGTATATTAAATTATAATGTTTTTTCAATCGAATGCTTTAAAGCTATTATTTATTACTTGCAATATTGGTGTTTTCAACAGTGTAATATTTAAATAATGAGTGACCTTGAAAATGTGATGTATTGAATTAATACCATCTTCTTGCTGTTCTGATTAAAAAGATGAATAAGATTAATTATGAAAGCGCATTTTCGTTGTAAGGAATGGTTAATTTTTTAAACATGCCCAAGGTTGGTTGTGATCACTAGCCAACACTAACCAACATTATATTTGTCGATATGAAAAAACACCGAGTACACTACAAACAGTGCCCAATGTATATTGTCCAAAGTTGGTTGTGATCACTAACCAACAGTTGGTACTTTCCATATTTTGTCGATATAAAAAAAATTAGTATATTACAGTATTCATTTTTGCATTTAAATACATTTTTAGATAATTAACATTTAAATTGGACAGTCATATTAAAATGACGATGCAGGAGATCTTTATTCTACTGCCATATTTAATGCGACCTTTCATTATGCGAATTTCGTCCTTCCGGTGCGTAATCCACTGACATTCCCAAAGCCGAAAAAAAACTATTAGTTGTTAAAACATTTCCAACTGATATTACAACTAAGGTACTTGACATTTAATCATGAGCTATTAAATAATATATTATTGCTTTGTAAATAACAACTGATTACCAAAACCATGAATATCTTACGTATTTAATAGAACAATTAATTCAGCAATGCTTTGCTGTCAGAATTCACTTCGTATCTCATTCGTAAAACTTTGAAAACTGACTTACGATATAACGTTATTTATTTTACTGAATGTGATATCCGTTAAATATTACAATCAACGTAAATTCGATTCATACTTCGATCGTGTTCTCCTATATTTCGTTGTGTGTCTTTGATTTGTTGTTGTTGTGTTTTTGTGCTTAAAGAGTAACTTTGGTCTCATAATTGTTTACCTGTTGACAACGCCTAATAGAAACGGAAGATGATTATACAAAATTGGGGATATAATGACGTATATTATTTCAAATGTTTACCTTCAATTTATTCGCTTTGTTATTCATATTATTATAACGAAGGTAGACATTTATTATTATCTACACTTTATAAGTACAATTCAATTTAATTATATATTGTTTATTCGAAAATCAAATTGTTTCAAACAGTCAAGTTGTTTTCGTGCTGTGTTTTATTGATTTAAATTTAATAAGTTACTATTTTATTTACGTTTAATAAACTACCACTACTCAGGTGGCGTGTTAAACTATAACATAAAAAAGTATCAGTTTCAAAGCATTGTTGATGATAATTTAAAATTGTTGATACTGTATTTATTCTGTTGTATATTCGAATTAACAGTGAGCCGTCCGGTGATATTATATAAAACTGTAAAGATAATACATTTCTATTTTATATTTTTACCAACCACTTGTGATTCAAAAATTTTCATTCAAATTTTATGCAAACATTATTCAACATTTTTGTGAAAGACCTCTTTATGAACATCCAGACGGACGTTTATATAATTCCATTGTAGTTGCCCTAAATTCTTGAAATTTGATTTGTGTGAAAAAAATATTCACTCCTCTTGTTTTGCATTTTTATTGAAAATACAAATGCAGACAAGCAAACGGACGATCGAATTATATTTAGTTTTTCATTATAAAAGTAACAATTTTTCTGTTGACGGCTACGGACAGCAAAACACAAATTTGATTAATCAATTAAATGTAAAAAGGAAATTATTTCGCTGTCTTGCTTTTCTTCGAGGTATAGCTTTTATTTTCACAAATCGTAGATTTTTTTTTTAAACTTACAGTTTACTATCGAGTTAAATACGTATAAATAGTGTTTGCAAAGCTAGATTTAAGAAGTGGTTTTCTACACATAACGTCAATCGTCATCAGACAAAATTGCTGAACCAATCATAATAAAATTTGACAAAAAGATAGTCTAGGACTTATAAGAAGATAATGTGGATATGGGGGTATAGATTACGGAATTTACGAGAAAAATAAATTTAACGCGGATGGAGTCACAGAGGATTGCTTGTTATGAAATAAAATATATTCTAATCATTAAATGTTATTTATAGTGTTTGAAGTCAAATCATTTTACAGAAATATTTTCTATAGATTATATATTATAATATTTTTCTTAATGTCAACAACTTCAAGAAGTGTGTCTAAAAAGTTTTGTTTCACGGTTCGTTCGTGAATAGTTAGCAGAAGTTCAGCCGACACATGCAGGTTTTCTTACGATATTTTTATTGATAGATGTACGTAGTTATAACAGCAATCACATTGAAAAAATAACAGCAATTGAAAACAACCTTCCTTTTTTAAAAACTCAAGAAAATTTAATTTTCATTTTAAAACAAAACTCGCATACCAATATATTTCGGATGTCAGACCAGATGTTCAATCACTGATGGTTTTCATTTCTCAAAATAACGGTCCTTTTATCTACAGCAGTTAACAATAAAACTCTACAACCTTATCGTCTTACGTATAAGGCACATAATGCATTAAACATATTCTATAAAAGCGGGGTGACCCCGCGAAATGATGGAGTGATTTACAAAGAAGAGGATAGTCCGGAAGGTACGAGCCTGGAGATAATGATAAATTTACCTTTTGACAAAATTGTCTCGGATTTGGTAGAGAAAATTTCGACAGACAACCCTTTTATTTTGGTTCATTAGTTAAGAAATACTACGCAAAGTACATTGAAACGGCTTATTTATGAATACTAATGTTCCCATTAACTTAATCATAATTGAAAGTTTTATCTTTTTATTTTTATTGATCTATAGGTCGCCGAAGACTAAAGAAAAAAAAGAAAATCGGTTAACAAAGGAGAAAAAGGGAGTGAACTTGTTTGGTTTTGCCTAGTAATAAATATATGTCGTGGAAAGCGATATCGTTTAATATTAAGTTGCTGATTTGAGTATCATAGTACCAGAGAAGGGGTAAACACAGTGACGTCACTTGTTATTGTAAAGGCGGCACGTGGACAGAGTCGTGTTGGAAAGTGGGGAATTGAAAACGGCATATTACGATTCGGGACGCCGACCAAGTCACTTCTCCCATACGAAACTATCGGTTTACCTAGTTTACTTTTAAGTGTGTTTATTGCGTTTAAAAGATAATAAAGTAAGGTTATACGAAGTGTACATTATCATTTTCGCAGCCTACGCAGTGGACCCTGTACCACAAAACTCAAGATGGAGACAGTAGTATCGCTTAGCCGTCGATCCCATCGTCATATATTTTATTAATTTAATAGAAAGTAAATATCCAGAATGAAGATTTTCGATTTAAAAAGCCTAATGTAATCTTAAAATTTATTAACAATGAAAAAGAAAACAATTTCTGGAATAATGAGTAGATTAAATAAATAAATAATACATTTAACGTTTCGGTTAATTTTAGTTGAAAGAAATGAAAAAAATCGACTTAATAAATACACAAAACGTACTTTTAACTATCTGACGACCGCAAATTTTCGCAGAATAAAATAAGAGATAATTGTATTTCATCCTCTGTAATCTAATTTGTTCTTTAAAAACGAACGCTCTTTTAAAGTATTCTGTCCTTGTAGTTGTTGTCTTTATTAAATAAATAATATCAAATAAATTATTTTAAATAATTAAGGTGACGCAATAGTATTACAATAATTAACTATTTTTGACAGCCTCGTTGGTCTAGTGTCTAGATATAAGGACGCAGACCCCGAGGTCCAGGGTTTGAACCCCTGGTTAGTCAAATAAATTATATTGAGTTTTTATGTTGAAAAATTCTAAGTAGCAGCCCGGACTGAAAATTGGAAGTGTGTACACTCCTCTGCCTCGCACAGTACGTAAAGCCGTTGTTTCTGTGTCTGAATTCAATTTGTTCGCATCGCGGTTGCCGTCCCATTGGATTATTCGAGTGACTATTATCATACATACATCCACCAACATACACATAGAGTTAGAGCAGTGTGTGGAATACACTCAAAGCCAACCCCTTCAGAAGGAAGGCTGCCTAGAAGTGGACCACTTAATAATTATTACATTACTAAAAATGATCGATTCAATGAGTTTTATACATATATATATATATATATATATATATATATATATATTTCTTAAAATTATATGACGTAAGTGCATGATAATTATATTAAAACGTGGCATCGTTACTGTCGACTTATTTACTTTTATTTTTTGCTTATGATATTTACGTGTGTACAATAAAAGTGTATCCATTTACACTTTTGTTGTATACTACACACGTAAAAGAAATTTCGATGTCCTTATCATAATAAACGCGTTTGTACGATAAGGCTGCCTTTTTACCTAATAGCGATTTCCTTCAGACCAGAATCTCATGGTTAGATTTACAATCAAAAGAGCGAGCTATTGCATTAAAATTATGAATTATGTTTATAAATATTTAATATAATGTCATAGTGAAGATATTTATTAATACTGATCCTTTATAGGCGACTTAAGTTTCAAATTGTCAGAGGCAAGCAGAGCTTGTCTGAACTCACCAATAAATACAAACTTCTTTAAATTGGACTTCTTGGGTGATGCAATACATAGTTTAAAAAGATAAGATTGCAATGATAGCGAAAGCTTGAGTCGCAGATCAGAAATATAGTCATACTTTCCACGTGAGGGGTGATCAGGTGTAACGTATCCTGTCCTTTTCTGTACCCATGAAAACGAATATGCAAATTTTCATCAAAAAATTTTGTACATTTCATAAATATGGCAGATGAGGTGGTCGATCTGAGTGGAAGTCCTCACCATCAGATATTATTTGTAGGCAACATGCGGGTTACGGTTAACAAACGACAAATCCAGAAACACTGAACGGTTTTATTATTAAATTAAGCACAATCATAACAACGAGTTGTATGATAGTTTTTAGACGTGTTGTTTGCACGGCGGCTAGCATTGAAATGAAGTGTCGCGGCTCGCGCTTCGCACCAACCCATCTAGACTGTTGTCAAAAGAACCCCCGTATTATTGACATCGCCAACATATGTATATTTTAAATATACGTCTAAAAGGTGAGCTACTCCTTCTTAGACGTCACTTAATGTGCATACTTTTTCGTTTATTTTATTATAATATATTCTAGGATTACTCGAAAATGTCTAGACAGATTTAAATTTTATTTTATTAAACCAAGTTCACAGGTCACACAAGTCACATATAGTTTTCTTTGATTTTGTTTTTCATCATGTTACATTTTCTTCAGAAAATCTGGAAAAAAAAATAATCATAAAAATATACTTTTCATTGATTTACTTCGATGATTCGAATCTCATTATTCAGTCTGCATTATATTAAAAGAGATTGAGGAAAAATCGTAAATGTGAGTAATATACTTGGATATAAATTAAAAACAGCAATGCCTTTGTCTGCTTTTATTCTATAAGAGAAGCAAAAATTTCCTCAAAAAATAAAAATTATTTATGGTATATTGCACTTACATTTATTACGAGTAAAACAGCTATCTATCATATAACAAATGTAGATAGATAAATGGTTTTTTTTTTCTAACAAAATTAATGAAAATTGAAAAATAGCATAAATTAAGATTTTTATTACAATATTATATTTAGTTGATGATACTTATCAATGCGTATTTAATGAAAGAACAAGACTATCCTGGGTACTAAGAATATTGTTAAGAAAAACAGGAAATTGATCGGAAGATTACTTTTATAGTAAATATATTTTTTACAATACAATCACAGCAATGTTTTTAAAAAACGATTGCTTATCTGTATCTTATAAAACTAAAAATCATTGTATAAACTCAACATAAAGCTGTAATACTCCATAAGGCAGTTTGTCTTTAAACAAGCAACCTCAGCGGTGTCCGGTCATTTATCACGTGACATCCGGGTGTTTGCGACTAATCCGGTCAGCGGGACCGTAAGACCGCGGTCTATTCTCTTTGTTTTTATAGCCATCGCAATCACAATGATTCAACTTTTTAATCAAATTAAATGGTTAAATGATTTTGTTTTAAAAAGGTTGAAATGTACATATCTTTTCTACTTATATATACTGCAATGCATCAACGGTCTTAATAGTCAAATGATATAAATACAGTCCGTATCTAGCAATGTATGTCGGAGTTACGATTCTTAAGGGCTATTGTCGTTCCAACTCCTAGTAAACAGTACTCGATTATTGAGGGTAAATAGGAATTTTAGTAACAACAACAATTATAGTAATGTAAAGGCCACTGATGTTTTTTTTATTTGTTACTTTGATTTATATATTACATATAAGATATAGACTACTGAATAAAACATATACGCTACAAAATAAACTATATAAGATAAACACTGATAGTTTTATAATCCATTATAAAAACGTTAATACAATATTCATATACATCAAGATTTTTAAATTTATAGTATTTTTATTTTAAAAACAAATAATACATTTCTTTTGAATATTGTGTATTAATTACTTCATTGATTAGAGCACGAATATTTATTTGACGCTCTGAAAAGAACATGAAACAAATTTGATCTTGATCGAACAAGTAGTAAATTCAACGAGTAAAGCCGCGCGCAGTGACTTGTCAATAAATAAAATATACAAAGCTGGTCTTTAAAGTGTCCAACTCGACAATCTTCGGCCATTAGTCACTTGACATGATCGAGTCAGCAGTATAAATCCAGCATCAGACATTTTAAATTATTTTATACAGTTAAAATGTAGGAATTTCAAATAATTATTATAATATTGTTTTTGTTTTAATTATTTTAGGACTAGCTGATGGTAAGAGGTCACCTTCGTTCATAGATGCTGGCACTGTACTCTGTACTGCACACAATATATATAATATATTATTTGTTATTTAAAATAGGTGGCAGTCTGTCAATCGGGAAACCTGGTGGTTAGAGGTCTATGGACCACCAATCTGGGTTTATACTGCCCACTCAGCACATGTTTTATCGCTAAAAGGCACAATTTATGTGTTCTAGTTTAATAGTATGTAAACTAGTGATCAATGGATGCGACTAGCACAGGATCGGGAGAATTGGTGCGCCTGTGAGGAGGCCTATGTCCAAAATGATGAAACCAGTTTAACATCAGGTACAAGGGACATACAATAACAAATGCAACCTCCATCCCCTTACTCTCATAGTCCGATGGGAAAGCTTGCTAGAGCATAGTAGTGGTGTATGGGACGAAATTTATTAAATTACTTTTAATATATAATTTATCTTATAATACTGTTAAAACAAAATGCACAATCATGATCACACATACAAATTATCGATTGACGTGATTGGTAGATAGTTGTCTTTCACGCCGAAGGTTGTGGGTTCGATTCCCACCCAGGAAAGACATTTGTGTGCATACACATATCTGTTTGTCTTGAGTCTGGGTGTAATTATTTATATAGGTACGTATTTACAAAAGAAAAGTAGTATATGTAGTATATCGGTTGTCTAGTTTCCATAGTACAAGCTACATAGTACTGCTTAGTTTTGGATAAGATGACCGTGTGAAAAAAAAAGTACTGACACACGCAGACAACTTTGTATGTGTGTGTGAAAATTGTAATATATTCCAATCCGGTCAATAAATAGGCTCTCGGCATTTATAAATCCTTCTGACCTTCTGAACTCTTTTCGGTAGACTAATGTAAAAGGGTCTCTCTTGCATAATATTGGTTCGAATTGCTCGCTAACACTGCCAAATATGTTTTTTCTAAGATGCGACCCTCTGAAAGAAGTTTAAAAGATCGAGCCTAATCTTTTCACGAGAACATCGGTCGGAAAGTTTTCAATCGGATCGAACTCACTTCGCTTATCTAATCGTAAAGTGCTGTCAAATTTCGAACGTTTTACGAAACTCGATCGAGAGATGGTGTTATCGAAAAATAAAAAGACAAACACCCATGCAACATAATTTAATAGCAACTAATAGCACAGTTTAAACTGATAAAAGGCTATGAGACACACGTTTTGGGGTAATAGAATTGTTCAAGTTAGCTCAAGATCATTGAATATCATCATTGTCAAATGATATTTGACTAATTGATTGACGGGCCCAGAGAATCGGTATTGAAATTTAAAGTGGAAAAGTTGCTAGAATTCTTACCACCATCCCACAATCAATCAATCAACAGCCAATCATTGTCCACTGCTTAACATAGGCCTCTCCCAAGGTGCGCCAAACCTCACCATCCCACGCGGTCATGATTTGTACTGTAGCTATTTTTAATTTTGATTTTTATAAACTTATTTAAGTGCTCCATATAAATATTTGTAGTATGTATTTATAAAGTCTAAAGCTTATCAAAATATTAAGAACTAATCCTTTAATAGTTTGTTTATGATAAAAACTTTACTGTAACTAAGCATTTGGTGGACCACTGGCCTATTCCAAGCGATGATATTCCGTGAAGTTTTTGTAAGTAGTCGAAAGTCTTTGTTAATTCCTTGAATCTCTCGAAAACCTTTGAACACAGAAATGTACTCAGAATTATGCTGACATATAGAAGTTGAGTGAGTGTTTGTCTGAATTTGCACTTAATATAAAGAGCCTTTTGTTGCGTAAATGATTTCCAACTTCTTTTATTTCGATTGTTCCTTTTCAAATGTAATTTTTCTTTACAGTTATTTTTAGTACCTACAATTATGATGAGCAATTCTCAAGTGTTTCAAATTCATATCTTTTATGGGTATAAATGTATACAGTTTTATCAGTTCAATACTTTTTCAGTTACAGCTACATTCGTGTAATAAATATTCTTTAACTACAATTCGCTAACATTTAGACATTATTTATTATGATATTGATATATAATAAGGGTGAATATTGTTTGCTGTAATAAAGAAATGGCTATTACAAATCCCTAAATCATTTTGCTTTCTCTATTATTATAATGATATATTAACATTTGCTGTGAGGTTTCACCTAGATGAAACGATACTGATTCACCTTCGTGGGTTGTAGTTTATAATATATATTTATAATCTTTCTAAAAAAACTAAATTATTTATTAGATTTTACGCATACGTAAAGTAAAGAAAAGTAACAGCCTGTTAATGTCAGACATTTTTTATAATAAAAATAAATAAATCTTTCTTTATAAATGATGCGTCTAAAGAAAAAACATTTTCAAGGTTGACTGGTAGTTCCAGAGATCAGCGCGTTCACCTCCATAATATTGTATTATTTTCACAATTTACCTCCCTCATTTCCGAGATAAAAATAGCCTCTGTCACTCTCTAGACCGTAACCTTTTCCTATACCAAAAAGGGCATTGATCCCTTATATTTTTTTTATAGAACAGGAAGGCGGCTGAGCATATGGGCCACCTGATGGTAAGTGGTCACCAAACGCCCTTAGACATTGGCACTGTAAGAAATGTTAACCATCGCTTACATCGCCAATGCGCCACCAACCTTGGGACCTAAGATTTTATGTCCCTTGTGCCTGTAATTACACTGGCTCACTCACCCTTCAAACCGGAACACAACAATATCAAGTACTGCTATTTTGCGGTAGAATATCTGATGAGTGGGTGGTACCTACCCAGACGAGCTTGCACAAAGCTCTACCACCAGTAAAACAAAAGCAATCATTTGCGCGCTTAGGTGTAATATTAAGTTAAATTGAAGCTGCCAAAAATGAGAATGAATAATCGTCCAATTTAAATAATTAAAATTACACTCGATTACTCAGATTTCTATTAACAAAGGATTAAGCGATATTTTATCGCTCATCTGAGACATTTCACAACAATACACGGCCCCGCGAAATATTTATCTTTTGTTATAAAGCAAGGCAACAATGGGGTGATGTACGTACGAAATAAATGTCAAACCATCACTCAAGGTTCGCTTCAGAGTGTGTTTTGAAATTTTTAGAAGACTCGTTTTAGACTAGATTTTTGCCGAGACTTCGCATAGGTGAAGGTAGTTTGGTATATTTAGATGTTTTGTCATTGTCACCAAATAATTTAGTCTAGCATACTATTAGTTTTAGCGTAGATCTCTGGCCAGCAGAAGGATATTTGTGGGTTATCACGTCTTCTTACTTTTTTCCTTTTTTCTTGTTTTCAACTGTTAACTCCAGGTGTCGTAAAATGAGAGGTAGTAAGTTTATACCTGACTAGTTATTTTTACTAGGGTGTAATTTTCTTTTTAATTTATTTCTTATGAAATTTGACAATAATTGGGAAAACTTAATCTTTTGGCAAAATCCTTTCCAAATTCGTTTATTCATCAAGATGATATTCTCCGGTATAAATTTGACATATTAAAATAACTTTATAATATATAATTGAGATATTTATTAGAGATTAAGAGACCTCAACAATATACGGCTTTTAAACTATTCACTTTATTGTAACTCTAATCTAGATGGTGACGCAGCACATCGAATTTGAAACCGCTCAACCGATCGCCATGACAATTGCTATATATAAAAAGACAGGGCAAAGTCTCTCAAACTTAGTGCTAGTTCAAATATAATAATAATAGTAATGAAATATAAGAAAATTATCAATTATAATGTATAATATATATTAGAGACTAAACAAAACACATACGCCTTCTTATTCTTGCAGTAACAGTAATCTTAAATAGCGCGCTATCAAGTAAGTTGTCGGCGAATATGTACAAATACAGATTTTTGGTACTAAAATACACGCATAAAGACAAATTTTAAATATACAAAACATAATACGAACATACACAGCTCGAGTCGTAATAAAAGTATAATTCAGATAATTGCTATTTACGACACAAAGTACGTTAAAAAAATATTAACGTGGCCATTAGTATCAAATTTTACTACAACTTCATATTTATGAACAGAGTTTAACGATACATAAATAGGACTCAGGCGGGACATTTGAAAGCAGCCGAGCGTACAAAAGAGCAAGTCTCAAGCGTACTTACGCCGGGGGTACGCGGATAGCAGCCAAGCGAACTAAATATATCTTAAATCAGCTTAATGGTATCCATGTGTGTATTATCAATGTACGCTTCGATGATTATTATTTTCAAGAAGATAATACATTTAGTTACATTTTAATTATACCTTATAAAATATTGTATTTCGATAATTTAATTTTAATTACTCTTTCTGTTTTATACACAGCGAACAATTGCTCTACATTTTAACTAAGTTGTTTTAATAATTATTGTTCCGGGAAATAGAAAGAGTTATATACATGTGTAGTATTTAACATTTTATATAAATGCTTTATTATTCTTACATTTAATTTGGCAATGAATTTAAAATATTGACGTACATGAAATAAATTATATAGAGTTCAAATATATTGATAAAATATATGCTATTTTTATACGTATGTTTATAACGTCCTTTTTGTTACCTTTACGTTACAGAGAGCGCTATTGCTAAAAGGCGATTCTTTTTTACATATACCTTGTCTATTATCAATGTTAAGGTTATTGTGTGTACAATCACAGTATTTGTATTACAATATATGTGTATGTATTACAATATTGATTGACTAATATACTTATACTGTAGTTGATATATATTTTGAGATAATGTAATAAGCTCATATATATTTATATATAAAAAAATTAAACGAGGAAGACGAAAAATATAAAACAAATTAAACACATGAATTAATATTAAGGCACGGCCATACACGACGAAATAAAAAACGATACGACAAAATATGACGCGACAAGACAAGATATGAATTATAAAAGCTGATGTTCTATAATTCCTTTAGGGAATTTGCCTTACTGCTTTATTATATAAAACTTTCTATGCAACTTTCTAATAGGAAACGTCTATTGTACATTGTATTATACTCCACAAAACAAAACTTTTAATGTCGTTATAATCACGTTTACTGTGTTGCACCAAAAGTTTATGCCTCTCACACTTTTGTGTCACACTGAATATTTAGAAGCGGCAAGCTTAATAATATTATATATTACAAAAAACGAAAAACGGTTTTACTTATAAACGTAGTTTAATAGTTGGTTAGTTAAACAATACTGTGTCTTCTTATTTCGAATATTAAATCAATAATGATAGAAAAACCGTAATCAGTGTTCATTAAAACGGTCGCTAAGCAATGTTTATAAGTTAGGTCGTTAATTATAAACTAACGAATTGCTTAAAAATATTTGAAATAAATACTATATAATAATAATGTAATAATAATTTGATTTTTATATTATAGTCTTTATGACAATTATGATTATACATATCTTGAGGAAGGAATTGTCGTAAACGTTTACATGAAAATTGTATGAGGCTGTTATGTATAATACGATCCAAAAAGTCTATGACGTCATTGGTAGTATAACTTTATTGGTTGGCTTGTTCGGAATTTTTAAAGCAAATTATAATCTTTGCAGTATTAACATTTCGTTTCTCGTTTCAAACCAAAAAGTTTCTTATGAAAAAGTTTTTACTGACCAATTTAGAAATACTCGTAGACACTAAAATAAAAATAAAAACTTTAGAAGTGATACAGTCGTTTTATGAGAATTATCTTCAGTTATTTTAGAGAAATTCTATAAAAGTTTAGGTACGAATTTTTAAAGTAGAGTACATGTGTACCAGTGAACAACAAAAGGTGAAAGAAAATATGTATCACATGACACTTGCCACAGGTGTACCAACATGGTTTATTGGTACCAATTGGTTAATATCAAAGTACTAGGTACCAACGAGCAGTGGATAAAATGTGGTGAAATAAACTCTAGAGCGTTTTCTTAAGAGTAGGGTTACATTTGTGGGCTATCACAACTTCTTACTTTTACTTCTTCTTGTTTTTTACTGTTAACTCCAGATGTCATAAAATGAGGGGTGGTAAGTTTATACCTGACTAGCTATTTTTCTGTGGCTTTTTTTATATATGTTGCCGGTAAGGCAAATGACTCTACTCTACTTGATGGTAAGTGGTAGTAGGACTCTAATAAACGCGACGACGGCCAGTTCAGTCGGGAAGAATGTTCTACATTAGCCGCCAATGCCTTGCCGGTACGGTCCCGCAGATGCCTCTTTACGCCTCGTTTGAAGGAACTCGGGTTATAGGAAAAGGGGAGCAAGTGATCTGGTAAATAATTCCATTTTTGGAAGTGCGACAAAGAAAGGAGTTGCCGAATTTCTTTGCGATGGATGGATTGCAAAATGGATTCTGTAATTGACAGCCGATTAGAATAATCGTGATAATTCGATGATGGATTAACCTTTCATGGTTTGGGTTCGTAAAATTTAAAATCAATAGAATCAAGAATCTTATTTATTGTCAAATGTAATTCGCCGTCACGGAAATAATTTTGGTAATAAAAATACAAACATGAAACACATGAACTGTCTTCTTAATAAAGTCTCTATAGCTGAATTAAAAACTTTTAATCCTCGTAGAACAAAGTTGGATAAAAATAAAAAACATGTCTAACATTGGCATATCGTGACGTTTATCAACAGCAGAAAAAAGAAAAAAAAAACATTTCGTATTCCAATGTTCTAAATTAAAATAAAATATTTAAAACACTTTGAATATGTTAATTGCGTGAAGCTAGAATTCTTGGAGATAATTGTCTCTATCTGACAGGCTCGAATGTTGATTTATTCAGCTTATACTTTATTCAAAATATAGGAATATTTTATTCCAAGAATTTCAATATGAATTTACTCTTAAGCTTTCTCTATTTAAATATACCATGTCTCAAGTAGAACAAGCTCATATATAAATATGCAAAAGAATTAACTATTGTCGTCTATCAGCCCACCCACACAGCGGGTCGTCGACATGCTCCAACAATGCTTGTCTCGTTTTAGGAAATATTTTACCTTCATAAAAGAAGCCGACAATGGGGTGATGTATTTACGAAATAAATGTTAACTGAAACTCGGTATTTTTCCAATTTTCTTAGTGTAAAAAAAATCAATTAAGTATTGTTCGTGGTGGAAAATGATAAGTGTTTTAAAATTAATAATTTATGAATTAAATAAAGTGCATCTAAAACCATTATTTACTTTTAATTCAGGGTAATAAAAATATACTTTAGATATACTAAAAACATACTTTACTTATAAACTGGTGGTTACTTTACTGGTGGTAGGGCTTTGTGTAAGCTCGTCTGGGTAGGTACCACCCACTCATCAGATATTCTACCGCAAAACAGCAGTACTTGGTATTGTTGTGTTCCGGTTTGAAGGGTGAGTGAGCCAGTGTACAGTGACAGGTACAAAGGACATAAAATCTTAGGTCCCAAGGTTGGTGGCGCATTGACGATGTAAGCGATGGTTAACATTTCTTACAGTGCCAATGTCTAAGGGCATTTGGTGACCACTTACCATCAGATGGCCCGTATGCTTGTCCGCCTTCCTTTTCTATAAAAAAAAGGTTATTGTTGTCAGGGTGATTAGTTCAGCAAAGTTATGTATTAATCTTTGGAATTTCAGATGCGTAGTAATAAATCACTGTTAACTAAACACTCGCTAAGCAACGTTTATAAGTCAGGCTGATAAATATTAGAAATATTGTCTCTTAAAGTGATGGCCTGAACCAATCATTGAGTGGTGGAATTATTAAAAACATTTATAAGATCGAATAATAAATGACTAAGGAACATATGACGAAGACCACGAATACGAAAATTTTAAATTCATTGTAAAATATTTATAATTATTTCTACTGACATAAAATTTTCACTGATAAATCTTCATGAATGAAACAGTAAAATAATAAAATAACAGTCTTGTAATATGCCACTGCTGGACTAAATTAAGCACATGAAAATTCAATGGTGTTTGCCTGGGATTGAACTCGCAATCTTCGGTTAAGATGCACGTATTCTAGCAACTGGGCCGTTTCGACAAATTAATTTACATACTTACATAATTAAATTGGTGGAAACGTCACCGAATCACCGAATCCGGAACCGGTGGTTAAATTCAATTCAATTTCTTATAAATTATCATTTGAAAATGCTTGTAAGGTAAATCTACTACATGATAAATAAGCTAAATCACGAAATAAACAAACCAGACGCTTGAAAAATGCTTTACGATATTGAGCCTCATTAATATGGTCCATGCTCGGAGTTAGTCGTAAACCGGCTATAACGGTTCGCATCGATCGAGTAATTCGGTCTTAGACATCGTAAAATTAGAATTGCACTTGTAAATAAATGATCCAAGGGAATTCGTCACGTCGCACTGATATATGTTCTGGCGTGATATAAATTGTTTGTGATCGAACCGTTTTGCGCGGTATTTCAATATATTTTTATGTCCAAGGATAGGCACTACAGATAGGCCATCACAGATATTGGCTATTCGAACAGGATTTGTCATTTTACGGTCCACTTTATCACTTCAAAGCGGATTCCCTGATTACTTATCCACGTTTATGGAAAAATTAAATTATATTATGTATCTGTTTAATATGATATGACGAAATTGTACAAGATATGAAAAGTGTATAAAAAAAGTCATTACAATTTGCGACTTTTGTACTTTATATCGGTAAATCAATGTCAGATATTTCTCTGAGCATTGTGTCCAAAAATCGTCCCCAAATATTTGTAAAGCAACCAAAGAGGACAACCGATGGCCGTTCCCCGGCCACGGGCTTTGATATTGACATAAAGGAAGGAATCGGCACAATTCGTTTGATTTATACCGATGGCGATGCTCAATCTGGAAAATAAATAATAATAATACTGCTATGGGAATAATAATAGGTATTCCTTTTTTTATGTAATGTGTAGGAAGACTGCCAAATGGGCCACCTGATGTTAAGTGGTCACCTGTTACATGTAAGAAATATTAACCATTCTTTATATCGCCAATGCGCCACGAACCTTGGGAACAACGATGTTATGTCCCTTGTGCCTGTAGTTCCACTGGCTCATTCATCCTTCAAACCGGAACGCAACAATATTAGTATTGCTGTTAGGCTGTAGAATATCTGATGAGTGGCTGGTACCTACCCAAACGAACTTGTACAAAGCGCTACCACCAAGTAATTCTACATTATTGTTATGAAGTTACTTTTAAAATCATTAATGATATTAATTTTTATAATAATATAATAAACAATACTAACTGACGGGTCTACGAGCGAGGAAAAATAATGTAAAAATATATCTATATAACGTTTTTAACCATGTTTATCAAATCTCAAAAACGATCATAATTATTATTCGTCGTGTTGTTAAAAAAACACATTAAGCAGGATGATTGGTTGGCATTAAAGATTTTCAACAGTAGAATTTTCCAATTTCTTTCATAGTATACTTCAACATTATGAAATTAATGCCTCCTCTGTATTTTAAACGTATGTCTTATTATTTCAGCTTTTGATTGATAGTTAGAACATATAGTTAATATGTTAGAACATTGCTTTATATTATATATAGAAAATGATTAATAAAGATGCGTAACCCGCGTGTTAATATTACGAGCCTCAAAAACGTCAGAGGAAAGTAAGTAAAGTAGGTAAAGTTACGGATTAAACAAAATTTTATAATAATAATTTTTAATTTCAACCCACAAAACTAGGCTATTAATTTTCACAGAATTAATTATCAAAACACTTTTGATAGTCGATACTAATAAAAAAACCAATAAGACACTCGCTCACTGATATACTTAGCAGTACTTTATATAAGAACATTAAGTTTCTGTGCCATACAGTATTGCGTGTAGCACATTTAAAGTTTAATGCAGTTTCGCAGTTTTAACCGCGTACGTACGTTTAATAACGGTATAGCAGACTGTTCATCATTCAAATATAACGCAAAGTGAGGTTGTGTGGAGTCCTACAATGTTTTCATTATACAACAGTTTGTATTATCGCGTTAATTGAACTACGATGTAGTTAAACGATTTTGTGGAATTTTAATTTGAATGTTTAATATACAATGAAACAATAATAGGGACATTGTTTGAAAATAATCATTGATTATATGATATATTTATATTATATTATATATATATTTGTTAAATTGTTGAATCAAATAATAATTAAAGTAATTATTTTATTTATTAAAATAAGAATTTATGCTACCATATCTATGGTTTTATTTAATTTTCATGCTAAATATACAAATTTAATTTAAAATATAAATGGCTGGCCAATACATTACACATCTACGATTTGCCGACGACATTGTCATCATGGCGGAGACTGCAGGATTTGGAAGAGATGCTTAACAACCTGAGCGATTCTTCAAGACGAGTAGGTCTCGGGATGAAGGTATCCCCGAGACCAGTGGTCGTAAATAGCTCTCCACTTGAAGTTGTGCAGGAATATATCTACCTGGGCCAAACTATACATCTTGGCCGGCACAACTTTGAGAAGGAGTCTAAAAGAAGAATACGTTTGGGCTGGGCGGCATTCGGGAAATTGTGTCATATTTTTGAATCGTCAATCCCACAGTCACTTAAGACCAGGGTATTTAATCAGTGCGTCCTACCTGTAATGACTTATGGTGCCGAAACGTGGACACTCACCGTAGAACTGGTCCACAAATTTAAGGTCGCTCAGCGAGCGATGGAACGTGCGATGCTTGGGGTTTCTCTGGGCGATAGAATCAGAAATGATGACATTCGCCAGAGAACTAAAGTCACCTACATCGCGCGTAGAATTAGCTCACTGAAGTGGAAGTGGGCTGGTCATGTCTCCAGGCGCATTGATGGCCGATGGAGCCGACACGTATTAGAGTGGAGACCACGCTTAGGCAAACGTAGTGTAGGACGCCCTGTTGTCACAATGATGATGGACCGACGATTTAAAAAAGGTGGCAGGTACGGGATGGGTGTGGACTGCCCAAGATCGGGATGGTTGGCGTTCTATGGGGGAGGCTTTCGTCCAGCAGTGGAAGGCAAAAGGCTGAAAAAAAAAATTAAAATATGTAATTCATATGTATTGTATCTATTTTAATCCGTATAATAATGAAGCTGATGGGCTTCTTGCCTGATCTACCTCTGGTGGTAATTTATGTGTGATTTTTTTTAAATGAAGGCTTATAAATTACGCTTACTCATCCTTCAAACATAGCAATAAAATATTGATATATGGTGGTAAGATAGCTGATTAATAGATGCTACCAGTTCAAATAAACATCAGGCCGATATATACTTGCAATTTTGTAATTACAGAAATTGATTACAAAAAAAAACAGAACGTAGTTATAATGAAATTATAGAGGAGAAGTTTCTACCAAAGAAAAAACCAAATATATTCGAATAAACGTTCAAATATAGATGGAAGTGAACACAGCCTTTAAAAAGTAGCGCAAATATCGCATAAAAAGGTTAATGCACAGGTTCTCCCGCGTCGTGATTTTATGCTCTTCCGAAACTTTTTCAATAAAAACTGGCAGGTGAGTTTTAACTTCAAAAATACTATAAAAACGACTTCTTAAAACTCGTTTAAACGGCGAAAGTTAATTTAGCTCCCGAAACATGTCAAGTTTGGTCGAATGGGACATTTTATGTGATTAAAAGTTAGTGAAATAAATATCAAATACATGTTCAACGCATTTGTACGTTTGCATTTCAGCAACAACCGTCCGGCATTGTCAAATAAAAAAAATTGATATAAAATTTATTCGTTTTATCAACCTACAAATGTCCTAAAGTTTTGCAAAGTATTTTTGATGAGATGTTTTTGGAGCATATTCTACCACACTGCTCCATTGCACGTTAGTGGATACATATCATTATGGTGCAGGCTTTCCTCTGATATATTGTTACCTCGAGAAGTTGAAAGAATTGTACACACAAATTAAGCACATGAAAATTCAAGTGTTGTTTGGATTGAACACACAATCTTCATTCTTCTCATCTTAACTCAGCTAATGTTATACTCAAATTTAGCTTAATATGGAATGTACATTCTATATCCTTTCAATCTTAAAAACAAAAACAGCGTATTTTTTTTAAACCAGTTATTCTAATAGTAAAAATAATTGCGACACACATTCCTTTTATTTCAACAATATTTTTTTATTTTATGATCTATTTTTTTATCGTGCGTGCATTGTAATTTTTACTTGCAAAAAGAAAAGTTTATTTATACATATATATTACCATATACATTTAGCCCTACTTATCAATTATTTCGACGATATCCAATAATTTACGCGCCGTCATTAATCAAAATTCCTGTTATTTACTTTAGACCGCAGAACATTATTGAACTCAGAAACCTATACTTTCTCGAAATAACCGACTACGTAAATAATCTTCAGCTGTCAGAAGTTATGACTAAAACGATTGATTGTATTCGCTTCGGTGTGTTTTACGGTAAAACTGCTTTCTGACAAAGGATGTAATAAATCACTATTGCTTAAATTGTACATTGAGCTTATTCGTAACAATCAGATATCACGTTACAACACAATAAAATATAATTGAAATAAAATCAAGGAAACAAGAGGCGGCCTTGTAATACAAATTTTAAAGACTCAATTTTTTATTCTGTGACATCGTTATTTATCACAGACCATAGACATTGGTGTTGTAAGACATATAAACCATGACTTATATCGCCAATGCGCCGCTAACCTTGGAAATTAAGATATTATGTCCTGTATTGTTTTTATAAGTAAATTGCATACATTTTTAAAACATGATGTATTTTATGACGTTCATGATTTTTATAAATAATAATATTATCCTGGGACATTATTCACATACGGCCATCTGATCCCAAATTGAGAAGAGCTTGTACTATGGAAACCAGACAACTAATATACAACTTGTACTACGTTTTCTTTTGTAAATACATACTTATATATAGATAATTACATCCAGACTCAGGACAAACAGACATGTTCATGCACACAACTGTCTGTCCTGGGTGGGAATCGAACCCACAATCTTTGCTGCAAAAAGCAAGTATCTGCCAACCACGCCAACCGACCCGTCAAAAACCTATTTGTAAATCATAATCTGTATTAGCAAATAAATAAATTGTTTGTCAAGAATGGTGCAGTGATTGCTAAAAGTGGCGCTGACATAAGCATTCGATTCCCACGTGAAAACATTGGTAAAGGTTTTAAAGCTCTATAAGAATACCTTTACACATCATTATTATCGTAATTAATTATTTATTTAACTATATATAAAATATGTTTTATTGATAAAATATATGATATTATCAAGCGACGAAAGCTCAAGCGCTATTTGAAATTGATATATCTGTATTTTTTATATTTATTTGTGTATACAAAGAAACAAATACCTTTTTAAAAAAGAAATCGTGTATCCGTATCGTATCGGTTCGCAAGGAAAGTCGTAACTCTTAATTCGAATTTTAAAGCGTTCGAAAAATATATGAACTGCAATCAGATGAAATAGAATAACATAAAAGTTGTGAAGCGCTCAGCCTTAATACTATGAAAAATTTCGCGCACTATCTCGCCAGCAGTTTACGGGTACGACGATTTTATTGTTGCAGACTCTTGTACGTTTTATTGTCATGTTCAAAATGAAACTGCTTTTAGCGTGCATTTTACAAATCTTTACACCGGTGATTTTTGCAGGTACACAAGAAAAAAAAATGTCGTCCTTAAATAATATACTATTTAACGAATATTTAAAACTAAATTGACTTATTCTAATTGTAAGACTAAGTCAGATTGTAATATATAATATTAGATGTGAAACGAATTTATATGAAATATTACTGGAGAGTATCTATCACGTTTAAATTAATCAATAATTATCTATATTTTAAATCTGGCAACAAGAACAGTGACGGATACTTTTTATGGCGGGAAACTGATTGATATGAATGCTATTTACGAGCATGGCAGAATGCGAGATCTAGTTTTTACATAATTATCAATTGAATAGGTAGGAATATCTACCCCAGCCCTAAATTATTGGTTTTAACGTCGGAAAATTCATAGTAGCGTTCCTAAATTCGTAATTTGTCAGTGTTAACACACCCATACCTCGGAAAACACGCAATACATTTGATAAGAATTGTTCTTTAAGTGCCTAGTTGGATCATTCGCCCTTCAATGGTATAATATTATGTTTACGGATTTAGAATAAATATCTCATACGTTTTTATAACTTGTTTCGAGCAACTACGGTCTAGTATTTTCTCCTTTCATCCAATCTTCCGGAAAATTACTAGTTCCATTTGAAAATCCTTATGAAGTGACTGAATAGATTTTATCTAGGCAATCGTTAGCTTTAAACCTAGATATAGTATTGCTCTTGAATAAGCAACAAGGTTATTAAAAGTCAAAACTATGTAATAATTACACTAAATTATTGCACTTATATGAGTCGATAAGCTGAGGTAAATAAAAAGAGTGCGCAACGTATGAATCGTTGCATTGACCTTGAAATTATACCCCCATCGTGCTCTTAGTTCTTCTTATTTAATTTGTTTCAAGATCGCTAAATATCTAAGTAAATGTAAATATATATATTAATAAAGTAATATCTAAATAACATTTACCTATTATTATACAGTATATTGGTTTTCAAATATTGGCAGATGTCTTAATAATTCTACCTGTCAGGAGATAATTCGCAACCGACATATTGCCACTCGTGGCATGAATTAATTTACTCATTGACGCGTGCTCGAGTTATGGCTCGGATAAGCTGAGGATATCAAACAGTTTACGATCGGATCGCGTTCGTGAACCTTAAATAACTTGCTTAATGCATTTTTCAATGACTTCTGATGAACTTATAGCGGTATAACCGTATACAACGTTTACCTTTTGGTAAATAACTACTAACTCTGTATGATATAAGATTTTTATTTTAATACTAGTTTACGCCCGCTTCTACATACGCGTGTCAGTGGGGGGCAAGTTTATGCAAAATTAGACTTAACAACAACAACAGTGTAATAAAGAAACGAACTCACTTTCGCGTTTATAATGTTACAAGAATTATGTACTTATCGTGCTCTTAAGAATATTTAACACTAACAAAATATGTGTTAAATAAAAGATTATTACTATAAGATGTTACTTCAAGCCACCCAAGAGTGGGTATGTGGGTGGGTGGGTTATTAATATGAATACATACGAGTACTTAGTGCGACTATGAATTATGTATTCATAATTCATATAAATTATATACTGAAATAAATTTACGTTTTTTTTTTATTTTTGGAAATAGCTTTTATACATCACCCCGCTAAGTGGGGGGTAAGCAGGACTATTGGACAAGTGCCAGAGAATTCTGGCTACCAAAAAACAACGGTACCCTACCCGTCATTGCGGGATGTTACGGATCGCTTGCGCGAACTATCGTTTTCTACTACACCAGTAATCTTCGTCATAATATACGTTTTTTATGGTTTAAATTAAAGTTTCAGTAATTTAAATTAATCTTTAAATATGAATAATATTTTGTAGTAACCTACTGACTATAGCTCTTATTAAAATCCTAAAATAATATTTTAAGTTTGAACAGTACACATTTTTATATTTTCGCATTAGACTATGTATCTCTGTGGTTAATTTAATACGTTTTAGTTCGCATGGCTGGCGCACGTACGATGTACGCTTGAGACATCCTCTTTTGTACGCCTGGCTGCTTTAACGTTATGCTTGAGTCGTATTTGTAAATCGCTTTAGCTGTGTGGTCATGAAATTAGTTTAAAATTTTTATTCATATTCGTACATTATTTAATTAGATTTTACATTTTATTTTAAAAATGAAATAATTTTGTAACCTAGCCAGACGCATCGACTTCAGATGAAATATTGTGATAAGCTTACAAGCGGACATAAATCCATGACTTACTTATCAATAAACCTAAAATTTAGATTGTGATACTGCCTGGTATTAAAAACAGGCAGGCACAACAAAACACCGTAATTTATTTGTTACTAGTCACTGCTGTGGTTTTGCGGTTTAGGGGGGGGGGGGCTGTTTTATTAGTCTTAACTTCTCAACTAATTATACAGAAATTTTGCGTACACGTTTAGATCAAGTCACGTCATGGGTACAGAAAAGGACATAAGGAATCTATCTACTGACCCCTCCCCCTAATACGCAAACGAAGCCGCGTGGGTTACTAGTAATGTTATATTTTGGGGTCGTAAAAAATACAAGAATTTCTTAGTCAAGGCTGACAAGGTCGAAGATAGGACCAACAGTTTTTTTTACGTTCATCGCAAGACACGATAGTGTAACATTAGCAGCCACCCAACCCTCAGGTGCTACCGAGAAATTTACAAAGCTAACGAAGCCATTGGTCCTCATATACGTAAGAAACAATGGCTTGACCATTCCATCAAACGTCTTTCAATATATTCAATAGTATTTATTAAAGCAAAAATACTACATATTATCTCTTTCTGACGTCATCATCATGGCCATCATTATTACATGACGAATATTAAGGTTAAAATATAATCTATTATATTTAAACCAAAATCAACACTTGTCCCCAATGTTATACAATATAAATAGACATCAATCATACTACAAAATATCAGGCAGAGATGATGCATAAATTTTCACATACAGTATTATATTGTATAAGAAAAGTTAATGGTCCCTTCAGGTGAATGTTTGAGGTTGGGAGATTAAATAAGACAGACATTTTATTCCAAAGTACTTTTTTATGTCATTGTATGCTTTAATGCTTCATTGCTAACGTCTCTTTAATTTCTTATGCCTTTAATTAAAAATGTACTTAAATAAGTAGTTCATTGGTTATTTTTTGGAGTCATTTGAAAATTATTAGGTTTTCTTAGATTTTAACACATAATGAGCTAATAGTATAATGTTACTTATTTAAAAAATAAAATATTACTACACTGCGTAAGGATTTTGTTGAAAATAGTTATTGAGATTTTCTTGTTCAAACCTATTATATCTCAATAAGCTTCAGCTAGTTTCCATTTTATATATAACTTCTATACCTACCCCTTAACATTTATAAATATTTTTGTAGTAACTTCTCCTTAAGAGAATGAGCTTTGCTTATCAATGAAATATGAACTGTTAATTTATTTCACTTTTTAAAATTCGAACGCCAAAGCAATTAAACTGACATGTTGAACTAATGGCTGGTTTGTATGGAAACAAATCAAGAGATCCCGGTTTGAATCATTAATTCGGGTTGGGACACTAAAATGTATTAGGTTTCCCATCCGGATTTTTGTAGTAGCAAGCTTGAGTTAGGAATTGAGAATTGACCTTGTGATTTCTAAAGACATTCATAACTCAATAATAGATGTTTTCATGTCATTCATAAAAAAACATTAATAATCCATTGGATGGTCTTTACCAATTATACGTTGTACAATCTATATCCTCATCCGGTAATAGCTTTACATTTAATTCAATACTGTAACATGTCGATTTAAGAGCGTTTTAGGGGCCTAATTAAAAAAATGTATTTTTTTATCACAATCAAATCCTTTTTTTAATAGCAACAATAACAGAGTAATGTATAAATAGATAAGTAATATAACAACGTAAGCCGTGTATAAATAGATAAATAATATAACAACGTACATTTCATGGTTAGTATTACATTTACAATGTAATAAATAGGTCGTTTTTCTAACAAGTGCTCTTAATATTAACCCTATTTATTAATTATTGTTTTGAACTTGATCTTTTGAACTACTCAAAGGAGGTCCCATTTCAGAATGTATCAACGTAGCTTAAAACACTACGAGACAAACTGACGCAGGAATAATCGTCACAAGCATATACCGTATCCGCAAAATTTTAATTGGACTGCACCGGTCACTATAGCCACATCTGAAATGATATATGAGCCAAACTCACAACTTGGATACATGTAAACGCTGACGACCCCGATACTGTGTGGCGATAGAGGAATTTAGGAAAACGAGTTTCTTTAGGGAAGTTTGGTTTGGCAAAACTATGTTTAAAACGTTTTATTATGGACTAATCAGATAAGATTATAAATATATATAGAAGCTGCCGCAAGTGTAATTATGCAAACGTATAAATTACAGACTAATTGATTCTTTGTTTTGTTGAGTATCTTCTCTCATTTAAAAGCGAGACTAAGTAGGTTTTGAATATTCAGGTCACCTCATTTGAAAATGAGTGTCTATTGTCATTAGTTAATTGTAGCTTAAAGGCACAGTATAAAATACCAAATATAACAGAGAAATATGATAAGTACATTCATTTCTTTTTTGTATTTTATTGACAGTAGTGTTTATAAGCTATAAAAAAAAGATTAAAAAAATTTTTAAAATCACTTTAACAAGAAAGAAGGTAAGAAACCTTCTTTCTGCACATTTTTATGGTTATTTCATATAAAACGGGAGCAGCAAAAATGTTTTAGAATCTATCTGCTTAATTAAATCAACAACTCACTACAAATTTTTTGGACTTCTATATATTGGTCTATTATTTATAGTTCCGTAACAGCCTGTGAATGTCCCACTGCTGGGCTAAAGGCCTCCTCTCCTCTTTTTGAGGAGAAGGTTAAGAAATTAAGAAAAAAATATTTTATAGAAATATCTAAAATTGTAACATTTTTTTGTACATATATTTTTTTCATTTTGCTTTTCATTTAGCATGTGTTATATTTATGTATTAGACTTGTAGCTTAAAGTCGAAATAAAAGTTTTTTTTTTAATTATTTTTTATCCAAGATTTCAAATGCATACAAATAAATGCCTTGAAAACTGGTGCAAATTACATAAAATGAAATTAAACATCAAGAAGTGCTACCATATTCAGTTTACACGAAAAAGAAACACTATAGAAAGTGCGTACAATATATCTGGTATTACTATAAACAAGGTGCAAACTATTCGAGATTTAGGAGTTATTTTGGACTCGAAGCTTCAATTTAATACTCACGTCGAACACATTACAACATCCGCATTCAAATCTTTGGGATTCATTTTGAGAAACTCTAAGGAGCTACATAAGTCATATACAATCATAACTCTTTACAACTCCTTGGTTAGAAGTAAACTGGAATACTGTTCTGTTGTCTGGAGCCCTCAATATAAAATACATATTGATACAATCGAGAGAGTGCAAAAGAAGTTTTTAAAATTTTTACATTATAGATTTAATAACTTGAGGGGCGAACAGTACCAGGACCGACTTAATAACTACCACTTACTGTCCTTGAATTGTCGAAGAAAACTTTTAGATCTAACGTTTCTACACAAATTATTAAATAATAAAATTGATTGCCCACAAATCCTCTCTATGATTGGTTTTAATGTGCCTTTCAGAATACCTAGATACAAGTCACCGTTATTTGTAACAACTAAACAAAAAACCAACCTAGGAAAAAATTCACCAATAAACAGACTAGCTAGGACGTATAACGAGCTATCGACTGGTATCAATGAACTAGACATCTTGCATGATAGTAACTACTCCTTTAAAAATAAAATTGCCTCACATCTAAAAAACTTCGCATAGAATATAAATAAATAGTTATGATGTTATGTTATCTGCTTTTTTCTGTGTTTTTTTTTTTATATGTTTTTTTTTATATCGTGAATTTTTTTTTTTTTAAATACTTGTGAACAATTTTTTGACACCATTACTTTGTTACTTTGATTATTCAATGGAATTCTTATATAGTTTTATTAGCTTTTTTTCCTTTTTTACAATTTTTATTTTTTACATAAATTAAGATAAATCCTGTATTTTGTAAGCATGTTTTTTTTTACGCAATTGAATATCTATTATTTTTATTAATGTAACTCTGTTAGTCGATGATTGCCTATAACAAATTGCATGCTGTAATTACCTGTAAGTAAAAGAACAATTGAAATGTATTACTAAAAATTACTGCTGTACACGAATTATTGTATCTTTTGTTGGTAGTTCTAAATAAATAAATAAATAAATAAATAAATTGTCGAGATTTATAGCATCAGTATATTTTTTAATTAAACATTTGCAGTGATTATACATAGGTAACATAAGTAATAAAGTAAGGTACGAACACAGTTAACGTAATCTCGCTATTATAAACTTCGATATATCACATGTACCGAGCGAAGTATATCCTGGTGACTCGCACGTAGCTATCGCATGGCTCAGATAAATGTGCCACTGTGTCGCGAAGCAGCCTTCGAGATAGTGGACAACTCAGAAAAGAATACGTATTTTAGAAATGGCATCAAATATATTATTTTTGCCAGCTGATGGTAAATGGTCACGCCCATAGACAATGGTGCTGTAAGATATTTTAACCATTCCTTACATAGTCAATGCGTCGCCAACCTTGGAAACTAAGATATGATGTCTCTTTTATGTAGTTACACTGGCTCACTTACCCTTCAAACATTAGATTGGCGATAGAATATGCTATGAGTGGGTGGTAATTAGTAACTAACGTAAGCGTAAACAATCAAATTTACAATTTGATTTTGACAAACTGTCAATTCGATATAATTGTCAAAATTGTCAAAATAAATAACAAAGGTTAATATAATAAATAATAAATGTTTATTTATTATTAAATAAATAATAAATGTTTATTTATTATTAAATAAATAATAAATGTTTATTTATTATTAAACAAATAAATAATGTTTTTTATTGTTAATAATTTTGTTATGTAATGTTATTATAGATTTTTTGTTATATACAATAATTCTATATGTTACTTCGTGTAATATCACTTTACTCTTACACTTTACACTTAATTTCTGTTAATTTTTGCAGTGTTCCTTGAAATTGAAATGGTAATGCTTTGAATTGGAAATTGTTTGTTAAACATTTTTCATAATTTTTCTCAGTAATCGAGAATTGTGAATTTAATTGTGGTTTCGTCCACAGATCCTGAAATAAATAATGGTTCCTGGAATTACTCAACCCGATTTCATTTATATTTCTAACAAGTGTAAACCACGCAGATTATTATACTCAATATAATACTCGACCTTCTGCAATTTTCATTATCTGCTTCGATTTTGCTTGATCAAAGTATTAGCTCGTACTGCAAGGTGGCATTTTACCTCCCCTTTAATTCTCTTTTTTTTCTATCTCCTTACATAAAATTTATTTATTATTTTTATACTTACAACATACATCTGTATATTCAAACTTAATTAAAAGACATAAATGGTGCTATACAAAAAATAACTATATTCAAATTACGTGAAAAAAATAGTAGATACAAAATTTTATGATATTTTATAATATTTATATTAGATAATTTGTTTGTAAATATTGATTAAATTATAAAATTATATTAAAATTTAGTTTATTTGTATATAACGTTTATTATTATAGTATTCACCAATTTCTAATTTCCCTAAAGGCTGACTATCATCGTGTCAGCCGAAAGACGTCCACTGCTGGACAAAGGCCTCCCCCAAGGATTTCCATTTTGGCCGGTCTTGCGCTGCTCGCATCCAACGGCTTCCTGCAACTCTTTTTATGACTAAACATTTCAGTATTACTTTAGCCTCAAGGTCTAGCCTTTTTAAAATTTACTATTTCAAGATCAAAAAATGTTTTTAATAGATGTATTTTATCTTTAAATGATTCATTTTTATATATTTTTTGAAATATAGTTAAATATATTTAGTCATGTTCTTCCATAAATATCTATGTTCTAGCGAATAAACTTAGTTGATAAACGCTCTTAGAGATGGGATAAATAAACAATATTAACTCGAATGAGGATATTAGATGTGAAAATGTGTATTATTTAAACTTCCTTTCCGCTTATGGATTTAGTTTCAAGACCCTTTTTTAAAGTGTTTGAGTATCGAAGTAGCAACATATGGAGAAAAAAAGTATAGCCTGTATGTTAATTGATAAACATGTATATATATATATAATACTGGGTTTTTTCAAAACATGCATTTTTCCTAAATATATTATCTTTTATTAGACTATAAGTATAAATTATAAACTAAATAATAATAATAGTAACATTTTAAACGAAAATTCATATAAATAACTAATAGATATCAAATTAGAAACCATGACCTTCAATTAGAGTACACGTGTCTTAAACCATTTTAGAAATCTGATATCTGTTTGAAGTTGGCCCAGTGACCATATTGGAAAGTAAGAAAGTTAATACCACAGATAAGCAAATATCCAAATTCCTCTTAAAGGTAAAGAGCTTAATTAACCAGGATGTTCTATTGCGGGTCGGTGGATATACTTGTATTCAAATTACCAAAGCAAGTGGAACTCCTTACACAATTTTCCTTAACCACATTATCCGGGATGTATGCATACTTCAGTATTTGTTAAAGTCTATGATTTCACTCTATATTTAAATACTTAGAAACACGTGTTATATGTATAACTAAACCGTTCTGACTTCGTAAGGATAAAACTCATGCAAAGTTGAATTTTCCCCCTTTAAGTAGCAATTTCCAAAAATGCTTCCCTAGCGGATGCTTACGGTATAAAGCCGGTCTCAATTTCGTTAAGTAATTCTATTTTTGAAAATTATTCATTATTAATAAGAACATGACGTCATAATTCATCGTTGACCTAATATTTGTAAGAAAATAAATAATCATTCTTAGTATTCTGATAAAAAAGTATTGCTTAGTTCCCCTCAAAGGGAATAAAGTAGCCTTCGAAGAAATGATTATACAAAAAATAAAAGCGGAACCTTTTAAGTCGTAAAAGTAAATGTGCTCGTGAAATATTGACAAATATATGTCATTAAAATAATATAACGCTAAATAAGATTATTTATTTATAAAGTACAAAGTAAAGTACATTTGCAGTTTCTTAATGTGGTGTAAGGAATCTTTCACTATACAGGGGAAAGTTTTGGAGCATATTTCACCACGATGCGTTAATGCGAAATGGTGTGTCATGAAACAGTTTTTAAAATCAAATGAAAATTCAGTGAATAAAATGGAGCTGAACTCGCAATCTTCAGTTAAGATTCACGTCTAACCTCTAGACCTTCTTTGCTCTAATACATCTTAATAAAAATAACAGTTCCATGCAATTGATTCTGATAAAATCTTAATTAGGTTTTGGATATTTATTTAACGAATCGTTATCGTACATCAGTAACCGATGGTTTTTGAATTATAAATATCGAGCCAAGTAAGGTGCTCCTATAACTGTAATAAGTTATACGTGTCACGTACATGCTACATATTATACTTTACAACTGTCGAATTATTTACTTTTGATATAATTTATAAGCACGAGATGCGTAATATGACGTCGTACAGGGAATTTGTAACTTAACATTCGAGAAATACTCGTAATTGATTCAGTGAATATTTCGACAAAAAGCCTAGGTAAATAAAAAACCCATTTTTAGTTTGAAACTATTAGCCTTGGGTTTAAGGCCGACTCGTGTCAAGAGTCGATGTTTGTTATGACACGATGTCATGACTTCTATGGAGCTTATACTTCGTTGGTGTATATTGTTATAATAATAATGTATTATTAACGAAACTATACATTTATTTATTTTGCCCCCTATCAATTTCGATTTTTTACATCTACTGGGTGTCCCGTGACTTCTTCACATATTATAGAAAAATTTACTGCTTATAATTTTAATATTACTTATATTATATATCGCATCTAATTAATTGAAACGTGTTGACATTTTAATGTTATTAACATAAGCCAAAATGGCCCGTGGTAAGAACGCGTGAATGTTAACCGATGATCGTGGGTTCAAAGCCAGGCAAGCACTGAATTTCCATGTGCTTAATTTGTGGTTATAATTCATCTCGTGCTTGACGGTGAAGAAGATCATCGTGAGGAAACCTGCATGTGTCTAATTTCACTGAAATTCTGCCACATGTGTATTCCAACCCGCATTGGAGAAGCTCCAAACTTTCTCTACAAAAAGGGAGAGGAGGCCTTAGCCCAGCAGTGGGATATTCACAGGCTGTTATTATTGTACTGTAACATTAGTATTATATTATTTTAAATATTAAGCCATAGTAATACTCAATATACCTACGAAGTTAGTTAAGGCCATGGGTCAGATTAATCGAAGTTAATCCCAGTTAAAGCTTTGTAGTCCTTCTTTAATGTTTCCCAAAGGATGCTGTTTATTGCTCAGCGCTTTATTGCCTCTAAGTCACTTCGAACCCTCGTTATCTGAATTTTATTTCAAATTAAAACAAACTCTCAATTAAACCTCTTTTATTAGCTCCACGTCATATTTATAAACTAATATTTTTTTATTAAAGCGAATCGACGGCTATTCTTTAGAAAATAGTGTTCAATTCATATTTTCCAGGAGACTCATTTATATATTTTTTATTTATATTAGAAGAATACGTTTATCCTTTAACATTGGATATATAAAAAGTTAAATCAATAACTAGTCATAGGATCAGATACGTTCTTTGAGCTTGGAATAAAATCTTAATAATTCTGATTAAAAAAAACATATATTGATAATTTATGCAGTCTGGTCATTTTCAGAAGTCACAAAACATCATTTTGCAATGTTATATTAACTTTTAAAGGTGAGTGAATAGCACATTCGACTGTATATTCAATAGTAATTTTTTTCAGCCTTTTGCCGTAGTGGAGCCATAGAACGCCAGATATCTCGATCTTCCAGCCATCCCGAACTTTTCAGACGCAGAGAGCGTCCAATATACGTGACCAGAAACAGTCGCCGTTTGTGGTCCGTAGCTCGGGAATTCTTAGCACCCCCCATCGCACCGTTACCATGGCCGGTACCGTGGCCAGGAATATTACCGGGAATTGGGGGCCGGGATTTGTGTTGACGCTCATATATCGTCGGGATGTAAGGGGAGTCAACAACAACTAACCTACCGTCAACTTCACCTGCTCATGGTCATCCTGCTAATCAACGAACGAGGCTCTAGCGACCGAAATCGTGGTGGTATAACCACACAAGTGCTGGAATCCGAAAATGCAAATCCTGATAGCGGGCAGCAGCACTGTTAGTGAAAGATTCCAGCCACTGCGGCTACCAACCCGCCTGCCAAGCGTGGTGACTAAGGCAAATACTCCCTATGAGTAATAATATTATCATCAGGTAACATTAAAAACTAAATAGAGGAACAGTTGTCCTCTTGCCATCGGTAAATAAAAACAATTAAAAGATGATTCTAACGGATATCGATATAAGCCACAGTTTTCAATTTTTATAGACATTATTTGCAAAATTCTAAAAATAAAACTAAACAAGTATGAATGTGATTGATCCTTATATAAAATTTCAAACAAGATTAAAAATTCTAAGTAACAACATTTTTAAACTCAACATAAATTAGTGTGAAATTGTTGATTTAAAACAAGTAAAATCCAGTAAATCTTTCATTCGCTTTATCTCAGTTTACTTTAGTTTCCAGTGAATTTAATACGTTTCCCGAAAACAACGGCATTTCAGAGCCGGAAAAAAAATAGAAAAATACAATGCGACCCCAACGAATATTTTATTACAGAAATTCTCGCTCCAGGGCAAAACGCGACCGCCAAGGGTCGTCAAATTTGCTCCCGCTCTATGCAAAGTAAAAAAACACTATTTCGAGGAAACGAAATATTATGTGACGAGGTACCAGTTTGTCATACTAGAATAATTTCGTTTATGTTCCATAGACATTTCTGTTTCGTACGATTTAAATTGATAAATGGCATTTCCTATCAATTTTATCCTTTCGATGGTCCGTTTTATATTTTTTTCCATCTACATCAATGACTTAGTTATCGTAACAACCTGTGAATGTCACACTGCTGAACTATAGCCTCTCCCTTTTTGAGAAGGTAAAGCCGAGATGGCCCAGTGGTAAGAACGCGTGAATCTTAACCGATGATCGTGGGTTCAAACCACTGAATTTTCATGTACTTAATTTGAGATAATAATTCATCTCGTGCTTTACGGTGAAGGAAAACATCGTGAGGAAATCTGCATGTGTCTAATTTCACTGAAATTCTGCCACATGTGTATTCCACCAACCCGCACTGGAGCAGCGTGGTGGAATAAGCTCCTAACCTTCTCCTCAAATAAAAAAATGACATAGTTATTATATAGTTATTTTCCTTATGTAAAATATTATACCTTATAAACAGTAATTCTAAAAATACCTCTAATTAACGTTAAGCTTATGCTAAAAGTTGGGTCAACAGTACAAGGTTTCAGAAATACCAGGTACATTTGCCTCGTAGAAAGTCCGAAATTGAAGTTAAAAATCAATTATTAAATGGTTTTATTTCCATCCAGATATAAATCAAAAATATTTTACGTCAATATTTCGAATTGTTAATTTTCTCGGATAACAAAGATTTCAGTTGTACCCGCGATAGTATAAAAAATACTCAGTGTAAAAAAGTGCACGTTACCTCGAAATCTCCGATTATATGAAACACAATGTCGTTGGTTTTCACAAATTATTTTTATTGTATTCAGTAGACAGACTGGCAAATGGGCCACCTGTTGGTAACTACCACGGTCTACAGCTATTAGCACTATGAGTAATATTAACCACTCCTTATGCTTTTGTGCCTGTTTACACTGGCTCACTCACAATTTAAACCGGAACAAAGTAATATTAAGCATTGCTGCTTGGCTTTCGAGCTTGCACAAAGACCTAACACCAAGAACGAACAGGAGTCATGAGAGTAGCTAGTGTGAAATAACAAGAGAATAAAGGCTTGTAACACACTTTTTACACAACACTCACAAACGATTGAAACAAAGCCGCAACTGACACGAAAAGTACGTAGAAAATACGCCCAAATTATAAAACGGCGTATCAAAAAAATTAACCCAATTACTCTTTAATCCTAAGTAAACTACAATACTATAATAAAAAAAAACAAACGTGCCTAAATTATATAAAACGTTGTAATTACGGAAAATACTATAATTTTTTATAGTAATACTATATTTTTTTATATTTTTATACACACTGATTTCCAGTTTAGATTACTGGTGCCTTAATATATATACTCTATGATATAGGAAATAGGTGTTTCCATGTCATAGTTATGATGACGCATGGCATAGCTTATAATTTCTATTACTGATTTTGATTTGTGATACGCTCACTAATTATATGAATTCTTTGTCTCGCTGCGTAGCCGAAAAACATTCTAAAGCTTCAAATCAAAATGTTGAAAATAAAGGAGAAAATCTGAATGCATTTCATTTCTTTATCTAGTCACTGCCTATCCCCAAGGCCCACCGTTGTTCCCTTGCTTTTATGTATTCGAAGACAAATGATCGCGCACAATGTGTCGCGAAAAATATCGACTTTTATTCGTAAAAGCCTTGATATGCAAACGTTTCATGGACATTTTATTATTTCATTTTAAAATCAAGCATAGAAAGGATTTAAGTTTATATAATGAATTATTAACCAATGCATCGAATTTCATAACAGCAAAATATTAATAAATAAATCCAATTCAGCAGTACAAGATTATATAGATGATAAAAAAAATATAGATGATAAATTAAATTGAAGGTATATAGGATAGTATTCGTTGATTTACAAAATATATAAATATAATTGTAAATTATTTTTTGCTGTGAAAAAAATGGGTAACAACTGAGTTTGTTTTCGGATCTTCTCGTTAGAATTTAATTTAATTTATCTTGTAAAGTGACTAACATATCATATCTTCTACACCAGCATCACTTCCTAGTGATGCTGATGACTCGACGTTCTCGTACTCCTGTACGAAAACGTCGAGTCAAACAGCCATGGTATGACTGTATGACTGTATGACTACAGGAAAATCATATAGACGAACACCCAATGTTTGTTGAACGCAATCGACCCGATCGGATCTCAAAAAATTGGAAAATTAGAGGCCCGAAATTTTCTCGTACATAGCAATAAAGGTTTGAAATATGCCCGTTTTGTTCGTGCAGATAAGATAGGTTAAATTCGCGCTCCTTTTGCCCCAGACGTACGTGTTATGAATAAGGAAAACGAACGTTCCTTCATTTGAGATTGTTTGACTGATTTAAAATATCATTGGGGATGATAAGCGAGAAATATGATTTAGGATGAAAACATTCTGTAATTGTATCTCGATTGGACGTGATGTTTATTTATAGGGAAATAAAATAAGTTTGATTTATTTATTTTTTTCATTGCGTAGGTACACAAAACTGAATGTAATCAGGACATACAGAAAATTTGGCAACTATACAACAAAATCATTGATCAAAATTACACTCCAAAGCACATAAATAAATAAATATATAATAATAAACATAAATAATCTTTGAAGATGTAGAAGGTTTTTCACACTAAAAATTGCTAAAAATAATTATGTTATGCTTTGAACAAGCCCTACCGTCAAGTAAACTTCGCGGGCCGGCAAGGCGGGGGCGGCTAGTGCAGAACATTCTTCCCGACTGTACTAGCTGTCGTCACGTTTGGACTCTACAACCACTTACCATCAGGTGGAGTAGTCATTTGCCCTCCCGGCAAATATAAAAAAAACCTACTGTCAATATACAAGTATCGTTTGGACGGTACAACCCCACACATAACTATTCTACCGCTAAATAGCAATAATTAGTATTGTTGCGTTCCGGTTCGAAGGGTGAGTGAGCCAGTGTAACTATAGGCATAAAGACATTACGTCATCGTTCCCAAGGTTGGTGGCGCATTGGCGATGTAAGGAATGGTAAATATTTCGTACATCGCCAATATCTATAGGCGGTTGTGATCACTTAACATCAGGTGACCCATTTCCCGTCCTACCTATAACATTAAAAAAAAATTGCTTCCTTTATTTTATACACGTAATAGAATACGCCGTTTTACATTCGATATCGATTTGTGCAATTGAATATAAATTATAATGTCATAAATAATTTTGAGATATTTTTTGTTGGTATAAATTTCAAGTGTATAATTAGAAAGTGCTCGGGGTAACTTAGTAAGGAGGCCTTAATTACTGCTTTGACATTTATTGGCGTTAAATTTAGGGTACACTTAAATTTTTATTACAGTTTCCACCTGTTGGCGAAGCTGCTCTGTAATTTAGCACTTTATTAAACGGAAAAAAATATTTTTAGGAAATGTTCTAGATGTTAAAATTTTACTTGTTTAAAATTTAAAAATCTGTGTTAAAATATATTTTAGGATTTATCTTTTTAAACTAAGTTCATCATTTTAATTTTCGGTATTCGTATTTTATAAATCATTTGTGATCAAATAAAACCTCGTTATTAATATTAAATTTATTATTCAAAAACACAACTATAAAATATTTTTCAATTTATCTATAAAACGAAGAGATAAAGACTCCATTTTCAACTAATAGTAATCCAGCGTATTTCATGAATCAAAAGTCGTAAAACAAAGGAAGGAATCAATTTCTTGTAATTGCATCACTTTTCACGGCACCGCCATTAACGTAACCTTTTTAATCTGCTTTTTTCCGGTTCCGTCCGGATATTGGCGGGCGACTAACGGTCCACTTATCCGGATCTATTGAATGGCCGGACACTAACTACTGCTTTTCGAAGTCCTTACCAGTTTTTTCTGGTTAATAGATTTTGTGTTATAAATTGCCTTCATTTATTAAAGCCGTTTTAAGAACAACAAGGTTTTTATAAAAAGACAAAACTGCATTGGATTTTATTATTGTAGATTTTTAGAGTAGCGAGTGTTCTTTATCTGGTCAATTGTACAACATTTAATTATTATGTTTTGAATACTTGGAAAAAAATAATCACATAAAGCTAATGAAAATTCTGAACTGGTTTTTAATTCATAGCTGAAAATAAGGTAGGCAAATGGGTCACCTGACTGAGGTTTAGGTTACTTACCACAGACACTGAAAGAAGTGCAAGCCATTCCTTTATAACACGTCGCTAATTATGAAATCTTAGATGCTATTTCCCTTAAGTGTCGTGATTGCTTAGTGAATAAAACACGTCATTTTAACAGAAGATCACATGTTCAGATCCGGGCCCTTGATTTTTCATGTCCCTATTTTTTGTTTATAATTAATTTCGTATTCAGTCATGAAGAAAACAGACAGTATCGCTCACGCTATCATACAAATCGTCAACGGACAAAGTTACGGACGCAAAACAATTTACTTTCACTTCGAAGTTATCATTTGAAGGTCAAAGTTTCAATTATTTTCATGCCTGAATTACCTTTTATGAGAGGTAAATTTATATCATGTTTGCCAATGACAATCGTCACACTTCCATTTTAATTATCGCTCGTTATTTATTTATGTTATTGATGTGTAAACATCTCAGCGCTCGGTACACTCTCTCTGTGTAAACATGTGAGCTCATGGCTCACATGTTTACACATTTTCGTAATTACCTTGTGACACACCATTTTTTATTCTACCGCAAAATAGCAGTACTTGATATTGTTGTGTTCCGGTTTGAAGGGTGAGTGAGCCAGTGTAATTACAGGCACAAGGGACATAAAATCTTAGTTCCCAAGGTTGGTGGCGCATTGGCGATGTAAGCAATGGGTAACATTTCTCGCAGAGCCAATGTCTAAGAGCGTTTGGTGATCACTTACCACCAGGTGGCCCATATGCTCGTCCGCCCTCACATTCTATACAAAAAAATATTTTTATTCGTTCAACCGTAAATATTATATTGAAATTTGAATATTATAATTATGTCTGATACTGAAGTCATCGATTCAGTCAGTCAATGATTTTAATTTGTATTGTACTTTAATTAAGAAATAAATATAAATCAATATAAACACATTCAGAATAAAAGTTATGAATAAATCATAGCAATTATAAATAATCTCATTGTCTTGATTTACATATAAACGAGAACTTATCTTTATTTATACTATTTCATAATAAATAATAATAATAATATCCTGGGATATTATTCACACACGGCCATCTGATCCCAAACTAAGCAGAGCTTGTACTATGTACACCAGACAACTGATATACTATATATACTACTTTTCTTTTGTAAATACATACTTATATAAATAATTACACCCAGATTCAGTACAAACAGACATGTTCAAGCACAAAAATGTCTGTTCTGGGTGGAAATTGAACCTTCGGCGTGAAAGGCAAGTGTATCAACCACGCCAACCGGCCCGTCAACGTAAAAACCCGTCAAATAATGACAATATTGTAAAACACACTCTGTTTTAAGCAACTAATGCTATAAATGCGAAAGTGAGTTTGTTTGTTACGCCTTTACATCTTAATAAATCAATCGATCATCATGAAATTTTACATATCATATCAGAGATACAGCAAAAGACATAGTGTACTAACCTAAGCTAACACCAATCCTCACTCGGGCGAATAACCGTTGAAGATGTTAACCATTAAATAATTACTGCTTTACTTTGAAACGTTGTATAACATGTGTCACCATCTCTGTCTGTCATCATTGAATTGTCATTCGAAAAAAGATTACGACATTGTTCAATTAATCACCCACTAAACAACATTAGTGGATAAATTAGAAAGTAATTTCTGATGTGTTTTCTATCTTGGGGTAGTCTTCATGTTATTACATTTATAATGAAATTGAAAGCTCACGAAATTACAAGGAAAGAAAAGAGAAACTCCTTAGAGTTTTTTTCCATCTATTCTTCTCAGCTCCAGGCATGTTTTCCAAATCGAAGGTACATTTGGACTAACAATAAGGAAGTATTCTGAATGAAGGAATAAATTTGATTGAAAGTTACGTAATATTTAATGATATAGTGGAAGTTTTCCCGATGTGTCCCAAAGTTTTCTTTACATTACTTATTATCTATATACATAGTTAGGAGAATATTTTATCCCTACAATAGCATTTTAAAAAAGGCGCGCTTATCTCAAGCCGTCATTTTATTGGTGGACAGAAAGGTAAGGTCATTAATTCATTATTGACGCGAATTGTGATTTGTGAAGTGTTCAATCGTGTTATTTGGATTTTTAAAAGTAATTGAGTGAGCAATTTACATGAATTTGTATTATTTGGTGTTTTATTTTTATTTAGATCATTGCGAGATTTTTATAAGCATCAGTCATTTCTGGATACTAAATATATTATATTTATGATCAAAGGAGATGATAAATCAATACGGAAATCTAAAAAAGTCCAAGTAAAATTCATTTTTATTACTACCAGTGCTATTGTCCAGTTGCGGTGGCCACTTAGAAATTAAAAAAAAATCTTTTAAACGTCACATCGAGTAATATTAAATCCAGTAACGAACTTTCAAAGCGTTATACAAATAAATATAAGAACTATATGTTTTCGAAATACATATCATTATATTCTGCGTAACAATATTGTACAAGTGCTCGTAAGTATTAACAAAACACATATTACCAAACATATTATTACCCATTGCGGTGTGTTGCGCTCATAGAACAGGATTTAAGAAATGGCATCAAGCTATTCTATCGATAGATATTCTATGAAGAAAAGTCTTAACCTTAACAAAGGTTAAAAAAAGAATATAATAGGTCTTTTGAATAGAAAGTTAAGCGTTGAAATGATCTGAAATCCTGACGTCCAGCAAAAAATATTAGTGATGTGTTGAAAACAAGCATAAGTAATGCACTCACATTAATTAAGAGGAGTCACAACTTTTTAATAAATGGCATTGTACAAAAAAATTTAAAAAAAAACTTTTTTCATAATTTTTTATCTTAATTGTTATGCTAAAAACATTAAAAATAAATATACACTATGAATAAATATATTTATTTACATAACTATTACAAAACTGTTATATAAGTCGTATCGTCTATCACCTGTGATCGATTTTTTTTTCCCGTTATGGTTTTTTTTTGCACTAAATTCAACCCATTCATTGTTGCTATCTGCATGATAAAATACTTTGCATATTTATTACGTATGAAACATATCACATTTTATATAAAACATAAAAAATCGAATATCTTCATTTTTTCATATCATTTTCAGGTTGAAAATTTTATAATAGGAATACAGCTTACCTTGCCAGCTTAACAATAGAAAAATATTATATTTATAAGTTTTTTTAAATTGTTATACTCCCATTCCTTTTTACAGATTTGAGAAAAATATGGATAGCAAAAAAAAGCAATAATATAAAAAACTTTATTTAATCAGTAAGCTACGTACATCTTTCAAATATTATACTCTACTCTATCTTAAAGTATTAAGATGTCATATCATACAATTTCTGCTGTAGTATTACATCTGTGATAGCACCAATTTCCCTTCGTTCGTTGGTATTCTCATCCCGTCCGTGTGCGGATAAATTACTCTTGCTAGGCTTAACCCTTAGCCGGAATCAATAAATACTTTTTGGGTCTTTTCATTACACAACACCTATACAAAATTACGTAATTTGTAAAAAGAACTTTTCTTTTCGAATAATACAATAATAATGATGAAGTTAAACTAAGAGCGTGGAGCAATAAACTCTTATTTTAAGTTTGAGAGTGTAACAATTAGAAATGAAACGTTTTTGACGTATGATAACATTTTATATAACGTTTCATATATATAGATGTTCATTGCTTAGTTGTGCGCTGTTTTTATATATGTTTTCAATTTCAATGTCTATAATGAAACATATTAAATATTAGTTTATAGACTGTTTATTGAGACGATTAACATGTTTAAAAAACTACGTTACATAAAACAGAATTTTTATTATTCTAAAGATGCGTAATTTAGATACTTCATATCTCAAGTAGTATATACTTCCACATATGTATTAATAAAATAGAATAGAACACTTAGATCTTGAACGAAGATTGTGAGTTAAAACCCGGGCTATTATAGAGGGTTTCAACATTTCATAGAGGTTCAAACAAACGTTCGAGTACCGATTACATAATGTATTATACATAAATAAATGCTTACGATGTGCTCATCATTATACATAATTGTTATAAGATGTTTGAAGTTTTGTCTAATACTTCTCTTTTAATTCCTCCAAAAAAACAAACAAACATTTTGATACCGATCAAAACATTTATTTTAAGATGTTTTAAAACTAAAAGAAAACAAAAAAAATCTCAAATTATAAGAACAGTAACAATAAGAGGAACCTTCACAACGAGAGGTGGTAGCACACCGACACTCAAGTTAATGACGACTGTCTCAAGTTTGTGCGAGTCACACATTTTTCCTTGTCTTATATTTTCTTTACAGACGCAAATTATTATTTAAAAACCTTAACGTTTAGAAAAATAGGGTAAGAAAGATAGAAAAACTCTTTTTTTACTGGTGGTAGGGCTTTGTGCAAGCTCGTCTGCGTAGGTACCACCCACTCATCCGACATTCTACCGCAAAACAGCAGTACTTGGTAAGGTTGTGTTCCAGTTTGAAGGGTGAGTCAGCCAATGTAATTACAGTTACAAGGGACATAACATCTTAGGTTGGTGGCGCATTGGCGATGTAAGCGATGGTTAATTAAAGGGTCAATTCTTACAATGCCAACGTCTAGGGGCGTTGGTGATCACTTAACATCAGGTGGCCCACATGCTCGTCCGCCTACCTATACTATAAAAAAATACTTATACTCTAACGCTGTTCCTCCGCAGTGGTTTAATTTCCAAGCCTTATCCTCAAAAGATGAGGAGGTCCTAGCCCAGCAGTGGGGCTGAGACTCAGACACGAGCTTTTTTGCTTTAAATCACTCACTATTCAAACCAAAACACAGCAGTATAAAGCATTGCTATTTGAGGAATTATAAGTGGGTACTAAGAATACTTGGTATATGCTCTACCACCGCTAAATAGTTGTTGACAAATAAAAACAATCGAGTCCATAGCAGTGATTAAAAATAGTAAAAGATTTCAAATGTACAAATGAACACTAATTACAGTACAAAGGTAGTGCAGAGCGAGTATTTAATAGACGCTAACTTTATATTACGGTACAGTAATGGAACTGAAAAGCTAAGATCAGAACAGTTAAGATTCAGCTTTGCGACAAATTTAAACTATAATTACACAGAGCGAGCGAATTAGTGTACTGGTGCATAAATAAAAAATGTTGTTTGAGGAACTTTATTATTATTGTTATTTTATGGCAGACGAACAACTGGGTCACGGTAAATATTGTCAAGTGTACCAATAAACACTGGCGATAATTATAAACCACATAATGAATACTCCTCCAACCATGCGATCTTAGATTTTATACCCATGTTGCTATTATACTGACTTACTTACCAACCGAAATACAAGATACATATGTTTGGTGGTAGATAAACATTGATGAGTGGGCAGAACCCACGAAGCCCTACATATTACTTTATAAGATGTAACGAATGGTGTTATTATAAACAGGTTTTCTGGCACTGGAATCCAATTACGTTCTACCGCCAAACGTATATAACGTTGATATATGACGTTGCACCCGTGCAATTAAAGTTTTATATTTATTTTAATTGTGAATTATTGTTAGTATTTTAGTACCTTCACGACCGAGCATCGCCCGATCCTAATAAATAGTTAAATAAAAATTTATTTTTTTGCAAAAGGCAAAGACAAGAATATCTTTATAACAATTTAAAGAATGTATATGATGTATATACAAGATTTACTCATTTAATATATTAAGATATGAGAACATCTCTACATACCTAAACTTTCTAGTAATTTTACCTTATATTCAAGCTTATTTATTTGATATTTCAAATATACTTTAATATTGTTATATGTGTCAATCACACGCACACACACACACAAAAGAAAACGCATAACTTAGTAACATTTAAAATCACTGTGTATTACATAAGCTGTTATGATTTTTAATAAAATAAAACACATAATAATTTATCAAAATTCCTTGAAACGCAGTCCCACGTCGATTGCCTTATTCGATTGTATGACAGGTGTTATTTATTACTTCAACCTTCATATAATATGGCCAGTAAGACTTCGCAATATCTAGAGTTCTTTATTAGGCATAGAACCGATTTACTTTTCTAATAAAGTCGAATTTTTCGAAGTAAAGGCAACGTAACAATCTCTAAACATCGCACTATTTTGCTAATTAATCTTCTCCTTTTGAGGAGTAGACTTGAATAATAATTCCATGTGGCAGATTTTCATCGGACAAATGCAGATTACAATGTTCTATAGCTCTGTAAGACCTGAGGTGGCCCAGTACTTAAAAATTAATCTCAACCAAAGTTCGTAGGTTCAAATCCAAGCAAGCGCTACCGCATTTTCATGTGCTCATTAAAGTCATAGTTTTTTTATTATAGTGATAAAATATTGAATAGGTAATACCCAAAATACTCTACATATTATTATTTAATGGTACGATATCAATAATCTGCACTTGGATGAAAGCATTTACGCTAATGATAAGAACTAAGACAACCAATCATTTTTAGTAATTAACTTTCCAAAATTAAAAAAAATCTATTATATTTTAATCTATAACTATAATATAAAGAATAGCTGTATACATTCAGTATAATGATTCCTCAAGCCCAAATAAATATATATTTAAAACAAAAACAAGATACATAATCCCAGATTATTCTAACTTCCAATAAATTTATTCTGAACCAGTACGAGATTGGGTCTTAGTTAAACCGATCTTATTGTTGGTTATTTTGTATAGCCAACATTTAAATTTTCGTAAGTTGCGTTGAGAAAGCTGATTAAATTTATCGACCTCCATTCATCCGACTTTGAATAATAATTTATCTTAAAATTAAAATAAAAAACGCCGTACCGTAACAGCCTGTATGTAAATGTCCCACTGCTGGGCTAAAGGCCTCCTCTCCCTTTTTGAGGAGAAGGTTTGGAGCTTATTCCACCACGTTGCTCCAATGCGGGTTGGTGGAATACACAATTGGCATAATTTCAGTGAAATCGGACACATGCAGGTTTCCTCACGATGTTTTCCTTCACCGTAAAGCACGAGATGAATTATAATCACAAATTAAGCACATGAAAATTCAGTGGTGCTTGCCCGGGTTCGAACCCACGATCATCGGTTAAGATTCAAGCGTTCTTACCACTAAGCCATCTCACAATAAAAAACGCAATTGACAGTAAAACCCAAATCAAAGTACTTTTATAATACTTGAAGCAAACAAAACCAGCATTTAACGTACTTTTAGTATAATATGTAGTATTTTTTTAGAAAATTGATATAAGTATCAAAGAATTATAAACGTCGACAAACTATTACAATTACGATAAGATATACGAACGATACCGGTGAAACTAATCCGGTGTTTTTTAAGTAATAGTTACCATAAGTTTAACTATGGTTTTAAATATTCATTTATAAAATTGTGTGCTATATAGATATAATAAAAAGGAGGTTTCATAAGTCATCTAGTATCGTTGTAACCAAAAACAAAAGCTCGTAATGAAATTCAGTTTAATCTTTAAGAAAATCAAATTACCGAACACCTCAAAGACCTCCCATATTTTATTTATCATCTTATTGAAAATCAATGTTACATTTAAGATGTTCAACGTTTAGCTTATCTTAATTTTAAATTCAAATTCGTAATCCGCAAAATATTCAAGGCACGGTCCGTTCGACCTGTTTTGCGTTGCTAATTTCCCTTGTTACAGGGTTAAGGTTTGTTTATAATAAAACTGTGTAAAAGTATTTTGTACATGTTACAGTCCCTAAATTGTTAATTTTATTCCGCTAATAATTAATATGAGAATCACTTCATTTAATATTCTTTATAATTTCATATTTTACAATGAGCGCATTCAACAATCGAACACCTCAACCTTTCGTACGATGGAACTAACTATCAGCTAAAATAATAGCGCGTTTCCAAGAAAAATTGGCGTCTGGTAGGCCTCCAGTGGTATAAGGCTGCCACATTACATAACTAAGTACATAAAGTACATACATAAATATGTACGTACATAAGTATTACATAACTTTCGACTTTACAATTTATTTTCTTCTTCAAGTGCCACTCCGACTAGCGAAGGTTGGCAGTCAGCTTTGAATTCTCTTTCTTGTTCTTCGCGAGGCGAAAGAGTTCGGCAGCACACGCGATTCCCGTCCATTCTCGGATGTTGCACAGTCAAGACTTTTTTCTGTGCCCAACAGCTTTCCTTCCGGCAACTTTTCCCATCATAATGAGTTACAAAAGTTCATATCTTTCATGCCTAAGCACGTGTCCAAGATATGCAACTTTTCTCTTCTTGACAGTCTCCAAAAGTTGCAATTTTTGTTTGACGCGTCGCAGAACTTCCACGTTCGTGACCTTTTGAGTAAAACTAATGGCCAACATACGTCTATATGCCCATACTTTACTATTTAAGAGTATTTTTTATGTTATATATAGGTGGACGAGCAAATGCGACACCTGATGGTAAGTGATCAACACCGCCCATAGACATTGACGATATAAGAAATAATAACCATTCCTTCCCTCGCCAATGCGCCACCAACCTTGGGAACTGAGACGTTATGTCCCTTGTGCCTGTAGTTACACCGGCTTACTCGCCCTTCTTGCCGAAACGCAACAATACTAAGTATTGCTACTTATCAGCATAATATCTGATGAGTGGGTGATACCCACTCAGACGGGCAGGGCACGTACAAAGTAGTGGGCTACTACCACCACCAAGTAGTAGGAGTTTATCATAAAACACAAGCTTATAATCAAAAGCATAATAAAAGCGTCTAATTATAAGAACTAGTTTCTTGCCTGAGGCTTCGCCCATATTTACGAGGATGGGGGGGGCGTGTTAGGTATCTTATGTCATTTTCTGTATCCATGATATCGTGTATGCATAATTTCATGATGATAGATTGAATAGTTACGAAAGGAAAGCGTTACAAACACCAAACAAACTCCCTATCGTATATAATAGGTATTAGTAAGTATAAGCCGTATTTTAGCCGTATTGAAGTTCAAATAACATATTTATTTTTTTACTTTGACAAAAAATATTTTATGTTAAAAATTACATATAGAAACGTTGCAGTCAAATTCAACCTTGAAATTTCTTTATGTGAGTGGTTACCACCACTCATAGAGATCTGCGCCGTAAGAAATATTAACCATTCCTTACTTTACCATTGCTACAAACTTTGGGAATTAAGATGCTATATCCCTTGTACATGTAGTTCAACAAGGGCTTACTCACCCTTCCAACCAAAATTCATACATTCATAGTGGGAGGTTCCGACCCAGACGGGCTTGCACAAAGCCTTACCTCCAAGTCAAAGTACAAATATAATTGCGTTAATTATAATTTAACTTGAAAATTAATAATTATTTTAAATTTAAATTCATCGCATTAAAACAAGTTCATTTGTAATCTAAAACAAAAGAGTTTCATGAGAAAGAGGATATAGTTAGTGAAACTTAATTAAAATTGTACGATTCCAGAATCCTTTCGCATTCTATTCTGTGAACAGCATAGATATACTTGTGCATGAAATTCAATAATTTTAATATATTTTTACGTAGAAAAGTAGGCTATAGGACACAATGCTACAAAAAAAATCAGCTCAATTCTATTGAACCTTGAGATATTTCTAAATTGAAAATCGAATTTCAAATGACAAAGCGAGAATTTGCGTAGAATTTTGCATTATTGTCTGCATGACTTTTATTTTTAACGCCTTATTTTACCAATCAGAAATAAAACAATAACGAGAAAGTGACAATAGTGAACTCAGTTTTAAATGCTTGCAAGAGGAAAGACAATTTAGACAGAAAAATGAGATAATCAATCACCAAATCTAATATATTTTTATAAAGTAACTATAATATTATACTTGTGCTATACTTTTGTTTCTAAAATTTAGTTTATACTTCATCTCGTGCTCAGCGGTGAAGAAAAACTTCGAGAGGAAACCTATATTATGCATATGCCGCATCATATTCTGCCACATAATAAATAATAATAAATCATTTACTATATATACATATGTCCACTATCCTGCATTAGAGCGTAGTGGAATAAGCATCAGGCCTTATCCCTCACTAGGAGAGGATTGCTTTGCCCAGTAGTGTGACTTTTCCTGTCTGCTTACTTTACTTTATTTTAAAATCCGTATTATTTATTATTATCTGTATCAGGGAAGCATAAAGATATTTTTCTCACCTAATAGTAAGTCACCACTGCACATAGACGATCTGAAATAAATATAAACTATACCATCAATGTGCCGCCAACCTAGGGATCTAAGGTTCGTCCCTTTATTTACTTTACATGCTTCGTTGGCCATCATTGTTCTGTGGTAAAGTGATTTATCAGTGAGTCAGTAGCTCTTTTGTAGGGCAATGTATACGGTTCTACAAAAAGATCCCAGAAAGCGTTCGAAATGCCTCAGTTGCAGAATTGACAACGATAACCAATCAAACGCCAATCAATGTACAGTCCTGGACAAAAATAAGTTCAAAAAAAAATGCTAAGTATTACAAAGAGGGCTTAACAAACAAGTGTAATAACGGAGAACTCAACTCAAGCAGAGCTCGCTTGATAGGCGGTTGCAACAAATTTTAAAGTCAAATCCCGAATCGCAAAATATTCAAAGCTATGCTGCGGCTGTTTCGACTTGCAAATCGTATCGCCCTGTGTACTAGACTGGCTTGATGTTCGAAGGGGCACAATTACACTTATCCGTTACAAATAATAATAGCTAAACAAATAAAAAAAAATTAGTTTGACATCATCAATATAAATTAAATTCCCTTAAATAATTTTAATAAAATTATTACCTATATGATATTCTCCCCTATTCACCGACTTCTATTATTCTTAATCAAAAATTATGGTTTGTTGCACGTTTCTTTACTATCGCCGTCTTCCGACTTCCGATGGGATACGGCCATTGAAGATCGGAAAAAAGTCAAGTGTCACCGGCTCAATACAACATTTTAAGACATCTTATTTATTTAATTGCCCTACATGTGCTCGTAACGTATAAAATATATCATTATTAATATATTTTACTAATACTATAAAACATTTAGACAAATAATTCAACTTCCATTCCAAATTTAAAAGTTTCACTGATTCGAAATTTAAACTTTTTTTGTAAATAGATAAATAAATTTGATTTCATTGGCCTTAATCCACTTTTTTGTCATGCTCTTTAATAATAGTCGACTATTAAAAAAATGTTATATAATAATATATCACGACCAATTCCTGTTAAATATAGTTAGTCCCTCCACGGTTGTATATCACAATGGTTCGTCTGTATAGTAATAAGCTAGTGCTTTAGTTGCAAATATGTCAAAGCTCCGCCAAATATTCAAAACGAAATATAAAATTATACAATTGGTAAACTGGATTAAACTATACATGAAATGCTTTTCCAATATATACTATACTAGTTACCGTCGCATGTGAGAGGGGGGAACTAGGTAGCCTATGTATTTTATTGTATGTTTATTTATATGTTTGAAATCGAATAACCAACAAAAGTTATAATAATTTAGGTTAAACAAGATTAATTGCACTTTTAATTATAGGTAATTACAGCATGCTCTTTATTAATTTTGTATTAACTGAGTGACTAATATTTTACATTAATTGAATTTTAAAAAACGGCGTGGAGCTAAATCCGAGGTCCCATCTGAAATGTCACTAGGTAAAACCACAGCCCATTCTGGTCAAGCGATTTGTAATCTTTTCGCACAGAACTTTGCGTCCTCATATTCTTCTTTGCAGCCTTGTGTAGAATTCGTAGAGGAAAGTCCGGACTCTTATTCTCAAATGTCTCTCGCTCACGTCACACTAAATGAACGTACTATATCGAAGGCATTACGTTCAATAAATCCAAGCAAATCAGCTGGTCCTGATGGCATTCCTCCTCTTTTTTTCAGGAAAACGTGTAAATTACTCGCACTCCCATTAAAAATTATTTATAACACATCTCTTCAGACTTCAACTTTTCCTACGAAGTGGAAGGAAGCTAATATTTTACCAATTCATAAAAAGAAATCAAAGAGCGATGTAAGAAACTACCGACCGATTTCAATGTTAAACGTATTATCCAAAACCTTTGAAAGTATAATTACGCCAATTTTGTCCCAATATATCAATACCATGATTACAAGTGATCAGCATGGATTTTGCCAGCGTAAGTCAACCACTACAAATCTCACAACTTACATACATTACATTTCTGGGTGCATAGACAACAAACAACAGGTTGACTCGATCTATACCGACTTCAGTAGCGCGTTCGACAAAGTTAATCATAAAATCTTAATCTACAAGCTTAGGTTATACGGCATTCATGACCCCCTGCTATCTTGGTTCCGATCGTACTTATCTGATCGAGTACAGAGAGTTACACTCGGTGGTTACAAATCTCACGAGTTTATTGCGACCTCTGGTGTTCCACAGGGATCACACCTAGGCCCAATATTATTTATCATCTTTATCAATGACATTGCACACTGTATCAAGAACAGCAAATGTTCTATCTTTGCTGATGATTTAAAGATTTACCGCTCTATAACATCCATGAATGATTGCAAATTGCTCCAAGACGATCTAAACTCCATACAAAAATGGTGTGATTTGAATGGAATGGAACTAAATGTCGATAAGTGCCAGTTTATTAAGTTTACGCGAAATAAAAACATAATAAGACATCAGTATAGCTTACAGGGCAAACCGCTCGGGGAAGTTTCGGTTGTTCGTGATTTAGGTGTTATGATCGACGCCAAACTTAAATTTAACACTCACATAAATCATATTGCCACGAAGGCCTGGAAAAGCTTCGGTTTTGTCAGACGTAACTGCAATGATTTTAAGAGACCGGCAACAATCATAACTTTGTACAATTCGTTTATACGTAGCGCTTTAGAACATGCGGTTGTAGTATGGAATCCGCATTATAAGATTTACATTGAAAGGTTAGAACGCATACAACACAAATTTACAAAATTACTGGCTAGTAGAAGTAACAGTTGTCCTTATAAGGCCGACTATGAATCACGTTTAAAATATTTTGGACTGTGCACTCTAGAAAAACGCCGCGAAATTGCCTCTCTAATTACTCTCTATAAATTATTGAATAACCACTTGGATGCAACAGATCTACTACAAAACATTAACATAGCAGTGCCACGAACTGCACCTAGACAACCTCTAAAAAAAATTTTCTCCTCTCAAACTTCCAAATCAAATATAGGTAAATACTCTCCACTCAACCACCTCATAAACTTATATAATAAAGTCAACAGTGATGGCATTGACATTTTTCACGACTCACTACCTCTTTTTCGCAAAAAATTAACGCTGGGAGCTTTATTGTGATTGCGATATCTTTACTGTTATATTTAGTTTGTTATATTCTACTTAATATTAGAACTTTGTAAATTACGGTATTATCTCTAAAAATCTTATATTATCATTGTTTGTAATTATTGTTAGTTATTTTTATTTTTTTTACTTCATTTTTTGTATTTTTTTTTTGCTAATTGTTTGAATGTCAAATAATTAATAAGCGTGTTATATTGCAGTCTGTAGTATTTATTAAATAGAGTATTGTTAAAAAAAATTGTTATTGGAGGCTAACGTAACTATTAATGCTGTATATACCTATTAAGTGTTTGAAATTGTATCTGTCATTTTATCGTATTCTTGTTTTAAATGCCATATTTCAAATACTGTGGTGTATCGATTAAATAAATAAATAAATAAATTTTCTAATCATTAATAAATAACACATTATGATAACAATAAATAATGTATGGTAATTAAATTGAATTAAATTTAAAATTTATTGTACTTAGTATTTATAATAATTTTAATTGAAATTGAAATGTTAATATAAACAAGTGTAATAATAATATATATGTAATTATAACATTATTGTATGTTCTGTAAAAAAAACCCAGATGGTCAGTGGTTAGAATGCGTGACTCTTAATCGATGATCGTTGGTTCAAACCCGGGCAAGCACCACTGAATTTTCATGTGTTTATAATTCATCTCGTGCTTGACGGTGAAGGAAAACATCGTGAGGAAACCTGCATGTGTCTAATTTCATTGAAATTCTGCCACATGTGTATTCTACCAGCCCGCATTGGAGCAGCGTGGTGGAATAAGCTCCAAACCTCCTCAAAAGGGAGAGGAGGCCTTAGCCCAGCAGTAGGACATTAACAGGCTGTTACTGTTACTGTTCTTTTATTGTCATGTCATCCCTGAGAACGTGTATACATAACTCCATGATTATATTTCGATTATGTTTTTCGATGTTATGATGTTAAAGTTTTACAAACAAACAGACTCACTCTCGCATTAATTAACATTATAAAAGCGAAATAGCAAGCATTTAATTTACAAAATAATACATATTTGTATTCATTTAAATAGTAATCGAAAGAAATAAAAGTTAATTAAATACTGAAAATATTGTTTGCATATAGATGATGAAACAATTTTTCATTACCAAGCCAAATTAAAAAAAAGTATCCTTTCCTCATTATATATAATAATAACTATAACATACACCATAACTAACAAAGTGACAAATGTAATTTCTTTGTTTTTAAATTTATCTTTTGAGTTTTACTCGTTTGTTATTACTGTATAATACCAACTGTGGAAGGAAAATTAACATTTCTATAAATGCTATTTTTATAACAAACACGGGATTATTAGGGATCGCTCCGCAATTAATAGCAATTTATGAGATACACAGTATATTGATATTCTGTAATTTACCTGAAGCATTTGATTTGTGTAAAATACAAAATACTACTTTATATACAAAAATATAACAATATTAAATAGCTTTGTAATCTCATTGCTTAATAATTAAGTCAATGGAATTAATTCTCGACCTGTGTTTAAAAATATCCAATTCCACAGATATAAATTTGAGGTCCTTGTTTTTTTTGTTATATATAAATCATTTGTTTACTGCATTATTTGTTGAAGATATTTGTTTACTTTTTAAAGTGAACTGAAAACAAATTACGACTACGTTAGCAAGTCATTATTTATTTATTTTATAATATAATATACTTTTGTATACTAAAATAAATTAAGTAAGTAAAATCTTTTAACCTTGAGTTACCAAATCCACGAAGTCATAAACTCATCTTGCGGCAGGACATGTTTATTTATCTGTAAATTCTTTATGTAGATATTCAAAATTTTGCCAATAATATATTTAAATCTTGTATCTCGTACAGTAAGTTGTTATTATGTTCTTATAAAAATAAGTCATTGGAAGAAAATAATAACTAGTAAGTTTTATTATATTTTATCGATTGGTTTTATCGTCATAATTTGGCATTGATTAACGCATTATTGCAGTGCGAATCGAAATTAAGTGCTAATGATTTATATTATTATTTTATTTTATATTTCATGTTTTATAATGTAATTTGATTTAAGTACTAAGTATTTCTTTCAATTGTTGTTAACATTTTAAACCTCGAAACATCAATCACAAAATGTATCATTTTAATATAAGATAATAAAAGAATAATAGGTCATAAGATCTGTTTTCATTACAGGCACCACAAGGCAGTTAATGAAATATTGTGTGAGCGCAACACTGAGGGATTACTTCTTAATCCGTGCATTGTCTCCGAACGATCTTAACCAGCATCTTCGCGCTTTGAAATTGTTTACGTCGATAAAATTTAAATAATACGCCCATAAAAACTTTATCGCAGAAACCTTCATGATATACTCGCTTTGGCAAAGTTACTGTTAAGATTATTAAAATCCATAGTAGCTCGTCCTCCGTCGGGTGATGGTCCGAAATCCCTCGAAGTCCTCTCTCTAGAGAGAATGTTCTTTGTTACGCGTTATTTTTCCTTTTTACAAAGATAAGATCTTAAGGAAATATTCTTAAGTAATTTCTTCTGTCGTTTCGGTCTAGGGGAAGTGAAGTCGCGCCTCCATTGTGCTCCGTACTTACTGCGCTCTTAATATTTTTCTTTACTGCGTATAATTTCGACTTAGAGCGAGCCGGACAGTTCATACCGAAATAAAGATAACAACATTCGTCTCAACGGGCTATACTGCAATTCTGTCTTTTTCAAATTTAGATTATTTTTACTTGAACAAAGCTGTCATGCGCTTATATTTCTTGTTTTCTTTAACTTTTATTATCTTTCTTTATAATTTTTTTTATATTTTATATTTCACGAATGATTTGACTTTTTATCACGAACAATAATTTAAATATGATATGTTTCGACCAAAAGTCTAAAATTTACATACAGATTAATTACCATACAGAACGACTCAAGTAATTATAAGGCATAATTACTACAAAAATATAGCTACATATTTCTGAACATATAAATAAAATCACCATTAAGTTAGTAAAAGGAATATGACATCAACATACATTATCAAAAAATAAGCATTTGATTTGAGCCAAATTACGGAAATATACATGTCCTGCCGTTACAAAAGTGGTGATGATGATCAGACCGTCGCGGCGACATCGGTTCAGAAGCCTTCACGTGCAGCTCGAACACGCAGATAATCTGTAGTATTATTTTAGGGTATTCGAACAAATTTTTAGGTTTATATTTTCTTCTCTATACAATCTTTAAATATGTTTATAATATTTTAAAAGGCAACAAATCTCAAATGTACAATTTTAATATATTTTATAAATATACCAGCGGTCGCCATAAAGGCGTTAGGATTTACGTAGCAGGAATTAACCGTATATCATAAAAAAGACATCATAAACCATGTTTAATGCAAAAAGCTTATGTCCATCTTAAAAGCTGAAATAATAAATGTAAATGGAACAAGATGGACAGTTAAAAAAAGTAATACACCGATTTCATAAACAACAAAAATTCCATCAAAAATTGAAAAACAATTCAATTGGGTTTTCATTTTTTAGTGTTTGGCAATCGCAAACTACTATCATAGCTGTATGCAATTGTATAATTTGTTATCAATCAATTAAAATTTTATGCCGCTTTTAATAAATGAAATTGTTTATGTTTTAAGTGAAACTTCAGACATGGACTTGTACTTGGTGGTAAGGCTTTGTGTATGCATGGGTAGGTCCAACCCACTCATCAGATATTCTATCGCCATTTAGCAATATTTAGTATTTTTTATTTCGGTTTGAGGTGTGAGTTAGCCATTGTAACTACAGAAAAAAGGGATATATCATCTTAGTTTTTTTATGGCATAGGTAGGTGAACTTGCCTATGGGCCCCAGATGGTAAATGTTCATCAACGCCCATCGACATTGGCACTGTAAGTAATGTTAACCATCGCTTACATCGCCAATGCGCCACCAACCTTGGCAACTAAAATGTTATGTTCCTTGTGCCTGTAATTACACTGGTTCACTCACCCTTCAAACCGAAACACAACAATACCAAGTATTGGTGTTTTGCGATAGAATATCTGATGAGTGAGTGGGTGATGATGGGTTGGTGTGGAGGCGGATTGACGATGTACGGAATGGTTAAGAATTCTTACAACGCCAATGCCTATGGGCATGACAGCTTACCATCAGGTGACCCATTTGCCAATCCGCTCTATCTCATTACTCTTACTTCTATCTTCATTTAGGAAACCAACATAAACATAATTTTGGCCATATTTAACTTTAATATGCAAATGTTATCTATTTATATCAAACTTGTATATTTTATTTCATGTCTGTATTCCTAATTTTTGTAGACAGCCAACATGTTTGTAGCCCAAAAAAACCTATCCATAAAATCGTTGTTGAGCTATTTCTCATTTTTCAAGGTCGCGTCTTTTTGAAATCGGTGATTTATTTTAAACGTTTTTTCTTGAAGTTTTCTTGAAGTAGTTTTATAAGCGATAGTCTATATTTATAATATATAATTTTAAGTCCAGGCACAATAATATAATATCTAAGTATAATAGTGACTTAAGGACTTAGGGACGTAAGAAATGATTTTCATACGTGACCACTTTGTAGCAGTTCGCCCAGTTACCTGTATGATTTTCTAACTTGAAATATAATATAAAAATATTCCTTTTTACTTATTGCGTATATTACAAAATAATTTAAAGGAAACACTGTTATGTTTGTTTGAGATGTGTTTCGTTCATAATAATATTACGCAATGACAATTTCTCTTACCAATTATATAAAATAAATATAACGAAAGAAAGCGAATCATTAAGATTTCCTTTATCTGGTTCCATTTTACGTATACTTAAAGAAATAATAACACAGTTAATGTACTTTAGTTGCTCAGTAAAAATATCATTTAAAAAACTCAATGATGTAATCAGTCACAATGTCACTTTCGCAGGCGAACAGATCCTCTATAATACCCTCACTCTAATACTATATAATATAAGTGCACTCAGTCTTACTGTTCAAACTGTTCTGTCCCCTAAATAAAAAAAAAATATTATATTTAAAAAAAAATTTAAACAAAAGAACATCCAGAGATATATTCCAAATTCAAATATATATAAATATACATTCTTTTGTTTTTAATTGCGTTTTACAAAAATAATAATAGCCTAGCCTATCTTCTCTTGTAGTAAGGCTGAATGATTTATTAAAGGCAATTTACGAGTACATTTGCTGATCTCACCATGTTCTAAAAACTCAAATAGAATAGGTACATGTTCATGAAAAAAACTTTACTCCGCTAGCACGCTCAATAAAAACAAGAATATAGTTCGTTAGGTAGTTTTGCATGATAGAGTTACAAAGGGATGCTTAAAATATTTTTATTTCGTACAATACGTACGTTTGCGTGAAGTCCATCTTTTTTATAGACACATATTTTTCACCAGGAAACGCCTATATGGCACGCTCTTTATTCGAACAAAAACCTAACATATCGAAATCAAAACAAAAAATTAAAATAAATTTTGAATTATTTCCAGACCTTAATACAATAAAACATGACTATTATTATTGACAATATTAATTAAAATATTTTCTTTCATTTATACACCAATAAAGTTTAAATGGAATATTGCACACGTGTTCCCCTTCTTGGATAACTTGGGTTCATTTAAACGAGGCGTGAGCAGAGCTTGTCACCACCGTCTTAGGGGCTGGCAAGGCGATGGTGAGAAATTCAGATCATTCTTTCTGACTGTACTGGCCGTCGTGACGTTTGGACTCTACTACCATCAGGTCTTTCCGGTAAATATTAAAAAAAAATCCGCAGTGTTATTTTGAACTCACTTCATTTCACATCCGTGAAATGGTGACATGGTGATATACTATTTATTATCTTGAAATGTTATATTTATTATGGTCAATATGGCATATACCGATTGCTATAGAGTTTCGAGTTTGCTCTTACAGAATAGCCCTACTGTTAATGATTTTTTTATGTAACATAAAAAAAAAGGAAAAATTACCGTAAGACATAAAATAATATAAATCATGTAGATAGTTAGCTAAAAAATTAAGATGAAATCTCAGTACGCTAAAGCGTACATCGTACATCGTTCTGTTTTAAAAAACAGAACGAAGAAATTGTATTCAATATTGAGATAAACAAACTAACTTAATGCTCATTGTATTACCAATTTTATTGAGGAAAACAGTTACAATTTTACTATATGGTTTGTTTTATTTCCAAAAGAAAGTTTTGCTGACATTTATAAAAATTCTATTGACAACAGAAGACTAATTTTTTGGAGACAGCGAGAAGTATTCTTTCTGGGCACAACACGCCTATTTCACTGTTAGTGTGTGTGTTATGAGATTATTTACTACGCTTAACCCGCATTGAATTGATAAATACAGAATTGCAGAATTTATTACGGTCCCCTGACGATGTTTTCCTTACCATAGAACACGAATAAACACGAATTATCGCCGTATTGAGAAGGTCTCTGTAGCCCGTGAACCCCTCAGGAATTGAAGGCCAGCAGAGGTGGGCCAGTCGTACTTGGCCCCGGCGAGTCCCACATAGCTCCTGAATGCATTTTTTCAGCGAGATCAAAAAAAAATATTTCGAAATACTCTATTTACTATTTAATTCAAAGTATTGCTGAGCTTCGTTAATGGGTGATAACTATGCAGACGGGTCATCATAAAACCCTACCACTTCTAAAATTATTAATAAATCAAAACTCGTTATATAAAATATACAAAGTAATATTAATTTCAAATATTCCAAAAAGCTCACAAAGTTGTGTCATAATATGTAAACTTTGCACTGTATTCATTTATTAATCTGATCTTTACCATTTCACAAATAATCTGCTCCCGACATTTAAATTTAACTTTAATAATAATCGTCCCTCTGTAACATCAATGTCAATTATTAATACCCAAAGGCAGTTTCGGAATCAAATTCACCTAATATAATGGTTTAAATTTTCAATGAGTCTGAATTCCTATTTTCGTATGGCTTAAAGCTGAACATTCAATGAGCGTGTGGTATATGCGATAGACATACATAGCGTAGTTTTGTGGCTGGGACCAACGGCTTTACGTGCTTTCCGAAGCACGGAAGTGTATACTGAGAATTTTTGAACCGAACACCCAGTAACTTTTTATTGACTCGACCCGAGGTTTGAACACAGGACCTCCAGATCTACAGACTTATGTTAAAAGCTTGCCATTAGAAGAACGATGCAGTCGAACTTGTACAAAACATTATTTTTCTGTATGAACACATACTCTGTTAGAAATTATTTCGCGCTTGAATACAAGAAAATATGTTAAAATATTGCAGTAGATAAGAATATAACTCATGATATTTTTGCTACACATGCAAACAAAATATTTGATATAAATCGTACATAACCCGCGACAATAAATAACCGAATTTAAAATGGAGACTTCTACTCGAACTGACAGACTGTAGAGTTAAAAAAAAGAGCAATTGAAGTCTGTGGTTTTTATATTATATTATATATATATCGATGTAATACAAGGAATTCGTATTAAGGATGAAACATAGTTCTTATTTATTCATCCTTAACAAAAATAGTCGGTTTGTTTCGTTAAAGACATTCCTTACTACCAACGTTAATAACCAAAGTCCGTTATCAAATATCAAATATGAATAATTCTACAATGAGTCAAAAACTAAGACGTTTCGCGTCTTCCAAGTCTAGACAAAGTTAGACATTGATTGACCATTTGTAGGTCAAAATCTATGAAAATACATAAATGCACAAAAACTCATATTTAAAGATGTGTTGAAGAAAAAAACCTCGAATTTGAATCGAAGCGATCTTTAGAAATAAATTTATTTAATTATAAAATAACTTACGTGATGGTAGGACTTGGTGAAAGCCCTCGTCCCGGTAGGTAACACTGTCTTATTACATATTTAAACGCCAAACAGCAATACTGAGTGTATGAGTGAGCCAGTATAACTACATGTACATATACAGTATAACTACATACGTATCACTTAATACCCAATGCTGGTGGCATATCGGTAATGTAAGGGATGATATTTGGTATTTCTTACAATGCGTATATTAATAATCTGCATATATTATTAAATTTAAAAAAATCCACTTTAAGAATGCTTTAAATATGAAATGGTCTGTCCGGTCAAAAATGTTTCTCATAATATTACGCTTTATTATGCTATATAGAGAATGAGTCTCAAATTACATTGTCATCCGACTGCCCAATTTCAAAACCCAGTAATAACCAATTTTTTATTCATCCCTTGCCATTTCTGAAGGTTTATATAATTTTGTAATAAGTAATGCATAATCTATATAATTTACTCAAATATTAAACGTGTCTAAAATAATATAAGATTATGTCAGAATGTTGGCTGTTATTAAGTTTTATAATTTCGTAGCCATATAGAGCATTAACAATGTCTGGACGTTCTATAATCCTCTTAGGATCCATCTACACTGGCATGACTGAAATAGTAAAAACAAAAACGTTACACCGTGTTCAAATTCAAAGGAAATACATGTCAAAAGGACCCTAATTAACATTTGTGCGTTGGAGGATTTTTGCAATTAAAACATTAATATATAACACGTTTTAATCTCTATACTTAGAAGATGGTTTGAAAAAATATCAAATATGAAATTGGTACTTTTTAGTTAGTTAAAACAGTACATTTCCAAATTATGATGGATTAAAAGAAGCGTGAACTTAACATTTGTTATATTCCTTACGAATACTATTAACGTGAAAGTGAGTTTGCTTATTTGTTCGTTTGTTCCCATTTAATGTCGTAACTGTCAACCGAACATCATGTATTTTTACGTATACGTTATCAGGGGTATACATACCTAATACCTCACTTTCCCACTTCATCCCACATCTCTGGGTCTGAGGTCTTAGGTTTTAATTTCAGAACCAGTGGTTTATAACAAATCAAGTGTTATGCTTCTACATAATTATATTGAACAAAGATTTTAATCTGAACTTAAAAAAATTCAATATCCGTTAATTAAATATATTAAAGAGTAACCGATCACTTTTTGCCGGTTCTTCGCGCTAACATTCACATTTCGAATCTAAATTTTATATAATAAGAATTATTTAGTAGTCAGGTTTTCAAAAATGTGAATGCGTTATCCGAAAAAAGCACATAAGGCTAGGTACACACGATAATACAAAACGTTTCATACCGTATTCGATTTTAAACTTAGAACGAGTCGTATGTTCATATTGTACATTTTCATTCGTTTAAAATACGAACACTGTCAACGTTTGCGAAGTAATAATAAGTTTTACTACAAATCCAATACGTTAAAACTTTATTCGGTTTGCTTGACAAGTCTGGTTTGTATTCGACAAACGATCATTGAACGTTTTTTCAGTACAAATACACTGTGAACGACTCTATACACAATGTGTGTGCCACTATTTATTCGATAAGATTTATATTGCAAAAATGTATCCGTTACGGGACGCTCGGCAAATGTGAAATATCGAAATTGATAGTTATAGAAAAACTAAATAAATAAAATTGGTATTAAATAAATAATGACAGATTTTTGTTACTGTTTTTTTTATTACTGTAATATGAAGAAACAAAATAAACAAATATAATGATTGTAAAAATACGTGACACGTAAACACAAGGGAGACAGAGCATGACAGCAAAAACCCCAGAAAAAAAACGTGCAGTGTGAACTTTATGTAATACTTTATAAATTCAAAGCGTTATGACGTTCGCCGTTACGGCATACGTGTCAGTACTCTCAAACCGCGCAAATTTCATCTAAAGACGTGCACAACAATGACGTAGGCACCCTGTCTACACTATAAATCCAGAGCTTCGTGCTGTTTGCCGACGAGTCGTTTTACTCCCAAACCGCGCAAATATCATCAAAAAACGTGCACAACAATGGCGTATGAACCCTGTCCACACTATAAATCCAGAGCTTCATCGTGTTTGCCAATGAGTCTTTTTACTCCCAAACCACACAAATATCATCAAAAGAGGTGCACAACAATGGCGTAGGCACCCTGTCCACACTATAAATCCAGAGCTTCATGGTGTTTGCCGACGAGTCGTTTTACTCCCAAACCGCGCAAATATCATCAAAAGACGAGCAAAACAATGCCGTGTGGACTCACTCTTATTCCTCATAAATCCGATTTATATTAAATACTCGACGTCATGCGTCTTACTGCTCAATTACGTTGTAATCTTTTTGCCGATTTGCGCGTCTGTGTAGAAATTCGAAAAAGGAAGACTTAATACGTCGTAAGGATTTAGTCATTTAATTTCAATTTATTTATATTTTAACGTATTTTAACTGTTTTTCCTTTTCATTATATACTCAAACTCTGAATCTATTTAGACGGAGATGACCATTTACAACTTAAAGATAAAAATATATTTTGATAAAATATTACAAAAGTTATATTCACTCTACACAGAACCACATAAAAGCATATAAAGCCATGGAAACCATAGCTAATCCTTGAATTGAAGGAGGCCCGCTACAAGAGCTGTGGCTGTACCTAAGGCACTACATAGTACCTAGTAAAGACGGCACTACAATAGGATGAAGGGTCCTAGGCTGTCCCCTTAAAGGCCTCTCAGACAGAACGCACGGGGAAAAATTCATTGTTAATTTTTAAACTTTGGTCTCTTTATGTTGCTTTAAAGGGTTTTTTTACGTGAAGTTATTTTAATACAAATACATATTTATACATTTGTGGCATGTCTGGCGCGTAAGTAATGAACATTGGGTTACTAACATCATATATTTGAACTAGTTTATGGTTTTGTGTATATTAAGTGTGTGTTGTGTATGTAATATTAAGGTTAAGTATTTATTTATAATACATTATAACAAACATACTACATCACACTAACGTAGACACCACGTAGGCTTAAGCCGTCGTAATCGGCTGACGGTCGCTTTTGTTACCCGACTCGTATCTATCCGTCGTGGTTTGCGATCCACCAGGCGCTGTGAACATTCGAGAAGTGCTATAAGCTCATTTACAGTAATCGTCAATTTTTTGCCAGATTTCGCATATACTTGTTATATAATAATAGAAATATAAAAAAGACAAAACTAAAAATGAAATGACGAACTAAACCGACAGTACAAATGATAGTAAATGCCGATTCATGCCGTTCAAATGATTGGTCTCTGTCACTGTTGAATGCGCTACGTACGGCTTTACCTCTGTAAATTACAAGGCTCAGTCTTTGAACCCGGTAAGCACCAGCGCTTAAGTCACCAGAAGTGTGATTTTTTTTTATCTCCTTCCATACATATTACTTCCATATATCCGGCAAGGCGAGGGCGGCTAGTGCAGAACCTTCTTCCCGACTGTACTGGCCGTCCTCGCGTTTGGACTCTACTACCACTTAACATCAGGTGGAGTAGAGTCATTTGCCCTCCCGGCAAATATAAAAAAAAAAATACTTTCTATTTTTCTTCGTGGCTAACTTTTGTAGCTTCTCGTTTGTGGACTGTGATCATAATGTATATGACTAATGTATATCAGAATGTTTATGTGTGTTTTTTTTTGGTATAAATTATAAAAATATATACAAAAACGGAGACCCTGGTACCTAAATATAATTTGTTTGTATTTAAGTGTTGTCTCAGATGTCAAATCTAAGTAGGAAAATTATTCCAATCCAATGAATCTGTTTTGTCATGACGTTGGGTATCGCAAACGCTTCCTGTTTAATTTAGGAACCGGTTTTAACCGGATTACATTGCCACCTAATTCGTCGATAGGTAGGAATTATATTGTAATGAATTCATTTATAAATATATTCAGAAACAAAACATTATTTCTAAAACTTCACTAATGAAATATATGAACTATTATTGGACATATTTGCTTCCACTTCTTTTAAGTGATTAATAAGCTATATAGCCTTATAAAATGGAGTTTTCTTTGCTGTGTTTATTTACTTGAATTAAATATTATGTTATTGGCTATTTTGTGGTGCATATACTATATTATATTTGTTGCTATATAAAAATCGGTAACAAATTAATATTCATTTCAGTTTCTTGTTAAAACACTAATGATATTGTCAAAATTATACATACAATGTTCGTGACAGACCGACTTAGCGTAGGTGACGGATCTGGTTAAAGTTATACCTATTCCCAACTCAATAACTAGGCAATAACTCCAACAAACATTTTAGAGATCCGTAAACATTTTATATAAAATATGACATAATTTGATTTGCATATTTTTGTATTCATCTTATTTTTTTAAAATAATGTAAATTTATTAAATAACTAGTTATTATTATACTATTATAATTCATCTCGTGCTTGCCGGTGAAGCAAAAATCGTGAGGAAACCTGCATGTGTCTAATTTCATTGAAATTCTGCCACATGTGTATTCTACCCACCCGCATTGGAGCAGCGTGGTGTAATAAGCTTCAAACCTTCTCCTCAAAACGGAGAGGAGGACTTAGCCCAGCAATGGGACATTAACAGACTGTTACTGTACTGAACGCGGCTCTGCCCAAGCGTGATGGGGGAAGTTGGATACCCCATTTTGATGTCGCTCTGACAACGTGTAAGAAATATTTCATAATGATCGGTTGGGTAGTTAAGATGTGAAAGCGTAACATATAAACTCACTTATGCATTTATAATATTAGTGAGAACGTATGTTTTTTTTATAGAATAGGAAGGTGGACGAGCATATGGGCCAACAAATGGTAAGTGGTCACCAACGCCCTTAGACATTGGCGTTGTAAGAAATGTTATCCATCGCTCACATAGCCAATACGCCACCAACCTTGGGACTTAAGATTTTATGTCCCTTGTGCCTGTAATTACACTCACTCACTCACCCTTCAAACCGGAACACAACAATACCAAGTTGAATACCAATACCAAACTGCTATATTGCGGTAGAATATCTGATGAGTGGGTGGTACCTACCCAGACGAACTTGCACAAAACCCTTCCACAAGTGAAAATAATGAAATAAGTGTTAAATTATATCTAAGATTTATAGAATTAAACACCATTTGTTGATTTTTTTTTATTAAGCCAGTGTAACAACAGGCCTTAGGGACATAACATCTTAGTTCCCATGGTTGGTGGCGCATTTGCGATATAAGGGGTGGTTAATATTTATTATAGTGCCAATGTACATAGGTAGTGTTAACCACAAACCATACGGTGGCCCATTTGACAGTCTGTCTGCGTATTTCCACTGTATCTTCCACTGATCCACAATGTGAATTGTTGTCAAATTATACTTCTTTTTAGAGTTTTACAATCAGGTCCTTATGAAACGCAGTAAATATATGTCACAATTAAACATCCAGCAGCAGATATAAGCTAGTTATATGTGTGTACAATTTATCCTGGAAAAGTTTAGAGGGAATAACAAAAATAAAGAAAACCAAATTTACATATTCAAGACCACGTGAACGATGTCGACGATATAACAGCCCTTTAAAAATACTTATTTAAATATACGGAATCATAATATCACATAGCGCTCTATAAAAGCAAGAGAAAGAGAAGAAAACATACAATTTACAAGCAGCTTGTCGTTACAAGGCGACTGTTCTGAATAATAAGGCTATATCTCACGAGGCCTCATTTTGTTATATAGTGAACGTTCTATTTTATGACTTATATTGAGATATTGATGCAAAAAAAAATTATGGCCATAAATAGTTTATAAAATATACACAGTTTACGTAAATAAATCTGTTATTACAACGTAATATATATACAATACTAAACAATGAAATGTATACGAATGAGCTCCAAAACCTGCTCTGATGCGGAAATCAACTTCTCCAAACTGCTCAACTTGTAATGTACCTGATGATCTTTTGCACGTATTGATGGAATGTGCTCAGAACGAATCTCTTAGAACTAGACTTAATTTAGATATAAAGTCTGTTGGACAATGCAATGTCATTCTGTCAGATCCGACGTCAAATCTCGCAAAAATGTTGTCCAAATTAAATCTTAGATCTGTGATTAATTAAGGTATTTTTAAGTTTAATATATTCTATTTTGTACCCTCCTAAGAATTCTCAACCAGGGCGGCATGTTCGCTTATGCAAAAAAGCCCATTTTTTTAGAATAAAAAAAAAAAACCTGCTCAAAAGGGGGAGGAGGCCTTAGCCCAGCAGTGGGACATTAACAGGCTGTTACTGTTATATATTTATAGTTATATACTAAACAACTAAAAAAAAAAAACTTGTGTTTAAAACTATTTCGAATTATAACTATTACCTTTACCTTTAACTATTACCTTTTATAGAGCATAGAGTTTTAATCGATACTATTCCAACTATTCTACCACCAAACAACAATCGTTGTTGTTGTTGTTTTCATCGTTATTGTTGTTGATTTGAAGGTTGAGCCAGTAATTTAATTGTTTTAGTTAATTTGTTTAGCTATTATTACATCTTAGTTCAATTAGTTAGTGCATCACTGTCCAGGCACTATGTAGAATGATTACTTACTTGAATAAGAACTTCTTAAATACATAAAATATCATATATACATAAAATCTGTGACCACATAAACCACCACATATGAGTTATCTGCTTCCAAATATCTGAAGAAGGTATGGTTGTTGTGCTACAGCTCCATCTAGTGGTCGGTCAGGTACAACAAAGTTGTCAGTATAAAAATTAAAATCTATTTATAATAAAAATGGCATATACATGCCAAATGTAATGCTCGATCAGTGCCGAAGTAAAATAATCTCAAGCAGATAAACCAACATACATTTCTATATACAAAAATAGTAAGTTTTTATAAAGTTAAAATTGAAATTTTACATACTACTTTAAATTGCAGAGATATTCGCATTTTGTAAAACAAATTCTAAGAATTCTAATAATCATAATAAGTGAATATATACAACGATAAATGTGAGAACTTTATATAGAGACTTTTTAAAAGAGTTAATTATAATTTTTAACTGAAATATATATTTTTGTATTAAAATGACTTAACTTAATTAAGTAATAAGACATTTAATAAGCATTATTAATTCTCTTTGATAATATAAGTCACTACAAGTTATCAAATTGTGATATAAAAGATGATATTTTAAGTGATCGGAAAAGAACATTAGTTATGCTAACAGCGCCAGATGCTGGTTCAATAAACCTTCGGCTGCAGATATACATTGATATAAATTAAATAGATTTGTCTTTACATTATAATTAAATTATAACACTAGTTTTAAATAAGTCGAGAAAAGAACAGTTGAGGAATTTCTTGCCATCAATCCATCGACAGTCACGTCGACGTCACGTCGACTGTCACGATTTGTTCAGCAGCTATTTTTAACTTTTATTTATATTATTTTAAGGTGTAAACTATCAGGTGGCTCATTTGACAATCCGACTACCTATTTTATAAAAAAAAAAATGGCAATATTTTGATTGGAACAATATATTTAAAAAATGGTATGAGTGCCAACTTACGGGAATTGATCTCACGCACACTGTTTATGAGAATTTCTTGACAGGAAAACCCAATGAATTATTACCGGATGGACCCGGGAATTAAACTCAATTAACCTCGGTCTATGCAGACTTTTTTTATTATTTGCTGGGAGGGCAAATTACTCTAATCGACCTGATGGTAAGTGGTAGTAGAGTCCAAACGCGACGACGGCAGGTACAGTTGGGAAGAATGTACTGCACTAGCCGCCCCCGCCTTGCTGGCCCGCAAGATGCCTCTTCACGCCTCGTTTGAAGGAACCCGGGTTGCAATAGGAGGGGAACACGTGAGCTGGTAAAGAATTACATTTTTTGGAAGTGCGTCAAAAAAAGGAGTTGCCAAATTTCTTTGTGCGCGATGAAATTGATGTCACAGTTAGGCGGTGACATCAACTCATCATTATATTATACCAAACTAGTATAATATAGATACCGTTTCTAGTACGCACTCATCCTTGTGCAGACCCTTTCAAAATTACCTTATTCATTTAACCTTGCAACAGATGTGAATTTATTGATAGATTATTTTTCTTGGCCATCCTTTAATGTCTAATAATTATTTTTTTTACAACGTTCATAAATTCGCATTACTTTGCGCGTTGTAAAATTTTTAATAAATCTTTCGTTATGTTAATGCACAATATATATTTTATAGCCAATCATTTATAGACATTTTAAAAATTATATTAGTAATAATTTCTGTGTTTCTTGCATTTCCATTTAATAAAACGAATTGCATGTAATAAAACGATTCTATTTATTTTTAGAATACAATCAAAGTAGATACCACCCGCTCATCACTTATTCTACCGCCAAACAGCAATACTTTGTGATATTGTATTCCGGTTTGAACTGGATATAGCTTCATAGTTTCTTTACCATTTCTTAATCATGATGCAAATGGTTAGTGTTTAATTTTTGATTGCCTCGTTAGTCTAGTAGAAAAACCCAGGTAGGGCCGATAAAAACTTTAGTTTACCTATCAAAAAATACTAGTCTGGAAATTCGCAGCCTTTACACTCCCGTGCCTCCGAAATCACGTAAAACCGTTGGTCCGGCGCCTGAACTCTTTCCGGTCAGAGTTAGACAGTGCACCTGTGTTTGTGCACACATTTGTGCACTATAATTTGTCCTGCGCAGTAGGCTCTCCCTTGATATTGGCCACTGTAACTGAAATCGGTCAGGCCGACATCATCAGTGTTTTATAAAGTGCCAATATCTAAGAGCTACCTTCAATAATTCAATAAAAAAGAGAGATTCTCGAAAATAACGTTTGTTTTTTTCCTTTTTTGCTGACAGCGATATCCTCTACACCGTACTTGAAATGTAATCAACGTAGATCGTTGAAAAAACATATCAGGCAGAATTCCTGTCCGTATATTTTTAATTTAAATCGGGAATTTATTGAAAATAATATTAAAAATCGACGGTCGTTTTTAAATTGTGTTATTTGAGCAAAAAATAAGAAGAAAGAAAGAGAAAGATTATTTGTGACGTCATAGTGTTAATGTGCTTGTAAAATAAGAAAGAAAATAAATTATGTTAATTGTCTAAAGCGGTATATTTTGTTTGTTTGTTGTTTTTTTTTAATAATATATTGGATTGAAAATACTAAAATACTAGTTCAATTAAAATGAAACTGTCACATAACGATAAGTTGTATGTATTGTAATATTTTTTAATATTAGTTTATTAATTAAATAGAGAGAAAACGTTCATCGGTTACTCATTAATTACTCTACCGCCCAACATCAATTGTTTGTATCACGTGCTCCGATATGATGATTGTCTGATGCAGTATTAGAACATGACATTACATCTTCATAGTCAAAATTACAGCCGAGATGGCCCAGTGGTAAGAACGCGTAAATCTTAACCGATGATCGTGGGTTCAAACCCGGACAAGCACCACTGAATTTTCATGTGCTTAATTTGTCATTTTAATTCATCTCGTGCTTGACGGTGAAGGAAAACATCGTGAGGAAACCTGCATGTGTCTAATTTCACTGAAATTCTGCCACATGTGTATTCCACCAACCCGCACTGGAGCAGCGTGGTAGAATAAGCTCCAAAACCTTCTCCTCAAAAAGGGAGAGGAGGCCTTTAGCCCAGCAGTGGGACATTCACAGGCTGTTACGGTAGTCACAATTAACGACACATATAAGATAGTTTGCAATGACGTGCCCCACTATTTTTTCAGTCGCTATAATCCAAGTGTGCAATGTAAAGGTCGACCAGTTCACCGCACCGTGGGAATAGTATCGTCTGTGGAATCGCAGATAGTTCGACGCGAGTTCGTGTATCAAACTAACTGTAATGTAGCGAAGATTTGTGCGATTTGTGCAATTTGTGACTTTTAATCCATTATTTATGTATATTTCTATATTTTAACGAGCAAGCGGATTGAATATAGAATATATGTTATACATTTTATATATATTATTTCGTAACTAAAGTTATAATGAATTTCATGAATGAAATATATAAACAAAAACATTCCTTGTACAACAACATCCACGTAATATTTACCAAACAAAAGACGTGAAATATTTAATTATCCAACCACCTAAAATAATTTCGATCAAATCGAATACTAAATATTTAATACACGACATTATACATGCAAAGCTATATAGAGCGAAGCGAAAAATAATATTATAATGGATAAAATTATCACTTTTTTTATATATTATCACTTTTTTATGTTATAAGCAGGTGGACGATCAAATGGGACACCCAATGGTAAGTGGTTGCCACCGCCCATAGGCATTGGCAATGTAAAAAATAATTATTATTCCTTAAGTTGCGAATGCGCCACCAACCTCTCTCACTCACTCACCCTTCAAATCGGAACGCAACAATACAAAGTATTGCTGCTTAGCGGCAGAATATCTGATGAATGGATTGTACACCCAGACGGGCCTGCACAAAGCCATATCACCAGGTACAATTCAACTGCATTGGTCTTTACGACCTTTTTTATTAAACAAAAATAATTTTTTCTCCTCAAACCTGAGAATAACTGGCGAAAACTTACTGGCTTTATGCTTTTTTCCTTGATAATATTTTTTTTCGCCATAAAAGAACATCAAAGTCGCGAAATGGACTGGAGGTGATAGTTTTATTCATAAGCTGAGTTATTGGATAAAAAGTAGTTCGTTTTGTTATATTATAATCCCACGCAACATAAACGTTCTAAGACTGTTTTTTCTTTTCTTAATGTTATTTTTCTATGATATTATATAAAAATAGAAGCATATATTTAGTCCCACAAATAGTTAATAGCCCTGTGTAATCGGTTAACAGAGGTTTCAAATTAAAGCTTTTTCATGTGTGTGTATTGTGTTATATATGTATGTAACAAATTCTGGATTAATCTTTTGCAATAAATACAATAATTATTATATATTAATTACAGTGATTTGTGGTTAAACAAAACGCGCATTTGCTGTTTTCAATCAACCGCAATTATTAACCGATACTCGTGGAATAATTTAATAACAAATGCAATATCGCTTTGAGGTACACTTGCCTTTGAGGATTCGACCTTTCATTGACATAATAATTATTACAAAGTAGGTTTCGTTTCGGTATGTACCACCAATTCATCACATATTCTACCGCTAAATAACAAAACATAATATTGTTGTGGTATGGTATGAAGGGTGAGTGAGCCGATGTAACTAGCATTTTAATTCCAAAGTTTGGTGGGTCATTGGCGATGGAATGATGACGAAAGGGATTTATCCCTCATCATCAACAGCCAATCATTGTCCACTGCTGAACATAGGCCTCTCCCAAGATCCCTCATGTCCTAGATTATTTGTATTGATTACTATAATTTACTATTGTATTGATTACTATAATTGATTAATAATCCAGTTTTTATCTCATAAAAACTACGAGTAAAAGTAAAAAATAGAAGACGTTTCGTTTTATTATCAAGAAAATTCGTTCCTTTATGTTTATGATAAAAAAAATCCTTAAAATTATAATATTATACAAACTATAATTTATTTTTAAATGGATAAACCTTTGCAAAATAAAGTTAAAGATTAGCAAACCCGCTCTTAAATCGTTGGCCCGTCACCTGATCTCTGTCTGGACGCATAAGATTTCCATTCCATTGAATTATGAAAGGGAGTAGAAAGTGCATCTGCGTTGGTACCTACATTAGGATACTATAATATATCTTGCTCAAGTGGTTAGTCCTTGGGATTGACAACAGGAATTCAGTCAGAAGTTCAGTTTTCTCTACTCAATAAATGCTCAAATTTTATCGTTGCTATAAAAACAAAAGACTTATAAATGAAAACGATACTCATAAATACAATCGGAGTTCACCACGCGTCCAATACACAATAACAAACAAACATTTTAATAAACAGTTTCTCCAACATCCCGTTCGATGCTTTATTTAGCGCGCTGCCGGGTCTGAATATATTTTATGACCTCAGCTGAAATCCCAAATCGCATTCGATGGTTTTCAATTTCCCAGTTACAGAGGGTTGGTGTATTAGGGATGATATTTAATTTGAATAATTTCGAATTTGCCATAAAATATTTTATTATTTTTTCGTATATATATATATATATTGTTATACAAAAACTAATGTGTATATATAAATTATTATTTATTTAAATATTTATATTAAGGCCTAAATATATATAAGTGACCGCGTGGAGTAGTGGCAAGGATGCTTTCATGTATTAATATAATAATAATAATAATAATAAAATATTTATTTCGACCAAACAGGGATCATACATACAAAATATACAATAAATAGTAAAAAGACAAAAATTACAATACTAATATTTCACGTATGAGTTTCACTAGATAATCACAATATACAATGCAAATATTTATTTCTGTTTATAAAAAAACAATGCCTTAATTTCAGTCTTTCAAATTGTACAATATAGAACCGTTGCAGTGAAATGACGCTTAGTAAGGTTTTAATTTACAAAACAAAATGGTGCATTTACAATTGTAATTGTAATTTATATAAATTACAATGGTCACAAAGCAACAAAATTTAGGCAAAATTGTTTGAAGAATCAATTTATAGCAATATTAAACTACTTATTTAAAGACAAACACGGATGAAATAAAATCCAAAATACATATTATACTATACATTATATTATACAACGTTATACGAAAGAAGACAAAATCGCGACGCACATAAGCGAGAAAGACAGTTTCTATTAAACCAATTTTAATCTAGACTAAGTTATAAATTATTGAGTAAAGCGTTGTAAGAATAATTATTTTATTTTCAACGACCACTGCCCGTCACTGATTTCGCGTAAAGATACGACTTTCAGCAAGAAAACCTTCAGGGCTATTCTGTATAAACAAACTCGAAACTCACCTCAGAAAACGGTCGTGAATAATTATGATATTGAAAATAATGACATTTCAAGAATACCCGCATCAAAATAGTATATCACATAAGTCGGTTGTCAACATATCCCGGGTGAGTAATGAAGTGAGCTCTTAAAGAATTACACTACTTAAAAGGGCACACTCATCGATCGATCATCTAATCATTACTGTTCATTATTGTAATTCATATACAAATTATCCTTCCAGTAATGTGTTTAATATAAATTGTCAAATAGGCATGAAATAATTTTTTACATAGTAAATTAAAACTTGATTGCCTATTAGTAATTACTTTTGGTAAGCGTATGACGGTTTAAGTATATAACGTAGTGATAAAAACAATTAAAATACATCCAATACAATATTGACTATAAATTTGCTGTAATAATATAATTATTAAAATAAAATAGATACTTAAAAATAAAAAATAAAAATTCGTCGTTTGAGAAATGAAATTCAATACAAATAATGACGAAATCTTACAATTATCTAAATTGATGTACAATTTCTTTTTATCAATACTTCAAAGGAAACAATATCTTCAGAAAAATGTCTGTAATTTTTCATCCAAACAAAAGCAGGTCAAGTCGCAAAGCTTTAAAGCGGTCTCCGAATCAGAAAATAAGAGCTCCGAAAGAATTAATCCTTTATTTAGTATTAAAACTAAGTTCACTTTGTACATTTATTCCTTATATAAAAATGTTATATTGCCGACATAATATTCGCAACATTTTAGAACTTATTTATTGTTAGCGCACAAATTCATATATTTTAATATTCGCAGCGCGTTTTGAATGTTACAGTTCTTTTCTTTTTCTTTTTACTGGAAAAAAAAAAGAAAAGATAAACTTCTTTTTATATAAGATCTTTTTGTTGTCAATATTAAAAATTAATAATATTATTACGTAATGTAAAAAAGTAAAGAATTAATATAATGTTTGTTATTATATTTAAAAAATTACCTATAATATTAAAAAACACGTGACTGCACTAAATGAATAAAACATTTTACCAGATGATGTAGGGCTTTATACAGGCCCGTCTGGTTGTGTACCACCCACTCATCAGATATTTTGCCGCTAAGCAGTTTTCCCGTGAGGGTAAGAGTGAGTGATCCAGCGTAACTACAGACACAAGGGACATATCATCTGAGTTCCCAATGTTGGTGGCGCATTGGCGAAGTAAGGAATGGTTATTATTTCTTACCTCACCACTGTCTATAGGCGGTGGTTAGCATTCACCATCAGGTGGTCCATCTGCTCATCCGTGTATATAACATAAAAAAATAATGAATAAATTTACAACCTCTCGGGATGATGGTTCTAATTATATCACATACATTAAACCTGTTAAGCCATTTAAAAGTTACGGTGTAATAAAGAAACACATACATACATGAACCCTAAAAAATTACACTCTGCGGCGTCGCGTGTAAAATATAATGATGCAGCAAAATGTATAACCATAATATACAAAAGCGGTTTAAATAAATAATTATATTATATCAACTTATGTGAACAGATAGTTTTAGTAATGAATTAAAAACTTTAAAAGTAACTTAATACAGTTTATTTACGATAGAAACAGTTTGGTGAATATATTATGCCTTTAAAGTACATAATTTTTCTCAGATACTTTTATTTTTTAATATTCTAAAATCTACAGACTTTATAATAAAGTTTAAAAATATACTTTTTCTGTATATTAAGGTGCATGTAATAAAAATAAATGAAAAAAGATCAGAAGGTTAACAATTAAACCACATTTTAATACTCGAAGTTTGTTCATGTTCCTTATACGTTGTAGGCTCGAATGCCATCAACAAAAAGCAACTTCTAATACGATCGGCGCGAGAATTTATTCTTAAACCTAAATATAATGTAAATTTATACGTAGACATTAATTTTATAAATATCAACCCGCATACAAAACAGTTAAAGTTTTACAGGTACATAGCAGCCCAATATCTGAATTTTAGTAGTGGTTACATTTCATCTCGTGCCTCAATCAACCTCGTGCCTAACTCGTGTCGGATTTGTTGTCCCATCGAATTATAAAAGTGAATAGAATACACTTGTGCTTACACACATACGGGTGCACTACTCATACACCCTTTACCCTAAAATTACTACAGTGTATCTTCTTCGGCGCGGATCGGCTGCCGTCCTCCTTAAGTCCATCTTAAATAGGACATGCGAGAACCCCATCTTACCCATCCACTAACAGTAACAGCCTACATTAACAAATGTACCACTGCTGGGCTAAAGCCTCCTCTCCCTTTTGAGGAGAAGGTTTGGAGCTTATTTCACCACGCATCTCCAATGCGGGTTGGTAGAATACACATGTAGCAGAATTTCAATGAAATTAGACACATGCAGGTTTCCTCATGATGTTTTCCGTCAAGCACGAAATGAATTATAAAAACATCCACTGCGCCAGGATTACTACATTACCTAATCTAATTGCCTTCACACGCATGTATATATAATTGTTTTACACTGTACTATACTATATACATCAATGATTACATACACGTTATTTAACACATTTAATAATAATATACAGTAATTTTATATCAATGCCAAGAATAAAATTCTCATTAAATACCTATGAAATTTTATTACCTACTTGTGTGTTCTCCAACAATACGACTTTTATTGGCGGTTGAAGCCATAGTTTAATTCAGGTAATAGAAAAAGTCATTCCACAAAAGAATGAATGACAGGATCGTGCGCCATCCCTCTCAGTTACTAAAATTTATTAATTAAATGTTTGAGAACTTTGTGTTGTTTTGTTATGTGTAGGCGGACGGGCAAATGGGCTACGTGATGTCAACCACTGCCCATAGACATGGCGATAGCGATGTAAGAAATATATTAGCCATTCCTTACATTGCCACCAACCTTGGAAACGAAGATGTTATGTCCCTTGTGCTTGTAGTTACACTGGCTCACTCAACCTTCAAACCAGAACATAACAATACTAACTATTGTTTATTCAGGCAGTTTCTTTTGTTAAAAGAGCTGAGATGGGCATGGGCATTGAACTCGTGTATATTAATCGAAGTTGGTATTTTTTTTACATTCATAACATTCTTGTTTTTAACACTGACAAAGCAATATGATAATTTTTAAATAATCAATATTTTTGGCTTACAAAATCAAAGTCAAACATTAGAGTCATGTGTTATATCGACATATAGTATTTTGCCATGCCATGACATATGGTGCCGAAATGTGGACACTAACTGCGGGACTAGTCCACAAATTCTGAGTCGTTCAGCGTGCTATGGAGAGATCTAAGCATGGAATATCTTTGAAGGATCAGAAATGAAATTATCCGAAAAAGAACCGGAGTCACCGACATAGCTTGCAAAATTAGCAGGCTAAAGTGGCAGTGGGCTGGTCACTTATGTCGTAGGACCGATGACCGTTGGAGCAGACGAGTCCTAGAGTGGAGACCGCGGATTGGCAAACGTAGCGTAGGGCGCCCTCCAGCCAGGTGGACCGTTGACCGATGGCGAGTAGCGACTGTATGCGGAAGGTGGAAGACCGGGAGCTGTGGCACACCTTGGGAGAGGCCTATGGTCAGCAGTAGACAACGACTGGCTGTTGATTGAAAGTATTTTTTGAAGTATGAAAAACGAATATTACAACAAAGTAAAAAACTGGTACACCATTTTCATCATAAGCGCCACAGTAATAAGTACAAATTATCATACAACATTCTAAAATCTACAGACAAAGTATGGAAAGTTTAAAAATACTATTCCTCAGCAATATTAAAACAAAGAACATTTATTATATTACCATAGTCGTTTATCATTCAGTACACTATCCACGACATTAGTAAGCGATATGAGAGTAATGGCACATTATACACATAGAACAAAAGAATAACACGAACGACATCAATCACCTTGAATAATGCAAGATGGAATAAAGATCACTCGGAATCAGCCGATATATCCCCTATTCAATAATTGATTTTATTGTCAACCAACTCCAGTGGAATAAATTAAATTTGTATCGATTTCATGATGTACATACGTTGCTCTCTGCGTTGTTGTTATAAATTACAATCATTATTTTATTTTATATAAAGGAATATTTTTTTAGTAGCACATTATGTCAATTATAAAAGAAATATATTACATGAGCTATCAGTAAATATTTATGAGCTATCCACGAAATATAACCGAAGTTTTATAAAAGCGTGGATTATCACATACTCCATTGTATTCCAGTTTTAAAAATATTACGTTACTTATTTTATTATTAGGAAATTTATTTCTTTATTGTTTTTTTAAGATCCGAGACAAATTTGCAAATTTGCAAATAGAACACATTAAATTTCCTTCATAGAGCAAGGTATGCCAGTATGCCATATGCCAGTGGTGGTATATTTACAGACTGTTACTTAACTATTTATGTTTTGGGGTATTGAATATTTGATGAGTGGGTCGTACCTATCCAGACGAACTTGCACATAGCCCTACCATTAAATAGACTAGTAATCTATATTTATACACATTCCAGAATCAATAATAAAAGCAATGTCTAGTAGACATTGTTTTTATTATATATATGTATATTCCAAAAATGTAAATAATGTTATATTAAATTTACACTGGCTTAACGGCTGTTTACTTAAATATTGCTTTAACTCTTTCTGTCATTATTGATTTGACATTCAAAAGAAGGAGACACGGCATTGTTTAACTAATCACCTGTTAAAAAACGTTTATAAGGTCATTCAGTTTTGTTGACATTTGAAGCAATTAAAAAAAAATGAAATATATTATAAGCAGAATAAGTCAATCTTTCCGAACGTCATACGTCAAGTTGTCAGATTGGTTTAAAAAAAGAATAAACTTTTGGCGGAAGGCAACACGAAATACGATCAGGTCACTGATATAATTTTTGTAATAATAATTTATAAACCAGATTTTAAGCCAATAGTTCTTATATTTTTTCAAAAAATGTAATAAAATTTATTTTATTTTGTTTATTATATGTATTTTTGTAGACGGAACTAAATTACAGAATCGCAGACATTTCCTAGTGACTATAATTTTTTTTTTACTTATAAAAATATCATATATAATAGTGATATATATAATGAGATATTTATTCGTTGCGTTTTTTTCTGACATTAATTTTAAATTACATCCAAAATAACCTTTTTCGTAATTTAAATAATAAATTTATAAACAAAGTAAGATTTAAATTGCAAGCAAGTTATATTTTACTATTGTAAGTTTAAATTATTTTTAAGTTTAATTTGACGGCTGGTTAGTTTGGTTGGTAGATACTTGCATATCACACCGAAAGTTGTGGGTTCAATTCCCATCCAGGACAGATATTTGTGTGCATGAACATGTCTGTTTGTCCTGAGCCTGGGTGTAATTATCTATATAAATATGTATTTACATAAAAAAGTAGTATATGTAGAATAACAGTTGTCTAGTTTCCATAGTACAAGCTCTGCTTAGTTTGGGATGGCCGTGTGTGAATAATGTCCCAGGATATTATTACTATTATTATTTGTAAGCAGGTACTTAACGGTTACATAGTGAATTCACGCAATACGTATTTATGAATATTTATAAGAAAGCAAATAGAGAGGCGTGTGTTTACATTATATAGGCTAATTGAATTGTAGCCTAGGAAAGAACAGTTGTAGGAGTGGGAATGTATTGTTTTAACCTGAATATGTATGTAAATAGAGAACTTTTTATTCTTTAACCACTTTCAATGCTTATAAGACTTTACAGAATATAAACAAAGTTGTACTTATAATGATTTATTATTACAGAATGTTATGGTATAACAAGTAAGATGTTCACTGTTTCACAACAATTTTCCGAATGAATCAGATTCAACCAGCGTATCACTGAAGTTGACTATTGCGAACTTCACGTTGCACAGTGCTGCCATCTATTGAGTTGGTGTAGAAACATGACCGGAAACTCGATGGTCATAACACGCTTTAGATTTTTTTTGTAATGATTTATCGATATTGTATAAATTTAATATTATAGTCAAGATTTTACAGCCTAGGGCGGATTTTATAGATTATACACAACACTGAAAACAACCTTAAATAATAATAAATAATCGAATATGTGAATAATATGAATAATTGAAATGAAATATGAATAATTTTGTCAGGTTTTGAGAATACATAATAATATATTAGTAACCGTAAATCATAATAACCTATTATTTTCAAATGACGTTATAATCAAGTTATATAAGAGTATTTTCAGTTCTTCTGTTGCGGCCTCAAAGCTTAGGTACCACAAACGAGGATTTTCCCGCCAGAACGGAGGTATCCGCATGGACAGCGCAATACTTGATACTTCTGGTGCAGGTATGCCAGTGAGAGGTTGTGGCAGAGCTTGGGCGTTCTGGTAGTCTATTGTAGGCGAGCAGAGATTCCACAATGGCAGTGAGCTGCCAGGGATAATGAGCAGTCGAGCAGAGCTTTTCCGGCTTCTGATATTATTGCTTCAGTATTCCTTCGGCGTGCTTGTTCGGGGTCACCACTTCAGGAGGTGGACGTTGTAGCAGTAGTAAAACTTCTTGAGTACAGTAGAAACGATAAAATATTGTGGAATGCGTGGCGGGTGTGTTCTTGTTGCTATGTAACGACGTACTGTTACAAGTATTTTCAAAAAGTGTTACGGACATACAGTCCCAGGAATAATAAAATTATATATCCGTATAAGAGCTTAGTCTGGTATCACCCACTTCTCAATTATTTCATCGCCAAACAACAATAATATTTGTATTGATGTGTTTCTGTTTATAGGCTGAGTAAGTCAATGTATTAACAAGCACATTGCTTATCAAACCTAAGATATCACATGGGTATATAGATGATGCCTTATTTATATAGATAATCTTGAAAAGTATTATATTGTCAAAAACCAAAATTTATGCCAAATCGTTAGAGCCGTTTTCAAGATACACGAAATAAATAAACGCATGTATAATAATTGTTTATGGTGTCAATAGTGTATATGGTGTTTACTTACCATTATATTGCAAACTTACGCTTCTACCTTCCTAATATAAATATATCGTCGACTGCCTCGTTGGTCTAGTGGCTTGATGTAAGGCCGCAGATCCGGAGGTCCTGGGTTTAATTCCCAATTCGGGCCAGTAAAAAGTTATTGGGTTTTTCTGTCAGAAATTCTCAGTAGCAGCCCAGAGTCTAGAAGCTGGAAGTGTGTACACTCCCGTACCTCGGAAAGCACGTAAAGCCGTTGGTCCTGCGCCTGAACTCTTTCCGATCGTGTCGGATTGCCTTACCATTGGATTATGAGAGTTAGGGAATAGAGAGTGCACTTGTGTTTGCAGTTGGATAATCTCACTTGAGATTATCCACTGTGGCCGAAATCGGTCTGGAGGATATTAATATATATATATATAATACCTTCCTTATAAAATTATATCGGGTTTTTCTGTCAGAAAATTCTCAGTAGCAGCCCGGAGTCTGGAATTTGGAAGTGTGTTCACTCCCGTGCCTCGGAAAGCACGTAAAGCCGTTGGTCCTGCGCCTGAATTCTTTCCGGTCGTGTCGGATTGCCTTACCATTGGATTATGAGAGTTAGGGAATAGAGAGTGCACTTGTGTTTGCAGTTGGATAATCTCACTTGAGATTATCCACTGTGGCCGAAATCGGTCTGGAGGATATTAATATATATATATAATACCTTCCTAATAAAATTATATTGGGTTTTTCTGTCAGAAAATTCTCAGTAGCAGCCCGGAGTCTGGAATTTGGAAGTGTGTTCACTCCCGTGCCTCGGAAAGCACGTAAAGCCGTTGGTCCTGCGCCTGAACTCTTTCTGGTCGTGTTGGTTTGCCTTACCATCGGATTATGAGAGTTAGGGAATAGAGAGTGCACTTGTGTTTGCACACACTTGTGCACTATAATCTCCTGCGTAGTTGGATAATCTCTCTTGAGATTATCCGCTGTGGCCAAAATCGGTCTGGAGGATATTAATATATATATAATACCTTCCTAATATATATTTAATTTAATAATGCCAGTAACAAGAAAATGTAACTAGCCTCGTTAATATTTGACGGAAAATATCAATCGAATATCGTTTTCACACAGCAAAATACTTATCGGATTACACAAAATACAGATGCGTGTCGTGAAACATCCGAGTCCGAATCCTTGTTAATTCTCTCCAGTTCCATAAATTATTACGTAACTTGTCATATTATACACACGTGTGATTACATCGTTAGTCTAATAAAATAATATTTCATTTCTACAAAAAGATAAATTCCATAATTTTATATTGAGCTAATTAAATTATGAAAATGTACTTGGTGTTTGTTTTTTTTATAATAAAAAAAACATTCAATAAGGCGAACAGCTTAATGACATTTAAAAAAACTCTGATATATTCATAATCATAACCTATACTATCATAATTATTAATGCGAAAGCAACTGTTTGTTATGCTTTCAAGGCGAAACCACTAAACCGATTTTGATAAAATTTGGTATGATACAAGCTTAAGCTTACATAGAAGCAAGGATTTTTATTTAATTCCCATCCCTCTCACCCTTAAAAGCCGCAAAGCCGCTGGCGAATACTAGTTTCCTATAAATTAATTAAAAAAATCAAAGTAATTATATTGGATTCTTATTACAGTATTTAATATTACCTAATATTTCGCTTCAACAAAGTACAGAATCTGATAAGTTATTTTTTTCTCGTAGAGTTTTTCTTAATAATATTAAAGAAGTCGTGGTAATTTGACGAGGAAAACGTTTTCCATGATAATTTAATTATAAAAAGTTTCGAGGAAATTAACTTCTAATTAAGAGCTCTCATTATAATTAGTTTTTCAAGAAGGATTAAGAGTGACGAGAAAGCGGTCTGCTTAGTTGAATTGTTTTTTGACTTTTAAATTTCATAAATAGTTGAAAAGTTTCATGGATTTCAGTAACTGACTTTTTATCTTTTTTTAACTAAAAATATATATTTAAAAATGACGTTTCTTCTAATATACAAATACTTCAAATAAAAATGAAGCCAAATATAATTCATATTAACATCGAAATTAGGATAATATGATGTAAAATTAATATAGTAAATAAAATAAAAAGTAAAAGTAAAATGCACGTGAATGTCCCACAGCTGGGCTGAGACCTCTTCGTTTGAGGAGATGGTTAGAAGCTTATGCTACTACGCTACTCAAACGCGGATTGACGGGTATACAAACTGACTTACATACAAATGCAGGTTTCCTTACGATATATAAACACAAATGAAGCACATGAAAATTAAGAGGTGCTTGCCTCAGTTTGAACTTTTGCTTAAGCTTTTGAGCTTTTTTTTTGAGCTTTTGGTTAAGATGTTGTCTCAGCTTATCATAATAAAAATTATTAAATGAAAAACTTGTTTAGGCGCGTTGCACTCATTTATCGTTGAGTATAGATTCGTGGCTTCGCGTCACCGTCATGCTAATGACGTCATGCTAATAGTTAATAAAATCGTTGAATGTACAAATAATTTAAGTATTGTGTAAAATTATGAGGATAATAATGATTGAAATTTATGTAAATACTTTTTAATTATTATTTATTTAAATTAAGCTGTATTAATATTTTGTACCGAGTTTGCGATATAATGTATTTTGATGAATAAAACGCTATATAATAAAAAGGGATAGAATTATTGCTTGGAGTGCCTATATATGTGGAAATTGGACAAATATATTTAACAGTTTCACTTCTAACGGCAGTCCCTATGACGGCATGTTATTTTTTACAAATATATTTAAAATATGTCTGGTACAGATACAAATTTTAGAATATTTTTTTTAATTTGCAATGAAACTAAAGTCCAAATTGACTACAAGAAATTGAAAAGAATAATAATATTAAACAAGTTTTTTTATAATTTAATAAACACAATAAATGAGTAGAGCTGCCATCTATGCGTTACATTAAATACTACCATGATCAATTGAACTCGAGACTAACAGCAATATACGTTATGTCGCAACTCCTTGAAGTGTATACATGCAATAATAGATGGCGCTAGTAGACTAAACTTTAGTTTTTTTTGTGTATATATAAAACTGTAATCAAATTTCTGTCCTTTTAAATTATTCATGTATTTGCAATTCAAATTTGAAATGAATGCTTTATGATACAATTTGTTGGAAAGGCAAAAATAAACGAATTTTTTAACAAACCAAATTTTAATAACTTCTTTACTTTACAATATTGACCTTTAGAATATGTTTTCTTTATTATTAGATATCTTGAGTGAAAAGTGTATGTATTGTTAAATATATAAGGATTTTATTAAATAATGCAACTATATCTTAGTAGTTATTTATTATATTAATGACTGAATGTGAGAGATAAAATTAGAGTAATGTCTATAAATACTTAGTTAACTAACAAAAATATAATACACGGTATGATTAAAGCAAGCAGAGATACTACATTCTTATTCGCACTGGCCGAATAATCTCTAACATCTTTCATTTCTTGGATACTTCGATGTGCCTTAATTTTATCTGGAACCGCCTCATCTGACGACATTTCACGATCATCATATACTTTCTTGTCTATGGGATTGGCTGAAACAGTTGCTAGACGACTTGTCGTGTATGGGTTCGGCTTTTTCTCTTTATTTTCTTCCTTAACCTCATCATTGCGAGCTTTCACAGCCTCAGTCGTAGCAGACTCGATTGATAAATCTAGAACACCATGGCTTGCAGTTGTTCCTTGTGTTTCCTTAATAGATCTATGTGTGGTAGCGAGAGTCACTGTTTTAGTAGTTATGGCTGATTCTTTATCTTTTATATTTTTAGAACTATTCATTGGTTTGGTAGCTATATTTGGTTGTACATTTGGAGCATCGTCGAATTTATCGGTACAATTGAGAATAAATCTTAGGTCAGTGTAAAAAAGATTTCCATTGAGTTGAGTCTCATCGTAGTATTCGTAGTCCGCGCCTGCTGCAATATCGGCGTCTTCCTGATCTTGAGCATTTTTTTCTGCTTCAATTGTTTTTACCCATTTCTCTCTAAGATCATCACTTGGAGTACATTTAAGATTTTCAATGGAGAGTTTTAAGTGAGAACTTTCTGTACGATTCATTAAATGAATGAACCAATCAAGTCGACAATCGCAGGGGAAGTTATTGTCTGTAACAAAAAAAATATGATTATATTGCGAATATAAATTAATCTCCTGAATAAAACATGGCAAATATACATGGCTAAATTGATTTCAATCTATTTTTTTAGTACCTACTGTTTACTCAATAGCGCTAGTTGCCTAAACATTATTAATATGGGTTTTGAAGAATTATAACATGCTTATAACGCCAAGTTTCATAAAAGTCAATAAATCCTTCCTTCGGAAAGGTATTCATTTCTATAGTAAAATTTCATAGATATATATAACTTGTTTTTGTCGGTTCAGAATTCACATTCCAAGCCGGTGGTAGCTTACCTTAATATATTCCTTTAAATGACAATACCAAAGTGCTTGGAAAAGCCTACTTCAATAAAGTATTTTTTTATGACAACTCAATAATAAGTTTTATCATCCATTGGAAGAATGGAAGTTAAGCGTGTTTGCACAAAAGTAGTGAAAAAAGAGTAGGTACGATTATTTTATGCGATTTAGATTTACTCATTTGATTTATTTGATACACCAAACGAATTATTTTACTATTTCATTAATTTACAATAAATAAACTATAATGTAATTCACGTGAATCTTACCTTCAACGTTTAAACTACTGGCATTGCTGTAAAAGTTTTTCACGATTGGCGCCATTACTTCTGGCTTAAGCGTCCGTAGCTGGTTACCCTTTAAATTCATCAATGATAGAGCCTTCAATCCATCAAATATCTTGTCATTGTCAATTTCTGTGAGTACGTTATGCGCCAGCGATAGAGAATTCAATTTCGATAGACCTTTGAATGCTTTTTCATCGAGCATTTGAATCTTATTACCTTCTAAGTTCAATGAACGCAAATTTTTCAACGGTACAAATGTATTGTCGCCGATAACCTCCAAGCTATTGCCACTTAGATCAAGTTTTTCCAACTTTTTCAATCCCGAAAACGTTTCGCTATTCAATGTAAACAAATTATTTCTATCAATTTCCAACTCCCTTAAGTTTGTCAAATGTACGAAGGCCCTGTCGTGAATCGTTGTTATTTTATTGCTTGTGAGATAAATCTTTTCTAACGACGGCAAATCGATAAATACGTCTCGATTTATTTCCACGATCGCATTTGTGTCCAAGCCGATTGTTGTTAAGTCCCCATGGTGGGCAAAAGCGTTAGTTTTTAACACCGTTATCTGATTATCTGTTAAAATTATTTCCTTGACATGACTCAAATTGGCGAAAGCAAATGGTTCGATGATTGCAATATTTCCATATTTTACCTCTAATTTCAACAAAGCATTCGTATGTTTTAGAGCATTTTTAGGAATGAATTTGATCGGGACACCTCTTGTATTTGTAAACGTTAGTTTCGCAACGTTTTTTAGTTCGTCAAAATTTTTCCAATTAGTGTCGTCTTGTGAAATACCGTCGACTGTTGAATAGCAATCAGCGCTTTTTATTAATTCATTTTCCCGCGAGTCCTTGACGCAGTAGCATTGAATTTTATTCGTGTTGTTAAATACGGGATCGCAGAGATGAGATTTAGTTTCGCGTTTCTGATGGTAGCGCCTGGCTTCGACAAAGATGAATGCAACACATATAAGCGTCAGTATACCCCAAGGAGCCATTTTTCAGTTCGCGTAGTGCAGTTTCTGTAATAAACAAAGAATTTCATTTAAAATTTTTAGGTTTATTTTTTTTTAAATTAACGTTTAACGTTTTCTAGGACAGTGAATATACGTCATAACAATAAATTTCTATCATGTGTTAGGATCGTTCCCGAAAGGGTTAATATAATAACACATAAATTGTTATATAAATAAATTAAAGCAGATCTGAATAGTTTAAGTACTTCTCATTGAATGAAACATCGTTAATATTCAATTTTATGGATCCATTAATAATAGGGTCGGAATACAAATTCGATTTCGTAAATCTGACCACAATACAAATTTCTGAAAGGGTTAATTAATTCCTTATTTTTATTAGGATGTGGTATCTATCTAGATATACACATGTTTAGTGCCATCATAATATAAAACCCACACCAGTAACGATAATAAAGTAGTCTTATATCAACATTCGAGCGTTTCATTTCCCTCGTCCTTATATGGCGACCCTGCCAGCGCAGTATGCGCATCGGTAACGCGAGTTGCTTTAATTTAAATTACCGACACGTGTAAATTCAAAGTTCAAAGTTCAAAGTTAATAATGGTCACTGTAGTTTAAAATATGTGTAGTTCGAAAGTAGAAAAGGAGGACATTTTTATAAACTAAAATTCTGTAGCTGCCGAAAATAATGCATATATAAAAGAATTGAAATTCCATGCGTCCACCACAAACATTCTTTTACTTATAATATTACTGTTGATGAGTCTGTTTATCATCTACGCTGTATGGAGAGTATACCGAAAAATGCATCATCGCTGGGTCCAGCAGGGTATACATCAATATGTACTTCGTGGATCGTTCAGACGTCAACGGGCTACTCTACAGGGTTCTCCAGCTGTTGCTGAACAAGAAACATAAATTGAAGTGATTTTGGATTGGAGCCGCGTCTAAAAATTGTTAATATTCAAGAAAGAAAAATTTGTGATTTGTCCAAACAGTGCGCGAGTAACGTGACTCCAGAATGCAGAACATGCCTATATAAGGGATGCAACGCAGAGACGGACTTTGATAGTTTTATATAATTATAATAATACATATTATGTAGCAATATATTTGTAGTAACTAGATAATTAGTGTTAAAGTATTCATATTATTTTTGTAATTGTAAAACTTCAAAATACGTAATTAGTAATAATGAATTTTAGTAATATGTATAATTTTTATATTTTGATATGGCAGATGATTTAAAAATATTGTGCCAAGAGTTAAAATTGATTAAAGAATACTTAAGGAAAATTGGTCCTGAGCGTAGAAAGGGTAACATTTACATTGTTAAGTTAAGCGAAGCAAATAGTTTGTATAGCCAATATTTAACATTAAATTCTTATTTGCAAAAAGAAGTAAATTGTGGTAATATTAGTGCTAGCGATAGTCAGTTGATTGTCGATTATTCACAGCAATTTCTTTCATTGTATAAAGATATTGTTAGATACTCTTCAACGCCATCCGATTCGAAAGAATTTATTAGTAATTCAGGTCAGACTATAGAAACTATAAACATGGAAAAATTTGATTTAAAAGTTGCTCTGAGTTTGTTACCGGTTATGAATGACGACGTATCTGTAACTAAACAGTTAATAGATTCCGTTGAATATTATGAAACCACCCTTACTGCCGATTCTAAGCCCCAATTAATAAATTTTGTGTTAAAAAATCGTTTATCGCAATCAGCAAAACTTAAATTACATCCAAGCTATTCTAGTATTTCAGACTTAATTCATGATATGAAAAAAGAGCTTTTGCCGAAAAAATCTGCTACGGCCATCCAAACACGGTTGCTGAATTTTAAGCAGAATGAGTTGACCATCGAAGAATACGGGGACGTTATAATTACCGAGGTGACCAATATCGAGGGTACCGTGCCCACCCGCAGCACGGCGGTGGTATGAGCAGAGGCCAACAGCCAACGTGGCGTGGCACTCAGCGAGGTAGATCATGGCGTGGCACTCAGCGAGGTAGATCATGGCGTGGTAATTCCCGCCCGTACCAGAATAGAGGTATGAAAAATGGAAACAATAGCTTAAGCGTTGGGAAAAATCAAGGTTATGTAAACATCATCGATCGAAATAATTCACAGTCCCAACCCACCCCATCTGTTGATAATAATAATCAGTTTTTTCGTGAGTAAAGGTCATATATTTTCATGTAATAATCATTCGCGTTTAGTTCAATTTACTTTTAACAATTGTTTTACTTCACATTGTTTAATTGACACCGGCGCATCAATTTCCGCGCTAGAATCGAAACTTGTTTATACTTATAACATTCCATTCCATAAAGAGAAATTTGAGTTTAGCGGAATTGGAGGTAGTGTTGAAGCAATCGGATATGTCTTTCTTAATTTGGAAGTGCCCCAAGGATCTATTAAACATAAATTCTTTGTATTTGATACTCTACCTACTAAAGTTCCTGCTATAATTGGCGATGACTTTTGCAAAAAGTATGCGGCGATAATTGATTATGAAAACAATTATTTTTCATTGATTAATTCAAATAATGATCGAATTTATTTACCTACTTTTAGTAATATTAATAATGAGGTTTTGTATATTCCGTCGCGATCGGAATCTATACATTTTATAAATACTGATATGAAAGATGATTGTGTGGTATGTTCGAAAGAGTTATCGGAAGGTGTTTACTTAGCCAGTATGTTAGTAAGTCCAATTAGAGGGAAAATACCGATTCGAATAATAAATACAACCGACAGAGATTTTTGTTTGGGTGACGTAAGCCCTAACATTTATAGTGCGAGTGAGTATAATATATGTATGTTTGGAAAATCGAATAAGAATTCGGAACGCGTAAAAGAATTATTTTCTATTTTAAAATTACACGAATATCTAAAGGGGGAAGAACAGGTATCAATCGAAAACATATGTGCGAAATACTGTGATATCTTTTATTTACCCGGAGACAACTTGACTGTGACTGATATCTATAAACATACAATTACATTAAAACCCAATGTAGATCCAGTCTATGTAAAACCATACAGATTACCCCATTCTCAAAAAGTAGAAATAAAAAGGCAATTAGATAAAATGTTAAATCAAGGAATTATTGAACCTTGTAAGAGTGAATGGTCAAGTCCCATTCTACTAGTACCTAAAAAATCGGAAAGTAACGATAAAAAATGGAGATTAGTAATCGATTATCGTAAATTAAATAATTCCATAGTTGATGATAAGTTTCCTTTGCCGAATATTACAGAAATACTCGACTCTCTTTCAGGTTATATATATTATACACATTTAGACTTAAATCAAGGTTTCTATAATGTAGAATTAGATCCCAATAGCCGTAGGTATACAGCATTCTGTTCTGGTCAATACCAGATGACCAGAATGCCAATGGGTCTTAAAACCAGTCCCAGCTCTTTCTCTAGAATGATGAATATGGCTATGGCAGGCTTAACATTTGAAAAATGTTTTATTTACCTTGATGACATCATAATTTTTGGTAGAAATTTAGCAGATCACAATAAAAATTTAACGGAAGTATTTGAACGATTAAAACAAGTTAATTTAAAGCTAAACCCCGATAAGTGTACATTTTTAAAAAAGAAATTACTGTATTTGGGTCATGTTGTATCTGGAGATGGTGTTTTACCGGATCCTGAAAAAATCAAAGTCTTACAAAATTACCCTATTCCTACGAATACAGACGAGGTAAAACGCTTTGTAGCATTCGCGAACTTTTATCGTAAATTTATTCCAAATTTTGCAGAGAAAGCTTTTTATTTAAATAAATTATGCCGTAAAAATGTACAATTTCATTGGAGTGACGAGTGTCAACATTCATTTAATTCATTAAAACAAGATATGATGTCACCTCCGTTACTGCAATACCCAGATTTTTCTGAAAGTAACCAATTTGTAGTTCAAACGGATGCATCAGGTTACGCTATAGGAGCCGTACTGTCCAATAAAAATGGTAAACCTATAGCATATGCTAGCCGAACTTTAAATAGAGCGGAGAAAAACTACCCAACAATCGAAAAAGAATTATTAGCGATTGTATGGGCTGTTAAACACTTCCGGCCTTATTTATACGGACGTTCTTTCAAAATTTATACGGACCACAAACCTCTCATTTATCTTTTTAACATGAAAGATCCTTCGAGTAGGTTATTGAAATTTAGACTTGCGCTCGAAGAATACGATTATATAGTAGAGTATGTAAGAGGAAGTGAAAATTCCGCCGCAGATGCTTTATCTAGAATACGTATTACATCAAAAGACTTAAAAGATATGAGTGAGTGTAGTTTGAATGTGTTGACTAGAGCTCAGAAGAAAAGGATGGAAGAGGAACATAGTATGTCAGGGATGAACAATGATTCTTTGTGTGATAGTGTGAATACTGACGATTGGCTTGATCACCCAAGAGTCGTAGAGGTACACAACAAACCGAAGATATCGATAGAATTAAGATTTATCAACAAAAGTAATTTACAAAAATTACGAAAGGACAATGAAATCGCATGCGAATCTAGAACTTTTATATACGTTTTAAAGAAAATGACAATTTATATAAATCCAGCTATTCGATCACAATTATCGCGAGGCGAATTTGTGAGGGAGCTGTCTGATTTTTGTAAAAAAATAAATATTAACGAAGTATACTTCATGAAATGTAAAGAAAAAAATAAATTTATAGAGCAAGTAATAAATGAAATTAAAAGTATTGAAAATTGGCCCGGTCCAAGAATTATTGTGTTAAATGAAATTGAAAGAATTGACAACAAAGACGACCAAAGAGTAATATTAAATGATTTTCATCTCCTCCCCACAAGTGGCCATGCGGGTATTAAGAGGATGTTGAATAACATTAAAAAATATTACTTTTGGCCAGGTATCGAACGAGATATAACCCTATAACTTTTAAAATCAATGATTTGATATTAGTTAAAGAAGAAACAGGCAACAAACTCAGCGCAATTTATTCCGGTCCATATTTAGTTATTAAAGATTGTTCACCAAATGTTGAAATATTGAAAGATGGAAAAAATTATGTGATTCACAAAAATCGAACGAAATTGTATTACCCTTAAAATATACGTAAAAAATTATAATATGTTATGTATACACATTGTAGTTAATTTTTTTTTTTTTTTTATTATAATAATAGTCTTAAGTTTTTTTTATGATTTCTTTAATGTTGTACCTATGTCAATAATATGATGATTTAAATACTGTTTATCATAAAAAAAAGAAATATATGCATTTCTTTCTTTTTTTTCTTTGAGAGGGAAGGTGTGGTATCTATCTAGATATACACATGTTTAGTGCCATCATAATATAAAACCCACACCAGTAACGATAATAAAGTAGTCTTATATCAACATTCGAGCGTTTCATTTCCCTCGTCCTTATAAGGAATTATTATTTCGATTTTTGAATTAAAAATCGACAAATGCAAAGCCTATTAGAATATTGAGGTGCGATTCATTATTTTACCAAAAATATTTAGACAAATTGTTTTTTGACTTCGTGATTATTTCAAATGGCGCCACAATTTTCAATTACACAATTTCATGTGATAATCTTCTTGTGTACTCTGACACAAAATATATGCTATAACTGCGCTATGTTTTAATGTTTAAATCTCATTAGGTATAAAATGCAAAGTAGTCAGAACAAATCATAAGAAATAACTAAAAATATTTTGTTTTGATTAATACATTTATACTAATAAATAGACAATTTTTAAAACAGTATTATTGCAAATGAGTAATTCATAAAGATTATTGGTCACGTACGCTATTTATGAGAAATATGACTTCATTATAGATATTATTGTTTATAAGAGCTTACGCATTTAATCGGGATAAAATGTCTGCAGAATGCATTATTCATTATAAATAAGTTTTCTTTTATTGAAAGTAGGCAGAGTCTAATGGCCGGCCCGGTGGCATTGCTACTTTAAGAAATATTAACCACCCTTAACCCTTTACATAGCCAATGCGCCACCAAATGTCACCAAGCCCGTTAATACCTGTAATTGCCATGACTCACTCACCCTTTAAAATACTAAGTGTTGCTGTTAGCCCGTAGAATATATTGCGTATATATTGAGGAAGACTAAAAATCTAATAACAATCTATATCTAAAAATGTAAATAATTATATTTTAAACTTAAACTGTTTTGTTAAACACTGATTTCTCTCTTTCTATCATTACTGATTTAACAATCGAAAGAAGAAGACACAGCATTGCTTAAATAAGTTATTATTTAAGCAATGCTGTGTCCGTAACCCGCTAAACAACGTTTATAAATTAGGCCGATACAGTACTATTTATGTGTGTAAAATTCTTCACAATTTACCCAAAATTACATACAGCGATGACTGATGTATTGATATTTTTTGAATACGTGGCTTTAAACCGAAATTTCTCTGAAATCTGAGCAGCACCAGTATACATATATAAAGCTGTCACGAGCCTTATTTGTGTTTATAATAATTCATATTACGGTCAGAGGAGGATCTCGTTGTATAGAATGAAATGGTACGCTCAAACAGAAATGCACTCACTATTCCCACACTCTCGTAATCCAATAGGACGGCACATCCGACACGACCGGCTTTACGTACTTTCCGCAGCGGCGGGAGTGTAAATACTGCCCATTTCCCGACTAGGCTGTTATCAGTATTGGTTTTTTTTCGAGTTATTTTCAGTACAGCACTACAGAAAAAAAACTATATTTTTAACGGTTTAACCTTGGGTTTTAACCTCGGACCTCGAAATTTTATAAATAAGCCTAGATCAATGAGATAGATATATAATAAATATAAATCTATAGTTATAATTTTAATGTTTAATTGAAACTGTATGCTTATTGTTAGTTTTTTTTCTCTATGCACTGTTCTACTTTTTGTATTTCTTTTAAGTGGAAACTTGGATGGTTTACTGTTTGTTTCCCCATTAAAAAAATATAAAAAATAGTCGAGTATATATGTATATATATATGTCCCTTTACTTCGTTATATTGTGTTTTTTTTAACATCAATATTTGAAATACGAATATGGTTTTACCTGATTCTAAGTGACCATTATCCATAGACATAAGAGGCTTTAGCTAACCTTTAAATCAATATTCTGTAAGCCGAGTGTGTGTGTGTGTGTGTGTTCTGTGAGTGTGTGTTCTGTGAGTGTTATTTAAAATATTATGCCCGTAACTACACTGGGTTACTTATCATACCATTTTTTTTTTACATTTACTGAAAGACTTACACTAAGCACCAACGCTAGTTATTACATATGTAATTACTATGATATTAATTTATTTCTAAGCATATATAGCTTTCGCCCGTGGCTTCGTCCACATTCAGCGGGCGGATGTGTTAAGTCTGTGAAAATATCTATTCTAAACTTCAGCCAAATTTGTCCATCCAAACGAACAGACTTAAAAAAAGATGTAAGAACATCCAAGATCACTCCTATTTAAAGAGTTCGTTTCTGTCTAAAATCGATAAACTTTTTTTGTCTGTTCGAAGTAAACTCGGCAAAGTACTCCAAACTCCACCATTACTTAATGAACGCGTTTAAAATACTTTGGAATTGTTTTAAGTTATTCATTCGTACCTAAAATTTATAAAAGAGAATTAAATATTTACTTTAATGCTGATTACATCTTGATTTATTTATGTTAAGTAAGTGATCACACTTACGATTACGATTTATGGGAAAAGTGAATAATTATTACTTTTACATATTATTAATAATTAATAAAATACCTTACTTTTGGTGCGTGTAATATATTTCAAACATTTAGCCGTGTGCAACTTTTATTTATTATAAGAATCACAAAAGCCTTCCAGAAGCCTTGCAGAATTAAATTGTATTACTTAAGTTGCTTCTATTACTTTTAATGTTGACTTTATGATTGTATAATTTTAATTTTGTTTAAATCCGGTTAAAGTTATGATTTTCATTTTTTATCACATTTACCAAATTTTTGTTATTATTAATAATGATGGATTATAGTTACTGATATTTAAAACATTATTTATTAATAAAAGATAAAAAACTATACGTCTATTCTATGAATGTGTTAATATCAAGTTATATAACAAGATATTCATATGACTAGCTAACATCAAAAACATCAGTAAGTAGTTATTCTTTTCTACCAATTAAATAATACGTACTCAATGAAACACATAAGGTTTTTATATTTTACTAGTGTTTGCTCAAGGCTTCCCCCGCATGTTAGTGAGGAGGAGCTGGTATTAGGTAAAAGTATTAGCCTATGTACTTGTATGGGGTAAGCTTGCTTTTTACCAAATTTCATCAAAATCATTGGTCTACCAGTTAAAGCATAACATACAGACATAGTTCCTATCGCATTTATAATATTAGTATAGATTGAAATGGAACGTAACATACAAGTAAACAGATACTTTATTTCACAGTATAGATATCCCATTCAGATTTACCTTGAAACTATTTACGGGTTGAAAGTTATTTTCAGTATTAAAAATCAAAGTGCAGATTGTTTTATTTTTCTACTTTGCTAATTCAATAAAAACTTACAAACATTACTTCCCTTCACCGAATAATTATATCTTAATCGTTTGTTTTTTTAAAACACTTGTTTATCAAAAAGACCGCCTACAATCTTTTCCTATGATGGTCTTTAAGCTTGTTTTCCACCTAAACGAAATAAATATTACAGTAATATATTAAATTTATCTATATTTGAGCATGATGGAAAACGAATTCAAAATAATAGGATAAACTAAATATATAATGTTAACTATATAAGTTAATTTTAACTCAGATTCATTTAATATAAATTTGAAAATTAAATAAATAGAAGTACTGAGAGTAATTTTAGTCAATTTCAACTTTTCTTGACGTTTCTCGTACGACAAATATTCATAACTCAGTCACTCATAAGCATTCAGTTCAATGACAAATATAACACCATTAATATTTATTTCAAATACATACAAAGTCAAAGACAACATACACACTCGAGCCGTGTTCACGGCAGTCGTGGGACCATACTTGGTCGATCGTAATAAACCATTTACAGTGCTAGACTCCGTATCTCAAACTATCCGTATATTAAATTTCATGGATACTGGTGGAAGCGCTTTGAATCCCTTCTAGGCTTACCATACACTATCGAGTTAGTCTTAGAAACGTCAATATTTTGTTGTTCTTGCTCCGTTTTAAGCCGTGAATGTGTCAGTGAAAATCTTCAGCACTATTATTGGAAATGGAATATATTTAATAGCGTATTAATATCATATCCGACTACGAAAAACACAAAACCAATTAATGTTTCGGAATCCGTGAATTAAAACCACTAATTTAATAACGAGCTCGGACAAATTTGTATTTTTTTTTATATAAACTGTCGATGTGATCACGTAATATCCACTATCAATACTGGATTTAATATGACGTCACACAACAATTATAAGCTACAAACACAAATAAGAAATATAAACATTGATATTTGGTTTACTTAATAAAAAATCAAAGTTCGTAATAGCTGTTTGCATCATGACTGCGAGGAATTGTGGCAAGAATGCCAGCACCGTTTCCACGTTAAATCGCAATTCCGATTTTCTAGGCGAAAAATGAAGCGCTCTCCTGTCACTGGAGGAAGCAATAATATGGTGTCTTATATGCCTTTCAGGAAATAATATAAGTACAGGAAAACACACAAATATACTTCTACACATACATACATACTTACATAAACTGTTAAATCATACTCTGTAACTGTACATCACGTCAAATTTAATAAGCGATTAGACTGGATTAGCGATTGTGACCAGATATTAATTTGCGTAATAAAACTAAAATAAGAATCGGCAATTGAAATATATAAAGTAATAATCTCTAATAAAGTTATTTTACTAAATAGTATAGCATAGCATAGCTTAGCAAGCAGCTCGAATGATTCAACAATGAAGCGCGTATTTATAGATGCATGACATCTGGTTTAGTGAACTTTATTTTAGATTAAAGAAAATTATGTCGTAAACCACACCTGCTTGCGATAGGCCGATTATAATCGGTTAATATAATTTCGCTTCTATTGTTTCATTAAAGATATTTAGTACTACATTAGTTCGTCTTATCGTTACTTATCGCTGTAAAATAAATGAACTGGCGACTTAGTTACGTGAAATAGCCCATTATCAACTACTTAATAGACCCAAGCGAAAGCTTCATTAGAAATAGGACTATTAATTTTCAAGACAAGCAATTATTTCCAATATGTATATTTATCTTAATAATAAATAATGTAGATTGTATAGTGTAATTACTTATGATCGCGATAAACTTTAATAGCAATATGATTTGCTTAATAAACGGTTCTAGTTACTGTCTTCTTACTCATGCATTATTTTAACATATTTTTTTACAAATAAGCAAGGGCACGCACACGTGCTTATATACATACCTATATACACACTAATAAAAATAACAACTAAAGAGATGTCTTTTTTTCTTTTTAATTTAAGTAAATATAAATTTAATTTATAATTATTTCATTTAAAAATCGAACGCAACATTTTTTACTTTATTATCAATTAATATGTAGCCGCAACTGAAAAGAGATTACCGTTTAAACACGTGGCGTCATTTCAAATACCCTTGCGAGTTGAGATTTAGTTACTATATTTATGTAATTATAATTATCATTTGAAACCAATGCCAATAATAAGTAATGTTTTATAAGAAAAAAAAACCATCAAGAAAACTTTTTTTTTTTCGAAGAGCATTGAAATACAATCTGGTAAGCGGAAGTTTTAGTTTTATGTACAGAATGATTAGCCTTGCAACGGAATTGTATTAAAATAACCTACAAATACCCAATTCTCGTAGCTTCAGACTCAATATAAAATCTATTGAACATTTTAGACAACAAAAAAATTTCGACACGAAAAAAATTTCAAATAAAAACTGCTGTATCATAAAATTTCATAAAAGCGCCAGAATTTAGGTTATTTAAACGAACGCATCTCGCATCTGTAGGAAGCGAAGATTGATGGAGAAATAACTGTTTACTTTGATACACATGCCGCTTTCCCGAGATAAGTGTTGCAGGTTGTGTTAGGAATAGGGAAATGAGGATGACACTATTATGAAAAACATTTTGATATCGTAATATCGACTTAATTTAATGTATTTCGAACGATCAAAGCTATAGGAATTTATCGTTACGTAAAATTTTTCACTATAACTTTAGAAGATATCTTATATTTATCTAAAAATTATTATTATTTCTTCATTATCACGGTTTCATCTCGTATCACTTTAAGTATGTCGGCGAGACTGTGGTGCTGTCAATGATTTCGACTATAGAATTTGAGACGAGAGTGATAGCAGACTTTTGTTGCTATGTCACTCTGGCGGAACGTCAAACGGACAGCCATATATCGTGGTTGGACGACATCGACGGATCGCCGTTAATTTTAATTACGTTTGAATTATTCTTTGGTGTTGAAATATAACATAAGATGGATTTACCTAATGTCTCTACTGATAAGCCTATATATAATAACATGTTGTTTATATTAGTAAACAATATTTATTGTATTGTATGTGTATAGTGTCTTTAATTATTTCTAACAACATTATATGTAGCATTTATATGATAATTATGAAAAGACATTTGTATAAGTTATTTATTTAGACGAATATTAATGAAAAGAAAAATTAGAAAAAGATAACGGATTTCAGTAAATACTATTTTATGTGTTGCAATACAAAACCTTACTATTTTATGAAAATAATTTCTTAGTAATTTTATTATATTAATATAATCCAGGTTTGCAATAACTCATTTATTTCTAAAACAATTTGACGAACCACGACAAGTCAAAAATATATAAAAATAATTTTCATATCAGCTAATATTATTATCATCTTAATAACTGTCATAGGAAAAATCAGTCTGTATGTGGCCTCCTGTAAACGCTATCGGCCGCAGAGTCACACCGCACGCCTTTTTTTAAATGGACCTCTTGCTATTGGCCCAAATAGCCTCGACAGCGTCACCGCGCGGGAAGCGGGTCTTTAAAATACTCAGCCAGATGAACCCACATAAGGACTGAGAATACGAGAGTCCTAATGGCGCCTCCTGTGAGACCGAACCTCGGCTTAGAATGCCGTCGACATCGCGTGACGTGAACCTGAAATCTTCTGATCCGTAGTCAGACGCGATATCCGTTGCGCCACAGAACCGCTAACACACCGTACGTTGCGTCACAGTGCTTACAATAGAAATGTACTGTTTAAATAAATTGTATCTTTATAACGCTGATGTCGGCTTATGGACGTCGTAGGCGGCGTTCAAGCGCTTTAAATCGCGTATTTCGAACATTTAGTTATTGCAGCGTAAACGACTTGTCTAGTGTCAGAGCAAAAATGACTGTTTATAGGAGACCGTAGCCATACATTTGTCACGTCGTATCGTCGAAAATATATTATGATAATAATATAAAGGACACAAATTTTTAGTTTTAATTTATATAAGTATGTCGCTTTTTAAATGCCTCATATAAATTCCTTTACTTTTATGTAGATTAGTAAAGTCAGTGTTGTCAGTTAAAAAATTGCTTGAAGTCTTTGCAACAATACTAGTAAATTGTCAAATCGATTTGAATTTGTTTTGACATTTAGTTCCTAAACAAAAAACTGTTTTTGACTCGAAATTAAACAAGTCTACAATTGCTATTATTCTAATAGGTGTTAAGTAAATATCATGCTTCTCAATATCTTAGTAAAATAAACTTCAAGAATAATATGTAAATAAGGTAAATTATCTCTTAGTCTATAAAGGTAAATATACTTCTAATATTGTATCTAATGTCTTGGACATTAAGGTAACTGATCTACCTTAAAGCATATCAAGATTTCGCATGGATCACTAGAATTGTTAGAATATTCTATATCACAAGGCGACCACTTCTCGCTGTGAGTAAATGAATAGTTGCTCTAATGTACAATGTACGGATTACGTACAAAATGGCACTTGACATAATGATATTATCTACATAGATATCGAGAGTGTGTGTAGCGCTTCCCAGTGCCTGAAATCACTTAATTACATTCGCATGTCAATTACAAGGCTCGACGGAGATCCAATCAATCCGCCAGACAATACATGGTAACATTGAGTTTCTAATACCAGTAAGCGCGTTGTTAAGAGCTTAACTCTTTTTTAATTTAAGGATTTTTCAAATTGCTTACACTTAAGTTAATCTATTATACATAATATTAATAATAATTAATGTATTTATCTCCAATCAGAGTTGCTAATTACACGCGAGATATTAGGTGGAAAATGTCTTCCCTCACTCTTCTGATCCGATAGGAAGACATGCCGACATACCAAAAGAGATCAGACGCATCACGTGCTGTATGAGGCACGGAGTGTGTCACGGACTGTCTTCTCAATGTTTTTACTGAAAATTTCTCGAAAGAAAAATACCAAAAAAAATACTAAATAAAAAAATCTCGAAAGAAATAAAAACTGTTGTCATTGTTCTATAGTCCAAGGATTTGATTTTAATAATTCAGAATCTAAGCTTTAAGTCTCTTCTCTCTTACTCTAAGCCTTACAGGCAAGCAACTAAATCATTAAGGTAGTTTGTTTGTTGTTTGGTCTAATATGTAGCTGACTGACCTACTCTCGGAATTATTTTCTTTAGTGAGAAACGATCAAACTCCACTTACACATAAACTCACTCAAACATATTCCTTATCCATTACCCAAGCAAACGAACAGATGTGCCTTGTAAAGGTAAGTGGTCGGCGCCCACAAACACACGTAAACTCAGGCAAGCGACACATTACATATTATGCGCTACCAGCCGGGGACCTAACTTTTTTTTTTTTTTTTTATAGAAAAGGAAGGTGGACGAGCATATGGGCCACCTGATGGTAAGTGGTCACCAACGCCCTTAGACATTGGCATTGTACGAAATGTTGCCCATCGCTTAAATCGCCAATGCGCCACCAGCCTTGGGAACTACGATCTTATGTCCCTTGTGCCTGTAATTACACTGGCTCACTCACCCTTCAAACCGGAACACAACAGTACCAAGTACTGCTGTTTTGCGGCAGAATGTCTGATGAGTGGGTGGTACCTACCCAGACGAGCTTGCACAAAGCTCTACCACCAGTGTACTCTACCACTCTCACTCACCACCAGTGAGCTCTACCACATAACTTATCATGTCCCTTGTATTTATAGCATACACTTTGTATCGGTTACAACAACATGAACCGTTTTTGCTTGTTATAAATTAAAAGTCTCATTATCTGGCGCCCCGTGGGCTATGTAAGTGAGGCTATAGGTTTAGAAACAATTTATAAATAATCTTATTCCTTCTTTACAAACAATATATAAATTATCCAGCGTCGTGAAAACCGGAATGCCAGTGCCATGTGAATCTTAGCCGATAAATGTCGGATTCAAGCCCGTGCAAACACCACTGAATTGTCATTTTTTTTATATAGAGTAGGTAGGCTGACGAGCAAATGAGCCACCTGATGGTAAGTGGTCACCAACGCGCATAGCATTGGCAATTTAAGAGATGTTAACCATCGCTTAAATCGCCAATGCGCCGCCAACCTTGGGAACTAAGATGTTAAGTTCCTTGTGCCTGTTATTACTCTGGCTCACTCACCCTTCAAACTGGAACATAACAATACCAAATACTGCTGTTTTGCGATAGAATATCTGATGAGTGGGTGGTACCTACCGAGACGAGCTTGCACAAAGCCCAGTTGTACCACCAGTAAAACTCTATACACCGTTGAGTATGACCGTATGCCTAATATATATAACCATTATCTCCGTCATAAGGGTGACGATCCGATGAAAACTAAATTTACAGTAACTATTTTTTAACATACTAGTTTTATATTCATACTGAGTAAATCTTTAAAAATTACATTTAATAGTCCGCAAAATATAAAACACCGGGGAATATTCTGACAGATATAAAGGTTAAAGAGTTTTGTGAGCGCGACCTTACAAATAAAATTTTCTGTTTAGTCTTTACGACTGAAGAATTATAACAAAGTAACGTACTATGGGATTAAACACGGCTTGTAGTTCTCGAGACAATTGTTTTTTTTTATAATCTTCATAAAGTTATCTGTGACAGTGTAAAATGTATATATAATGTTTTTATTCTTATATATACAAATATATAAGAACTCAGGTAAATACACAAGTATTTCACTGAGTTCGATCGAAATAGCTGGACCAATTTTGATGATATTATTGATGATGATATTGAATATATTTGTTTGTGGATGGCTTAGATTGAACGCATTAGGTGGCGCTACAATTGGGGTATAAACAAAATTCTCGTGAAATAGATGCGAAGTCCGTACAAAGTCGGGACGGCAAGTGTTTTAATATTAACTAACGTCCCACGTCGCATTACGTTCCATATTTCACTTCCCATAAAATATATTGTTTACATTAAACGATCCATATAGAAGCAGGTACCATTTTGGATTAAACATTAATCACTTATAGAGGTGGACGAACTTTGTTTATGGTGCACTTCCGTGTATTGTTAGTGAGCGATATTGGTCTTTATTTTAATAGCTCTAACCACTATAGATATTAAATTTCTATGGCCGTTGAAATAGCAATTTAGCATAAAAGCGTTAGCGCATAATATATTGGAAACAAATTAATACTATTTCTGATATCAGACTAATACAGTGTGGGTGGTCAGAAATATTTTTCTTGAAGAATAACACACATATCCATAAATTATATGTTAATTTAGAATAGAGTTAAATCACAATTGAATTGAAATTTAAAATTTTCAGTTAAATGTTAAGATTACTTCGATCATAAAACTTGATTAGTAATTTTCGAACGTTTTGTTTTCTTATTTAGACATACATTCATGCCTAATCCGAATGTTCTGAAAGAACAAACACCAAACGTCGTCCGTTATTCATTAATGCCTTCATTGAGTTGGATGCAGTCCAAAAGATTTAGATAAAAAAATTATAGACGAATTCCTGCATTTATAACTTTTGTTGGAGTTTCATTTGGTAATAATTTTAAGTATATTATATGAAAAAAAATTGTCTAAATACATATTACAAATATAATCTTGCTGTATTTCCTAAATTCAATTCGTTATGCAAAGTTAGTTGTAGTAGACGCTGTATGTTATGAACTGTCATACGTATTAAAAACATTTTAATAATTTTTTTATAACTGGTTCGAATATAAAATGTTCAAAATAAAATTCCACTCGAACAAAGTAGTGAGAACTAGATAAAGGTCGCATAATGTAACTACTTTACTTATTATTTTATTTTATTTTATTTATTAGGTTTACTTACAATCACTTACACTGATACATTTAAAGAAACAATTAATACAAACTTATTAACTAAGTGTAGAGATTAATTAAAAGTAAACACAACATGCAAATGAAAAATGGAAACCAGTTCATAAATACAAAAACAAAAGAAAAAAAGGAAGAAACAGAATATAAAAATACAAATAATAAACAATTCTATAAAAATATCCAATAAGTGTTACTCATAATTATCACCCAAAACCCTGATTATTTATATTTAATAAAAAAAATGTATGTAGTATATGAGTCTTGTTTCTAAGAGCGTCAAATGAGATAAAATCGCAATATTTTTTTTTCAAGTTTAATTTTTACATAAGTTAGCTTTTTGCGCTTTTATTCTATATTTTATTGAACTGCTTTCTGAAGGAACAACTGCCAAACCTCGTCCATTATTCATTAATGCCTGCAGCAACTTGGCTGCCATCCAACGATTTAAGTTACATTTTACCCTCGAATTTCTTCATTTATCAAAACTTACGGAATAGTATCCGATCATACGATTAATGAAACCAATATTTACAACATTTAATTATTAATTATAATTTATATTATAAGCAAATATTTGAATTGAGGAGAACTTAATTAGGGAGTGATATTGGATTTGGGTCACTGAATCTTTATGGGTTTTAATGAAACATTGATAAATGCCCTAGAGATAAAGGCTTTAGGCCAAGAAATAAAATGATACCCAATGAATATTTAAAAATATTTATAGTTATCATCCATTTTAATTAAATCTCAGTTATAACAGTTTTCTTTCAAATGAATTATAGGAAAACAAACTTCGCAAAAAACCCACCCAATTCTATCAATGTTGTAAATTTTATTACCGTTGTAACGAGAAATAAAAACCTTATTTCTTTCAAAACGTACGTCAATGATAGATAAGTTAAACCTTTGTGCCGTTTAAACTGGTAAACAGCAATAAAAAGCTATGGCTTTGATGTTTAACGAAAGAATAACTTATGAGTGATTTTTATCCAGACTGGTCTTAACAAAGACCAGTAAGTTTCTTGCTTAATTCTCCTTACGTCTGTATTACTCGTAAATATACAATTCTTAATTTATTCTTCGCTAGAAATGCTTCTCGACAGCGCGTCCAGTGCAATAAGCTAACAGGGATATTATTAAACTAGTTACGGTGCAGTCAATCGGGTAGTCAATCTAAGTGCAACGTAGGGTGAGTATATTTTCTGTAAGCTTAGCGCTAGTATATAATTTTTTTTTCAGGTTAGTCAGTTCTGTTTCTACTATTTTTTTAGATTAAATTAATGTATGTAACTGAGAATATTATGCTTACCATTTTCAATAACACGCTTTTAAAAGCCTTATTTTACAATTCAGGTTGCTTAATAGCAATTATGCTTAATAGCAATATTTATTAGAATATCTTAATAGATATTCTAATAAATATTATTAATGCGAAAGTGAGTTTTATTTGTTCGTTTGTTACACTTTCACGTCTTAACTTCTCAACCAATTATTATGAAATTTTCCATACACATCGTCAGGGGTACAAAAATAAATAAAAACTACTATTTATATCACAATAAGTGCAGAGGCGGTCTAACTGTCCCAGACTACCTTTTTTACAATTTTTGTTAAAAAATTGTTACAAAATAGGTTACTAATAATTATTACTTACTGTTTTTATAGACATATTGTATTTACAGTTTGATTGTATAATAGGAACGACAAACATTATTTATATTGTTACCTCTTGAAGCAAATATTAGTCGAAATATGGTTTCACTAGAGAGCACTTCAGTTTTTTTTCCTCTTTATTGCACCTTGGATCGCTCTCGTTAAATGAATTCATGATGTAATATGATCGATGATACGAAATGGCAGGGAATACATATCGGAGAAAGATAAAATTACCGATTTCAGAAAATAAAATTCGAAAGATTCGACTCCGAAAAATGAATTCTCTGAATGGTCATCCGTGTAATTGATTTCGTCGAAGATTTATTAAACGAGGGAAAGGATTAGGATTGAGACGGGTAAGCAAAAAGCACTTTACGTCTCTGATATTATTTAATAAGAAATATGTTTTAAGATACTACGGATTGGAATATAGAAATGATTTGTAACTACTTTTCATAATAGATAGGAGATATTAGGCAGCAGATATTAGATAAAAAAGAGCATATGTCCTTTCTTAGTGTTAGCTTACTCCAAACAACCAAACCAACCAAATTTCATCAAAATTGGTCTTGTATTTTAGAGTTACATTACATTACAAAAATAATTTACATTTGTATTATTAGGATTGATGACTGTTGTATTCAATTATAAACTATTAGTTTTTGTTAGTGCTTATTACTTGTACATTTTTAAAACTTACCATGTAAGACGAATAAAAATAGGCTATGAAATTATTATTTTTTCTTATCTGATTTTAATTTTATCTACAGTATTGTCACCAAGACGTAATGTTTGCAAAATTTCAGCTCAAACTTGTTGAACTGGTTTTAAACACGATTACCAGATTTGATACACAAATACTAACAGGTGCAGACAAATAAAAGATTGTAAATAAGATATACAATTAATAGTTTAAATAACCGAAACTAGAAAACAAACCTAAAATAATATAATAAATAAATTTACACACAATTTTCGTCTTTGCCAAAGGCTGTTAAAATAAATCAAGTTAAATGATTTAAGTAGATAAGAAACTTTAAAGAGACATTACTCGGATTTAAAATTGATAGCGCAAAAATGTACTAAAACGTGATCTCGCCCACTCACAGACTTGTTCGCCTGTCACAAATGCTAAGCTAAGAGACTAAGGATCGAGATAATTGCTTTAACGTCTCAAAATTATCTGAAACTTATAATAAAATTAAACTTATCTGATAACAATTAAAAATCAAAATATAATTTGTTTAAGTAGGCTTTTAAGCCCTTTTAGATCAATTACAAGATTAAATTAAATTTAAAGTTTAAAAGCAAAAAAGCCAATAGTTATTATTTTTTTTATTAATTATATGCAAGTCATACTCTTATAGAATTACATTAATCCCACCAAAAACACATTAATGTTAAGTGACGCCAAGGCGAGTATATAACAGGTCTTTTAGAGAGCCAAGTTTCTAGCTGTAACCTAACACAGAGAGTGTTATCATGGCGTATAGCGATCTGCGTGAATCCTAGTCTTAAGTTCTCAACAAACTCTATACCTTAGTCAAAATGTGTGGCTTGGCCGTTGCGTTGAAATGAAGTCGCGAGTGAAAACAAGTCCATAACAAATAAAATGTAGCCACTAAATTTGAGTTCATATTTCCTGGTAGCAAATCAATGTATATTTTTTGTCACAAAAATAACACGTAGAGTTCGTTTGAATATTTTTCTGATATGAATATGAATTAATAGTTTTATACCCGTCAAATGCACCCGATGTCGTCCCGATAAATAAATCTAGAAAATAAAAATGCAGCTTTGCTGACGTTTTCAGTACAGGATTTTATTATAAGCGCAGCAAGAGTTATAACGCTGTACATTTTAGTATCATTCAAATGTATTCAGAATCTACTACTATCAGTGCATTTCCGAAATTTTGGAGTCATTGGAATAACAATCTTATACCATAGTCGTAAGGTTTACTGTTTACTTTGCTATTAATATGCATTTAGCAAATACATGAACGTATGTGTTGGTGTTCCCAACTGCGGGCTGTGGATTTCCAACTTACTTCAACTTCACACAAATTTCACTAGCGGTTTTTATAACTGTAGAATTTCGTATAAATTTTAATCGTTGAATGGTACGAGGAACCTTCAACCTTCAAGCTACATACCGAGCAAATTTGCTTTAATTTTATTTAAAAGCTTTTCTTATTTCTAGGCTAAATTACCATTTATTTTTGTATATTTATAGCAAATTTTTTTATAAATTATATTTATATAGGATATGTTATAAAAATACAGTTTTTTTTATTGAAAACTTATGAGGTTTGCAATATAAGATTGTTGAGTTTGTGGAAAAATAAATAGAAACTTTTCTATTTAATATGCAAGAGAAATAATTATTTAAAATGAAATTGATTTATATTGTATAAACAACAGTATTTATCGCGAGGTTATGGATTAAAGATAATAATTTAATATAATGAATAATTTCGGTTAAGAATCTTCATATATTTGCAGCAGATTCTTTTTTAATTATATAGTCGGACGGGCAAATGAGCCATCAATGACAATTGTTCACCGCCCATAAACATTGACGCTATTAGAAATATTAACCATTGCTTACATAGCCAATGCGACACCAACCTTGGGCGATGACTACCATATTCCCTTGTGACTGTTGTTACACTAGCTCACTCGTCCTTTAAACCTGAACACAACAATACTAAGAATTGCTGTTTGGTTGTAGAATATCTGATGAATGGATCGTATCTACCCAGACGAGCTTGTCAAAGCCCTAACATTAAGTAAAGTCCATTAAAGTTCCAGTCCATCGTCTGTTATTGATCCAATCATTTCAATCCTTTTTATTTATAAACTCATTAGGTATATATTTTTAGTCATACAAATTGATATGATTAGAAAACACACCCATACCTCTCTGAAGTAGCTTGTTAACACGACTTAAAATTATCAGACTGTCCTTAAAAAGCTTATTTAATAAGTAAAAAAAACGTCTTCTGTCATCCCTTAGTTGATCATTAAGAAAACACGAAAAAACGTTCAAAGTAAGCAATTTTTACCTTAAAAATTAAACAAACACGACTGTCCTAAATTTATTATTAATTTGTAGCCAATGTCACTCTAGAGATCATGTAAGAATTCTAACAATATATACGTACACATCCATCATTTAAAAGTTATACTGGAATAAAGAAACTCAGATATATACATGAACCCTTGAAATCCTCCTCTTTTGGTCAGTTGGGTAAAAACAGTTCACTTTATTGTAAAGTGTATAGCGATATATGCTTAAAGTTTTAATTTATTGTCTAAGGAAATAGAGAACAAGTTACTTTCCGTTAACTAACGTTGTTTAAGTTAGGAGTTAATTTAATGGATACGATAAAGTAATTAGTCAATCCCGTAGGGGAAATAATTCGAAGATTCAACAGACTTAAAATAAGTTATTGTATAACTAAGGTTTATATATGTATATATTGTATGAGGTTAAGGAATATAGAATAAAACAATAATGGGTGATTGTTTTTGGATCATTATTGGTACGGCAATTCCTGTTTAATAGAAAATATATGTATATAAAACTATTTTTCGCTTTAATTATCCGATTAAATAAAGAATGATTTCCTTTAAATCTATAAGAATAAATAAAATCGAAGTGTCTATCTGTGATTTCAAAATGATTGTGTCTTTTAAAGTTAAAATGAATATTTGCGAGTCAAAATAAAAAAAATTAGTTTATCGCTTATGGTTTTTAAATTTATGCTATTTATAAATAAATTAAAAGCAAAACAGTGAAGACGAAGTTGATAAAACACGTAAATTTTAACGGATGTCTTAAACCCAAGTATACACTACTATACATTTGTGTTTACATTTCTTGTGCTGAGCAGCCATACATCGTGAGGAAACCTGAATGTGTCGGATGAAAATGAATATCTGCCACATGTGTACCTGCCATTGGAGCAGCGTGATGGATTAAGCTCCAAAATAAACATTCTACTTAAAAGGAGAGGCGGTCTTCGCCTAGCAATAGAGCACTTACAAGCTATTATTTTTTATTTACACAGACAAGTATCTATCAGCTAATATACTAACGTATTCTTAGGAAATCAGTTGTAATGACGTATTGATGGAGTGTTTTAATTTTTAATAATAATTGAGTATAATGATTGTCAGTATGTTCAATTTTATTTAACTTACTTCATCGAAATTATTGATTTCAAAGCTGCAGGCTTCACGCAATTATTGAGTAATTGACTGAAAGGAACGACAATATCTTTATATTGGGTTGAATTTTTTTTTTAATTATTAAAATTGAGACAGAATGATTTAGATACATTACATGAATGGTTTCAATATAATTTACTAACTATAAATATTGAAAAGACTTCCTTCATGCTTTTTCATGCAAAAAATAAGAAAATTCCAAAATTTAACCCAATAATGATAAATAATCAGACTATTAAACAATCAAATGAAGAAAAGTATCTTGGCCTAATCCTAGACCCTAAGCTAACATGGCATGCACACTTAGACTACTTGCAAGGAAAAATAAATTCACTCACTGGGGCAATACGTAGATCGTCGCGATGTATACCACACAAAATCCGTATTATAATATATAATTCACTTGTAAAGTCATTATTAGAATATCTTGTTGAGATTTGGGGTAGTGCATATAAAACTAATATAAAGGATCTTCAGATCTCGCAAAATAAATTACTAAAGTCATTATTCCATCTAGATTACCACATGTCAACCAAAGAATTGTATAAACGTACTAATATATTATCAATTAACCAGTTATACAAATTTAAAACATGCATATTAATTAGAAAAATACTAACAAAAACAATACACACACAAATAACGTTTAGAACTAAAACCTACAAACATTACACTAGAAATAAACACAAACTTGAATTACCCAAGACCAGGACGAAATATGGAATTAAATCTCTACAGTTTGAGGGAGCAAAACTATACAATAGCTTACCTAATGAAATTATCAATGAAAAATCCTTTACGATCTTTAAGAAAAAATTATTATCTTATTGTAAAAATACTTAGAATAATTACTCTTGAATTGTATAAGTCGTTACTACTGTACTAAATTGTCGGTTAAATTATTATGTAAAAAAATATCTCATTTAAGTGAACATTGTATGTTCTTTATGAGAAAATAAAATTCTTAAACCACAAAATAATTTTGATTGCTTAACATTTGGTTATAATAACAAACTTCAGAATAATATAATAATGTTTTCCGAACTGTATATGTGTGTATAAACGCTCTAACGATCAATGATTGATTTTCTCAGTAATAATGATGATACGAGTAAACAGAATAATTACACACCTAGCACAATCGTCAGTTAGCTTAAAGCAGTTGCATCTCTAGTAGAATTATATTGTTTTTTACAAATAAGTAGTCAGCTTATTATTCTTGTTTTAATACTCCTTAGAGTTTAACAATAAATAAACATGTGCTAGTGATGTCTAGCAGTGACTTGATTTTATTTTGGATATATCTTCTACAAATCAGGATTATATCTTCTCTTGAGGAGAATTTTTAAGCTTATTCTACCATGCGGATTATAAAACATACAACTTTTTATTCTTAACTTTATACATTCACTAATTGGAACGTGTCTCAATATATACATTTAAGGCCAATGCTAACGAGGAACAGAAATATTTGAAATAAAGCTCACGATTGGATATTAAAAGAACTAATAAATCATCGAAAACTCGGCGAGCGCTTGCTTCTTATCCTTCACAGCGTTCCAGCGTCAAATATCGAGATATCTCTTTTGTTTTATATCGAACAAAAACCATCTGGATTTCGAAGGCGTTGAAAATTTCTAGTTACGTAAAGTAAAGGCCGTTTCATACTATTGACTCATACAGTCCCTGGTGACTATTACTTTTTTTCTTTTTGCTATTCCATGCTCGCTTCGACTACATGTCAGTTTCATTTGGGAAAAACTGTGAATGTAAAATCAAAATAGAAACATTCTTTACACGATAAAGATTTCTGCAGCCAGTCGTAAACAAAAGACTGTCTACACAGATAAAGAATAAAATCAAAACAAAATCTCAAATGTTTCTCTTTCATATATAGTAAAGCAGCTGCCATACCGATGCCTTAGCTTTACCTTTGATTGTAAGCAGAGTTTTGCGCAAAACTATTATTAAAATTGAAAACAGCTGCATTTTTACTTGCAATATATTCGAAGTGATGAAGGCGAAGCGAAACATTTTCCTTTTCGCTGTAATTCTTTCGACTGCAAACGAGTCGCATATTTCCATTGCAAAATATATTCTTTAAGCGGTTTCAAATTTATGTCATCGTATTTTGATGGAATTATTTTTAAAATCAATATTTTATAATCCTATTCCTATTTTATATTAATTAACTTTCTTTACTTGGTAGGGCATTGTACGAGTCCATCTTGGTGGGTCAAAAAGTCACCTACCCACTCATCACATATTCCAAGGCCAAACACCAATATTTAGCACTGTCGTTCTTTTTTAGGTTTGAAGAATGATAAAGCCTGTGTAACTACAGGCACAAAGCATATAGCATCTAATTTGGTGACGCATTGGTGATATAAGGGATAGTTAATATTCATACAGTTTGTATATATACATTAGTAAACACTTAGTACTAGTCTTCATATCTATTTTAAGTATATAAAGTAAACAATAATAATAATAATAATGTCCTACAGACCGATTTCGGCCACGGCGGCCAATCTCAACAGAGATTAGCCAACTACGCAGGAGATATTATAGTGCACAAGTGTGTGCGCAAACACAGGTGCACTCTCTATTCCTTAACTCTCATAATCCGATGGGACGGCAATCCGACATGACCGGAAAGAGTTCAGGCGCAGGACGTGCACTGTGGACGGCTTTACGTGCTTTCCGAGGCACGGGAGTGAACACACTTCCAACTTCCAGACTCCGGGCTGCTACTGAGAATTTTCTGACAGAAAAACCCAATAACCTTTTATTGGCCCGACCTGGGAATTGAACCCAGGACCTCCGAGTCTGCGTCCTTACATCAAGCCACTAGACCAACGAGGCAGTCAAGTAAACAATATACGAGTATTAACAAAAATTTTGCGTTGACATTTCATTTGGCGAATTTTTTTCCTTTTTGGTATCTAAATGTAATATATGTCATAATACACTGTTACGTAGGAGCTGTCGTGAGAGCGCTTTTCAAGCCCCGGCTTTATGAAAGTCCGAAATACAGAGAATTTATAGCCCACCGGCGACTCGGCAAAGCACTGGATATTAGGTAACCTAAGTCATAACATCTTACGTGCAGCGAAAACGTATAAAATATGTATATAAGGAAAATTAAATTTCTTCTTTAGTTATGTATATTTTAATTTTAGAGTTGATATACGTACAATATTAATTTATAGTAGCTAGATATAAGGCCCCAGATACAGAGGTTCTGGGTTCAAACCCCAGCCCAAGTCGGACCAATAAAAAGTTATTGGGTTTTTCTGTCAAAGAACTGCTGTCTGCCCGGTGTCAGAAACTTGGAATTGGAAACTTGGAAAAGAGGACACTATTGTTTAGATAATCACCATACTTTTTTAAAATGTTTCTTAATTTTCCTTCATATATACTTAGTCTTATAACCTAAGCAATTATGCATCCTTATGTAATTGTTTATTTACTAACTTATCAATTAGGTACAGTTCAATTAGAGTGAGACATTAATTAATTTAATGGTCTCAATAATATAATTATAGTGTTTATTGACTGTTAAATTAATAAAGTACCAATACACTCAAATAAAAGCGTTGGTATCTTTATTAGTTTTAATATAATTGACTCGATTCATACAATTAATTACATGTAAAAATTATAGCTCTGAATCTAGATTAGTCTTCTAACAATATATATCGTCTTGTCGAAATAATATACATCGATAACTGTATTTTAATGATTGCTGCCCGTCGAGTCATTATTTTCAGAACGGCATAACTTTAACAGAACCCCTTGTAGGGTCGACATCCGTTACTGATAGCGTTTTAACTGTTATATTTTTATCTAAACTCATATTATTTATTTTTAAACGTCTGAGTCCATCTTCAAGTATTTTCTCAAATACACCGCGGGAAGTTCTCGATGCACTTACAATCACAACACAACAATCTTCTTATAGAATTAGCTTTGAATGGATCCTGCGAGTGCATTATAGAAGAAACTCTTTTGAGTTAATCTGTTGAGTCTGAAGAGTTCCTGTTTTAAATTATAAATTTAGAATAGATTCCTCGAAAATACAAACAAATCTTAATTCCTTAATGCTAAAACGTTTTGAATCCGTAATATATAACTAACTAGCTAGTTAGCTACCAATAAGCTAATTGCATCCAGCACGCGCTGATATGATACTTTAAGTTTATTTATGTTGAATAATCTCCGCGTTCAAATGTAAACCAATTGGCATATTGATCAACGGTATGGATCTTGATGTGTCGCAACGCCATTTAACAGCGAATTATAACAAAGCGGATAGTATAAAAACCTCTTCTATGAATGAAGTAGAAGTAAAATATAAATAAAATATATTATATATAATATGTATGGTGATCCGTCAAATGGTGTCGTAGTCTATTACTCTCAAACAGTTATACAAACATCCATATTTAATGATCCAAATAAAAAGTGCATGCGTCCTCGAGACCTTTTATTTACCTACCCCCAAAATTAGAAGCGACTTTCTATTCAACAGTTGCTGAATATTTACGAATGACCTTAATTCTATTTCGTCGGAACCTACTTCTGATATACACCAACAATACCGTTCGAAAATTTTGTTTCTTATGCTGACGTCATACTGGCTAAATTTGCATACACTAAAATTGTTTATTGGCTGGTAGCTGTATGTGTCATAAGTCATAAAATACGTGTTTAATCGTATGGGCATAGCGCAATGCGGATTGATTTCTAATTTCGTACCCCCATGACATCATGGTTTTACAATCAGACAGCTGGACGCGCACGAAATATTTGAGTCATCCCTACGTATCAATTCAATATGCGTTCTCTAGGTCAAGAATAAAAATAAAAACTTATTCATTTTGGGTTATTAGAAAATAACTGATTGACGGGCCGGTTGGCGTGGTTGGTAGATTTTTTCACGCCGACGGTTGTGGGTTTGCCCATCCATCCCCATCCAGGACAGACATTTGTGTGCATGAACATGTCTGTTTGTCCCGAGTCTGGGTATAATTATCTATATAAGTATGTATTTACAAAAGAGAAGTAGTATATCAGTTGTCTGGGTTCCATAGTACAAACTCTGGTTAGTTGGGATCTGATGTCCGTGTGTGAATAATGTCCCAGGATATTATTTATTGATATTTATTTAACTTATTTTATTTAAACATACATTTTTACATTTAATCAATCTATTTTAGAATTGATATTGTCCTGCGATTAACAGGTGAATAATAACCGAAAATTGCGATAAGCATCCCTCTCGATATATCGGAAACAATTGCGCAAAAAAAATATATAAAATTGGACCTGGTCTCATACTACAAGTCCAATACTACTCATTGCTTACAAGCAAATTATAAAAGATTTGCTTTATATTCATACAAAAAAAAGGAATAGTATGGTACTCCCTTTATGCAAGTCCGTATCGCACATGACTCCTTTAAATATCACAAAGTACAAGTTTAGAGTAAAATTTTTAAATTTAATAATTAGTATGTAATCAATTACAATTTTGTAATATTTTTAATATATATGTATTAGATGTTACAATAAAATTGCGTTGCATACTAGAATTAGATTCAAAATATTGTTATCACGTCTAAATAATGAACTACAAATAAATAATAATTTATATCGGAATAGACTCACTTTATCGAAGAACACAGGAAGTAGAACAGATTGCCTATCCTATTATTGTTTAAACAGCAAGTATTTATTTATTAATAGCATTAAAGGTCAGATATTTTACATATTACTAATAATACTTTAGCACATAACTGGCTTAGATCCAGTTATTGCATCATGGATGAAATTGTTTCGAATGCAATGCACATATAAGAAATTTATAATAATTGATCAAGTGCATGGAAATATTATATAAACTTAATACTGAATGGATATTTTCATAATCATATTCACTAATTACAATTGCAGGATGTGTTCTGTATGTGACTAAATACACTAGACATTAAACAATAGTTCACACGGACAGCTGATTTCTAAATTCGTCGCAGTGAGATCACCAGATACTTTAGCTGCGCCATCAATAAACGACAATAATGGGCAAAGTCTTTACGCGGAAACGGTAACAAATCTACAGAAAATTTTATACATAAATCTCCCACGGGAATCTATTTGATTGTCAGAATGATTTCTCACTAAGAGTCGTGACTTTTATTGCTATTTCAATCCTCCAATAAATTTAATATTATTAGAATTTTTATTGTTCATTAAAATGATAAGAGGCTTTGGTGATCTAGTGAATAAACATCTGGAGTAATTATAACTAACGAGCTAGAATTTTATCAAGGCGATACACAGTTGATTTCAGTACTTTAGTTTTAATGACAGCAATGATGACGACGACAGTTCTATTTTCTCATTTAAAACATAAAAGCGAGATGTTGTCTCGTCAGCATAACCGTCGCTTTAAAATGGAAAGCTGGAACAGTTCCATTTATTATCGTAAAGCTGGGAAATCTCTCTTGATTTTTTTCTTCCTAAACGAAATTTCCAACATCGACATTCAAAAATTCTGTTTCACAAAATCCAATTTGTAATCTACGCTAGCTTACCTTGGAACTTATAAGGCGTTTTGTCTTTATTTGCTTTGACATTTTCGTTTTCAAGGTTAGAAAAATATTTAAAATATTATGAAGACTGTGTATTTTGCTTATTAAGTGAACTTTAACGAAATAATTTATGGTTTCAATATAACATGTTGCAATATCTCAGCTCCAAGTTTGACCTATTTATTTTGACGTATTTGGTAAGAAATCTAGTCACCGTCGCAGCTTGGCCTTGAAAGTAAAGTAAATATCCCACAGCTGGGCAAAAGTCTCCTCTCTTCGAAACATGTAGGTTTCTTCGAGAGGTTTTCTTTCACCTCGAACAAGAGATGAATATTATGCAAGAGGTAGCTAAAGTAATTTAATAATAACACAAATAAATTTATTAATAATATTAAGCCACATGATAGCTAAAAAAATGTAACCATAAAAGTTAAAGAAATTTAAACGTTCACGATTACAATTATAGATTCCTATGAAGTGTCAATGTTGGTGGTCGATATCACTCCGAATGACAAATAGGCAATTTGTTATGACAGCTCACTTCTGTCTATATTTAATAACATTTGCATTCCCAATGCGACTCCAAATCGTGACATTATATGCATTTTATATCCCACGTAATATGACACTCACAGTTTTAATAATTAAGCGTGGTTTCATATAGGCATAACCACACGTTTCAACTTTTTGTTTAAATTTATATTAAAGAATTTGACAAATAGCTTTGACGAAACAAGCCGCTAGGCAATTATTGTATACAGCAAAAAAAACCGCCGCTTTTGCTTTCATGATATAAGCTGTGTTTTAATTTCAGTAAGCCTCTGGCTGTTCAGCCATTTTTATGTACTTAATCGTAACAAACGTGCAAGTCAAAATTATGGATGTTTGACATCTTTTGGCGGATTCAAAGTGAGACCGAGTCGTATGCCGTAACGACAAACGGTATAAAGCTCTTTGATGCCGTCATGCCCGTTTCCGGCGCCGCTTCCTACTTTCTAGTATGCGTAGCGCGTATATTTTGTTTCTATATATTTCTATATATTATTATTATTATTTTAAGAAAATCTATGTTTTTATTTTATTTTAATCTATATTTATTTATTGGTTTTCTTTAATTATAAATTATTTTAATAAACATAAATTTCTATGTTTCATTTAAATGATTGGGATCATCTAGATTGTATCAACGTGTGTATAATAATTGTTAAAAGCGTGTATTTTAATATAATTTATTCAAAACACGCAAAACACTTCGGGCAATGTGTTCTAAAAAATATTAAAAAAACTAAAGTTTATATATGATGAAGTTTTAACAATTCCTACCTTATAAACAAATGAATGTATGAATTAGTATTATTATTATAGTATTATTCTTAACAACCGAAATTTTAGCAATAGAACAATTGTTATATTACAAGGGAACGTTATATGTACTATATGTACCGGTCTGATGTGGTCAATCTTACGTCAACGTTTATTTACCGACTCGAGGACAATGGTTCGTTCAGCGATTATTATATTTACTTCAATTCCCTGTTTTGTACTCGTGTTCAATTCATATTGTTTCTATGAATCAACAGTGACTTAATGCATATTTATATTTGAAACGTAATTTCAATGCATTATGTCATAACGACGAATAAATTATCCTCGGCACATAGTCGGCTCGGATGTTACATATAACTATTCGACGCGTCTTTATTTACATGGATATTGATTGATCACATAGTATCATTAGTATTTTAGGTATATATGTATCTTTTGATATGGGAATAAATATTTAAGTATCTAATCTTTTAAACACTTCTAAGAAGCTTATAAATTAAATGATGACGCGATGTTTCAATTAAAATTACAGTATTTAAAGTGATGTCTTAACCAATTTCGGCCACGCGACATACTATATTGCGCAAGCGTGTGCGCACCCATAACACCCAAAAGTGCACTCTTATATATACGACGACTGGAGAGAGCTTAGGCAAAGGACCAATGACTTAAGGTGCTTTCATGGCACGAGAGTGTAAACTGCCAATATCCAAACTTCGGGCTGCTATTAAGAATTTCTCGACACAAAAACCTGATAACTTTATAATGACCTGCGGGGTTTTTATTCAGAACCTCGGAATCTACGGCCTTATAAGGTAGCCAAGCTAGACCAACGAGACAGTCAACAACATAAACTTGTGCGAATTAAGTAATACTTCTTTGCGTGACTTTCTTGAGATTTCACGAACAATATTATTTATATTGTTTAATTATTATTGACACTTATCTGATTCACATATTATATTTAATCATTTGTAGACGTTAATGAATTTATGTCGTTATTTCTTAAAACAAAAACTTTTTTTATTTTTGTTAAATGAACATAAATTGGTAAGGAAGGCGTAGGTGTTTGTAATGAAATCATCATCATCATCTGAAGAAGTGGTCATGGTTATCTGAAGAAATAGTTTATCGTGTGGTAATATGATATCAAATAGTGTATAAGATTTTCTCAGAAGTAAATTGCATCGCAAACTTATAAAGATTTCTATTTCTGCGCAATTCGTAGAAGACGAGACGAGGTTTAAAAATATTTGAAAACAGCATAAAAAAGTTTATTTGATCGATAATGTAATCTACATTGCAAATTAAATACAAAAAAAAAAAAAAACTTTATATAAGCAGGCGCCTGAAATCTCTTTTGTAAAGCCACCATCGATTCCGAGGGTAGATGCTACATAGAAGAGTCATTATTTCGATATTTTTTCTTAAGCATTCATTAATTCAAACAAAAACTAATTTCACTTTATCACTTGGCATAATATTTTATTGATTTTATTATTTTTCTTTTTGAAAGGCATGCGAGCAAAAGGGTATCATGTTACATTTGATGATAGAATAGTCGATGAGTGGGTGAATACCACCCAAACAGTCACAAAGTGCACCGAATAAAATTTTATCTTCTCAAGTAGCAAATGTATGAAATAACCTACGAGTTTTATTAAAAAATCGAAAACTTTACCGGGAACGATCATTGACTTGAACGGAGTTGGAAGCTTAGTGTTAATAAAAAGTAATATGGAATAATATGGTACTAATGATCGAGCATATCGCTATTGTTCAACTACACAACCGCTAAACAACGTTAATTAGTAAGGAGGATAATTTACATTAATGATAAAAAAGAAATGGTTTTTATAGGTTACTTCTCATATTTAGTTTTCAAAATATATTATATATCAGCTTAGCAATTTGTAAAATTGTAAGTTAAACTAAGATCTTATTAATGTTCCTATTCTTTTCGACTTAGCTTTAAGCAATCTTAAGCTAAGCACCAGATGGGTGACGTCAGCAAATTAACAGAGACTATACACAGTCAATACAACCTACGGATTTCGCACCGCTAGGCGTCTAGTTTATCGTTAAGCTATTGAGGCTAAAATATGTTTTTTATAATAAAAAATATAAATGACATTGATTACTTAGCTGTATTATATCAGTATAAAGCACATATCGCACAATTTTTTTTTATATGCAGACACGTCATCACATAGATTTATATCAACATTATTTACTTCCTCTTATCCAATGATATTTGGTGTCGCTGCAACAGTGTATGAAAATAATATACATTTAGTATATATAACATATAGTAATAGAATGATAGCAGCGTCCCGCCTGACCCCAATCCACTTTAGAAATGCTTTTTCTGTTGAATTGTTTCCACGTCACCACACCGGCAAGTTGAAGCACTTATGTACGTGCTCGTTTAATATATGCGCTTAACAAATATTTTCTTAGCCAGCTCTTACGACCCCCTACGGGTCGATCTATTCTATACGGTTTGACTCTATTCCAATCCGTTTAAAACATCTGACTTCATTTTTATACGAGTATACCTAAGTAATTGTCTATATGTTACATTGTCATGACTAAGCTTTTAAATTAAGGAAAGAGACAGATAGCTGAAAGATAGAATTCCATATAAACGAATTAGCGAATAAGAACTAGTTTAGTGATATATAAGTACTTATGAACATACACAAGACATCACAGTAAAATACACTTATTATACACGACACGGTTGGCCCAATTGTCGAATTATAAACATAATTCATACTAAGCACGTAAGGCCTTGACCAAAATTTCTTTCATCTCTTCTTTTAGAAAGACGTTCTTATAGTAAAACACCTCGAAGGCTTATAACACAATGTATATAATAGAATAAGACCTACACATGTCTTTCGCGTGAATCAATACCATACTCTTTGTGATATATTATGTATTGTAATAAAAGTATTACATGTAATGAAATACTCAAGCAAAAATGTTACACGAACCAACATATAAATGGTGACTAGTTGAAAACCCCTTAATTTTTTAAAAGTCAATAAAAATATATCAGTGTAGTTTTTTTTTTAATTTGTTTTCAATGCTGGCTATAATTTCTGTAAATTCTGTAAAGAAACAAATCCCATTTACTCTCAGCGACTTTCTGACATCTTGCAGGTGGATTTCCGATACAAGCTGGCTTACCGCGTCCATTCCTTTGGGGATATGTTCTAGACTTTAATTTAAAACTTTCCTATTTTTGTACGAAGGATATCGGAACTTAGGAATAACGTGAGCATGAATGGGACGAATAAAATTACGCCTGAGCTCTGGATTTCGGAATAAAATCACTTTCGGAATATTAGACTTCATAAGGTTTAGTCATAATTGAAATATGTCGAGGCTTATCGAACATCGACTTAGTCAACTATTATATGTGAACTATTTTGGTGGTAGGGCTCTGTGCTCTCTCAAATTCTAATTTAAAACAGCATTATCATCATCATCATTATCATTGTATTTCGATTTGAAGAGTGAGCCATTGTAAATACAGGTAAAAGTGATATAACATATTAGTTCCCAAGATAGCCGCATTTACGATGTAAAAGGGAGAGATGGTTACTATTTTTATGGTGCCAATCCGAATGGGCGATCGTGTTATTTGGATATTTGTCAGTTTATTTTGTGTAAAAAAAACTATTTTGCCAGTTGTGTTCATTCACATTTATAGAACGTGATGTTGGACGGGTTGTTTAAAACTGTTATAGTAAATCTTGAAAACAAGCAATAAAAGCAACGAGTGATTCATCATACGAATAATGTGAAAATACAAACACCCACGTTTCGTATGGTGAAATCTAAATAGTATTAAAACTTTTACGAACTATTACTCTGGGGTCAAGTGATCTTTTATAAGTTGTGACGCATAATCTGTATTGGGAAATTGATAAAAAAACTCGCATTTTGGTAAACATTATATATAATGACGTAATTTACATGATTAGCAAAATGAGATTTGATTAAGAATATGTTTTTGTCTTTTATACTAGTGAAATACTAGACGAAAAATAAGCATTAGCAAGTTCAGAAGTATTAAATATACAATTAATATTATTCACTGTCCGCCCCGTGCTTATGGGCATCATAGTCTTCCCAAAACACGTCGAAAATTCCTCGATAAATAACGTAAGGGGGACACTATACTTTAAGCGCTTATTATTTATTATTTAGTTGTATAAAATATCCGTATCATAATTATCAATATGGCCTTTATCTTACTTCAATAGATAGATTTGCTTATATACACTGGGAACAAACAAAGCATTCAGGTTTAAATATACATAATTGATATTACGACAACAAAAAGAGACTTTTAAAATGTTGGAATTCGAAAGACAATATTACTCTCAAAGGTCAAGTTTCCTTAAAAAGAAGTTCATTTTAATTTATAATTCCTGTTGATGTACAACGAAATACGACATCGCAGTTTTTACTGTAAAACGCGACCTTCGAGCTCATTCAAATGAGACCATGATAAATTGTAAATCGAGTAATATATTGCGTTTTATCAAAAATATAGGACATTTTATTCGCAACATAACATTTATCTATACATCCGATAAAACTGTTACGCAAAACAGTTGGTCTCTATATAAAAAAGTTTTTTACAGTTTTTGAAACGCTGACTTGCCACTGTCAAATAAACTTACTTTAATCTAAATTATAATTGGTCGATGGCAGCCGATGACGTAATAGGTGACCAATGAGCGATCAGCATTTAGCGAGATTAGTAAATTTGAGTTTTGCAAGCATTTCAGAAAGTTGACGTTTGTCTCAACATTTTTGATTTAATTTTTGTAAGAATTACAACGTTTTATATCTTAGGTATTTTAAGGGAACGTAAACGGTTCCTGGAAGACTTATAAGACTAATATCTTTAAAATTATTTGAAAACACTACTAAACAAAAATCAAGAATATGTATTCATGTTTATGAATATTGTAAATAACGTTCTTAGGGATATTATTTAATCGATTACATTACAATAATAGACGATGCTGATCTATATGTATACACTTTATGGTCGAATTTTGTGTCAATCTATTTACAACATTTCTTTATTGATTACTTTCGTCGTATTTGAAAATGTAATACATGCGCCAGTGATAATAGAAATAACATTGGAAGGACTTGAATTAAACTACGTCTTAGGAATCGAACGCACCTGCGCGTCTAAGTGAAACGAAAGCTTACCTGAATCGGAATTATCTCTTACGGCCACGTCTGTGCGACTAAGCGAGATCACTAAAATGAAGACTTTGCAGGCGCTTGGTCATATGTGACACTAGCTTTACAGATGATTCCAGTGGTATATGGCCTTGTATTATTTATGTCAAGGGAGATGTGAAAGCAATAAAACATAAAAAACAAAAACGGACGTTTCGAAGAAAACAACTAAAGTAAAACAACATTCGCAGCAACATCTGTTAAGTATAAAGGTTGAACTTGAATTCGAACACGTGACATACTTTAAGAAATACAATACGTATAATATTTAGGATAAATACAATATTAGTGTGTACTTCATGAATATTGAAGCTGATAACGAAGTAGCTCTGAAATGTTGATCTGATTTGAAAGGTGAGTGAGTCAGCGTAATTACAGGCATATGCGATATAAAATCTTAGCTCTCAATGGCAAAGTATGGATGGAGTAAGCAATGCCAAGTCATGTAAGGCAAATGCATAGCAATGTAAAATTTTGGCATATCTTATTTTATCTGCCTGTATGTCTAACATAATTATAAGACATTTATTATAGTGATAAATGTGATATTCCAGGTCAGAGTACATTTAATAAAAAATATATTTACAAAAATCAACACAATCAAATTATACTTAAAATTATGTTATTGTATATAGACATCGTTTTAATGATAATGTCACTATAAAGATAAAAATCTTTTTTTAATAAGATGTTATAATTAATTTAAAAAAGTTAAAAATAATTTTAGTGCTGTAAATAAATATGATATCCCAATGTAGATAAGATATATCGGTTGCGAAAGTTCTCCAAATTAAAATAAACTCATTAAAATGTCTTCAAAGTCCATAAATGATCTATCCGATTTCATGAATTGAAAATAAAATTTTATGTTATAAACAACAGAAATACAGAATTACCTCAGAAACTACCTTAAAAGAATATGCAATGAATCATCCAAGTTGGTGGAAACATTGCCGTGAATTAAATAACCATACAACGAAAAAATAGACGCCACATACTTAACAATCCTTCTTTCGAAGTTGGTTATAAACCGATATCTGTGTAATATAACGTCCTATAGGCCATGAAGGATTAAACGAATTTATCGGAGCATGTGTCTCCGTGTTCGGGTTTATGGAAAAATACTCAATAGGGTTTAATCCTATTTATGTTATAGGTCAATCCTCAAAAAGGTTTTCAATATATTTGTTTTTTTCAGCTTATCGCCAGCCACTGCTGGACGATAGTCTCCTCCATAGAACGCCAACCATCCCGATCTTGGGCAGCCCGCATCCATCCCGTACCTGTCATCTTTTTCAAATCATTGGTCTATTTACATATGTATAAATAGACAAAGATATAGAGAGAAAACGGTGTCAGAAATCTCAGAAAGTGATATGCGACATTGACCATAAAAATCATAACATTTCTAGAACACCCGCATCAAAATAGTATATCACCATAAGTCGGTTGTCAACATTTCTCGGATGAGTAATGAAGTGAGCTCTTACCGAATAGCACTGCACCATTTTCTCCTGTATTTGTCAACCGATTTTCATTTTATTTTTGTGGTAGCAAAAGCTAATAGACGGACTTTAGGATTATCAATAAAAAAATAAGGGTAAAAAACTATGTGTGAAACATGCAAAATGTTGTGTTTTGTTCTCTTCAAATTTGCAATACCGATTAATGAGAAATTTCGACCACTAAGCGAACAAACGCCAGTATATTATAAATAACTATAAGACTAGAATTAAATTTCAATTCGTAAATTTGATGTTTGAAAGAACATCATTAAGTGCCTTTTCTTAATTTGCAAAGTTTTTTAGATTTGAAAGTCAATCTTGCAAGCTTTATTATAACCACTTCCTCTTATCTTTCGGAGTTGAAATTCTACATGTCGGTTCAGATCCGATGATAATCCATTTTATGGTAATACTAACCTGATCTATATCCAGTATTGAATCCAGGCAAAGAAAATCCATAACATTAAAAAAAAATAGAGAAAAGCATTTCTAGTTACCCGACATATTGACATACAGAAATATTAGAAATACAATTTCAAATAATATATCAAAAGCATTGTTTCCAATTACTGAATATTATCCCTATTCAACTAAACGTAAAGCTTCTGGCAAGTTTCAGCAGAAAACAGAAACGAGCTGCCGAGCTATTGAGGTTTCAATTAGTGTAACTAACTTTTATAATACAGAAACTTTTGCTATGCTCAATCGTTGTTTTTAATTACTTCATATAAATATAAAATACGTCTACAATAACTACTACTAAACGAGGAATCTTTTTGTAATGCGTAACTGAAAAAATTATACCAGGAGTGCAACGCGTTTTAAAGATTTTACTATATAATGTTATTATAGAAGAAGATGCTATTCGCAGTTTCACCCAGTTTAAATTTAGACTATTGATCAGAGAACCGAACCGGGAATTTCATGTTATTTTCAATAATATATGTATATCATAAGACTAAACGAATTACCTAATATTAATATTTATATGAAAACAATACAAAAACAAGTGAAGTTTTAAAGAAAAATTAGTAACAAACATTTAAATTATACAATTAATATTTTAATTACTAATCTATACAATATAAACACAACATAATACACACGATATTACATATATTATAAATTGTTTTACGTTTTACTATCGCATTACACATATATATTTATAAATATATTTTATTGTACATTCATTAATACTATGATATAAGCCCGATTTGAAATTGTAAGGGTAAACTAATCATGAAACGATAAAAACAATAATGTCATCCTTGTCATGAACGAAGTAAATTCATTAATTACAATTCAGAGTGCATTCATTCGATGACGTAATGTAAAAAATACATTAGTTCACATCACATGTGTTTTGAGATAACCTTTGAACTGTAGGCCCGGCTTTTGGAACAAGACTTGATTGTTATGTAGCCCAATTTAAAGCTTTTGACGGTATCGTTATATCAATGTTTTAATTAAGAACTTTCTTATTCTTAGTATTTTTATTATTGTGATTACTATCTTCATTAGAGAGCTTTCGTCACATGTATGGTTAATATAATAGCATACAAACATTTTATAAATAGAAGTAATTATTTTATTTTATTTTATTTTATTTTATTAAATAGGAAGCCAACGCTGTATACAGTTTTGTTTCTTATTCTAGACTACAATTATTAAATAACTTAAATATAAAAATTGTATACCTCACTTATAGGCTAACTTAACATGCGTAGGAATAAAAAAAAGTACATTCTTTGTTATAAAACTTAAAATAGAACTAAACTACGTAAGCAAACAAAAAAAAAAAAGGAAAGAGGAATTAACAAAACAACACAAAACATGCAAAAATAATAACAAAACAAAAAAAAAAGAATTAAACGTCGTTATAAAATTTGACAATTAAATGAATTAATGTAAATAAAAAAAATTAATGAACTTACTACGTCTACTACTACTTGGTCTTGCGTCTTAGAATTAAATAAATGAAGGTTAACGCTAAGTGGTTAGATGCTTTTTAATTTGTCTTTTAAAGCGTAAAGTAGATTGTTGAAAAATATCTAGGCCAGCTTTTTTGAAGATATTATTATATGCAATAACCATTCTGTTAATAGGTGCAGCCCTGCCCAGGTTACTTTTCGTAAACGCTTGACTAAAGGTTTGCTTATTTTTAATGAAACTTCTAGCGTTATACCTTGGTACTGCCAATTTAACTCTGCTTAACAAATTTGGACAATCAATACCTCCATTTACAATACTATGCAAAAAACATAAATCCATTAAGTCTCTACGATTAGATAGTGAAAGAGCTTTATATAACTTTAGCTGTTCTTTGTAACGCTCATTCTGTTTGAAAACATTGTCTTTGTAAGCCAGGTGACGTAAGAATTTTTTTTGTATTCTTTCAATTCTATCTTTATGTAATTGATAGTGAGGACTCCATGCGACCGAACAATATTCAAGTCTGCTTCTAATCATTGTGTTAAACAGTGTTATTTTGGTTGACGACCTTTTAAATTCTTTTGACGCTCTTAAAATAAATCCTAATAGTTTGAGTGATTTTTTAATTATATTATCTACATGTGATATAAAACTTAACTTATGATCCAGAATAATCCCAAGATCGCGTATTTGATTGACTTTCTTTAAGACATTACCTTTAATACTGTAATCAAAATTTAAGTTTTTTATCTTTCTACTGAAGGTTATACTGTAACATTTTAAATAATTTAATTTTAAATGATTATGATCACACCATACCGAAAGCCTGTCTAGATCACTTTGGATATTCTTAGAATCATTGACATCATTTATTCTATTGTATATTTTAAGATCGTCAGCATATAATTGAAATTGACAGTGCTTGAAACACTCCACTATGTCATTTATAAAAATACCAAATAATATTGGCCCAAGAATAGAACCCTGTGGTACTCCTGAAGTCGCAGTAAATGTGTATGACTGGTAGCCTCCGATAACCACGTTCATTTTACGGCCCATCAAATACGATTCAAACCACCTTATAAGGTTACCATTGATACCGTATCCGCTAAGTTTTTCCAACAAAATGTAATGATCGACAACGTCAAACGCTTTGGCCAAATCAGTATAAATGCAGTCTATTTGTTCTGAATTGTCCATTGCCATTGATAAATCATCAACAATTACAGTCAAATTTGATATGGTGGATCGTTTTTTAAAAAAGCCATGTTGATTTTCTATCATTGCTGGCTTCATGTGCCATGTAATTACCGGAGAGATCAAAGATTCAAACACTTTTGAAAAAACTGACAATATACATATTGGCCTGTAATTTTTAATGTCTTTTATATCGCCACTTTTGAAAATAGGAACTACTCTTGCATTTTTCCATACACTTGGATATTCGCCAGCACACAGTGACTTATTAAATATTAGAAATAAAGGCTTTGCCAGTAAACAAGCACAATGTTTAACAAAAAAGGGTGGTATATTATCTGGGCCTGCCCCTTTATTTACATCAAGACATTTTAACTTTTTTATAATATTCTTTTCCAGAATATGTATACTGCCTAAATCGGAGATGGATATTGATTTTAAGTTTTTTGGTGACCGTGTGGTTGTTAAGTTGGCTGAAATGTACATATTAGAGAAATGTGTTGCAAATTGATTACAAATATCAGAACCGCTGTTGAACGAACAACCATTAAGAGTCATCACCGCAGGATAATCGCTTTTATTACTACGCAGATTTTTTAAGTATGAGTAAAAGTATTTTGGATTTTTTTTTATATTGTACTCCACCCTATCTAAATAATTTTTATAGTCTGTATTAATCAAAATTTCACATCTATTTCTTAAAAGCTTAAATTCAATTTCATCCATAGGATTATGATATTTTTTAAACATTATTCTATATTTATTTTTCTCCGCTAGTCTTTTTATTAAGTTTTTCGAATACCACACTGGATATGGCGCATTATTTTTTACTTTCTTCTTTGGAACACATTTCTGGATTATATTATGCAATTCAGTGTAAAAGATGTCGGCCATTTCATCTACGTTATTACACTCACTAAATAGAGCCTCCCACTGTAAGCCTGCAAGAAGCTCATTGATTATTTCGTAGTCAGCGTTTCTAAAGTTGTATTTAATTACTGAATTATTGACAAGCAACGATGTATTATGTTCTATGTCAAGATGAATCTCTAGAGGTGGATGAAATTTGTCGACCAGGCACGCGGAAAAGTCGCTTTGTTTTACTTCAACATTATTAGTCGTACTAAAAATGAGATCCAGTATGTTACCGTATGTATTATTTATGCAATTATACTGAGATAGAGTTGTTAACGCCATGAAATCATTAATAAGAGAAACTACTGAACCATTATTGCGTGGAATCATTTTACTATTGTTATGATCTTCACGCTGCCATTTTATTGAAGGAATATTAAAATCCCCGACTACCATAGTTGGTAATTGCTCGTTAATTATTATTCGTTCAACATTCTGCGTAAAACGTTCAAGTGTGTCATATTTAAGCGGTGATGGTATATATACTGCACATAGTGAAATAGTTTTCGAATCTAAATTTATATTAACCCAAATATCTTCACAGTTTGTTTCCCATGAATTAACCCTGTAACATTTATACTTTTTTGAGACCGCTATCAAAACTCCTCCACCATCCAGTTTTTTAGAATCACTTGACACACGATCTCGACGAAATACGTAATATCGGTCATCAAATAGCTCATTATCTGATATTCCGTCGTTAAGCCACGTCTCTGTGAAAACTATTACATCAAAATATGAGTTAAGCAGAGCAAGGTAAACGCTGTTTGTTTTGGTTCGTAATCCCCTAACATTCTGATAAAATAGCTTTAAATTATTAATCATTAAACAGTAATTATTATCTCACAATAAAATAATTGTAAAATAGTCTAAAAATTTTGAACAATATATATATACCTATACAAAAAAAAATAATAGAAAAATAACAATACAAGCAAAAATATATATATACAATAATGTTTTTATGTCAATGTAAGCAAGTGGTCCTTTGATTTCACCAATATAGCGTCACTAGATATTGTTTTTCGTAGGAATATGTTGCCGTTACGCGACCAGACAAAACGATACTGTTTTTGTTTTGCAAACATACGAGACGCAGCAAAGATATCTTTAGCTGTAGAAGATAAATGCTCTGAAATGTACACTGGCTTCTTCTCTCCAGCTATTCCGAGATGAGCTGTACTTAACTTGTCGTCTTTATTAGCTTTATTAAAATTAATCACTCCTGCCAAAAACTTGTCTCTAAGTAATGAAGAGCTAAATTTCACAATGACAGACCTAGGGCGTGGAGAGTTTTTATTTAATTTTGCTACGCGTGTGCATTTAACTACACTCCCTTCAGGTATATTGGTGCTTATTACTCTCCCAATTTGTTCTACTGTTTTGAGCAAGTTTTCGCCCCTGTGCTCCGGAATACAATGCAATTCAATATTGTTTGCTCTTGCCTCTTTATCTAATATGGTGATTGTATTTGCGTGACTGTTTACGATTTCTCTGAGTTCACTATTGGCTTTCTTCAATGATTGAACTTCCTTCTTCGCTTCTTCTAACTCTTGTTTTACTGTGTCGAAAAGACCCGATAAATATTCTATCGATGATTGTATGTTTTGCAAACCGCTCAGTTCCTCGCGAATTTTTTGCAATTCAACACTAACAGTTTGAGTGATAATTTCCTGCACTTCGTTCCTTATTTCTGACAGCCAATCACTGTTTGAAGCAATAGTTTCTTCGGTACTTTTAGTGGTATTAGCTATGCTACTTTCCAGTAATGTAGGGGGGTACTTATTTTTACAGATCGCGCAAATCCACTGTCCTCGTACAACGGGCGACTTGGTCCCAGGCTGAACGATACAATCGTAGTGGTACTTGGTCTGGCATTTAACGCAGTTAATTCTTTTTTGTGCAATTAGTACATTCAACTTGCAAACATTACACGTATTTGACATTTTAAGAAATATTTAAACTTTATTATAAATTAAAAAAGTACACGGTGCTGAGGTTTGAACCAAGACCACAATGTTGAGTTCTAGCGTGATTCCGATATCCGCTCCACTAGACCATTAATGAACTTGTAGGATCTTGTGAATATTTGGTAGTGTATCTTAAGGAGATCAATATTTTGTACGAACTTTAGCTGCAGTTATAATTTATGTGGGTACTTTTATTTCTACTACTTGCACTTTGGTATTTCAACACAGTTTTTAGATACTTTTTGTCCACAAAACTTCACAATATTGAAGAAATTAAAAATGTTTCTTCCATATGAACTTTGTTAAAAGAACACTGTCGTGTTGTCGTAGGTCATGAGCACATTGGATTTTAGAATTATTTGATAATATTTTTGTTTATAACGTCTGAATTCTTGAGAGTTTAGTTATAATTTTACACAGTTAGTTCACACTTTCCACTGGTAATAAGTTAATGTAACTTTTAAAGCCAGAATCGAAATTTAACCACAAAAATAATTAAAAAACAACGGAGCGCAATGTTTTGCGTGTCAATTACTGTCACAAGGTGTTGATATTATTGATAATTGTAGATTATATGATATATATAATTAATTTTATAATAACAATGCTTGTTTATTTATTTAGGTTTACTATAAATATTTTCCATTAGAACGAAATACTTAGACATTTATCAAGTACACAACATTAATAATTGCATATGCCCGGAAGTAAAAGCTTTTTGTATGTTTGATTATTTATTAATGTGCATTGTATGTCACATTCAGACAACACTGTATCGGTGACGGAAATAAAAAATTGGCGATGCAAGGCATACAAATGTGCTTCTTAATTCATTGAATATAAATTGTAATATTAAAAAGTTTGACAAGCGAAAAGAATTATTAAGTACAGTAATAAATTCAGTTACAAATATACTCGACCGTAGCTTAAAATGAAATAAATGAATCTATACATTGACTTTTCAAATAATGATTTGTTAATTTGTTTTTTTCTACCGAAAAAAGGAACATGCTTTTAAGATAATAAAAAACGAACGAACGAACATAAGCACAATAATAACACAGGTTACTAAATATAGCATTTAGTAATCTAATTTTGTTTTATAGTCTGATGACGGCAGATTTCCCTTTTTTTCTGTCTTTGATTTGATATAGAAAAAAAAATGTACGGTATTGTTCAACTAATCACCGGCATAAGAAGTTTAAAAGTAAAGCCGAGTTTCTTGGATTCCAGTTTAGTTTTGTAGGTCTTTTTTTCTCGTAGCGTTTATATAATGTGAACTTATAAATTTTGTTACTAATATAAACTTATATTATATAACTTTTAATACTATAACAATTGAATTTTATATCATTCAGCATAGCTAACGAGCCAAGAGGCTATCGGTTAAGTAAAGTTTTCATCGCCCTGAAGACATTTTAAGAAATATAAATTTTTCATTTAAAACCAATACATAAAAATCTATCACGATTCAAACCGAAACACTAGTGCACTCTCTATTCCCTCTTATAAAACAATGGGTCGGCAATCGAACACGAGCGGACAGTTCCGCCGCAAGACCAAAGGCTTAAATCCATGATTACTTCAATATTACATATATGCATATATATAGTTTTTTTATTTGGGAAAGTATACAGCCTAGAGTATGTGTTCAGGGTTTGACACAACTATTAAACTCCTGGTTATTTGGTCTATAAACATTAAATTACGTAAATTATTTTTAAGATTTAAGCCTTTATTCTAAAAAAGTAATACACACAACTAGGTTTGAGTGTAATTTTGATGCTCAATCGAGAAAACCCATTTTATTTCTGTTATGAAATAAACTAAAGCTACGCATATATTGTAACAAACGAATATTATTGTGGCTATAGAAAAGAAAACTATTTCGAACACGTGATGTATATGTACAGAATTCAATTGATTTGACATATATAAGTGTCATAAATAAAAGGTCAACATACATTTCGTTTTTAAATGTATTTCGCCTCCATTAATGCCTTTATTTCATAAGAACTCTTCTCGCGAGTACACTTGAAGCGTCGCCCATGTTAACCGTAATGAGAATTGGCGCCTGTAGACCGTACAAAAAGTTTTTATGACTTAAGTTCGGCCATATTCCCGTGATTAACATTTCTGCAGACACTTTAACTCGATTCAAAAATTCTATTCTTTTAAGTTATTCAATTTTATTTTTTTGATACATTCTGCCTGTATATGTCTCACTGGTGCGTTAATGCCACTTCTTTTAAGGAATAGCTTTGGAGCTTATTTCACCACGGTGCTCTAATGTGGAATGGTGGATACACATGTGGCAAAGTTATTAAACGACAGATGTAGGTTCCTCTTAATGATTGTCCTTAATCACCGAGCCCAAAATGAATGACCATGGTCTAACCACTGAACCATGTCGACTCTCATTTCATTTATCAAAGCCTAGTTAAAAATTATTTTTAATAAATTAATATACATTTTTGCAATTAGTTCATAGAGTTAAAGACGTAAAAACACTTACAAACTAAGATGATAAGTGTAAAACTGCATTTTCTACACTAATCGCCGCTTTAATAGCGCAAGTAGGTCAAAGTAGGGCATCACGAACGTTATATTTAAACTTGTTAAGGCTTAATTAAAATAATGCAATGAAATCTGTACATCATCATCAACTTTTAAATTAAGATTCAATGAGGAAATTGTATTCTTGCCACCCTCTTGCCACTGTTTTTCACGCTTTTTGACTTTATATAAGGTCGCAGATCCCGAAGTCCTAGATTCAAACACCATGTCGAGCCGATAAAAAGTTATTGAATTTTTCTGTCCACAATTCTCAGTAGCAGACCGAAGTCTAGAAGGTAGAATTTTATCCACTCCCATGCCTCGGAAAGCGCGTAAACCCGTCGGTTTTGCGCCTGAACTCTTTCCAGTCGTGTCGGATTGCCGTCACATCGGATTATGAGTGAGGGAATAGAGAACGAACCTGTGTTTGTGCACACACTTAACCACTCACCTGAAATTGCCCGCTAGTCGAAATTGGTGAGGAAGACATCATCATCATCTCGCTCATGTTTTGTACTTGTTCTTTTAAAGCAAAGAAATTTACTCCCATTCGTTATTTCTTATAAAAATATATTATCTTGTTTTATAACGAGAAGACTAATGAGACAATTTGTAGCAAATAACATTATACTTATCACTATAAATATAAACAAAGTAGCTTAAACAATTGCGTAATAAACGTCTTGTAATACATTTTATTATGTATTATTAAGCAGAAGAAAATATAGCTTAACTCAAATTACATTTAAACTTCGTCACAGAAAATATGACTACAATACAATCTTATAAAACATAATCTGATAGAACCAATAACTATTTCTTATAAACGAATGTTTCTCTTCTTTGCATAAAAAGTAGTGTAGTGAAAATTCAATAACGCATGATTTAATTAAAAATTCAGCAAATATTATGTACGAAATTCTCCATATTTAATAGATAATAAATATTTGATTTTATTTAACATGAGGCAAAACAGTCTAATATAGTCTTAAAAAAATAATTTTGACGCATTTCTAATTCTTGAGACGAAAAATAAACCAGCTTGCTTGTCAGAAAAGCCAATAAGTTGGAGTGTTGAATCTTTTATTATTTCTCAACAATATATCACAAAGGTCGAATAAAATAAATGAATAATAGTAGTTGTTTTTTTTTTGTATAAAAACGACCTACATATGTGTCATAAATTCTAAAGCGTATTAGGGAATGTTACGAAACAACAACAACGAATGATCGTAAACGTCTATCATCGTAACTCAAGAGTGATCACTAAACCTGAAGTGATGAAGCGAATATGTTAAAATTCACACCCACAAACTCACAATTCGGACCTTAAATTAAAATAAATACAATATAATAGCATTATATAAGTGAAACTCTTGGTACAAATATTGCTTCAGAAATTAAATGGCCCAGAGGCTAAAATACGTGAATCTTACCTTAAGATAACAGGTTTAATCCCGGCACCAAGCACCACTTTAATTTCCATGTGCTTAATATGTGTTCATAATCTATCGCAGGCTGGATAGATAAGGAAAACAAAGTAAAGAAACCTGCTTTGTCTAATGAAATTTAACCAAAACCGCTAGGATAAAATTTGCAACAGAAATTCCTTATGAAGAAAGGAATTTAGAAATGATTTTTCAAAATTAATCTCCTAAGACACGTACATAGTTATTTTTCCACCAATTAAACAAACAATTATTAAAATAGCACAATAATATATACAAATTATATCGGCACTGCATTAGTGATATACTAAACATAGAAATAACTTAATATCTTTAGTAACATAATTACTTAAAACAAATCTTTATCAAATTTAATCTAATATTTATATCTGTTGACTAGTTACTGATGCCCTAATTAATGTTGTCACAGCAAACTCCAAATCCAGCCGCAGTCACTAATAATCATGTGCAGAATCGTAAAATTTGACTGACGTAATTTAGGGTTTATGAGTGAACGAAACAGGTCACTGGGATAGCTGTAAAGTGTTTCCAACTATAAAGCCATTACAGTTACCAACAGTTAACAGTTTATAAGTGACTATATTATCAGTTGAATAAAATCAACTGTAAAAAATATATAGTTATATATAACGGTCTGTAAGTCTCCCACTACTGGACTACGGCCTCCTCTCGTTATGAGGAACAGGTTTTTAGAGCTTAATTCACCACGCTAATGTGTTGGTGATAAACCTTCATCTTCTTTTTCTGTGATCAACCTTCATATAACGAAAAAATCTGCACATGATATTTCAGTCCGATAACATTAGGAAACGAAAATCCTACGATGACGCAAATGCTTCTTCTGTGAAAAACAAAAAAATATCTAAGAAGCTTAACAGTGTTCCAATTCTGGTTGACGAGCGCTCATATCGTAAAGATATTTCAGTAAATGCGGGATTCTATTCAATGTACTTTTGTGGTAACAGAGCAAAAATAAAATACAACATGAAAAGGATTGATACAGGTCAAGAATGAACGAGGGAGATTTAGAATAAAAAGAAATCCAAAATGTGTCATAACTCTAACTAGAAAAAGCTACTCATTTTTTTGGTAAAAATATTTCTTTATTTATTATGATCTGTATTAAATTCAACTGACACTGAAACTGTAAGAGGAATTGTTCCGAAAGAGGTTATAATGGTATATTCGTTACATATTTTTAGTGCATTGTGCACTGGTTAATGTTCTGTAAGCTGTTTCATACCGAGAACGAAAATAGGTCAAAAAGACGATTTATAATAACAAACGAAGGGGCTGGTGGTGAAATTGTTAAACGTATAAATGAAATAGTACTATCGCCGCGGTATCTGATATTATCTATTAAACCTTTGCCAAGATTTTTGTTTCCACCGATTTCTTCAACTTTTACATATATTAATCAAATTAATTATAAACTTAAATTAGAACTGTAATAGTAATTAGCAGTTTTCAGTCCTGAAGATGAATCCCCCATTAATTTCCTCATGGGTGTAAATTAATTACCCCTGAATTAATATATAAAAAAATATCAGATAATTAAAAAAAGCTTTAATCATTTAATATAACAACGCAATCACATTATGCTATTTTTAACCATTAGTATGCTCTGTTTTATAATGTTCAAATAAATTATTGAATTAATACTTCGAGTGTTTCTTACTATTTATAGGCATTTTTTATTCTATCTAATTATGAATGTTTTTTCAATCAAATTCTATCACAATCAAACATGAAATTCTTTAGGTATACCTTTCTCCTATATTCTCCGTCGTTTTCCACAATATCCCATATCAAACATGCAGGAGGTATCCAACGAGCAATAGACTGACAGTGATCGTCGATCGCGGTTCGGGTGAATATAATTCAAAATCACAGCCGGATATTGAAGAACGTGATCGCCGAACCAAACCTAACCAACAGCTATTTCCAATAATGGTCTAACAGTTGAATTCAATGCAGTAGAGCGCAAACATTGCTAGAAGTTTCGGTGTCATCATCAATCTTAATCATTAATTGTACCCATAAGAGATGATTAAATGATATCGTAATGACTCACATGACCCCATACCCTATCGAGTCGTTTTCATTTAATTTTAACTTATCGTCAGTGTTACGAATTCTGTGAACCGCATTATATCCGTAGTTTATCACGACAGTTAACGCACGGTTTTAACATGTTGCGCACATCTTGTTGGTATTTATTTATGTTCGAACATTGTTTATATCTTAGCTAACACTCTGTCGCAATTGCTTTAGACGTATCCTAAATTCATAACGAGATGACCTTCATTTCAGTATTGTACACGTAATTCTTAAGGAAATTTATTATTTCTTTCTTTTATTAAAGAATATACGTTGTGGTTATTGGTTTATTACTTGATAATATTGCTGCATGAAATAATTATGTAAAGAATTATAGTATAATCATTAAAACGAAAAATTTGAAAGCGTTTTGATTTAAAAAATAAACAACTATGCTCTCACTAACACTTATGAGTCATCTTTTTACGAAATAAATTTAAGATACCATCAGATCGGACTGTAAATTATAACAACTGAAAAAAAACACAGTAATTCTTTTAATGAATGTACATATAATAAACAATTAAATATATGTCTTGTATGAAAATCAACAAATACCTACTCACCGATAATTTTTACATTTTAACGAAACAAAGGTATGATCTTCCCTTATAATCATTTCTATCAATATGAATACTAGAACTTGCACCCCTAAGTTACATTTTGAGGATTTTTTTTTATATTATAATGTATCATTTGTTATTGGCATAAGATTCGCTTTCTTTCCGGTACTTCTCGGTAGAATCCACATTCCGAATCGGTAGCGCTTAATGATTCAAAAGAAATTGTAAATGTTTGTATAAATGAAAATATTTTTATTTGATTTGATTTAAGCTTTTAATATAACTCTTTTATTTTACTAAATCATAACATTAAAGAAAAAATAAAGTAATTTAAACATCAAGTCAATTAATATTGAGGCTTGTGACACTAGTTTTATTTAATATTATATTTACAGAATAATAATATTATATTTGTTACAATATTATAGTAATAAGATACAGAAAACTTATGAGATAAAGTTATTTTTGCGGTACATTTCAATCCTTAAGAAGATACATCTTTTGGAATATCTTTATACACATAATACGTTAAGAGGGTACGCGGTAGCTTAAAGTTACTACAAGTTTCGTCAAAGTTTTAAGGCTTATGTTGTAACTTTGCAGACTTTTAAGTGGTTCCATGATATATACTATTACATATCTGGATAACTCGTCCAGTACATAACACAGTATGATTTTAATAATTAAAGCATTATTTGTTTTTAAAAGCATATTGATATTTAAAATATCTTCTTCGACCTTCGAGAAGGAATTATAAAAGCTTAACTCAAAAGAATGCCTCTTGATTGACCTGCTATTTCCAAAACGTTTTCCGTAGTTTTTACGTTTTAACGTAGTTTCGATTCTCTCAATTAACAATATAATATTGTGATCTTGAAAAATATTTGTAAGAAAACCAAGTAGTCGTATTCTTTTCCTGTCTACACTTAAAAACAAATCACTATTACATTATACAATAACTTCAGTTAATATACGCATCACATCACTTCGGATGTGTTTCGAAATATCTCTCCAAAATATAAGAGTCTCGACCCCAAGATATTTATGATCTATAAAAACGTCCATTCGACAGCGTTTATTGCCGAAAGGGTATCGCCCGAGCTACCTTACAAGCAGTTTGTTCGAATTAATAGTACAATATCAGTAAATTTTGTCAGAACAGCCCAAACAAATTTTGCGCGGTATGGAAAACGAAATAAAAAAAATACCTATACCTTAGATTTCTCATTGTCACGTTTCGACGATAAAATCATTATAAAGATTTGTGTTACAATTTATATTTGTATCATTAATTTCCTTTTGTAAAGAAATTTAAAATTATTAACGACAACGTATCTCTCTGATATAGGAATATAAAATATCACAAGCTTCCTGCGTCGGCCGGTCTGTTAAAAAGATTGACACGCTAAACAAACATTTGTCTCATCGGAATGGAGATAAGGAAGTTAAATTGTTCCGACACGGTTCTCGGCATTCGTTCTCCTTATATTTAAAATAGTTAACGTATTACTACGTAATTATAAAAATAATAATAACTATATAACCAGAATAGATTATTCTATTACTGCACAAATACTAGTATTGTGCAATATGTGTATGTTGTATGATGACGTCATATAGTGCAATTGGGAAAAAAACTATGCATAATTATAACATACATAATATTAACTACGCCGGAATTGGGCAATAATTTTATCAGCGTTAAAATTTAAATCCTTCCATATTTTATAATAATGCATTTTCTCTGCTCCGGACGTTAGGAGTTACAATGGACTCCGTAATTAAGACTCAGTCTTAATACTCTTAATTAAATATCTTTATCATAAACACTATGGTACTCTTGCTTTTATCAACTTGAAAGTTGTTAATCGAAAACGTTTATTCGTTTATAAACTATTTAATTATAACTTCATTTATAATTACATTTTAAATATAAACGACAAATAGAAATATGAGACAATTATCGAATTATTTTCATTTGTTCTTTCACATTATTTTTACATGTTTGATCGCATTTTTTTAAGCTGAATCGACCTTGAAATACCAGGAAGAAAGCGACGTTGGCTATAATAATTATAATATTTAAAGGATACACGCATCGAACACAATTCACTAAAAATACGAACAGAGAGTGATTAATTTGTAAATAAGCAAATATTATACTTAGCTTTGTTTTTAAATTCCATTACCAACATATAATTTCAACTCGACAGTGACAACACCAAGTACCTCGTTAACTGTGAGATTGTGACAAAAGCAAAAATGTTGACCTAAAAGTCTAGAAACAAGACCGACTGACAACTTTACACTTAAAATGAATTTAAAAATGTTATTATCAATCAAAGTTGTCCATAAAGGTTCTATGCTGGTGGAAATGTGTGATGAAATTTCGAAACTCTATATTAAAATTTCTAACGTCCCCGATTATATCAATTATCGGGGCGTAGATTATTCCTGCCTTCAGTAATACGCTTCCAGCGTAAATATTGTTTTTGCAATATAGTTTTTACAGTTCAGATATTAAAGATCAAAATAGTTCTATAAATATCGAGCACATACCTGAGTACAGCAAGGCGTAAAATTAAACACGTGATAAAATCGAGCATACGGAAGATATTGGACGTTCCAATTTCCTGCATTGAAATTCTTTCCTCTATTTGCGTGATGTTAGTAAAAATACACTAACAAACGGAAGAGTATATTAACTGGGACACTGCATGTAGGTCACTAAATCATGCAGCTTAAATTATATATAAATCTCAATATTAAGCTGTCGATAAGTTATGTGGGAAGTAAGGTCTTAATTCACAGCTGTGCACAGCTACATGCTCTGCATTTGAACTTCTACACTCAAGTGGTAGAATACATTTCGGAAAATCTGCAATAAGCATGCATACTAACTAAAATTATAAATACGAGTTAGTCTATTTGTTACTTTACCGCATTAACTGCTCAACCGATTATCATGAAATTTTGCATACACGTTTTCAGAGGGGTACAGAGAGCTACATTGGGTTCCTACCACCTGCCCCCTCACAAACAGGCGAGGCTACGGTCGGAAATAAGTCATTTATATTTGGAAGCCCATACAAATTATGTGTTTATGGCTTAGACATACTATTGGTGAACATAATTATACCACGAGCTCTAAACATTCTGCACTTACATAAAGTTGGACGAAGCGCAGCAGTAGGATATTCTCAGGTTGTTACTTTACTTTTTGTTATAAATATTAATCTTGATAGCTTTATAACTTTGCTAAGTGATTACTTAACTTATACAAGTATATACTTATAAGAGTGCTCTTCTAAATAACGAGAGCTTAGAACGATGTTATTTTATTGTACACTCACCGCTTTTGTAGTTTCTTAAATTATGATTAAAGTCAGATGAACTAAACTAATTATGAACGCTCATTGGTCACCTATTACGTCAGCAACAGCGACCGACCAATGACCATTCAGATTATATTCAAATTAGTTAATCTAACTTTGATCACTGTTTCAGAAATAAGGGTAAACATTTTAGTTAATATTGATTCTCAACACAAAATGTAACGTTTGTCTAACGTGAAATGGATTCTGCGAATTGTTACACACGACTATAAGCCTTAACTGGAATTGTTGCTATGTTTTGTTCTCATGTACTGTTTACTCGATGTTCGGAATTTTCAGAAAAATCTCATGTTTCTCACCAATACACAAGATAGAAATTGAAGTTTATCTAGACTCATTTTTGTGATATATACAATCTCCAGCAGTGGACGTTAATGTTTACATTTAAAGTAACATAACAGTTTTTATAAATTATATTGAAAATAAATACGAATTTCCTCAAAGGTCACAAAGCTTAATCAATTTAGTTAATCGTATGAATCGTAATAAATCTCTGTGGGACATTCATTGTTTTATTCGTCTTTTTGTTAGACAGGAAGACTAAGGTAAATAGATGCTTAAAACCATTCTCTCGGATTTAAAAGACCGTCGAAAGAAAAAATGTAACAAAATAAATAGACATTTTTGAAATTAGAATAAATGTAACCGTCCGCCCACCCTGAACTTGACTTTTTTAAATAAGATTGTTGATAGTGGTATAAATCTTACTATATCGAGCCCAGCAATGTATCCTCGCTTATGTTCAACATCTTCTCGATGCTTTTATTCAAATTCATCATTCATTCTATATTTTTATAACGGTAACAGCAACTTTTATGAATAGAAAAAAAATTTAAAAAGCATAATAGCTTATTAACAACTACAATTTTACATACAAAGTTTTCATGTATTTGAATGTATATATGTAATGTATGTGTATAGAATGTCTGTGCTGAAACATTCACCAACATTCCATTTAACATTATGGAAAAGTTCCATATTCTTATTTACTATTTTTTGCATGAATCCGGGAAATTATATTAGTTTGATTAACTATTTTTATCTACAAGATATCTTTGTTTCTTTTTTGTACTTTCTTGTATATACTACTATATATAGATTAGAAATTACATTGACGAATTATATATACTTTTTGAAATTATCACTTTCATCATTCTTGTCATCATAAAATTATGATTCTAAGTGGAAGATAGTTCGTCATTTTAGTCTGTGAACGTGACTGGAACGAATGAGATACCCAAAACGGTGCTACTTGACGTCTCAAGCATTCAAAGGGTCACACGGGATATGAACTATTGACCAAATGTTCGATTAAAGTCGTAAATTTCACCCTCAAATCCTTTGATAATAATATTGTAATATATATATTTACTACCTGAAAATGAAGTCGGCTCCTACGACACAGCATAAAGGCTGTTAATCACTTGAAATCTCGGCTAAAATTCCGTGAATAGTTTTGTACTATTAATATATATTGCTGAAACTACCTAACGCCCCGTAGATTGCGCGTATAATGAAGCTGAGCTTAGTGAATGTCTTACTAAGAGGATATTAAGTCTATTATAATTACCAAGTATCGTCGCTGTAACTTGAAACCGAAGTAATTACCAACTATCCTCGACGACTTTGTAAAGTTCTACACTACCTCAGGCTTTTTGTTTTTTTTTTTCTGTTGTCAAAGTTTCGAACATTTTTTTATATAAAAGGACAAAAGATTGATGATGGTTAGTTCTAGCAAGTTTCTTAAAAACTTCTTGATAAAGAAAACAATTTTATTTTTAGTGCGATATATTATTTGATTAACTTTACAATAATAATAATAATAATATATATTAAAATACACTTATATTTAGATCTTTATTAATTAATTAAGCATTTTTACTTGTTGATGAAAAATCTGTAAAGATTGTATATACAATTATTTTAATTTTAATTTGTCTAATCAATCAAATTTCCAAGCGAGGTCAGGCAAAGCGCGGCAAGACACACTAAATAGATAACCTATTCTATTCAATGAAAAAATACCTATTAAAATCGATTCACAATCGGCGAAGATATCGAGTAACATATACAATAACAAACAAGCGTAATTGATAACCTCCTTCTTTCGATTTGTACTTCAATTCGTGAGTCGGATAGAAATACATGAAAATACATGAAACGGAAATTCCCGAACAATAGTACAAAGGAAGTCAATGTTGAATGTCGCCATATAGTGTATTCGCAATATGTCAAACCCAGCAGACACCGCTGAATTTTCATGCGCTTAATTTATGCTTAAAATTTGTCTCTTCTTCGAAGGAAAACATCGTGAAGAAACCTGCATGTGTCTAATTTTACTGAAGTTCTGCCACATGTGTGGTGTCTCTGATGATAGGGCTTTGTGCAAGCTCGCCTGGGTAGGTACCACCCATTCATCAGATATTCTACCGCAAAACAACAGTACTTGGTATTGTTGTGTTCCGGTTTGAAGGGTGAGTGAGCCAGTGTAATTACAGGCACAAGGAACATAAAATCACAAGTCCCAAGGTTGGTGGCGCACTGTCGATGTAAGCGATGGTTAACATTGTTTATAGTGCCAATGTCTAAGGGCGTTGGCGACCACTTATCATCAAGTGGCCCTTATGCTCGTCCGCCTTCCTATTCTATAAAAAAAAACATTTGTATCTAGCCTCATTGGGGCAGCTTGTTAAATTAATAATCTCCATACATTCTCAAAAAAAGAGGAGTCCAGCAATGGGATATTTACACTGTTACTTAACCTTTTTTAATATTAAGCAGTACTATTTTACTCGTTGATTTTCATAATGTATTTATAAATTTAATTTTATACGATTATTAATTTAATTTATCTTATAAAACGACGATTCAAATGTGCTTGTGGTATTTATATGCGCTATTTGAAGAAAGTATTTTTTTAATAAACTATCTTACCTATCTTGAAACCAAAGTTGTAATTTATTCACCCTTCAAACCGCACAACGGAAAAACAAAAGATATTGCTATCATCATGAAATAGGTATAGGAGGCCAAAATAACAATATGTATGTAAGATTAATTTGGCTCCATGGCTTTTTTATGTGATTCGGTCAGGCTAATTCATAAAAACGAATGCATGATAAATTCCAGCAGTTCCATAACGGACACTTTTAATTAAAATTCTCTGCTGCGGTGCAATGAATGGATGTATTTAATTGCGTAATTCTTTTTAATTCTTATCGCGGTGGCACACTCATCCGCAGTTTTTTGTTTGTTTGTTTATACTGCATTTAAAATGCAGCAGTTCATGCTACCGTTCTTTATAGCCCTATCATTTGAACTATTCTCCATAAAAACTTAATTTTTTTATTTTTTATTTTGAGTATAACTTAATTTTAATAAGACTGGCAACCTGTGCCTATAACACATGAATACAAGCACCACTGAATTCTAAATTTATGTTTACAATTCATCCCGTGCACCGCCGAGAATTAAAATGTCGTAGAGACATGAGTCGTATGAAGTTCTGCCACATGTGAAGCCAGCCATCAACCCGCATTGGAAAATGTTTCATCCAAGCTTCTCAAATAATCCCCAAATCTAATCTCTACTTTTTACAATTTAACGCAGAAGATTCATTAATTACATTCATAAATGAATAATAATCAAGTTGTAGTTACAAATTATAAGCCGACTTAAAAATATGATTTAATTCGATTCGGATGAATTTTTAAGAGCAAATAAACTGTAACTATTTGTAATTTGTAATTATAATTTTGTCGTTCAATATTACAATTGAATTTCAAATGAAAGCATAATTATATAAATATATTGATATTATAAGAATAACAAGTATATTATCTACAAAAATACTCAAATGTGTATATAAAATATTATTATAGAAATGATTTAATATTGGATACATATACTTTAAGGTAAACAAAGTTTAAAAACCGCATACACAATATATATATTTTGAACATGATATGAAAAATATATACTCTGGTGTCAAAGACAATAGACAAATTACACTCGATTAGACTGTAGACAAGTTATGATGTAAAATGTCCTTTGACGGTCAAGTCGACCTCATCAGCATCCTACACCTCGCTAACGGATATCTCGCAAATGATACTAATCTAGCAGAATCGAGGTCGTTACACACAAAACGATTATTCATACACTATTATATTTTAAAGTGTTTGTATGATAAAATAAATTCCTATATTTTGTACTATACGATAAATAAAATTAATATTATTTTATAAAAAATGTTTTTTTTTATTTATATTGTATTAGGTAGGCGGACTGGCAAGTGGGCCGCCTGATAGTAAGTGGTTACCTCCACCTATTATAGACATTAGCGCAGTAAGAAATACTAACTGTTCCTTACGTCGCAAATGCGCCGCCAACCTTGGAAATTAATATGTTATGTATGGCCCTTGTGCCTGTAGTAATACTGGCTAGATTATGGACAAATTGGATATCACCATACAGACCAGTAAGGAATCCTTTAAGGAAGTCATCTGCACTCTACGACGTCTAATGCAAGCTATTGCATATGAATACCACGTCTCTAACAATTCTTAATTATATAGTCTATATATATAGTCTTAGATTGTCATGCTCATGATAGACATGCAGGCATATTAGAATAACATAAAAACAAATTAAAAATAAAACACATCAAAGGCACGCACCAAACAACACATCTGTGGATATAGATATACAATAAATAAATAAAAAATACAAGCACAACTCACAAAAGATATTACGTCTAAGATGACTTATTCAGAGTATTGTCGATGTGTGAGTAGCTAGTACTTCTTACACTGCTATTGTTTATGTACATGACTGAACATTTACAATCAGGTTCCCTACATATTCGCCTACCTTACAAAACTTACTCTAAGAAAATAAAACAGATATTCATACTATATAATAAAATGAGAAATTTTGTCACCAACGAATCATCAATCACTAAAATTTAAAATTTCAGATAAACACAAATGGGCCGTCCAGTACAATACGTATATTCTTTCAAAGTTACTAGAATCTTAACTCAAATTTCATTATTTAATTTGTTAACAACAACAAAATTATAATTACATGAAACTTTACTTCAACATAAATGTAGTATTTATAACGTTATTTTGTTTCACATTAAGGCAATGTGTTTCCTCAGGGTATGTTAATTTAGTCTTCCAAAATCCAAATGAACATCTAAATAGTTTGTAAGCAACAAGTTTTTAATCAGGTTGAACAAACAATGAGTAAAGTAACGATGTTTGTTTGTTTACAAGCCCTTTCTAAATTGATGGTTACGCGCTAATTATATCACCATTTACGCCTACAAGAATGACGAACTCATGACGTCATGATTTGCATATTTACTTGTTTTATAGCAGATTACACAAATTTAGGTTACGTGTGGTACGCAATTTTGTCATGTTATTTATTAGATTACTCTGGTCAAAAGATGATGGCGGGAGGAATAACCCGGCTGGACAAAGTAAGGAATGAGTATGTCAAGGGATCGTTCAAGATAACACCAATTGTCGAAAAACTGAAGGAATGTCGACTACGCTGGTACGGCCTTATCCTGAGACGTGACGATGACCATCCCATCAAGAAAGCCTTAAATATCCTGGACCGACCACGGGGAAGAGGGCGACCGCCCGCAACCTGGTGGTCAAACATGCATTGTTGCATTGCATTGCAGAACACAGACAAGTCAGAACAGAGCTCTCTGGCGCAGACGTACAAGGAGACCCGACCCCAGCTGTACTGGGAAGAGGGTTTTGGACAAAGAAGAACACTGGTCAAAAGATGATAATGGTCAATGTGAAAGGGTTTTTTTTATTCTATTCTAAATTATGTATTTGTAACAATTCAGTCACACAGCTAATTTGCATCGAGGCATCGGCATTTAGCATATATATTAATATTCATGTCGAACTTTCTGTTACATAATATAATATTTAGGGTAGATCCCAAATACAGGTTTCGGTGTAGATCTGACGCCTACGTATGTTGCTATATGCTAATTAACATTAAAAAAAATTATGAAACAATTCAACTATATATAAATACATTTGTTTGAGAATGTTTTACGTTTTTGAAAATAGTATCCGATGTCCAAATAGAACAGAATAAACTGAACAGAGTTATTTTAAACGTTAAAAACGAATAACATTACCTCAAAAGCTTAAGGCAATGCACTTGATAAAGTTAACCTGAACTTCTAAATCCAATTCTCAATGTTGCACGATACCATTATAATATAACATATGTATGTTGTTAAGCTCAACAATATACATATGTTATATTATTATGGTTAGCTTACAAGGCTACAGATTCTAAAGTGATGAGTAAAACCCGCACTAATGAAACGTGATTGGATTATTTATAAAAAAAAAATCTTCGTAGCTGTAGCACAAAGCTTAGTAGTTACCATACATGTTTCCGTGCCTCAGAAAGCATGTAAAGCCAAAGTAAAACGGGTCCTGCCCCTGAACTCACTCTCGCTCCTTTCGGTGACCTCAGACTGCAGTCATCACATTTATGCTGTTGCTGATTTTTAAGTCATTTTGAAGACCTACGCATCTCTCGTATAAAGTTTTTTATATATCTGATTCGATTAGAGTAGGTACACAATATATATTAATTTATAGGATTACTAGGGATAACATTAAAATATTATAAATCAATCGCCTTCAGACCATTCAATTTTAATTTGGAAAAATAATCTAAATTGTAAGCGTGACCTTCGAAAAATAATTAAGTCTACCGTTTCGTCTCAGATCTAAGGTTTTTTTTTAGAAGTGACAGTTGATTTTTTTCAATCAAGAAGCTACATTACTATTTATTACTTCATTTCCAAAATTAGATAAACAAATACATAACCTTTGAAACTATTGAATGTATTTTTTGTTTGAATTTTAACATCCAATTGTTCTGATTTATAGTAACAAATCATTTCCAAGAGTAAAAACACAATTTCGATCTATCTAAACTACTCATTGCAGGATTTAAATAACTTGCTTTAACTATAGCTCATGTCCATCATCAGTGTGTATTATCATAAAATGTAAGTGAAATATTGATGCCCAAATTTAATAAAATTACGACGACGATTCGATAGCAAATAAATAATGCCATAGGTAATATGAAATGAGACGGATACGTGTCTTGTACGAAAAGTACTCAGAAAATTTATTGCTCTTTATTAGTAAATTTTACTTTTATTTAACTTTGTTATGCAAAGGTCAAATTATGCAGCTGAATTTTAAACCAGTTCCAATCAACTGACTGAGACATGTTTGCGCACTTAGAATAAAATCTATTCTAATAGAATATCATTTTAAACACAAACATTAAAAAAACGAAAACTATTTATGTAAAAACGGCGGTCTTATCGCTAAAAAAACACTTAGTAATGTTGATAATTACAAAACAATCTAATATACTAAATGTGGATGCTGCATAGATTATGATGACACTTACATAAAATGGCATATTTTAAATAATGTTATTTATGCAATCACCTATTTCAATCGAAAGAGAAGTAAACAAACCCTAGATTTATTACATGACATAGTACATATTCCACGCGATTTGCTAATAGCTATGTTGTGCTATGCTCTACAAGCAGTTGATTGATTAATTAAATCACAACAATTAAAATGGCATTTTTGCACGAATCCACGATGAATATCATATATTTTTTTAAGGTAACACTAGGTAGATTTACTGGTGGTAGGGCTTTGTGCCAGCTCGTCTGGGTAGGTACCACCCACTAATCAATATTAAAGAAAGATATTCTACCGCAAAACAGCCCTACTTGGTATTGTTGTGTTCTGGGTTGAAGGGTGAGTGTGTCAGTGTAATTACAGGCACAGGGGATAATAACATCAAGTTCCCAAGGTTGGTGGCGCATAGGCGATGTAAGCGATGGTTAACATTTCTTACAATGCCACTGTCTGTGAGCAATTGTGCCCACTTACCATCAAGTGGCCCATACGCTCGTCCGATTAACTATGCTATAAAAATAAATAAACACGTCACTTCAATATTAAAGGCTTATATTTGGTCAGTATTTGTATTTGAGTTTACTCGTCCTGTGAATGGAATACTATACACGCCATATATATTACACAACGCAAATGAATATACATATTAAAATCATTAACTACATCGGGTAAGCGAGAAATAACAGGCTATAAATGTCTCAGTGATAGTCAAAGGTGTTGCAGAGCTTTATTGCTACTCCAGTGTACATGGGCAAATATATATATCTCAAAATACTTTTAAATAATTAACAATCGTGTTCTGCATTCAGTTTCAAGTTTGTTCTTACAGAATATCATACTAAATTTTAGAGTTATTTATAAGTTACCAGCTATGCATCGCTTTGTACGGGAAAAATTAAATATTTACATGAACTTTTAAAAAAATGCTTTTCAAAACACAGGAGTGTACACACTTTCCATTTATAGATTCCGGGCTACTATTGAGAATCTTTGCCAGAAAAAAAACTTGATAACTTTTTATTGGCACGACCTGAAGCCACATGTATATTCCACCAACCCGCATTGGAGCAGCGTGGTGGAATAAGCTCCAAACCCTCTCCTCGAAAAGGGAGAGGAGGCCTTTAGCCCAGCAGTGGGACATTCACAGGCTGTTACGGTACGGTACGGTTTTTATTTTATTTTATTTTATAACATATTCAGTAAGCTCATAAAACAGACTAAAGCCTCTTTGTAATATACTACTTAAAAATAATACGAAAAAATTGTAACATAAATTTTAAACCATTACAACGTTTAAACAAATTGTATCTACTTTCAAGCCTTTACTTTGTGACCACGTACGGAAATGTTCGTCAGTGTTTGACTACTCAAATACACTAGAACAAGCCCTGTTACAAGTTAAAATTTATCTCAAAAAACGTTTAAAGCAAATTGACTCGCATGTTAAAGCACTTTAAATTCAATTTGGAATGTCATCTTATTTGCATGGAATATATTACCGCTGCGGATAGCAGCACGAAAGCTGGGAATGAATTTATCACGTTGATGGTGAAGTGAAACAAGCTCTAAAGTTATGAGAAGTTAAAACCCGACTACGATAAAAATATTCAGTTATTTCCAGAAATGTTGGAAACTACATACATTGTAGCGTATGTTTACGAAATAATCTCATTATTAAAAATACTTTTTTGTTCCAACAGTACTTTTGCTCTGACGGTACAATCCAAATAAAGACAAGTTTATGTAAACGAATATACATCGCTTGTTGCTTAAAAATATGTTTTGCAATAACCGGGTTGAGGAGCACAAGAAAGTCTGAAGGATGCCTTACTGACAAATAATTTAAATAAAGATATCTCTCATACATACTCTATCTGTGTATCTCTCTTAACTAAGAGATAATTTCGACACATACTCGTACCTATTTACAATATTAGATTTAGACCACTTTTGTCGTCGGAAAGGAATCAAAGATATAGATCGAGTAAAAATACAAAAATATTATAACATGGAACCCTCTAACATTATATTAGACTATTGTTGGTGTATGTATTATCAATGTTCTGCTTCAAAGTTCAACGAGCAATTCAATAAATGTGTAGAGGTCTCGCGTATTTGTTTCTCTTTGCCCAACAAATGGAAATATTTGACAGATAGATAAAAATATGTTGGTTTTAAGTTATATGCCAATAAAAGGTATAGGGTTTTACTGGTAACGAATTCCAGTAGCAGTCCAGACTAATTAAATTCTCGGTTTTATACTCCCTTGCCGTGAAAAGTACGTAAATCCGTTAATCCTAAGCCCGATATTTCCAGTCATGGTCTTCCTTGACTTAGTAACTATGTATAGGAATATCTCCTGCGCAGATGATTAGAAAGAGAGATAATCCGCCAAGAGTCGCCGCGCAATAGTCTACCAGGACATTATTTTTATAGATTCGATTTGAATGGCTTTAGATGGTATCAACTGTTTTTTTGATTTTAATCTATTTTCTAGATTTATTTACATGCTGACTGAACATTTACAAGTGAAGCCCAGTTGAAACTACTGAAGGAGATGAAATTAAGAAATAGATTTCTTTTCCTAAAGTAAACTCCGTTCAGAAGAAATATTTTGAAATTCGATCCTTACACGGGAAAAAGGGCTTTGAAAGTTTTTAAGGAAGTCTATCATATTTGGAATTAGATCACCAAAGTACTAGACTTGTAAATATTTTTGAAAATCGAACTCTTTTTATTTTCGTGTGTTTAAAAGTGAATTCCCTCAAACCTTTAAACAAACACATCATTTATATTATTTTATTATTAGCGAGTGCAAGCCAGTGCGGTCAGATCAGATTCCCCTAAGGTCCATTAATTTTAGAATTTGATTATATCTTCATACTAGCAATACTAAATTCATATTTTTGCGCACTAACTTTCATTCTTATTCCAACTTCTTTGCTCTATAATGTGGTGGTACCAAATAATGCAACACTACATGAGGACTTTTATCCGTCTAGCACGCTACTTATGAGAATATTTTTAACCCACGAAGTCAGTTTGCGATGATTTTATATAGATTACATATTTTCTTCCTTATCGAATCAAATCTACGTTTCATCGTCATTTCAATAGATCATTTAATTAATTTCAGTGATTATCATCGTAATTCAATAAACAAAATAAAAAATACGCTAGAGTTTAAAATCTCAAATTTTATGTAATATTTATACTATAATAAATAGAGAATATAAGGGCATATTTAATTATAATAGGTATTGTTTAAAACATTATTCAACAAATTTACAAAAAACTTAATTAAATAAAATTATCACTAACTCTAAATAAATTATAACTATAATTACTATCGCAATATGTTTATTGTTGATTGTAAAAAATACGTTTCACAAAATAATTATTTTTAGTTAAACAAAAGTTATAAACGAAAATAACTTGAAAAATTAAAAAATAAAGTTATTTATAAAAAAATATTTAAATAAAATTATTGCAGATAATAAAAAATAAAATATGGATTTAAAATAAAAAAATATCGGTTTGAAAATATAAAAAACTAAAGAACTGAGAAAGAAAAATTTCACTAGATACATGAAAACTATTGTAAAAGTAATTTCATATTTTCTCACATATTTGACCACGATCCTTAATAAAAAAAAATCATGAGGATATAAATAAATGTATTTAAAGATAAAATTTTATTTGTATACGTGAGGTAACATAGATATTTTTTATTTTATAAATAAAAATTAAACTTACCTTTGCAATTTTTCACTACAATTTGTCGTAAATTTTTCACTTCACTCTTTACAGTCCATATTACATTATTTTAAGCGGTAAGCTAATTTAATAATTTTATATCCTGCAAATAAATTTATATTTTATCAATAGAGTTTCGCTATACTTTTACGAACACTTGCTCATACTCAATGAATAAACTTTGTCATTCATTTAAGAGACCACCACACAGCTGACAGCCGGCTTTTTCAAATGTCCATAGTTCTTTACCGGCTTCGCGCCTGCGTCTTTCCAACGAGCTCTATTCTATCTATATTTCCCGCCAAATTGTTAATTGACACAGATAACAGCAACTATTGCAAGGTAGGTAAATGTATCGTATTTTAAGCTTAGTTAGGGTTAACAGAAAATGAAAACTTGAAATTAAAATATTCATAAAAAATAACTCAACACAAATAATAAAAATCTTACAAATAACACATCAGTATGGATCACTCACTCCATCTAGCGGTACAATGAAACATCATTTAGGTACTACTGTGCATTTATAAAGTTTTTAATAGTGTCAACAGATGACAATGACGTTACGTCAATTGACTTTGTTTCTAATCACCAATATTATTCTCAGTCAATAGTATCAGTAGCGTAGACAGATTTGTTTCTCTGTCTACGGTCTTTAGGTACCTAAAAATAATTCAACTTTCAACACAAAGCCTAATACAGTAGTTAATAAAGCCACTTTAGATTTTAATTATTTGTCATATCGACTCTTACAATACTAAAACCAACAGAATTTCTAAGGCATTTCAATTATAATTTATATATATATGTATATATAATACTTGTTTTATCATGCAAATAATATGTTATTTTTTTCGATGTTAGTTTTATGTTATTATTTTTAAGCTATTCCAAATCATTTATGAAAATACGTTTATAGTGCAAATACTTATTATAAACCCTGTGATAAATTAATTCATAATATATAATTAACAAGAAAAGTGACTTGCGTTTTGTTTCTGCAAAAATGCAAATAGAGTTAAGGATTACGTTACGTTTTTAATAATGCACTTACTTTAAAAAAATACTAATAAACCGTTTTGTAAGTTGTCTGGGAAATATTAACATTTAAAGTTAATTTACTTTTTCTATTATCACAGTTTATACTTTTATAAAAAAAATGAGACCTAATTTACTACAAATGAAAGAGACAAACTACCTAAAATTTATTTATCGTTCGGAATTTCATTTTCATTTTTTTAAATATAATTTACCTACTAATTAAAGTAGTATAGTGCAATACTAATTTGCAGTGATGAAGTTTTAAATTAAAATCCTTAGACATCGATAAAAAGTTAATGGATCAGTATCGTTAACATTTACAGTAGGATAAATATTTTATCGGTTTTGAATTAGCGTAATAAATTAATTTGAAAATATAAATAAGTTTGCTTTTGACAATAACTACTTCCTTTAATTTCAATTTCTAGTGATACATTCTTTATAATATTCATTAAAGGTTCATCATTTATACGCTTCGTAATGCTCCGGCCGATTATTACAACAAGTCTCAAAACATTTTTAGAAAAACAAAGTGTCAGAAATAAAGTAGTTAAACCCGCTTCATTCTTGAAACCGGCAGACAAATTAAAGCAATTTAATAAAGAGAATAAGGAACTCTTCGGACCCTTGTTGGAAACGAACAAGCAAAAAAAAAGTAGATTGCGAAAGGAAGGTTAGTTTAAATTTTAAGCAAATCTATTTTGGCATTTTTCGGTACATCGTAACCTTGTGAAGTTAATAATTCAACTTTCTATATTGCCTTTTAGTTGTCACTGTGATTCTGGTTACCCTTCGTGATAAATCTTTTATTATTCGATTTTAGATAAAACGCAGTGCCTTATTACGTTCTAATGTTTCTAAAGTATAATATACTATATGCGTCTTAAATCCCAGATGCGTGTGAACAAATCTCGTATTTAATCATATGACACTTAGCGCCGTGTGATATACTCGTGTACATTTTTGTAGTTATAAAATTATCTGTTTTAGCTAAAAATAGACCACATCAAAACAACGAAGTGACTGCATCGAATGAAAGTACGCAAAAGTTTATCGACGTTACGAGACAAGATGCTGAAGTAAATCAGAACCTTTGTGCTAAGAGAAGATACAACAGTGTTATTAGGAGTGTAAAAAGTTTTAAATACAATATGTGGCAAAACACGAGGACTTGTTTTAATCTAGTAGGAATATTGTTTAATGGAACACCAGTCAGAGGCATAAAGACATTTGTAGTGAATAATGCCACAGGTAGTTCAGCTGCCCAACCTGGCTATGTAAGCGAAGATAAAATTCTCCAAATTAAACAACACCAGAATGATTATGCGCAACAGTTACCATCTGTTACTTTAATTTTAAACAAGACAATGTCTGAAGAGTCAAAAAAATCATTAGATAAGTGGAAGAAAGAAAGAATAGAAGAAATGGGTTTGGAAGAGTTCAATAGATTTTATCAAGGTAGGTAAAAACTATGTTATTTGTATTATGAAGTAGATACCAATACATTTTTAACATAATATCTTGATCAAATAACACACTAAAGACTGTTAACTAAGAATTTATAATAAATTTAACTACTTGTTGAAATTCATTAATAATCTGTGTATAAGTCCTGGATTAGTTTCCATCATATAATTGAACAATATAGTCCATAGTTTAAAATTGTTACTGTACTACTTAAAAATACTTAATAGGTCATTAGGCCAGTCTGTTATGAGTTTAAACGTTATATTAATAATATTATATAGACAGGACATTGCACTGTATATTACTTGGCAAGGAGACTCAGTCACATTGTATTTTAAACGTATAATACATTGTAAATGTTTTAACTGTTCAGTTTCAGATAATGTTTAAAGGTATATATTTACAAAGTTTTTTATCTGTGTAAGTGATAGTAGGGAAACATATATCATCATCATCTGTGGTGTTACAGCCGCGGGTGGGCCTTAGCCTAGTCCAGTAAATCTCTCCAGTCAGATCTATTTGTGGCTTTCCTTCTTCAACTTATCACACCTAAGATCTTGGTGTCCCGTTCGACGCCATCTAACCATCCGAGGGAAACATATATGCTATTAAATTTACTGTAATGAATAAGATAAAATGCTCAACATCATGGGAAACTACTGTAAAGCAATAATTTTTAATTCTTATTAGTTAATCTTTTACCATTATTTAATCATAAAAAAATTAATTTGAAATTTTGTAAATAAAATGAACCTGACCAGTTCTATTTATAGGCCCCTAACATTTTCCACCAATCGAATAACATAGCTATTTATACTTCTACCTTAATTTACATTCTCTATTTATGCATATTTTAATATCTCAAATATAATTGAGTAGTAGATCCTTAGATAGGTGTGTACTTATTATGTTTGTTAAATGATCTTGTAATTAACAACAACTTTACTCCATACTTATTATAATAAGTTACAAGCTCTATACACACTTAACTCTATACTGACTGTTCAAATATGGTAATGAAATAAATGAAAATGTCATTATTAATCTATTTATCAAATATACATTAAAATCTAACACAAATAAGATAGATAGTATCAATTATATATCAATCAACTTATAACAATTAAATTAAGGCGACATATTTGCTTTGGCCTTGTTAATTGTTATTGCTTCATCACAAAATAATTATTTTCATTCTATATGTTTCACATTCCTTACACACAAGATCAGAAACAACATCACATATATTAGTTACAATCAAATGATTATTACATTATATCATTATTTAAAACTGTTGTAAGAAACTTAGTGTAAAGGTTGTAAGATTTTCAAGGAGAGTAAAATGACAGCATTGCTTTGAAGGTCATTACAAAAAAATAATTGGCATACCAGTTTGAACAAATCACAAGCAAACAAGTGACAGGCAAAATTTCTTATATGACCTTATCTTGACCATGAGTAATTTGGCTGTCGTAATCTAAAATACTACCATAGTCAATATAGTATGTTAATAGTATTCACATATGAATTGAATTAAGCTATACATATTTATTGGCCTTGGTGTCCATGAATGAATGACTAATTCTTAAATGGGTCAATTGGATCGAGTGGAATTGCAGCCCATAAAATAGTATCATTGCAAAATAAGCTTCTATCACGAAACACATTTGTCTAAATTGGAAATCTGTCTTATAGTGTATGTTGAATGTTGAGGGCCAGTGGGTTAGGATCTAGATGCAAAAGTGAATATTCAATTATTGTCAAACGCACTGCTGCAAAACCCTGAAATATGCAGTTTGTCCTGGAATAGAACTTAGGAACCATTTTAATTTATTAACATAAACTACATGTTCAATAATATTCAGAAGTTTTGTAAAGGTCTTTAAAACTTAGTAATTACCTCAATTTAGTTTTTACCAATAATTTAACTTTTAACTTATAATCTGATAGCAATATAAAACAGTGTTTGTGTTATTGTAATTAAAAATAGAGATATTCATTATCCTCAAATATTGTTTATTTATATTACAGCTCAATTAGCATCTGGCACAAAATTTCACAATACCCTCAAAACATACTTTACACAACCAAGGACCCAATTACGTATAGAAAAAGATGTGGAAGGTGTCTGGTTGTCCGTCGCGGAGGTATTGAAAAGTATATCTTCACCGAAGGCGATAGAATCAAATGTAGTGCACCCAGTGTTGAAATACAGAGGAGTATTTGATGCTATTGCTGATTATGAGTATGTGTATTCCTTATGATTATGATTAATCTAATATATCAATATAGTATTTAATTTGTTACATTCCCTTTTTATCTTTCTATTTGTTTTGTTGCCTGACACATAAAACAAAACTATCAAATTGATATAACATATCTTAAATGTTATACAATGTTAACAAAAACTGGCAGACACTGTTCTCTTTAAACATCCTATTGTCATGTGAGCTACTTATAACAAAGTTGCATATTATAAAAACTTTGTAAATGATAAATACATCTTTGTGATCAAGACTCATTGTGATCATTAAAATATGTAGTTTACAAATCAATTACTTAACAAGCATATATGTACGAGTAAATATATAAAAAATATGTATAGAATTTCTGTAATTTTCCAGAGAAAAACCAATGCTTATTGAATGGAAGAAATCAGATAAACCACGAAAGTCGATAACAATGACCTACGACAATCCAGTTCAGCTGGCAGCTTACTTTGGTGCAGTTTGCAATGATCTGAATTACAAACACTTTAACGTACGAGATGCTTTACTAGTCATAGCTTACACTGATGGTTCAAAAGCAGATGTATACCATCTGTCTATGGACAAGCTTAGAGAACATTGGGCACAATGGTTGATCAGACTGGAAGAATATATGGAGAAATATAGTAATAATTCAGAGAAGATTCTAAAGGGTGGAAAACGGTTGTTTGAGGAGGAACTTGGGAAACTCTAATACTTTAAGGTATTTTAATCAATTGTATATGACATAATATTAAATATAATAATATGTGTATAGCAGATATTATTCAATTATTTGATAAGTTTTATTCATATTAGTTGAAAAATCTGACCTTAATACAAAATATGTTAAATTGGAACTTAGACATTTTTAAATGTAGAATTCTAGATTGCAGTATACCAAAGTGTCTGTTGAATGGCATGCTCAATAATATTAGTTTAATAAAATGAGATATATTGATGATGATGGCTTTATATATTGTAAGTAAATATATAGAATTTACAGGCCCTACGGCTTGGATGCATCCAGGGTAGCTTGCCTCTGAACATTGGTACTAGTAATAAAACATGTACTTTTGATTTTTACTTTCCTGGCTTCGACAAGGGCTAACCAAGCCTTAATGCAGGATGTTCAGTAGAAAATCGTATTTATGCAAAACAAAACGTAAACAAATTGCATACATACTTAGTTTGTTTATCGTGTCTCGATAAAAATAGCCTTGACATTAGTTCTAATCAGTAAATTAACATTTTTCACAGAGACAATTCATCAATCACCTTTTGGATCTTATCTACGAGATAATCTTCGAAACAATTGAAAACCTCACAATTGGAGTCTCACTGGATTGAGAAATAATATGTGGTATGATATTACTTACAAATGTATCAAACTATGTAAATAAATTAGCTAATAGCACAGACATGGCAAGTTTTTAAGTAAAAATATGACATTGATAGCAAACACTGATAAAAATATATGAAATTTCTTTATACTTTCACAAGCACTACATAAAAAGGCGAATTAATAATGAAATGAAATAAAAAATATATATATTCCATTGCTAAATTACATTTCTGGAGTGAATGCATTTATTAATTCCAGTTCTTATATTTTTCATACATTTGTAGATCTTATTCTGCTGGTATAAAAATATTAAAATATTATATTTTTAGTTGCAACAAAAACATTTTTTTTGTTTTAAATTACAATCATTAACTGGCTAAAGAATGACAGTGAATTATTCAATTAACATTAATAAGACGATATATTTAATGTTATTTTTCTTTAGAAACATATTTTAAAACAAATTTAAATTAAACTCGAATATATATATTTGGCAATTTCTGTATTTGCAACAGTTTACAATTATTGATAAAATCAAAATTGATAAACAAAACAATTGTGAAGTTTATTTTAAAGTTGTTTGTTGTTTTCACTCAAATATTAAATGGTAAATTTTGTCTTGCCTATGGTTTACAATTATTTATAAAGTCAAAATCATTACAAAAAAATCGTAAAGTATACTTTTACAAACAATTTATGGTAATAACAGAAAGTTATCGTCAACATGTAACAACCCAAAATTACTATTTTTTTTATTGAGATGTGGCAATGTATTGTTAACAAGAATATGACAATTATTTTGTCATGTGTAGCTTGAATTAAAGATCAAATGAGACTGGGGATAAGACTGGAATTGTTATCGGGTATGTTATGTATTTGAATTTTAAAATGTCGTTAGAAGAAAAATAGAGGGCCTAGAATAACAACAGCCAAATTTCAAACTCGAAACTAAAAGAGTTTAAAGATAAATGTACTGTTTTGTAGGAAATGTTGGTCAAGGTGTGTAAAGAGAAAGTTATAAGATACCAATACACATGTTTATCAAATTAAATAATATAATGAAAGGAGTTATGTCACCTGAATATGCCTGTACTGCATCTATTTATTTATAAAAATATGATTGCTTCATTAATTTGTATAGCTTAAAAGTTATGCTTAACCATAACTTACATATTTGTGAGTAGAAAACTACATTGAACTAAAACAATAACACTGCAAGTACAGCTTAATGTTAAAAATTCATAATGTAAGTAAATCGTAGCACTAACTATTTATGTTTAAAAAATATATTTAATTAAATGAGCAAAGGTGTTGCCTGATAGTAAGTCATTATTTTCCATTGATTATATCAATAATAGAATTATATGTAGCACCATTCCTGTATAATTTAGCATTATAACTATGCTTAAGCACACATGTGTGTTAGTACCTTAATAAACTAATTGGTTTAAAAATGTATATCTGTTTTTAGTATGGTGACAGTCATTTTTATTAATTTATGTCTTTACACATTCTATTGATCGAATTTGTTGATTATTATTACATAAATGATAAAATAAATTATTTTATTTGGATCTTTTTGACTTAGTCAAAGTTGTCTCATTTGTTTATCTCATTTGTTATAATAACATTAGAAAATAGTTCTTTTATTTTTAAGATTGTTATAAATTCAAATGAAAAAAAAAACTACGAAAAGTTATTTATTTTATTTTTTATGTAGTATATACTGTTATCTATTTGAATAGAAATAAATGTGAGCATTGTGATCGTGGTATTTATGAGACCTTATCAAAAAACAACAAATACCACGTCTAATTGCTTTACCTTAATCTATACAACTGTACAGTTTACTTGGTAAAATGAAGGTCATATTAATAAAATCACCGATAAATTTTCATTACATCTCGAATTCGTTTTTTTTTGTTTTAAATTGAATGTGTTATTAGTATGCCAAATATATCTTTAATAACTAGTCAGCTTATTCTTATTGTCGTTTCTATATACAAAAATATTAGTTTTCATTTATTTTTATGATTTGTATATCAATGTTAGTGAGTAACATTTTCTTTGTAATACGAAACTTGACTTCTAGATGATTAGATTATTAAAACCTGTAAATTATATACAATATAAAAATATATAGCGATTATCAGTGTTATTATGTATAAACATAATATCTTTTGTTCTCGTTTATCAGAAATCGAAGCTATTTTTATTTGAAAGTCTTCTGCCCTTTCTGATTCATTTTGTGATCTAATTTAATTACGTTTTTATTGTTATAAAATGTCATATATTAAAGTATGTAAATAAGTTTTTGTTTCATTTATAATATATAATATAAATATATTATTATTCATTTATAATATAAATATATTATTATTATTAATTACTTTAGAAAATACTTTACATATCCTATTAATAAAACAAAACTCAATAACAATTTTAAAAAATATGGAGTATTGATTTACCATACTTTCTACATCGTTTTTCATGTGTTTGAACAAACAACAATAATTTCTCTTAAACAACTGGCCCAAATTATAAATATTAGTACAATTTCTATTTAAAATGTCTAATAATAATCTAAATCTAATAATGTCTAAATAATCTTCCAATCTTCCATTGTTTCTTTTTACACGACTTTTTACATGAATTAGTAAAATACTAAATAATTATAGATTTAGGACCTGTTTGGAAATGGTTGTTATCCTCGATAATTACTGTCATGTGTCCTAAGCGTTTCAAGTATTACTTTAACCAACATTCAGATTTATGTAAAACGTTTACTCTACATGATATATATATATATATATATACTCGCGCTTAAGTATAAGTAAAGGATAAATGATTGTTTGGAATTTGGATTAGTTATGTAAGAAGCATGTAATGTCATTTTGGTTAGAAAAAAGTATATTAGGGATTTGAATTTCTAAAAACGACGAAATACGTATGTATTTATTTTTTCTCAGAAGATTAAATATTATTGTTCTTAAATCAAAAATAACGGAGTCCATATACAAACTTTCTTCTCTCGACCACATGTATGCAGACGATGTCCAGATTTACACCCAGTCGACTTTGGAGAATCTTCCGTTGGCTATCGCAAGAATGAATAACGACCTCAATATCATTCTTGAATGGAGTAAATCGTTTGGTCTTAATGTTAACCCTAGCAAATCTCAAGCCATAATTATTGGCAGCCGGAAACAATTATCAAAAGTCGACTGGTCTTCCTTGCCGTCAATAATGTTTGACAATATTGTCATCCCTTATTGCGATTGTGTTAAAAACTTGGGAGTATTCCTTGACAATACTCTTAGCTGGACACGCCATGTAAATGAAATCAGCAGGAAGGTGTTTGTTGTGCTGAGGTCTTTGCGTCGTCTTCGACATTTTTTTCCAATTCCTACCAAAATTATGCTCGCACAGACTCTACTCCTTCCTATCCTTGATTATGCTGACGCAAGCTTTGTTGACTTAACCGAAGACCAGTTAAATAAGCTTGAGAGACTACAAAATACATTTTTTCGGTTTATATTTGGATTACGCAAATATGACCACGTTTCACAATTTCGTTCTCGTCTTAATTGGTTACCCATTCGACTTCGCCGGAATATGCACATCTTGTCTATACTGTACTGTGTGTTGTTTCACGCTGTTACTCCCCCTTACTTGCAGGAGAAATTTTTATTTTTAGGGAATCCTGGAGAAGTTCTTCGTTCTGCTAAGAGATGGATTTTAAGGGTGCCTGAACATAACTCATCTTTTTATAATAATTCTTTTACAGTTCAGGCTATTAAGCTCTGGAACGACCTTCCTTAAAATATTCGGGAGGCTAAATCCATAAATATTTTTAAAAAACTTGTGAAAGATCACTTTTTGTCTCAAATGCCTTATCACCATTAATTAATTATTTTATTTTTATTATTATTAATTTTTGTCTGCTATGTTTGAGGACTTATCATTTTTATTCGTTCTTATTGTTTATAGTATGTGTTTATATTGTATGCTTGTAATTATATATGTATTTATAATATAATTTATTTATTGATATATATTATATGTATTTTATATTTACATTTATTTATTGGTTTGTTTAATCATATATTAATATTATTTTATTTATTATTAGAGCACCACCTACCTCATATCCTATGATAACTATACTACTATTAAGAGATAACTATCTCTTAATCCGTTGGTTGCCTGGAAGAGATCGCTATGTAGCGATAAGGTCGCCAAATTTGTATGCTACTTTTATTATGTATGTATCCATGTTTTTGTATTCTTTTTCTCTTTGTGGTGTACAATGAAGTATAAGTATAAAGTAAGTATAAGTATAAACTTTCAACCCCTATGTTATCCTCTTAGGGGGTAGATTTTCAAAAACGCTAAAATACATATTTATTTATTTTTATTTCAGAACCTTGTATATGAAATTGCCTCTAACTTTAAAAATGACGGGTTCCTATTGTGGTTTAAGAATTTATTTCTCATAAAGAACATACAATGTTCACTTAAATGAGATATTTTACATAATAATTTAACCGACAATTTAGTACAGTAGTAACGACTTATACAATTCAAGAGTAATTAATCTAAGTATTTTTACAATAAGATAATATTTTTTTCTTAAAGATCGTAAAGGATTTTTCATTGAAAATTTCATTAGGTAAGCTATTGTATAGTTATTCAACCTATTCAACCGTTCATCTCTTATTTTAAACCTTTAGGGGTGGATTTTCTGTAAATTCTTTTCGAGTGGGTTTTTACATCATAAAGTGCATCATCCGTAAAAAAATTAAGTTTCTAACCCGTATGTTTTAGGTTCTGCGTTGATGAGTCAGTCAGGACAAGTCATATGTGTGAATAAGATAACAACAAGAATACCTAGACTTTATCAGACTATAGACTCAACCGATTTTGATGAAATAAAGACTAAACGGAACCTTGAAATACTTCTTATAATAATACAGTTATTTGAATTTGTCATTTTTAGCCGTTTAGCCATTCAAAAGTTAGTCTAACAAACAGACAGTTGTTTTATAAAAAATGCTTGTTTTGACAAATCGCAAATACCCATAACTTTAAAAGAGGCAGTTATTTGAAATCACAGACAGACACTTCAATTTTATTTATATGTACATAGTATAGATAAGTCATGTATTTTCATGATTATTCACAAGAAGTAAATAAACGGGACAAAGTTTCAAAGTATTGCTGCATTGTGTTGAAGAGTTAGTATTTGGGCCTCTCCCTTGCCGCATGTCATGTTACATAAGAATCGAGTACCTAAACCTTAGACGTCATCAACCATTCATTGAGTGACGAAATCCCATGTCGAAAACGTCTTCACAGACCAGATGTGTTGTGGCCGCACTCTCTCCTGTGGTTACTTAACGACTTCCTCTCCGAGTGAAAGTTTTGGAGCCTACCAACGTGGATCACGTTGCATAGAATCAAGAAAGCAATTCGACAAGCACAGAAGCCGTTTGCACTTGTTGAAGTATGCCTGCATTTCGATTATGATATTTAAAGAAAAAATTAAGGTTTTCATAATTAAAAATAATATTAGAAGGATCTGAAACAGGAGGACAAAAAATATTCCTTTAATTTTTATTACGACAATATTTCCTGAGACTTACATAATCATACTAGTCCGGCCGGTGCGGTTATAAAGCCCGGTGCGGATTCGTCCTTAAATAAATTGTGAATGAATAGAATATTTACCCATGGCCCATGGATATCTCGTGCTCGGCGGTGAATGACAACATCGTGAAGAAACTTGAATGCGTTTAATGAAAATCTGCCACAAACCAATTCACCGCGTGTTTTTGAATCATGTACGCCACATCTTAACTGCAATTTAAAAGGTTCTGTTAAAATCTGCTCGACAATGGAGCGAGGAAACCAATTCACTATTCAGATCATTTTCTTTCCGGTACATAAGCAACAGTTGTTGTTGATTATCCTTTTCATATTTTCCATAATTAATATAGAAGTATAGCGACTACAGATCAATCACCATCTCTATAATATACCATCACCCTCTTCTCTCTGCATATAAAAATAAATAGCTGAAATACATTATTGTTGTGATTTCTTTTGAGGCTTATGATTTATCAAAAAAACTTATTATTTTATGGTACTACACAAACTCATAACCCGCAAGACGGGATGATCTGTAACTATATATTTCTAATGTTAGCATTAAAACAGCTGACGATGACACAATTGACAGCTACATTATTAATGAATAATAAAAAGTGACAAAACTAACTGTTATTGTTTTTTGCTACATATAAATATTTGCCTTTTGTTTTTGTTAAATATATAAACGCTGCTTAATAACAATTACTTAGTAGTCCTAACTTATAAATTATTATTTTTAGATATACTTAAATTCAATAACTGGTTTTTATCTACATCGTTATTGTTTAACGCTTGATTAATTATTATGCGTCAGTTCAAAGTCTATTCAACAAACAGCGAAGCAAACGAGTTTCTGAAGCAATGTTTGCTATAGATTATAGCTATTAGCTGCTGTAGGTAGTGTTATTATGTCATTGTTCAGAACAGTAACGGAATTAATTGTGTAAAAAGATCAAGACAATATATTGGCTTAAAATGCAAACAAAAATGTTCGTTATTGTCTCTTATCAATTTAGATAACGCGATATATTTTGTTATGTTAATTTTTATTCCGTGAGAATAAGTTAACATGTGTTATTGAATAATTATTCTCTTTATTGCAAATTTATAACAAATTATTTATTCAAGTTTTTAGTGTATACATTTAAATGTTTTAAGTTTTTACTGGTGCCTATTAATTATAATATAATATATTCATTCCCTACCATTAAAGTATAATGGCCAGTATTTTTCGCCGTTCAGCTTACAATTTATTTTATAAAAATAAATTATTATTATGTCCATCATCTCGTCAAAAATATACTGATGCTAATATACTTAAGTCTGTATATAAAGATTTTGAATTATCATGTCAAACAATAAGAGATTTTGCTTGGCAGAACTTGGACAGATGGCCGGACAAAACTTTAACAGTAAGTACCTTTGAGTTTTATACCACAACTATTTTTTACAATTATTTTGAATTCTGCTGCTGGTGGTAGTGAATTGTGTACTTCTGTAAGATTGAATGGCTTATGAATCAGTGCAATTATAGGTACAAGGGTCAGCTTGCAAAGGTGACAATTTACCAGGTTTATAAATATTAGTTGAATAATTAATATAAAATATATTATCAAATAATTTATATTTATAAACTGAATTTAAATATCTTGTGTACTACATGTTGTTGGAAAACATGAAATTTCTATAAAAACTGCTATAAAAAACATTTTAATGTTTTTTTTTTGCTTTATTGTTTTACAGTTATAAAAATATTCAATATAAAAATATTATATTTTCTTTTATATAGGTATGCGCTGTAACTGGCCACGGTTACACTTATGCTCAGACATACAAGATGACTATTTCTTTTGGTGCATCACTTCGTAATAAATTAAAATTACAGAATGATGATAAAGTAGCTGTTATTTTGCCTAATGTCCCTGAATATCCTTGCGTTGTGTTAGGTATTCTTGAGGCTGGAGGTATCGCTAGTCTAATGAATCCTGCTTATACACCACGTAGGTATTTGCTTTTTATCCTTATATTATTTATCCTTATTTCTAATATGTTTTGCTGTTATTTACACTATGAATATTTATTTGTAGCTCTTGGTAGCATTATACTGCACTTATTATATTAATATTTTTGGTTTGATTAAACTATATTGTAAGATTTGAACAGTTTTTAATTGTTTAATTCCAGATGAATTAAAACATCAATTAAAACTAATTGAATGCAAAGCAATAGTCTCCTCTAAGCTGTCTTATCCCAACATAGTGCAAGCTCTAAAAGAAATTAAATTGAATATACCAGTCATATTGATAGACAATGAAGTACCAGAAGGTACCATAAAGTTTGCAGAGTTTGCTGAAGATTTTAATATAGATACTAATTGTTTGAAAAGAGTAAAAAGAAGTGCAAAAGATATAGCAATTTATCCATTTTCAAGTGGCACAACTGGTTTTCCTAAAGCAGTGGAACTAACACACGAAAGTGTGAACACAATGAATGAAATGATATTAGTCCCAGAAGTAATTGGTGTAGAAGAAGCTCATGGTTAGTATTTATATGATGTTATATATAATCTTCTTTCTATTCCTAAAATTTAAAAATTATATATTTAAATGTTCATTGCAGTGTGTAATTGTGTTAATTATTAAATTACAATTAACTTATTACTTGTTTGGAATATATTTAGCTAAATAGGTTGATATAATTTTCATTGTATATATGAATCATGCATTTATAATGTTAACTGTTTTGTCAAGCAAGTGAATTTGATTATCTTATATATTATATTAATTATTATAATTTATTTCACTTTTAACAATTTAATTTTTTAACAGGTTCTTTCCAATCTGTAACACCAGCAGTGTTGCCATTCTTCCACATCTTCGGTTTCAACGCACTGATGTTGAATTTAATGGCTAGGGGTATCAAGTTGGTGACATTGCCAACATTCAAACCGGATCTTTTCCTCGAAACTATTGTTCGACACAAAGCGAATCATTTGTATGTCGTTCCGCCGATGAGTAAGTCAACAGAACAAATGAAAAACTATTTATTATAGCATTTCTTTAAGACTTGCTAATATCTGTATATTACTTTAGTTTATCAGTGTTATTCTGTAAGAACTCACTTTGTATTTTAACTTGACACTACACAATCATATTCTTCTTCGGTTTGTTCTAACAGAATAATTTTACTGATCTTGTCTGTTTTAGTTTAGTACCAAGTACAATTTTAGTAGAGTACCAATTAGTAGGTAGGTAAATACTGATTTCACGCCAATAGCCAGGGCCGGATTATCTATTAGGCAGTGTAGGCTACTAACTGCTGCCTAGAGTCCCCGTGTCAAATTTTCTACATTATACGCGCGTTAACATTATGACGTCACAAACATCACTTGCTGGTTTTTAAATCACGTGATATTTTGTAAATTTTAAATGGTGTACTATTCTTATAAAAATAGCTTCCATTTTTAAAACCTACTACATATAAATAATACGTACCTATGTACGTATTATTTATTTATTTATTTTTATGAGACGAATTGATGATTTTCTCTTGTTTCCTTACCAGTTGTAATTTCGTACCAAATAGATATACGATATAGTCGTATATTTTAATTGTTCCATTATTTTTCACAGTGGTATTTTTGGGCAAACATCCAGCGGTGACTCCGAAGTACCTGGAAACAATAGAAGGCATTATTTGCGGAGCAGCGCCCCTATCTAGTCACGACGCGACTGCAGTTCTCAATAAAAATGTATGTCTAATTTATATATATATGCGTATTTCATGTCCCTATAAAAATGTTTCGTAAGTTTTCTAGTCGCCTCTATGTAACTTATAGTAACGAGTTTTTTGGCTCGTTGCTTATAATTCGAAAACTATTTGTATATGAAGTGTTTAAAAAGTTCCAGAAAAAAAAATTAAAACTTTTAATATATTTTTTCTTAATTTGTAACAGTAAGTTAAACATACCAGTATTTTTACGTATTTCTGCGACTTTGTTAAAGGGTGAAAAAGAGTAACTACTAAGTTTCTTGTCGGTTTTTTTCGGTTGATATTACATCCCGAACCGGTAGTAACTTTACAACGTTAATCTTTTAATCTACAACGTTAATAGAGATAAATGTTTGCAATTGGAAACGTTAGTTTTATAAATATTACAAGATATTTAAATAAAAACGTGAAAAAATGATGTGACGTTACACTACGGGCGAATAGAACGGTTATATAAGCTTGTTAAATAAAAGCGCGGCAAAAAAAAAACTACAAAAAAAACAATCAAACTTAAAAAATTAAATAAAGAAAACTTCAATGCTTCAAAACTCCAATCCAAGTATTGGAATAAAATATATATAATATTTTTATAACAACCAATTATTTATTTATAAATGAAAAAATACATCAGAGTCCCCTTTATTCGTCCGATATGTAATCTATTTTAGGTCAACAACACTAACTATTACTATCTAATCACAAATGCATTATAATACGACGTCGCACCTAGAGTTTAAATGGTTATATAAGATTGTTAAATAAAAGCGCGGTAAAAAAAAAAAACTACAAAAAAAACAATTTAAAAAATTAAATAAAAAAAAACTTCAATGCTTCAAAACTCCAATCCAAGTATTGAAATAAAAGATATATAATATTTTTAAAACAACCAATTATTTATTTATAAATGAAAAAATACATCAGAGTCCCCTTGATTCGTCCGATATGTAATCTATTTTAGGTCAATAACACTAACTATTGCTATCTAATCAAAAATGCATTATAATACGACGTCGCACCTAGAGTTTATTTTTCTTAATACGTATTTTATCATTATATTAGAATAGAACAGATAAAAATATTATTTTTAGAGATAATATGTAAAAACCAGGGCAAAGTCCATATCATTGACATATACAATATTAAATTAAAAAAAAGTTTTTTTAGTGCTTATATATTTTTTAAAGTCGTAAACGCTTCAACCCGAAATGCGATTGGGAAACAATACGGTATTGTAAAAAAGGCAAAGGACCGGTCGTGTAAAGCCTGTTATTTTTTTCTATACAATTTGCTATGCCGATTTCTATTAGTTGAGATAAGGGCAAGCGAAAATATATAATGTATTTATCAAAGCATTCTAATAAGTTTCAATATGATGATGATGTCTTCCGGACTGATTTCGGTCATGGCGATCCATCTCAAGAGAGATGATCCAATTGCGCAGAAGATATTATAGTGCACAAGTGTTTTCGCAACAGGTGCACTCTCTATCCCCTCACTCTCATTATCCGATTGGCCGGCAAATCCGATGTGACCGAAAAAAGTTCAGCCGCAGCACCAACGGTTCTACGTGCTTTCCATGGCACTCGAGTGAAGCCACTTAACAAAATTACTATTTATCAGCATGATATAGGGTTTATACCCAGGACCTCGGGATCTGCGTCTTTATATCTAGCCACTAGACCAACGAGGTAGTCGAGTTTCGATATAATATTCTAGTGACGCGGCGGATATTTTAACGGAGAATGGCCAACTGCGCAGGAAGCATTGTAGCGCTCAAGCGCGTGCGCGAACACAAGCATTTACAAGTTCATATTCCTTTTCCCTTATTATCGGATGGGAGGGACGGCAAAACCGATACGACAAGCATAGAAAAAGCCAATTCTTTCTACCGATAATAAAATCTCCTTTTTTATTAGTTTAAATTAAAATAAACAATATACCATTCTTTTAAAAGATAATTCAATACTAAAAATAACACAAACCTATATCATTTTTCCAGAAAAAAATCATCTTCAGACAAGGCTATGGACTAACCGAGACGTGTGGGGGGATATCTGTGGGTAACAAGACCGATACTAATCACTCATCAGTTGGTCATGTATTTGCGAGGAGTGAAGTGAAGATAGCGGACCTGAACACCACGGAGGCCTTGGGGCCTGGACAGGTAATTATATTTGCTCAACTCAAAAGTATATGATGATAAAAAAAGTCGTTGAGTTTGACTTTCAAGCAGGATATAAATAAATTTAATTGTATTTGATTGATATAATTTTGCACTTGAAATATAGGAAAAATGTACACATGCATTCCGAATACTTTTTATATAATTCTGGAAAATGAAAAATTCGAAAGTGCTTGTAATAAAATTGATTAATTTATCCTTATTTCTCATCAACACAGTAATTGACACAAAGTTAGTATTTTTATTTGGTAAATATAATAAGATAAATGTTACATTATCAATTAAGTGTAATTATTCAAGATATACTATTAAAAAGAAATAAAGAAATGTTTGATAATAAGTACACGACATGATGATTATATATAATAATATAAAGCGTTGGATAAATAAACTCAAAATTATTAAATTTAAAATATCAACCGTATTCATTTATGACAAAAGAGTCTAAATGATCATTATACTTATTTTAAAGTATATAAACGTAATTAAACATATAATACAACCTTCGCAATATATTTTAGAATATAAATCTATAGTTTATCCTCCAAAATATTATGGTTTCTTTTCCTTAATATTTTCCTTCGTTAAAACGATCGTAAACATGATCGTTATCGACATATATATATTTTTTAAATCTTCCTTAATACATGAGCCGCAAAATTCAACGAAATTCTCAAATTCAGTTCATATTGTCTTCCTAGAAAAAAAATATGAGGACGTTTTTTTTAACACATTCGCATCCTCTACACTTTTCATATCTTCATACGCTATGCCGTCATACATTGTGTTAGTGAACCCTCTAGGAGGGTCCTCGGCAATACATATAATAATAGCCTTGAGCCCACGTCGTGGGTTCTTGGTATACGGTAACGACTCGTGATAAAAAACGTTCTAATATAGTTAAATAGGATATTTTTCGGATCGTTTTGCTATAAGCAGTATTTTTAGAAGCGTTCCCGTGCTTAGTGATAGTAAAAACGAGCATTCAATGAAACATGAGTACGTTAACAAAAATTTATTTCACTCGCTCCGATCATGTGACAGTGGTCTTCAACCTTTTTGTAGTTTTCATGCTGTTTGCCAATAATAACAAATAATTCATTCAACATTGTCTTTTTGTACATTTTTGTTTTGCACCTCTTAATAAAAGTCGCCTTGTCAAGGAATAAATAATTTATTATTATGTCGAAGCTATTACACAAAGTCGATTCTTATTCATGATAGCCAATTTCGCTGTCTTTAAATTTTCTGGTTCCGCTGTCTTTAATTCACAATGGTATGCCTTTTCTATTTAAATTTAATGTTCATGTACTGTATAATATCTGTAGATTTAACAATTCTTCTGCTAAACCTACGCTAGTATGACCCGGGTTCAAATCCTAGGTCGGTACAATAAAGTTATTGAGTTTTTCTGTCGAAAATTTTCAGTAGCAGCTGCAGCCCGGTGTCTGAACACCGGGTTGCTACTGAGAAGAAGTTGGAAGTGTATACACTCCCGTGCCTCGAAAAGCACGTAAAGCCGTTGGTCCTGCGCCTGAATTCTATTCGGTCGTGTCGGATTGTCGTCCCATCGAATTATGAGACTTAGGAAATAGAGTGCACCTGTGTTTGCGCACACATAATTGCACTAAAATATGTTCTGTGCACTTGGCTAATCTCACTTGAGATTGGCCGCCGTTGCCGAAATAGGTCTGGAGTACTATTATTATTAGTATAAAACTTAACTCTTAAATTTATTTATATAATTCTAAATAAATATAGAATAAATATATAATAATCTAACTTGACTTGAATCTGGAACGTATCGTCATAGGCATGATGACTGATTTTGAAATAACCTTTTATAATGTAGGTACACGTGTACTATTACTGAAAATAATTTTATTTCAGTAATAAACTAACTGTTTACGCAAAAATTGCATTTTCATTTACCTATTTTGAATTTCTCTCGAAAACACCCGCAGGTGTCATGGCGCCTGTACTGTGTCTGTGTACTGTGTGTGTGTGTGTGTATTAGATGATGATGGTTCTTGAAGAATGTGAAAAGCAATTAAAAGAAAGTATGGTTACAGAACATTTTGAAGAAATTGCAAATTTAGGCAGAGATTAATAAAGATTTACTTACAAGGAAGTTTTCACATTTCAAAATTCAGATAAGCAAGTCTTTATTTGATGAAAAAAACTCTCCTAACATCAACAAATCCTGGGCAAATTAGAGGAATTTACCTTAACAAAACCTTGTTCCATCATTTATAGATCTTGGATGTTTTATTTTCTTTACAAAAACGTAAAGACAACAACTGTTCAAGAGGTTGTAGATACCGAGGCGTGACGTTATTCGCTCTGATTAGTGTTTTAAATAAAATGTCCGATTGCAGAATTTTATATTTTTATTTTACTAAAAATCTTATTGATCTCAATGTGTATATTAAAATTGGATCCTTTTTATGAATCCTTTTAAAATAGGTTCATCTCGAAATCATTTATTTTTTAATTCTTAATACTGTCATCATGCCTATTGTTATAGATTAGTAGAATTCCAGCTCTCTATGTAAAGACACCTTCTTAACTTCGCGCCAATTCCAATTTATAAATATTTAGCATCAAAAAGTTGATTTTACAAAAATTTGTAGTTGGTCTTTTAAATAATATAACACGAAATCTTATAAATTTGAACACATTGAGCAAATCACAAGTCGCTGCAATAATTACTGTACCTTTTTATCCATTAACAAAATGGCAGTTTTAAATTAGCGCGTGTTTTTTTTAATAACTGTTAATTTGGCATTAAATATTCCAAATGATTTAAATATTTAAGAAAAAACAAAATATATCGCACCAAAGCAAACTAAATAAAAGTGTAGATTTTTTAATATTTCATTTCTAACTTCACAAAGTTTTTTTATTTTATTTCTTTCAATGTTTTCTACACCTGCAAGAGAACCCACAACGTGGGTCGTTGGTATCTATCTAGCAAGAAGATAAAATTTATTGAAAAAATAAATATGTTTAAAACTAAAAACCAAAGCGTATACTAAATAGGTCTTGTTAAAATGGCCATATAATTTTGTTGTCGATTTTTATTATGGCATTTTTACGAAGAAAAACTTACTTTTAAAATGAGCCCACTACGTGGGTTCCCGGGCCCGCAACTGCGACAAGAGTGAGCCCACTACGTGGCTCACTGGCATTGAATGGGTTAAAGAATTCCGAGAAAACTGTAAATAATTCAACGGTCTTATATTTTTAGTACTGTGGTTTTCTTTATGTAGCATTATCTCAATGAATCCTGCTATTGACTTGAATCCTAAATAATGACAGCATAACAGCAGTTTAAGCACTAGAAACGGCTTTGTTTGGAATTTGTTACTTTAAACGTTGACACAACTTATCAACATTCTATACATTATATATATTTATTATACATATATTACAGGAAGGCGAAATCTGGTATCGGGGTAAGAATGTTATGAACGGATACTATAAAAACGTTGAAGCGTCTAAAGAAGTGTTGACGGAAGACGGCTGGTTCAAAACTGGTGACATCGGAAAATACGATGAGAATAAATATTTGTACGTCACAGATCGGTTGAAGGAACTCATAAAGGTAAATACAAGAATTCGTATTCATTGATTTCCATACAGGATCAGTTTAATTGTAGGTGTATAAGTATTATGTTCTTGATTTGGGAATTGGATTAACTATCTATTTCTTATCGGTTCTTCTCGATAGAAACCAAATAACGAAAACGCAAATGTCACGCAATACTATTTGAATAAAGAATATTTTTGCTTTTTTTTTTGATAACTTACAGTTCAATCCATGTTTAAAAAAAATGTACAGACACAGATCTAATACCAACTGCTGCGCCTCGAAAAACACATAAGACCTTTGACCTGAGCTCTTGCAGGTCGTGTCGTATGGCCAGCCCATCGGATTATGAGATTAAAGGAATAAAGTTTGCACTTTTGTTTGCGCACACACTTGTGCATTCTAATGTGTCCTGCGCAGTTAGCTTATTTATGTTGAGAATGTCTCTTGTGGCGGAAACTATATCTATAAATTATATTGACCACAGGTTAAAGGATTCCAAGTACCACCCGCAGAACTAGAAATGGTACTCAGAACTCATCCGAAGGTCCTTGACTGTGCAGTCATGGGGGTACCTGACCCAATCTCAGGGGAGGTACCGAAGGCCTTTATTGTTACACAAGCTGGGGCAAGTTTGAAGAGTGAGGAGATATTAGATTTCGTTAACAGCAAAGTGGTTTCCTTTAAGAATATAAAAGATGTTCAATTCGTTGAAGCGATACCTAAGAATCCAGCGGGTAAGATATTGAGGAAGGAATTGAAGGCGAAGTATTGTTAGTGTTCCGGCTCTTACGTAGTACGATAATTTGTCAAAATACACTCACACACAAACAAACTCATGCGTGGGTTTTTTTTTAATATTCTCTTAATTATATAATAAAAATAGAAATTATCAAAATAATAAGCTAGATTTTTTTTTAGTGAATAGCAATAAATATCAAAACCATATATTTTTAAAAATATATTTTACAATCGAAAATAACAATAATAATAACTAACAAATAATAAACTTAAAACGGGACCTTCGATTCTATCATATAATTTAAAATTCAAATTTTACTGTAATCAAAATTAATTCGCCTCCGAGTAATGTTAAAATATTTTAATTTTTTTTATCTGTATCGATATGCCAGCCAAAATACTATCTTTAAAAAAAACATTTATAGTATTGAGGTTATGCGGCGATTACAACTAATTCATGCATTAAATAGTCTATAAGAACATGAGAAAAGTAATAAGCAATTGGTAATATAGCGTATTTTTTATCATCAACATGAATACTAACGCAACCTCTCGATAAGAACTTGTATCACACAATAAGCCCCCTAGTTGGTAGAATATCTAAACACTACAGTAGACGTCGTCAGCGCCGGATTTAAGGAAAGGACTCAAGTTCCGAGAGCTGTAGAGCTTCTATAATACATTAAAAAAAAAAACATGATAATTTCGATAAATATTAATCTTTGCCCGTTTAAAGACATGACATACAGTAAAATATTTATAAATTAATATCGAAACGGTTACTTACTTCGTGACTGATCAATATATAATTAAAATTTTGTTACCATGTTTTTAAACTTTAAATAATTAACGATTACAAGATTCGTTTAAAACAATATTATCTGTGACAACAAAAAATCTAATTGTCTAAAAAAATTAAAGTAATTTGAATCGTGATATTATGATTATATAAATATTTAAAAAAATTTAAAAGCGTATGCTTAAGTAATATGTACAAAAAACAATGCCATAAATTATAACAATACAAAATATTATTATTTTTTTAGTTTTAAGTATTGCACTTTTTGAAAATCACATTTTATTAAAGTATATTATAATATTATATACTTAAGGCTGAGCTCAGTAAAGTATTTCTTATAGCTCTCTAAATCATTTATACCATTATATATAATTTAGAGAACATAATACTATATTAGATGTTGTCAGCTTTGTTACTAATATTTATGGTTCATAATCTATAAGACACTAAAAATTGTGTATTTTTTTTAATAACAGTATTGGAATCTGCCATACAGGCCCAATATCGTAATATTAAATATTACTTAAGTAAAAGGTGCATATGAATACTTTGAAAAAGTATTATTAATTTCTTTATATTTTGAATTAAATTTAATTTTTCATACTATATCCTTTTTTATCATACTGTTAAGCGTAACGGCGCATTTCCACTTAATCAGTTGACAATTTTTGTGCTTGCAACTTGCAATTGCAGTTCGTCAAAAAATCAACAAAAATCGAACCCAAAATTCAATATACGTCGACAACATTTATGTGATTGAATTTTTGTGACCAACGACAACACAAAAGTTGCCAATTAATTATTTATGGAGATGCGGTTTAATAACCGTTTAATAAATTGTCATTTTTTTACACTTTATAGGTATTATACATTATAAGCATTTATGTCAACATAATTTTAGAACCAATTATTATGGACCAATTTGTATTGTTAACTAAAACTAATTTTTAAGAATTTTACAAAATACTCATCAAAAAATCTTATTATATAATATGCAACGATTTTTTAAAAATATATTTTGATGAATTTTGTATTGTAGATAGTATTATATTTATAGGTATATGAAAGTTTTAAAATCATGTTGTCTCGACGATTCTTTTCTATAGTCTTTAAAATGTCTCACTTTAACTATTGAGATATTCTCATGTGTGAGAGTAAAAAAGATAGCAAGTTTTTGTCATGCAAATTATAACAGATTGTATATCTTTCATCTCAGTCTGATCCTGAAGCCTGAACGCTAGTTTCTGGAACACTGACCAAAGTTACTGAACGTTCATTGGTCCCTTCATTATGTCACCGATTAATGACCAATCAAATTAAATTCTATTAGTTCACCTGATTTTAATCAGCGTTTCAGAAATTGGTGTTTAATATGTCAATTGTTAAATACACTTGTTTTGAAAACAGTCTACTGAAGGATACAAACATGAAAAGGATTGTCCATTTTAAAACTAATCATAATATTGAACTATTTATAAACTAAAACTTTAAACTAAAAATGAAATGTTTGTTATACGTAAATATATTATTTTGTTGCTATTATTTGTTAATTGTTAAATTTTATAGAAATTATTATTATAAGTATATTGGAACAAAGTTTTTTATTTTTTATTAACTTTTTTATTTTTTTTATTTTGAAAAGTAATAAGTGCGCTGTAATTTTTTTTAATGACTGATCGGTGTTCGAAATTAATAAAAATTGAATTTTAATCCACGTGTGATTTATAGGTTTGGTCAACCATTTCTTAACTGACTAATATTTTAATTCATGTAATTATGCCTGATTAAACTTTCCCAGTCGACGCCTTGAGATTTTCAAGATATTTGCCGTATCTGTACTAGTTAAAAACGAACAACATAATATATTATCTATATGTCTCAGAATTTATTTTGAGTCATTCAATTATTAGCCGATCTCAAAAGGTTCTCAATTTAACCGACTAAGTAGGCAAGTTAAAACTAAGATATTCGTCATTTATTTTCTTTAATTGAGCAGTGCGCCTACAATGCCAAATATATTTAATCGAATCAGTATCAGACAAGGAATAATAACACACATTGTTGTGCTGTATTCATATCTAAAATATTTTCTTTAACAGTATATATTCCTTTAATTTTTTGTCACATAATAATATTTTTTATGTAATTGCCGTGGCCGAAATCGTTCTAGAGGACATTATTATTACACTGACTCACTCACCTTCATCTGGAACACAAGAATGCTAAATATTGCTATTTGGCGGTAGATATTATTTTATTTTTATTAAATATTTTCCTCGACCGTTAAACACGGAAAATCATTTAAAACAATTAAAACTTGAGAAATTCAGTGATGATTGTCTGTACTTGAACTTCGATCTTTGGTTATAGCAATTATATACTTACGTGTTTTGCTAAAACATCTCGGTAATTCATTCATCATTAAGTCTAAAGTGTTATCTTTCTAAATCGATAAGACAAGTAAACGCGGATTTTTACATTTTTGCGATTAGACAACCCTTTGACGTCATTAAATTATTTTATTTTTAGGCTTAGAAACTTGAAATGAGGCGTATGAATAAACTTTATATTGCTCTATAAAACAAATGAAAGTTATGCAACATTATTTCCTTAATAGCACAATATACAGGTGGTAGAGCTCTGTGCAAGCTCGTCTGGGTCGGTACCACCCACTCATCAGATATTCTACCGCAAAATAGCAGTACTTGATATTGTTGTGTTCCGGTTTGAAAGGTGAGTGAGCCAGTGTAATTACAGGCACAAGGGATATAACAACTTAGTTTCCAAGGTTGGTGGCGCATTGGCGATGTAAGCGATGGGTAACATTTCTTGCAGATCCAATCTAAAAGCGTTTGGTGACCACTTACCATTAGGTGGCCCATATGCTCGTCCGCCTTCCTGATCTATATAAAAAAATAATATAATTATATTTTAAAAAATAAAGCCGTTGTTAAAAAAAGTTGCTTAGCGGCTGTTTAGTTCTATAAACCGATTTCTCTCTTTCTGTCTTTGTTCTTTCTTCTGATTGGACATTCGAAGGAAGAAGACAAACATTGTTTAACTAACACTCGCTAAGCAATATTTATAAGTCGATAGTGACTTAATTGTGTAGATTCCTCTTATCTTAAAGCTAAAGAAGAACTCCTTAATTAAGATATTGCAAATTCTTGTATTCGTTGAACTTGATTATGTTTCATTCAAACAACTTCAATGTGGGTTCGTAGAGATGATAAACATTTTATTTCTTTATTCTTCTTGTTATATTTCTCACTAACTTCAATTGTGTATCTTTCCTCTCTTCTAAGTTGTGTTTCAACTTTTTCACTGACACGCTGCGAAACTTTAGAATTAATTGCCACACTAATTTAATATTTTCTAAGAAAATGTAGTAAGATAAATTAATACTTATATATAGGCTCATCATAAAATAAATCTATTTGTTGTTCGTTATAATTTGATTTTTGTACCACTGTACTTGTCTATCTACATTTTTAAATATATTTGTCGAACGTTTTTTACTCTTATTATTTTGTATTAGATTTATTTACGATATTATTATTTATGTAACGACATTAGATTTATTTTTGTAAATAGCATTTTATATATATGTACATATATACCAAGGTACAAAGCAAGCGGTTGTGTGAAGAGGCTGAGGTATTAAATAGTTATTCCATAGGATCCGTGTCTTTTACCGAGGTAAAGCGCCAAGTTGTTATTCCAATATGTAATACACCATCGTGCGTATCGTTTCTTCTTCTTCTTCTTCCTAGCGTTTTCCCGGCCTAGAAATGCCAGGGTCCGCTTTCCTACATCTTTGCCTCCACTTTGCCCGATCGAAAGCGTCGTCTTTAGTGAGATCGTGCTCTCTCATATCGTCCCTCACAACATCGAAACAGCGCTTCTTGGGCCTGTCGCGGGATCTAGGGCCTTCGACAACAAAGTCCAGGCATCGGTTCCCAACATAGTCTGGCGGTCTGCGGCTAATGTGGCCAAACCAACGGAGACGGCTTTCCTGCAACTTGTCCGCTACATCGCACACGCCAAGGCTACCACAGATGTGCTCGTTACGAATACGATCTAGTTGCGTAACGCCACACATCCACCGCAGCATCTTCATTTCCGCGACGTGAAGTTGCTGAACATGTCTCGCGAGTGCTGCCCACGTCTCGCTGCCGTACAATAACACTGGTCGGATGATGCACTTGTACACAAGGCCCTTTAATTTCACCGGTATCCTGCGATTACAGATTACCCCGGTGACTTCCCGCCATTTAGCCCAAGCTGCGTTTATTCGAGCTCTGACGTCGTGGTCGATCGTACCAGACTCGTGCAGTACGAACCCGAGGTATTTAAATTTTTCCGCCTTGATAACGGATTCTCCGCCTATCTTTATGGGTTCGGGGTCCGTACTGCTACAGGCCATATACTCGGTCTTCGCAACATTTAGCATCAGACCACCCCTCGCTAGCACACCCTTCCACTGGTTCACCTTTTGCTCCAATATCTGCTTGTCCTCATTTACCAGTGCAATGTCATCAGCATACATCATGAGCCAGGGAGACGGCTCATGGGCTTTCGCTGTGACAACGTCAAGCACTACACTGAACAGAAAAGGACTCAGGGCCGAGCCTTGGTGGACACCAACTGTGATCGGGAAAGGGTGCGTGTCGCCAACGGCGGTCCTTACTATTGATTCCGAATGATGGTACATGTCTCGGATAATGTCAATATAGTTTTTTTTTTATAGAATAGGAAGGCGGACGAGCATATGGGCCACCTGATGGTAAGTGGTCACCAAACGCTCTTAGACATTGGCTCTGCGAAAAATGTTACCCATCGCTTACTTCGCCAATGCGCCACCAACCTTGGGAACTAAGATGTTATGTCCCTTGTGCCTGTAATTACACTGGCTCACTCACCCTTCAAACCGGAACACAACAATATCAAGTACTGCTATTTTGCGGTAGAATATCTGATGAGTGGGTGGTACCTACCCAGACGAGCTTGCACAAAGCTCTACCACCAGATTTGTGGCACGTTCTTCATCTTCAAAGCCCACCAGATAATTTGACGTGGGACGCAGTCAAATGCCTTCTGCAGGTCTAGAAACGCCATGTACAGCGGCTTCTTATTTTCTCTGTGGGCCTCGGTCAGTATTCTTATGGCGAAGATGGGGTCTATGGTTCCACAGCCTGGGCGAAACCCATATTGACATTCCGAGATGGTACACTCTTGCCGAAGCCTTGAATCGATTACGCGTTCGAAGAGTTTCATTGTATGGCACATAACCTTAATACCGCGGTAGCTTTCGCAGTCCTGTACACTACCTTTGCCTTTATATACTGGAGTAATGATACTCAATCTCCAAGAGTTGGGCATCTTCCGGCTAGTAAGTATTCGGTTAAAAAGGTCAGTAAGTATATTCACACCATGAGAACCCATCGCTTTCCACGCTTCAATCGGCAAGTCTTCAATTCTTCATTGTACGAAGACATTTGAGTACCTCGTCAGGTGTTACCGGTGCAACAAGTCCGAGATTAGGAGGCAGTTCTGGAGGAGACACATTAGCGTGTTGTGTGTTAAGCAACACGTTATAGTAGCCGCGCCACGTCTCCTTTACCTTAATTGCATCGCAAACCAAAGTGCCATTAGAGTCTTTGACACAAAGACATTTTGTTATGTCTTGTGTCGCTTTCTCCCGAGCCTTTGCCAAACGGAAGATAGTCTTTTGGCCCTCGTTTGTCTCGAGCGAGTCATACAGAGGTGACAGCGTCTGGTAACGGGCTTTGGCAACTGCTCGTTTGGTGGCACATTTAACTGCTTTATACGCGTCCCGGTCTTCAGGAGATTTGGTCTCTTGCCACTTCTTAAACTGTGTCTTTTTCTCTCGAACTGCCTCCTGTACTGAGCCATTACACAACCACGTCTCCTTGTCGATGACGCGGCCTCCCTTCGAAGTGCCAAGCACCTGTTTTCCAATGGTGTTCACTGTTGACTGGGTCCTAGACCATTGACTATTGACTGATTCCTCTGTGTCTGTGCTTAACTTGGAGCTAGCTACGACTTTACAGAATTCATGCTGTTTTGGTCCATTCAACAGCCACCATTTAGTTTTAGGTCTGCTTCGTTCAGGCACTTTTTTACTTGGTACTACCAGCATGTCCATGACAAGGATGCGGTGTTGTGTTGTGAGGCATTCCCCAGGAATTACTTTGCAGTTAGTCACTCTACCAATTTGGCTTCTTCTTATGAGCAAGTAGTCGATCTGGGTGGAGTGCGGCCCACTTTTATAGGTGATGAGGTGCTCGGGTTTCTTTTGGAAGAAAGTGTTAACAATGGCAAGGTCTGATAGTAAGCTGGTGCTGAGAATTGACTCCCCCTCTGCATTCTCACGACCATAGCCGACGCCGCCATGTACACGTCCATATTCACGTGACTCCTCACCAACATGGCCGTTCAAATCTCCACCAAACATGATGCTCTCGGTGTTCGGAATGCAGCGGAGCATGTCTTCCAAGTCATTTTTCTCCGATGCAGAGCCACCGACCTGTGGAGTGTAGGCGCTGATAAGATGAGTAATTACTCCTTCTATCAGCAGCTTCACCCGGAGAAGACGGTCGCTCAGTCTATCGACTTCTAGAATACCGTTCTGGAGTGCCTCAGATAGTACTATGGCCACACCGTTCTTCCTTGAGGGGGAGCCGGAGTAGATCAACTTGTAACCTAGTCCCATATCACGGGACTTGTTGCCCTTTCAACGGGTTTCCAACGTCAGTACGTCAGCCAGTTCAAGGGAGCGATCTGTGAGAGAGCCGATGTTCCAGGTGGCAAAGCGGAGCTTCTTTTTAGGTACTTGCTTCTTTAGCCGTGCCCGTACTTGACACGGTAGCCCTTTCCCACTTGTCGCAGGTTTAGGGCGATGTGCCTGCGCGTCGTTTTGCGGCGACGCCCTAGCCATTGTACCTAAAATTCTTTTTTTCCTTTTCCATAGTAAATGGCGGGTACTGGTTTTATAAGGAGCGTATGCTGTCTGACCGTACTCTCCAACCTAGAGTTGGGAACCAGTTCAGGATAGAGGAATGTTAAGGAAATTTGGTGGGAATTCAAGGTATAAGGATACTTATGCCACGGAAGACACAGGGTGTAGCATAAGTAGCTCGGAGAAGGCGGGGTCGCGTGCCCGTATGTTTATATCACTTATACCGGACAGGTACAAAGATACAAACACCTTCTGCCTGAATCGTGCGTGTAATCATGCGTATCGTTTATAATAATTAATTTATTGTCTATCTGTCTTTAAATCACAGTTATGTATTTCGAAAGAAATGTATTATTTATATAAGTTTAAAATATACCAAAAATACAAGAGATAAGTAATCGTGTCTTAGGTCGTTGTCACTATTACACGATATTTAAATAATTACTTAAAAACAACAGTCATCCGTTAATAATCCGTTGATCTCCTCTCTTCATCTCGCTGCAAAATTTTCTTTTTTTTCTTTCTTAATGGTAACTTGTATTATTTATTGAAATTGTGGCATATCTACATCTATATTATATAAATAGGTATCTGAACGTCTTAACTTTTATTTAAAATTCACATGCAAGCGGTGCAAGCACAGATTGTAAAACAAATGGCAGATGGAGCGCCGAACGAAAAATGTGTGGCTAGAAATTCGTCGTTTGTGTTAGCGCGGCAGAAATACGTCCGCCAGTGTGCTTGCAGGGCTCCAAGGTAATGATAAAAATCCTACATTTTTAGGTAATTATTATGTAGGTATATAATATATAAAGAAATATTTCGCATAATCTAAATCTATATCGTTTTTTGTCATAGCCAACATTCATTAGAGTAAGATCCATGTCATTGGTCGAGATCTTAATGTATAATCTATTATATTCGTCATGGTGTCGTGAGAAAATGGAGTTTTGATAGCCAGCAAAGTCGTTGTAATAAATATAAATATTAGTATATTAGGCAAGAACTTTTTGTAGTGCATAATATAGCAGGGCTATGAGTAAATCGTAGTGAATATGTAAATCTAAGGTTTGTTTATCTTTATTCCTTCTTCGATTGGAATAGGTTTAATGTATTAATATTGTGTAAAGAATTAAAATAAATAAATTGAGTAAGCAAGGAAGTCAACAAGGATATTCATAAGGACAAAAGATCTTACTCAATTTAATGAATTAATGTGCATGATTTGAAGGTTGGTATTGTCAGGGGAAATTAATTGCTTTAATAAACGCAAATAATCAATTCTCTTGATCATACTAATTTACGAAATAAAGATATTCTGTTTTCTTATGACAATTAAAGAAAAAAAAAATCTTAAAAGCGGTAGTCTTTTTTATGGGTAAGGGGGATCCATAAAAATACTTTTTCATATAATTGGTCTAACAGCGTTTTTATATTACATAGTAAAATGTTCTTGTGATTTTTAAATAATAAATGACAGGTAATATTTTATAATGAAAAGCCTGATAGTAAATAATATTCATCATATCACCATATAAAATATCTATATATTTTGGAATTCAGAATATTATTGAAGTTGGCTCTCTTCTCTTCTTCTCTTATCTTTTCACTCGTTTCTTCATTCCTGTAGATCCTGGTCGGTGGCAGGCTCATATGGATTATTTGCTTCCATCGAGGTCTGTCGGTGGCCATCCTAGCGATGATTGATAAATACTACTACGATATCTATAGCTAAGAGATGCTATCTTCTTTCTTAATATTTTTCAACATTTGCATGGTCATGGCACGGTCACCATGCCGCATGCCGTAACACAGTAATTTATGAGCTATTATGAGGTTTCTTGAAACATTCAGTACCAGCCTGTGACTGCCCCTTGCTGGACTAAGGCCTCCTCTCCTTGAGAAGAAGGTATGCTTATTCCACCACGCTGCTCCAATGCGGGTTGGTGGAATACACATGTGGCTGAATTTCAATGAAATTAGACGCATGCAGTCAAGCACGAGATGAATTGTGGACACAAATTAAGCACATGAAAACTCACTTGCCCGGGTTTGAAACCACGATTATCGATTACGATTCACGCGTTCTAAAGTGTTCGTTCCTAAATAAAGGCCGAAACAGTCCGGCGCCGTGACGTGTTAACTTTTTCACATGTAGGTATAGAAGGTATTTACGCACGGGTCATGACGATGTGTTATCAAAATGTTTATTTATTAAGAGCAATTTTATACAGTAAAAAGGGAGGTAGAGGGCGATAGGATTAGTCACTACTAACTCAAACAATAAATGCAGACATTTTTATCTTATCTTATTTACTCAATAAAATATGTTAGGTTACCTGTAACCACAACTAAAATTACTTTATGACAAAAAAAAATATAAAATAGGTAGGCGGACTGGCAAATCCGCCACTTGGTGGTAAGTGACCTTTGCCCTAGATATTGGCGCTGTGAGAAATATTAACCGTGTCTAACATCGCCAATGCTCCGCCAACTTTGGGAACTAAGATGTTCCTTATGCCTGTAGTTACGCTGGCTCCCAGGCCCTTCAAACCAGAAAACAACAATACGAAGTATCGTTGTTTTGGTTTTTTATTTTTTAACGCGACGACGGCCATACTGTCGGGAAGAATGTTCTTCACTAGCCGCCCCCACCTTGCCGGTCCGCAAGATGCCTCTTCACGCCTCGTTTGAAGGAACCCGGGTTGTAAAAGGATGAGATGGAATTCCATTTTTTGGACAACAAAGAAAGGAGTTGCCAAATTTCTTTGTGCGCGATGGAATTGATGTCACAGTTAAACGGTGACATCGAGAGGGGGGGTTTGTTGTATAATAACGGACTAACGGGCCTGCACAAAGCCCTACCACCAGGTATATAATAGTAATAATTGTATCTGAACCAGATAACTCAATAGACAATCAGTATCTGTGGGTTGTTGCTAATTATACTTGCTCTAATTTTACTTTCAAGTGTTAACGACCTCTGAGTATTTGGCTGATTTTCGTACGATCTTTTATCTTCTTTGATAGTAATTGTTGCATGGATATGTGTATGTTTTTAATAAATGAATACAATATAGTTAAAATTGAGTACATCGGTAGTAAAAATACAATGTTTTTAATATGTTATTTTATAGGGTTAAAAAAAAAACATTCGGGTTAAATATATTAAAATACAATGTATTTTATGTAATAAATCCAGGCTTATAATAACTATTATATATTAATTGCACTTTATTAATACAACAAACTAATAAGGTTAAAAAAAGGATACGATTTCAAGATAAAGGTTAGACTTACTGAATTGTATATATATTTGGACAAATGAACCACCCGACGGTAAGTAGTCACCAACCCTGTAGACATTGGCGCTGTAAAAAATCTACCCATTTGGTAGAATAAGTGGTGAGTGGGTGGTTTAGGATAGTAGTAGCTAAAAAGCCCTACCACAAAGTTTAACACTCAATATATTTAGAGAAGCAATATTTTTTTTATTATATTTCTATGATATTTGTATTTTCTGTAAGTCATGGGTATTATATGATGATAGGAACGTGTTTGCTTAGTTATCTAATAATAAACGTACGGTTATCTCTGAATTACCGTCACGAGATGCAAGGTAATCTAACTAAGTACCATCCGCTAGCATAATTTCGTTTGCATTAAGATAATCCCATAAATTAAATAACAAAAACTATGGTTAAGAACGTCTGGTCATAATTCTCCCAATGAAGAAATCATTGATCAAGTTATTGGTTTTCTAAATAAAACTGTTAAAAATAAATATTTTCTTATTTTAAATTATTTTTGAATTTCTTATCTAATAACATTATTTTGAAATGAAATATATTTAAAAGAACGTAAAAACAACGTAGGTTATTGAGTTGTTACTTGTTTAATCAATTTGCGAATCGCTTTCGCCTTCCGTCATAGACGATCAGTTACGATTTTGTAGTTGTGTCAAACGCCCGCGAATAACAGACATGGCGCGAAAAATTATTTTACGTCAAATCAGAGAGTTGAAGTCTTTGAGGAAATTTTCTACAAGTAATTTCTTGAAAAACAGGGAATATATAATTAAATCACCGATAACTGATATAGTAATGCCGAAAATGAGATTCATTGACCGACTTTGGTTGCATTTTGGAGCTTTTCCAGATCATGTTGCTATTGTAAGTTACGTTTGTTTTTTTAATTCTTTAAAAAAATCCTAAGTAAACATTTAAATAAATAATACAAATAAATAAGACGCGTACTGATATTAAAATCGATATTGTTTATTTAAACGACGCTAATAAGTGTTTTTCAGTCCTTTTTGAGTGATAAATTAATAATATAAGTGAAATACAACTTTATAATTATAATATATATACATATATAAACTATTACGAAAAACATAGTTAAGTAATTAACAACACATACAAATAGTCAAACTACAGTTGCTAATGAGTTAAATTTTATTAAAATTCAATTTATTTAAAAAAATATATATATAATATTAATTTTTTTGACAAAAAAGACATGACTTATTTTCATTTAATAATTACTTTTTAACAAACATAATTCTATAGATACAGTTATATTATATTATAAATGTAGTACAGTTCATATATATATATATCAAGTCATAAATATAACTATCATACGGGGTCCAACGATCAAATAATACATAAATACCTATCTTTAAATGATTGTCACTGTGATTAAACTCAAGATATGGCCAACTTCTCAGTCATTATCACTCTTATCAGTTATTAATTTGCGCTAGTACTTTATTAATCATGCTAGTTAATCATACTAGTTAATGTAACAAAATATGTTTTTACTCTATTTAATTTAAAAACAACTGACAGATAAAAAATAATAAACAACTGTTCGTTATGATCATTCATTTCACGCCAGAAAAGAGAAAAAAAAAACATTTCAATCATAAAAAATCAATGAAAAAAATCGAATATTATTATATTATATAAAAATGATTTTTATCATTAAATTGTAAATATTTTACTTAAAGTTAAGATACCTTTTAATTTAGATATTCGGAATGAATTGTGTTACCTTGACCGTTGTTGACAGGTAAAAATACCGCCAAAATTAGTGGCATAATACAGTTGTGCTCTTTGCGTTCATTTGCTTGTAATATTTTTTTCATGTAGATGCCGAATTTGTCCGTAATATCCGAATTCGGTTAAAATATCTAATATCCGTTTAATATATCTCAGCATCTACGCCTTATGTCATTACGATCGGTTCAATGGCTTAGTCATGAGCTGACAAACAGACATATGGCTATTTTCGCATTTATAATATTGGTCTAATTTCAGTTCAGTACGCGGACTTTGAACTGTTCTCACTTTTATTATATCGCACGTATAGGATGACGTCAATAAGTGTTAAAAAATATATTAAAATCCAGTAGTGTTCGATCGCTTTGTTTAAAATTCTTAAGCAATGTATTCGAATGTTAGTCAAGTCATTAACAATTATATTATAATATTATGTTGATTTTGGCCGAGTCGGGGGACATTCTCAACGAAAACTAACCAACTGAACAGGATATATTATAATAAAAAATGCACTCATTCTCATGATGATGATCCCATTAGAAGCCAAATTCGACCTGAAGAGTTTAGACGTAGAACAGCTTTACGTCCTTTCGAAAGTACGGGATTGTAAACGACAGCTCGCGTTGCTGAAGCCAGCTGAGATTTTCGCAACAGAATAAACCAATAACTCTTTTATTGGTCTTACTCGGGGTTTGAACATTTGACCGGGGTCTTGTAGAGTATATATATGTCTTGTAGAGTATGTATATATGTACGAGTAACGTACCTAGTATATAAGTTAACGAGATATATTTTAACTAATATAGAGGAATTGTAATGTGTTTGTTTTCCGTATCATGAAAAAAACACTCATTCAATTAAAATTCAATTTTTATATTATTTTAAATATTATTTATTGCTCGTGCCTTATTATACTAAGTAGTAAGTAGTAGGTAGGTAGTAAAAGAATAGAATGTCGCTTTCAAGTGAACGATGTTCAAAACTATTTCTATCACAGATAAACGAAAACTTTGTACCTTTATGTCAAAAATGTTTACAGAAAAGTCCGCGTCACACGCGGGTGAAGCCGCGGTCGGAAACTAGAATTCGTAGTGGTTAGACAATAGCTTTATGTAAACCTTGTTAAATAAAAACAGACATACACATAATTTTTACTACTTATATGCAGTTAATTTTATATAACGTGCAAATTTATAATACAAGCAAAACCCAAGGACATTTTTATTAGGCGGATGTTAATGTTCATAATATTAGATAACATAAATAAATAGGAATTATTTTAACAGGTTTCTTATAGTCTTTATCGTTTTAAAGTTATGCAAGTATATGTAATTCGAATATATAACCAATTCTTGTATTGATCTGATAGAATCCTAACATATTATAGGTGCGAAAGTGAGTTTTTGTTTGTATATTACGATTTCATGTCTTAACTTTTTTTAACAGATCATCATTAAATTTTACATGTTGTCAGGGGTGCAGAAAATTAAGTTACTTATATTTCAACCTAGCAGTTCTGTGCGGTTTCACGCGTTCCTGCTCAATCACCGTGGGTTAGCGCGATATTTTAAATATCCTTCCTCATGCATTGGGCTCTTAAATACAAAAATATTTTTTCTAATCCATTCCTGAACGATTAGCTATCTCACTTCGATCGATTCGATATAATCGAATCTTAGTTTTGGCCAAGGCTCGCTTTGATTCCAGTTAAGAATTGGACTTTTTTATGATGTGTAGGCGGACGGGCAAACTTCCCTTGTACCATTGGCTTACTCACTCTTTAAACCAGAATGCAACAATACTAAGTATTGCCGTTTTAATGAAGGTTGAATGATGAGCGGTATGAGCGGTAATACCCAAGACTTTAACAAAGCCCTACCACCTAGAAAACTGATGAAGTTCCTCACTATTTCTTCTTCTCATAGGTACGTTATATCTAAATGAGTGATTAACACTTTTAAAACGGTTCTCAAACGTCGCATCGCTCTTAATCTTATCACACATTATCACACATCAATAATGCCAAAAGTGTTAACCTTTATTTTGCTTTGCGTCACTTAATACTCGTCATCATTAATCAGGACAATTTCGGATGACATGTATTTTTTTAATTTGTATAATGTAGTCTGTTACGTTTTATTTTTTTCTTTATATATATATATATATATGTTAAATGTACGTTACTGTCGTTTAAAGTAAATAAAATATCTTAATTTCAAGCATATTTTTTGGACTTGATATAGGTGATAGTTTTTCGATTAATTACTGGCTGTACTTTCTGACGATATTATATATTATGGATTATTATACATTATGATTTTCGTGATATTTCAACAGACGCATATTTAGATATTATTTGTTAGAAAACAGTTTAATTTTGGACTGCGGTTGGAACTAGTGGAATAAATTCAGTGAGACAATAATACTTTCCATTGATTTGACCTGTTCCTAAACCATAATTTTTTTTTTATATGTTTGAAGCCGAGACATACGATCTTAAGATCCTGATATTTTTATTATTAATATAACTGCAAAAGAATTATTGAAGGTGAATTCGCAAGGCCAAGGACCATATCAGGATGTTTTTGTATTTATATTATGATGAACGATAATCAAAGTCTGACGCGAATACGGTCGCGATTACTAACTAAATACGTAACGTATTGAAAATAGTGTCACGTCAAATTTGAGCCCTACACGATCTACGAATATTATATTTAACCTTGGGAAATTATGTTAATAAATATTTATTATTGTCGTAGTATTTATAAGAAACATAGGTAGCAATACATTAGGTATTGGAAATAACTCACTTGTCAATTTGACTGAGATGAAGATTTGGATTTTATATTTTTTTTATAGTCATTTACTATAGGCGGACGAGCAAATGGTCTGTCGTTCGTAAACGTTAACGAATATTATACCTAGAAATATAAGTTTAACTTGCGTATAGATAAAACTGGTGTTTTTATGCCATGCTATTTAGCAAAACTTGATGTAGGTCGCGCCTGGTTAAGTCTGGTCTGGTCTAAGGTTCAGTGAAAGGACTGTTGAGTAACATAGTAGCACGACATATATAAACCGTTTATTGATATAATTTTCACTTTTAAAAACAGAACGTCTTCTATTCTCTTTATGTAATCTGTATGTTTTGAAAAGCAATTATGTGGTTTGCATTTTTTTATAAATATGTTTTAATAAATAAATAAAATGTAATATGTATGTTAATATTTTTATATTATATTTAAGTAAATTGTTTGCATATAAATTCTACCTGGATTATATTCATTACAGTTCAAAATGTAAGTTTGTTTCAATAAAAAAAATAATGATAATTTCGACAAATACTTTTAGTCGTATACTTAGATATATTACCTTTGATATAATTTATCAAAGCGTGCATAAATAAAATACCGATTCGTAAACAAGTTTTTGTATTACTTTATATCGTATTAAGTGATTCATGTAACATAATTTCATTGTTTGTTGTTGGCAATCAGCGACCGATAAACGTAATGAAGGCTTGGCTGCACTTGATACGAACTGATATGTGCAACACGACATCTACGTTATATCATTGAAGCCTGTCGGTCTAATGGCTAGCTGTTATAAACTCACAGATCAAGATCTTGGGTTTAGGGATCAAACCATTAGAAGTGAGAAGTAGTTTTTCGGCGAGTGCTCCGAGGAATTATTTCTCTCTAATTCCTGCTTTCCCCTTCCTTCATAAGTCTACGCGGCTCTCGATGTCACCGCCTAACTGTGACATCAACTCCATCGCGCACAAAGAAATTTGGTAACTCCTTTCTTTGTCGCACTTCCAAAAAATGGAAATCCTAACTAGCTCACGTGTTCCCCTCTTACAATCCGGGTTCTTTCAAACGAGGCGAGGCGTTAAGAGGCATCTTGCGGGTCGGCAAGGCGGGGGTGTAGAACATTCTTCCCGACTGTTCTGGCCGTCGTTGTGTTTGGACTCTACTACCACTTATCATCAGGTGGAGTAGAGTCATTTGCCCTCCCGGCAAATATAAAAAAAATATATATTTATATCGACAAATTTTCGGTAGCAGCCCGGAGTCTGGAATTTTTGTCTGTGTTGGTCGTCCCATCCAGATTATGAGTAATAGTGAGTGCACTTGTATTCGCGCACACACTTGTTCATTATATTTATATATAAAAATATTTACTTGAATACAGAACTGTAATGACACTCCATACAAGTCAGGAAATATTAAGCTTTTCTGTTTAACATAAAAGGTAACGACAACAAAAAAAGTTTGGTTGTATGATAATACAAAAATTAAATAACATATATAAAAATATCCTAGTAACGTCATTCGTGCAAATAAAAAAATATTTGCACCTTCGACGTGGAATTTAATGAGTCTGACCTTTGGATTACGCGATTACACTGAAGTGTTTTTAAAGTAGAAAATGTTCGAATTTTATATTACAAAAAACTGATTACTTCCTAATTGATTTTTAACATTGTTTTTCAACGATTGTATAAAATAAAGTTACCGAGTTTTAAGCAGTTTGCTAGTAGGGCTTTGTGCAAGTCCGTCTAAGTACCATTTACTTATCACATATTCTACCGCCAAACAGGAATATTTACTATTGTTGTGTTCCGGTTTGAAGGGTGAACCAGTAAATCAGTGTAATTTCAGGCACAAGGGACATAAAATCTTAGTTCTATCTAAGCGATGGTTGACATTTCTTACAATGCCAATGTCTAAGGTCGTTGGTGACCACTCACCATCAGGTGGCCCATATGCTCGTCCCCTTCCTGTTCTATATAAAAAAACACGCACAAGGGCCGTCCCTTGCAGTTGGTGGTGCATTGGCAATGCAAGGGATGTTTTATATGTTTCGCTGGTCATTTAACAGGAAGTGGCAGTTTTGTCGGTCCGATTTTCTATATAAATTAAAAAAAAAAATCTTACGTCACGTCGTACATCGTACTAGTCATCGCTGTAAACAATGTATTTAAATGATTGTACATAATAATTATTCTGATTTATGACCATTTTTTTAAGTGGACGTAATGAATAAATTTAATTAAATTATAATTTTAATGAATTGAACATTGAACGAATATAGTTTTTCCTTTATTTATGCAAATCGAAATGAGTATAAATGGAAAATTAACTGTCTGAAAACTAAATATAGTCACGAAGGACTATATTTAGTCAGAATTCCTAAACCCGATATTCGATAAAGATATCGAATATATTACATCAATTCCTTATTCATATTTAATTATGTGAATATTAAAGGAATTACTTACTAAAAATATTTACCGTTTTTATCATTATTACCGTTCGTACCATATTACTATTCGATATGAGCTCACTTCATTAGTCATCCGTGAAATGTTGACAACCGACTTATGGTGATATACTATTTTTATGCGGGTGTTCTAGAAATGTTATGATTATAATGGTCAATGTCGCATATCACTTTCTGACTAGCTCTACTAAGCGTTAACTATACTACATAATTTTCGTATTATTTTAAACATATTGTAGTATTTTTACTTGATACAACGATATTTTTTTTGTTCTACATTCCTAATTGTCTTTTTAAAAGGTAAAAATACACTGTTCCCAATATTAATATAAATAAATATACATAATATAATATTGATATTATATAGACTATGTTCATAGTACTACTTGTGATTCTCGGTCTGTCACAACCTATTTTTGTAATTTAAATGTCTGTAATGACATGACTCGTTCGTAACACACATAATTATACACACTTACACATTACATAATGTACTAAGAAATTTGCACACTCGAAGATGAAATTCCCGAAGAGAATTTTATGTTCTCGGATTAATAAAATAATTTCAAATTGGAATGTCCTATTTTTTCATAAATCTTATCTCAATTCGTAGGAATGTGCCGAGACAAAAAAAAGTTATACGTACACACAAGTCAGAAAAAATATGGCGGTTTTTGCAACATCCCTTAGAAAAAAGTTGGGTCTGAAAGAAAACGATGTAGTGGTCGCATTATTGCCTAACTGCCCGGAATTCCCAGTCATTGCCTTCGGTACTATTCAGGCTGGGTGCATCTTTAGTCCTGTCAATCCAATATACAAAGAAAGTAAGATATAACTGATGCATAAACAATTATATTTGACGCTAATGTTTTCCACACAACTTAAAATTCCAAATTTTAACCGAAATTTTGTTTTCAGTGGAAATTAGTCATCAAGTAAGCTTGACGGAACCTAAAGTCGTGATAACGATACCAGAATGTTATGAAAATGTTATGAAAGGACTTAAAATGGCCAAAAGAGAAGCAAAAATAGTTATAATTGATAATCCTAATACGGCAATACCTGATGGATCAATTAGATATACAGAAATCGCTGAATCTGGGGAAGCTGATTTTGATTTACTTGACAAAGTCGAGAAGAAAAATGATGATGTAGCTTTTATACCATTTTCGAGTGGGACAACTGGATTACCGAAAGGAGTTGAAATCAGTTATAAGAATCTCATAGCTGGAATGGAAATAATGTCTAGCGAGGAAAATAGATTCCCTGATTTAACAAATGGTAAACTATTAATAAGTTATTTTTAATTATTTATTTTCTGTTAAAATTTAATTTCTGATTTGGTTTCATTATTATTTTTCTCATTTTAGGCAGCTATCAAGATGTGGTACCGTGTATACTTCCCTTCTTTCATATTTACGGCATAGTTGTCAATTTACTTGGACATTTAGCTTATGGCTGTAAGCTGATCTCTATGCCAAAATTTTCAACAAACACTTACTTCAATGTCCTTAAAAATGAAAACCCCTCAATTCTATATTTGGTTCCTCCTGTCGGTAAGTTAAAAAGTCTTATTATTTTACTTTTTTCATTGTACTAAGAGAAAGTGAAGCTTTGATTGAATATGTCTTTACGCGTACTGCTGCCTTTACAAATAATTGTAAAGTAGTATATTATAAATACTGATGAAATAATAATAATAATTATTATTATTTGATTAAAATATTTAGCAGCGAACACTTATGTTTCAACGTCAACTAGCTTGATAGCGTACTAGTTTTAGAAGATATCATTTTTTGAAAGCAAATAATTTAATTTTGAACAATTTGAAAAAAAATATTATTACTTAAATTACTTACTTACTAAAAACATTGTTAGAGGCTGTTTAGTTAAACGCTCATTTCGCTCTTTCTGTCATTATTTATTTGACATTCGAAAAAAGAAGACAGCATCGTTTTACTAAGCACCTGCTAAATAACGTCCACGAGTAAGGCCTTTCAACTTTATAATATCTATACTCATTTTACATTTGTACATTCTTAATTTTAGAATACTATTCATTCAAAATTTTTTAACATTATTGATTAAATAATTGCTAATTGGCTATTAGCGAAACAGTTTTTGAGAAACAAATTAGATTTTATTAGCTTATATTTACGCAATTCTATAATTTGCGTTAACCAACCATTAAGATTAGGAAGTATATTATGCTAATATGAAATGTTCCAGCAATTCTTCTCGGTAAACATCCTGATGTCACAAAGGAATATTTCAAGAACATGAGATACATTGTATGCGGAGCTGCACCACTGGCCTCATCTGATGTTAAAGCGATTTTAGAAAAAGGAAATGTAAGTTTAAATATTTAAATTTGCAATACTCGAAATTAAATTATACCCTGTAAGATTAATAGTTTGTAAAACCTAATCCATAAAATTACTCTTTTTGGCGAAATAAAATTAACTCTTATTAGGATGCAGTTGGTCTTAACGGTTTAAGATTTAACTCTTATTCTCTCAAAGTTTTGAAATTCCCTAAAATCCTTTCCTAGTGGATGATTAAGTTATACAATAAACCTATGAGCCATATTTCAGCTTTCTGGATTCAGTAGTTTCGGCTATGCGTTGATAGATAGTTAGTCAGGAGAAACGATTTAATAATTATTGAATTTGCAATATTCCAAATAAAAATGAACCTTGTTGGGTTAACAGTTTGTAAGGTTACTAATCAGTTAATATGTATTGACTCTGAATTTGATTATCGTCTATACCGTCTATATACTATATAGCGAAATATATCCTATATTTTAAATATCTAACAAAAAAAGTGTAATCGTTTCTTTTGTTTATTAAAAATCCATCAGGCTATCAGCCCAGTAATTAAAGTGTGGAATTATTTATCGAATCACGCCTTCATACTGATAATTTTGATGAGGTTGATTACCTCCAGCTACGCATTTTTATTTTCGTTTTACGCAAAATTGCGATACTTAATCATCTGTGTGATAATTTTGGTTGTACTTTGTTCATTCCTTAATTGATTATATTATTTTATAATTATAAAATCACTTTTCATACATGACTCACATTTATATAAGTAAGTTATTATTACAAATTACTTTGTAAATATTAAAGCAATATAAAAAAAAAACGCTCACAATTTTTTGTGAGAGAATTTACACTCCGATAACAAACATTATCAATGTTTGAGACAATCATTTTTACATAATATAGTAATGTATATTTTTAACGTTATTAATCAGGAAACAATTATTTTTTGGTTCAAAAACTACTCTGGGATTACGAATTATAATTAAGTGAAAGCACTTTGCGTTTTTACGCTTCAATTTTGAACGTTGATGATTTTAGAAAATAATATAAACTGATAAGCTGTAGTCATATAGTGATATGAAAACTCTTTTGTAGGGTAAAATGGAATTCAGCCAAGGCTTCGGAGCAACAGAGACAACTTCATTAGCAACAACAATATATAAAGGAGAGAAGGATATAGATTACTCAGGTTGCGGCAAACCTCTGGCGAGCACAGAACTTATGTTTTTAGATCCTATCAGCGGAAAGCCGGTTCCGTATGGTGAAGTAAGTGATTTATTCTATGATTTAGGTCCTATTAAGTTGGCTAGCATATAAAAAGGATTTAATGATTCTTTGCTATTTTATTTTTCACAATGTCTTAGTACACTGATCAATCTACGAAGACATCATTTGATCAAATATAAGATACGAGTTTAAAAATACAGTATAAAAAAGAAATTAAAAATATAACACTTTTCTTATATACACAATGATATGATATTGTTAATATTATGATGCAAAAACTTTCATCACAACCCTGTCTTGTTGCCTATACTGGCCAATGGCGGGCTGGTTCATTTTTCGCCCAAAGAATCGGAATTGCGATTCAAAAGGGCACCATTCCACGCGGTCACGATTAATACAGTAGCTATTTTTAATTTTTATCTGTATAATCATTGACTGCTTCGTTGGTCCTGGGTTCAATTCCCAGGTCGAGCCAATAAAAAAGTTATAAGTTTTTCTGTCAGAAAATTTTCAGTAGCAGCCCGGAGTCTGGAATTGGAAGTGTGTTCACTCCCGTGCCTCGGAAAGCACGTAAAGCCGTTGGTCCTGCGCCTGAACTCTTTCCGGTCGCGTCGGATTGCCGTCCCATCGGATTATGAGAGTTAGGGAATAGAGAGTGCACCTGTGTTTGCGCACACACTTGTGCACTATAATATCTCCTGCGTAGTTGGTTAATCTCTCTTGAGATTGGCCGCCGTGGCCAAAATCAGTCTGGAAGACATTATTATTATTATATTAATATGATTATATTGTTTAGAATTTACAGATTTCTTCGACTATAATATATGATAAATAATCTAAATTATTTTCAGTCCGGAGAACTATGTATAAGATCTCCCTCAGTAATGAAGGGATATCATAAAAATGAAGCGGCGACAAAAGAAAGCATAACAGAAGATGGATTCTTTAGAACTGGAGACTTAGGACACTACGATATGAGATACGGCCTTATTGTCACCGACAGGATAAAAGAACTTATCAAGGTGAATAATGAAAGACTTACAAAGTTATTATCTTATCTTAATTATAATTTTAAAGACAAAGAATTAGATTTTTGTAATTGTATTAATTTTATTTATCATCTGATTTAGATTATTATATTTTTCAATTTGTTCCTGGTAATCTATTGAGATAATAATTGACGGTATCGTAGAATTTATTGAAAACAAAATTTCTAATTCCGATTTTTTTTTTAAATTATTCTATGAATTATAATTAAATATATATTTATAAGGAATTTTACTTCTTAAAATGATCCTTGGATTTTGAATTTAGTATAAATTCGGGCTATTGAAACATAATATACCATGTTATATAAGCCAAGTTTACTCATCATTCAATTGATATATGTTTCTTCAGGTAAAAGGAATGCAAGTAGCACCAGCAGAGCTAGAAAGCATACTCCGGTCTCATCCAGCGGTCCAAGACGCAGCAGTTATCGGCGTGCCACATGACTTCAACGGTGAAGCACCAAAGGCTTTCATAATAAAGAAAAACGGGCAAAATGCGTCCCCAGAGGAACTCCAAACGTTCGTTTCTAAAAAAGTAGCGTCGTTCAAGAAAATTGAAGAGGTCGTTTTCGTTAATGATATCCCTAAAACTAGTACAGGGAAAATACTTAGAAAGGAATTAAAGAAAATGTATGCATAGCTTAATTAAAATGTATTTGTTTTATACGGCAATAATATAACGGTATATATATATATATATATGTGTATATGTTCATAATTAGTTTTATTTTATATAATTATAACAATTAAGTTATATAATGGTGAAAATGTGATTTAATATTTTTTTTAATTAATAAAGAAATTGTTATTACAATCTTAAAAAAGGCTGAAAAGTTGCTAAAAAAACAATTATAGGAAACAAATTAAATTATTACAATAATTATATATTCAAAAAAAATAATTTAACCGATGACGTGGTTTCAAACCCGGGCAAGCACCACTGAATTTTCATGTGCTTAATTTGTGTTTATAATTCATCTCGTGCTTTACGGTGAAGGAAAACGTCGTGAGGAAACCTGCATGTGTCTAATTTCACTGAAAATCTGCCGCATGTGTATTCCACCAACCCGCATTGGAGCAGCGTGGTGGAATAAGTTCTGTTAATACAACTGTTAATATAATTTAAACCTAAATTGAATAGACTCGTACTTGCCTTTTAATTAATGGTAATCAATGCAATGTGATCAAAATTGTTAGTGAGAAACAAATTGGTGTTTTTAATTTTTACTTTGTTATAGTAATTTTGTGTATAATAGAAGCAAACATTCGATGTTTGAATGTTTTATTTTAATATATACAGTTGTTGGATGAATAAAATTGTTTTAATTATAAACATTGTTTTTCTTCATTTACCGATACTTAGCTAAAACTCAATATCTTATTACGTTTGCAATATATATTAATTTCAATATTTTATATTTAAATAATAAAAATATATACATAGGACGAGAGAGAGAGAAACAGAATAAGTTTGAGGGATTAATAGTGGATGTGGGAAAAGTTGAAAATATAATATTAAATAAAAATATGTAAAGTAAAGTACCTATTAGAGGTAGCCGTAATTTTCTTTTTGTAACAACTTTCTATGAATCTTGTGTCACTTGTTTCTTTATAAAGTTAACAGGTTTTAACACTCCTTCTAGGCGCCTTTCATAATCATTACTCATTTTCTTTTACATTTTTATTTAGATACTCTAAACTTGAAGTAACTATCCTGGTGTATTAATGGTGGTGGTATTAGTTATGGTAGGGCTTTGTGCAAGCTAGTTTGGGTAGGTACCACCCGCTAATCAGATATTCTACCGCAAAACAGCAGTACTTGGTATTGTTGTGTTCCGGTTTGAAGGTGAGTGAGCCAGTGTAATTACAGGCACAAGGGACATACAATCTTAGGTCCCAAGGTTGGTGGCGCATTGGCGATGTAAGCGATGGTTAACATTTCTTACAGTGCCATTGTCTAAAGGCATTGGAGACCACTTACCATCACTCACCCGTAAAATGTTGACAACCGACATACTATTTTGATGCGTGTATTTTGGTGTTAATAATAATGTTATGATTGCAATGTCGCATATCAATTTTTGACATGTCACGATGTCGGTGATTTACGAGTTTTTTTATTAATTAATTAATTATTAGTATTTTTATAATACAAGGAATTATCTGCCAACCTTGTTACGTATTTTCTGTGTTGAATTAAGTACATAATAGCTACATTTGCTTGCCGATAATTAATTATTATTTTATAGACACGTGTTTAAATGTATGTCTATCTTATCTAGTAAATAATTAAATATCAAGGAATTAAACATTCTTATCAATAAAAGATAAGTAACAACGGCCTCTTCCAGAGGCCTGATTTAAGTGTTTTCCTGTTTAATTGGTTTTGGACTTGAATTGTACCCATTTTTGTGATTTTTTTTTGTTATTGTTATCTGGTTAGTTTCAAGTAATAAATTTAGTATAACCTTTTATTTAAATTACATCACAACGCGAAAATTTAATATTTAATCTGTTGCAAAGAATCTAACCAAACTTAACCATAAAAAAACATGTTCACGCATTCAACAATCAACATTACAAACATAGCACGCACAAACTGATTAAATAATAAAAAATATGTTGATTCTGTGATAGACGTTTCCTCTATTTGTTAAGAAATTGTGTACAACTATGCCATCTAGTAATAAATTGAGAAACTTACTAATTTCAAGCAAGAAATACAGCAAATCGTTACTCTAATTTGTTATTACACATTCACCTCCATAGATGGCGCTTTATGCATATTTTTAAAAAAATGTTCATCAATTTTTTTATAATGTAAAATAAAGATAGATAACTGTCACCTCAGTCCTCGACCCATCATTTTCATAATAAAAATATTTTAGCCAATGGTCATCAACGATAGATTTTATATGACACAAATAAATCTGAATATAATATGCTAATATTAACATTGAATATGGTCGTACAGCTGATTTAGTCGGTAATTATATACATTAATGAAGCACATAAAATATTTGTGTGTATTCTTCTGTCCTATACTGTATGTCTGGTTTGAGGTTCAAGCTTGTTTCATACCAAAATTCATCTACATCGGTTCAGTGTTTTAGCAATCATCAAAAAAGTCAATGGTTCTGCAATATCCTTCAGCACACAAATGTTCCTGAACGATTCTTTTAAATTTCACAATTGAGTATTAATTTTGAAAATTTTCGAACTGGTGTGGGATGTAGATTATATTGAGACAAACAAAAAGAAACTTAATCAAGTTTCCGTAACAACCTGTGAATGTCCCACTGCTGGGCTAAAGACCTCCTTTCCTTTTTTTTTCGAGGAGAAGGTTTGGAGCTTATTCCACCACGCTGCTCCAATGCGGGTTGGTGGAATTCATCAATCATGATTCTAATTACATGTAATTACCTAGTTAACATACAATTAAATCTATGAATATAATATGCTAATATTAACATTGAATATAACAAGTCAAATCACGTTTTGATTTAACTCACGTCCTTCATACCGTATTATTGTAACGAGTTTTATTTAACATAATAAAATTAGGTACCACAATAGGTTTTTTACACAAAAAATATTAAAAAATCCAAGATTAAATACAAAATTAATGCGTTTATCAACTCATATCTTTTAAGAGGTGATCATAAATATAGTTAATGATCGCTTTAACATTACGTAAAAGCGATTTCGTAAATTTATTTGCGTTTAATATACGTATATACTTAAACTGGAAAAAAATATATTGACGTTGATAAAGAAATTGCAACAATATAAAAAAACTGTAAATATGTACTCATAATTATCTACCTAGGTGATTCGCCCACGTAGAATTGTCTGTGATAAAAATCCTCATTCGGATATTTGTTACGATGACGGGTTGAAATAATTTTAATGAGACTAATAACCATCACACATCCACAATCCTAAACGGATTCACTCATGCAATAGGTGGTTTACCCGTGAAAGTGTTTTGTTTTGTTTCAGACAGACAAAGTTAGTGCCGCATTTGTGAAATTATCACAGATTTCTTATAAAGAATATAATTACGTACTTATTATGGATCAAATTTTTATTTTAAAAAAGGAAGACCGACACGATACAGGCGAGAAAAGGTATATAGAGCTAATAGCGGTCATAAGAATAGAGAGTGTCATGCGATTCGCCGTCACGTCAAGTGAATCAGTCTTACCTCCAAGCCGCACACATATTATATATATATACATTTTTTTTTTTATAGAACAGGAAGGCGGACGAGCATATGGGCCACCTGATGGTAAGTGGTCACAAAACGCCCTTAGACATTGGCACTGTAAGAAATGTTAACCATCGCTTACATCGCCAATGCGCCACCAACCTTGGGACCTAAGATTTTATGTCCCTTGTGCCTGTAATTACACTGGCTCACTCATCCTTCAAACCGGAACACAACAATACCAAGTAGTGCTGTTTTGCGGTAGAATATCTGATGAGTGGGTGGTACCTACCCAGACGAGCTTGCACAAAGCTCTACCACCACTTATATATGAGGAATTCATCATAATTTGCTGTGATGAAACTTGGCTATAAAAACTCTTAACGACTTTTTGAATCACTAAATAATTTCTATCGTAATGACCGATGAATTTTGGGCTGGTTTATTCGCGAACAACATTATTTCCGACGTATGCCGGTCATGAACGACCTTGGAATTGTGAATTACACGATGATTTGCGGGTCTTGACCAATTATATTACTTAATACGTAGTCATAAGCGATGAAGGCAAGATTATGCAGTGTTGTATATTTCGTTGGTAAATATTATTAAAAACAAAGTTTTTTTAAGATCCAATTGTGATCATTCTGATGCTGTTAGTGCAAGATGCCTAGTCCGTGAGTGAAATTAGAGGATTAACCAATATTGGTAAACTGATATCGAATTGTACGAGGCCGTTAATATATTACAAAATTATCGTCCATTGAACTACCACACGTTGATTAATAATATCCTGGGACATTATTGATTACTTTATAAATGTTTTTTAAATAAATAATCTATAATGAATACCATAGATTATTAGATATCGACCAAACAAATCATGACATTTCAATGTCAAAGTTGATCATTTGTCTTCACTCTACCTTTTTGAAGTCGGTGCCTTCCATGTCTTAAAGAATTAAACATATTTTGTAGAACATTTACAAACCTGGATGTAACTCAATTTTTTATAATTATATTTCGTAATTAATAAATGAAATTATTAAAATATTGCTATAAAGTAGGTAAATAGATTTATTATTATAATAGCAAAATTTATTTACATATTAAAACACAAAGAAACAAAATAAAATGAACTCTATTTCGTATACCGTAAAAGAGTTAGCCAACGTACTTACATGACTCGATACTCGACTTAGCGATAGTCTTTATTACAATTGTAATAAGAACTTCAATTGCAAAATTATTTATTTTGCATTGGTATTATTATGTATTTCGGACGTGAATCATGATCAGAATGCAACAAGTGATGGCAATAAAATCACAACAAGCAATCGACCCGTACAAACGTTTTATTTTTTAATTCGATATAAAGTTACTCCGCACCGATACCTATTTTAGATTAAAATATATTTTGCACTTATTAAATAAATTCGATCATAGATCAGTTGATTATTTGTGATATAAATATTGTATAGCTATAAGGTATCTAGTTTTATGTAATAATAAATATTTAAATGAAGTATTTTAACTTATATGCAATTTTTTCAATGTGATCTTAAAAGTGGTATTTTAATTTTCTTTTGACATTGCATAATTAGTTTTGCTTTTTAACAATCCATTATCAAATTATCTTCTGCTTAATAATTTTTACTTTGAATTATTAAGATTTTTCAAACAACAAACAATTATAATATAATATATTATAATAGTTGCCCGAATGAACACGTCATTATCTATGTCTATAATATTCGAGCCGGTGGCGTCGAGCCGAGTCAAACAAACATGGAAAATGGACGGCGAAGTCCATACATACATTCATTCTGCCGTTTTAGTAATGTGAAGTTTGCGAAGCGAATAACACTACTCGTGCAGTGTTAATAAGTGCGTTTAATTTATCTGTGTAAGCTGTGTTTTGTTTTTCTTAACTCAGTTTAAATATACGAACCATATAAATATAAGGTAAGAATAACAAGTTTTTAAAAGAGGAAAACAACTTTGTTGTTTTCGTTTCATTTGTAAACGCTTAGCTCAGTTGACGTTTTGATTTGCCGCAGTATAATTTAACAAGTATTGTGATGAAAATAAAGTTTATTTTCGTATGAATCACCGAGGATAAAAATAAAACATTGATAAACACTGACAATCATTATAATCAAACATTTTTTTGCGAAAAACGATTAACATGTTCTTTGCCATGTAAACTAATAGAAACTGCGAGTTTATTTTTACTGACTTCTAAGAGTTTATGAACTACAAAAAGTTTCTTGATTTTTTAAAACTAACATATTAATTATAAAATTTGTATTGATTCCTAGCATATTTGTCTCGCTGAATTGATTCGTGTAATGTGAAAGTTAGTGGATGTTTTAATTGTAAACCTGTTTTAATATAAAAACAGAAAAATGCGCTTTATTTATTTTTATTTAAATGTTTCAAGTGCATTAAAGAACCGGTTTGAATTCGGGGACAGGCCCAAAATATTATTTTTCACTAAATAACATACAAACATAAACAAATGAATCGAAATCGGTAAATAAAAAACGTTATATTTTAGCTGAAACACTGCTGAGCTTAAAAAGATTATTTATAGGAACAAAAAAAAAATTGGTTATAAAATATTAAAAACGAACATTCGTATCAAGGAATGCAGTCTTTGGACTGTTACAAATACTGTCGGTTTATTGATAACTAGTTTTCGCTCGCGTATTGAAAGGTATGGGGGAGTGTTCGAAAGGTGTAAGATACAAAGTACCTAGACTATCTCCTTCCTCGGGGTTCAAGTTTTCTTCATACAAAATTTCATCAAAATCGATTCAGTGTGTTAGCGTAACAGAAAGACGGACAGAAGGATAGACAGAGAGAATTAATTTCGCATTTAATTAATTAATTAAATCTATAATTGTACTGTTTTTTTAATTTCCATTAAAACTAGTAAAATATTTATTTTCGTTATAGGTACACTTACACTAATAGGCATGATGACTGATTTTGAAATAACCTTCTATAATGTAGGTACACGTCTACTATTACTGAAAATAATTTTATTTCAATAATAAACCATCTGCTTACGCAAATAATTGCATTTTCATTTACCTATTTTGAATTTCGTTCGAAAACACCCGCAGGTGTCATGGCGCCTGACGTGACGTCACGTCTCAGAAAACTACAGTACACGTTGTATTGTTTCTGTAACCAACGAAAAAAGGTAGAAAGTAATAAGTATTTTCTAAGGTTAAAAATTAATTTTAACAACGTGCAATACGATGCAAAATTAATTTTGAAACGCGTAAACACAACAACTGTTTAAGAGAGATGGTTATAAATAAAAGGGCGTGACGTCATTCGCTCTGATTAGCGTTTCAAATAAAATGGCCGATTGCAGAATTTTATACTTTTATTTTATTAAAAATCTTATTAATCCCAATGTGTATATTAAAATGGGATCATTGTTTAGAATCCTTTTAAAGTAGTTTCTTCTCTAAAATCATTTATTTTTTAATTCTTTAATACTGTCATCATGCCTATTATATGTGTCAGTTAAATAAAAAAAATCCTTTTTCGTTTACTGGTGATAGGGCTTTGTGCATGCTCGTCTGGTCAGGTACCACCCACTCATTAGATATTCTACCGCAAAACAGTAGTAGTTGTGTTCCAGTTTGAAGGGTGAGTAAGCCAGTGTAATTACAGGCACAAGGAACATGAAATCTTAGGTCCCAAGGTTGGTGGCGCATTGGTGATGTAAGCGATGGTTAACATTATTTACTGTGCCAATGTTTAAGGGCGTTGGTGACCACTTACCATCAGGCCCACATACTCGTCCGCCTTCGTATTCTATAAAAAAAAGATAAATAATTTTACGTACGCGCGGAATTTTTAAAACAATTTTGTAACCTGAACGAAACTGGAAACAAAAGCTAATATTTAAAGAAAATCATTTAATTTATTTGTTGACGGTACCGACTTTACTTTCATTTTTCTCCTAAAAATTTAAATAGGTCTATATTTGTTCGTAGAATTGTCCACTGGGTCATCGATTGCTATAAAGTGACACTATCGCTATTAATTTAATTATCGACTATTGGCATAAAAGTTAAAAATTAAGTTTGGTTTTGGCATAACAGTATATGTTATCATTATATCGGTTTAGTTCCGATACGAATAAATATGGAATAGTCAAAGCTGGATTGGAATTGAATCGGGAAATTATCGTAATCGATATAGATTAATAGAGTCGCTCCCTGGCATGACATTGTATTGGATTTAAGAATATAACGTTATACGGTTCGCTATACCTTCTTTTAAATACATAAACCGAATACATTTGTATAATTAAATAAAATTAAATACAATATCGTTGTATTCGTATATATTTAACAGGGATCGCTTTCAATTTTAACACTATTGTGTATATAGGTGTAACAAGTCGCTTAATTCTACAGATTAAAAACATTGATCAATATTGACAACGACGATATTATGACGGTTAGTAAAGCGGGTTTTACAAATTTTTTTAGGCGGTTAGGAATAGGTTATAGGCGGACTGTGGACGGGCAAATGGACCACCTGACGTTAAGTGGTTACCACCGGCGATGCCATTGGCGGTGTACGAAATATAAACCATTCCTTACATCGCCAATGCGTCACTGACCTTGGTAACGAAGATGTTATGTCCCTTGTGCCTGTAGTTACACACTCACCCTTCAAATCGGAACGCAACAGTACTAAGTATTGCTGATTAGGGACAGAATATCTGATGAGTGGGTGGTACCTACCATTTGGTTCACAATGTATCAGTTTTGATTTATATTACGATATCTGATGTTTCATTTATTTGTACAAATGTCATCAGCAGCAGTTTCAACAGTACATCAGATTCAGCAGTACATAGATTTTATGATACATAGATTACATTTTAGTCTTAATTGACTTCTCCAACGCCTTTAACATGGTTGATCATGATATTGTGCTTGCTATACTCGAGCATCTCACGTTTTCACCATCAGCTCTGGACTGGTTTTCCTCATATCTTCGCGGCCGCAGTTGGTTAGATCTTCAATATGGCGTGCCGCAGGGTGGTATTTTATCCCCTCTTATTTTCTCTCTGTTTATTAATCTACTTACAATTTACATCAACTGCTGTTATCATTTTTACGCCGACGACTTGCAGCTCTATTGTCAAACCAGGCTGGATGATATAAGTGATGCTGTTGCAACTATTAATAACAATCTGGCTAGTATAAATACTTGGTCTCAAAAATTTGGAATAAAGGTCAATCCATCTAAATGTCAGGCGATCGTTATTGGTAGCTCAGGCTTTGTCACTAATCTGGGCTTAACATCTTTGCCTCCCGTTCTGTTCAATGACATCGTTATTCCTTACCGCCATCATGTAAAAGACTTTGGTCTTCATATTGATTCCACATTAAGCTGGTCTGTGCATATCTCTGAAATCAGCCGCTCAGCCACAGCCACGTTAAGGTGCCTCAATCGACTTTGAAATTTCCTTCCCATCAAGACTAAGATATTACTTGTGCACGCTTTGGTCTTTCCCATAATCGATTATGCAGACGTATGTTATTTCGACCTTAACAAAATTCATCGGAATAAACTTGACCGGCTCTTAAATAACTCTTTGCGCTTCATCTTCTGTCTTCGTAAGTTCGATCATATTTCTCAGTATCGTGACAAATTAAAATGGTTTACTATTCGACAACGTAGAGACTTCCGATTACTGTCTTCTCTTTTCTCTATTCTCTTTGACCCTCTCTCTCCTGATTATTTGAAAGATGGGTTCAAATTTTTGTGTGATAATCACAATAGTCAGCTGCGCTCTAACGTTTCTTACCTTCTTTCTGTTCCTATTCATACTTCTGGTTTCGTTTCTAACTCTTACTCCGTTCAAGCTGTCCGATTATGGAACAAATTACCTGAGCATGACTCGTCTCCGTGAGCATATCTTGTCAGAAAACTCCTAGTTCTCTTCAGCTTTGACATCTATAATGCATTATTATTCATATGTATATATGTATGTGTGTGTATGTATATATGTATGTCTATATATGTATATATATATATATGTATTATTTATATATATATATATATATATATATATATATATATATATTATAGCTCTGTTTTTTATTTTATATTTTGTTGTTATATTTGTATGTATCTATATTTTTGATTATCAATTACCGCCTTCACGAATTTCCGCTTAGCCTAAAGGTTGACTGGTAGAGAATGCCTTTAGGCATTAAGTCCGCCTTTTGTCAAACTACACAATGTGGTGGGCCAAAAAGTTTTTAAATAAATAAATAGATCTTTATTGTTGCCACAGTATTTGGTTTACCGCAATTTTTGATGTAATCATCTATTGGCGTTATGACGTTTTGGAAGTAAGAACGATTCGTATGCCGTAACAAACGGAATGACTGTTACGCAGTCATGCCCCCTCTCCGTCGCTTTCTACTCCCTTGTGTGTTCGTGTCGCGTATACTATTTAATAATATGAAAAATATATAATTGTTTTTTTGACGAAACTTGGATTTCATTTATAGTACTTCATACACATTTAGTGGTTTTCTTTTAATATAAATTATTCCGAATAACCATCAATTTCGGTGTTTCACATCTGTTCGGCGTCCAATGTCGGTAAATCCGAATATATTATACTTTATACTTTATTGTACACCACAAAGAAAATAAATAAATGGATACAGCCTTAATAAAAGTAACATACAATTTTGGCGACCTCTTCCAAGCAACTAAAATATTATGCATATATTGTGAATTTGCAATAACGACCAATTTAGTTACAGACACAAGGGACCTTTTTCCTCTCTTCCCTCCCTCTGTGGCACTCCGCTGGTGATACAAAGCAAAATCGCCATGCTGGGGATTGACGTTCGCTGCGACCTTAGTCCAAGGGATTATATCGAGGCTATTATAAAAACAGCTTCACGGAAACTCGGAGTTCTGAACAAGGTGCGGCGTTTTTTCACGCCATAACAACTGTGCCTGTTGTGCAAAGCACAGGTACGGTCTTGCGTTGAATATGGCTCCGCTATGTACCTACTGTATCACGGCAAATGCTCTGAAGAATTATTCTCTCTAATTCCTGCTTCCCCCTTCCTTCATAAGTCTACGCGTGCTGGCTCTCGATGTCACCGCCTAACTGTGACATCAATTCCATCGCGCACAAAAAAAATTGGCAACTCCTTTCGTTGTCGCACTTCCAAAAAATTGAATTCCTTACCAGCTTATTTGTTCCCCTCCTCATACAACCCGGGTTCCTTCAAATGAGGCGTGAAGAGGCATCTTGCGGGCCGGCAAGGCGGGGGCTAGTGCAGAATATTCTTCCCGACTGTACTGGCCGTCGTCGCGTTTAGACTCTACTACCACTTACCATCAGGTGGAGTAGAATCATTTGCCCTCCCGGATAATATAAAAAAAACATCATCTTAGTTCTCAAGGTTGGTGGCGCATTGACGATGTAAGCGATGGTTAACATTTCTTACAATGCTAATGTGTATGGGCATTGGTGACCACTTACCATCAGGTGGTCCATATGCTCGTCCGCCTACCTATACTATAAAAAAAAACCCACCCCTCAACTCGTGGGTGAAGCCGTGGATGAAAACTAGTTCATTATATATTATATTTCATATTATTAATAGGTATAATATTAATATTTTTCTATGTACTGTTTTCACGATAAATAGCTACCCAATCTTCGCACTGCTTATATAGCATTTGTAGTTAATAAATGCTATACAGCATTGTTAGAGAACCTACCTATGAAAAATTATAAATCCTTCATCCTTTTTATTTTAAAAACAGTTTTTAGAATGTTTATATACACATATATATATATAATTATTGTGTATAAGATAATTATTTAAATTAAATATATTTTAAATACACAACATAAAAACAATGAAGTATTTGTTTTACAGAAACATACCAGATAATCCAAAAGTTGATTACTATCAATAAACGTCAATCAATGATTAAGTAGGTAATATAAATATAATAGTTAACTGATTAGCATTTGTAAATTATCAACATGTGAAATACATGTGTTCAATTATATTTTACGTCATCTCGCATTCAACCGTCACGGAGATAAGTAGCAAAGGAGCTGACCTTCAGGGCAGTCAGATCTAGGGTATCAGTAAAGCCATTAATCCGGTAATAGTGAAGTTTAAACTTTGACAATATCACCGGCTAATGATTGATATCAGTAAATGATTTAATTCGATTGAAAACGCTTTTGAAGTGAAACTTCTTTGTCGCATCGAAATTATAATTTCAAGGTCGAATTGTTCTATTCTGATTATATGTGATCATGAGGGTTTTCCCTTGATTTGATTTCGGGTGGGAAGGACTAATTAAGTATGTACACAAGTGTGTGCGCAAACACAAGTGCACTAGGGTTCGTATTATGTAGTTGAAGTAATATACCGATGCGCAGATACATAAAGACGAACAAACTGTACCATAACTATATTCAAGCCAAAAAGAAGTCCCTCAAAAGCGAAGGGTATGGCATAGGATTCTGTCACAATACAAACCAAAACTATGTGTAACCAGCGCGAAAGTGGTAATAGTGCGTAACTGCCTCGATCGCAGCCGATCCAAATTTCTAAGTCTAAACTCTATTTCTGGAAAGTTAAATGAATAATATAATAAGGATTGGCTAATTTTTTTCTAAAAAATATCTATAGATCGTGTGAGAGTTGTGAGATCCGCAAATCTCCGTGAAAAGTTTTTTTTTTTTTTTTTATATTTGCCGGGAGGGCAAATGACTCTACTCCACCTGATGGTAAGTGGTAGTAGAGTCCAAACGCGAGGACAAAAGTAAATGACGTAATAATGACAATTTTATAAGTATCTAGTTTAACCAGCGTTTGAGCAAGAAACATTAGACGCTTTTGGCTTTATTTCAAAAACTTACAAAAATACTAAAAAATAATACAATATAAATAGTTTAATATCTATTCATAAACTATAATCATAATAGATTATTAGATATAGTGTGAAAGTTTAATATTATTTGTATAATGCCGGGTTTCTTTATCGATACTTTATTAACTGATAGTAGTTTTCCGTGAATTTGGAAAAATACAAACAAAAATCAAACGTGGTGATAAATCTGTCAAAACCATTTTTTTTTATTTTTATTTTCGTTACAGTGGTAATAAAATATGGAGCCCGTGTATTCATTTTAAACTTGCCTGGGCGAATATTTTGAGACGTTTGGGCCCCGAACCAAATATCTTCATTGATAATATTTAACCAATTGAATTCGATACTTCAATAGTGACTTTTAAATGACATTGTTATTTAATATGTTCATACACTCGCTTTAGGCAGTGACATAATTCCTTGTGTCCCGGTAGCTTACAGACAATTCAATTTGTATTTTTTTTTAATAATGGTGTTTTTTTTTAATTTTCAGCCAGGCCAGACTGTAAATTTGATTTGCGTTTTTATTCGTAGTATTATTAAAATTCCTAAATGTTTACAAAATTAGTGTTACGTAATCAGTAATATAAAGTCAGCATTGTTATTTTCAGTGATCTCATATCTATATTATTGTTTTAGTTCGTTAGTAGTTCTTATCTAATAGATAATCTTTATCAAAAATAATAAGAAGATAACATATTATTATACCACTTTTATAACACACGACTCCTTATTAATTACATATTTTTCTTATTACAGAGAAAACAATGGCTTCGAAGTTATTGAAAACAGCAAATAGAACTTTAAGTTTATTGCAGAATGGTTCAAAATTCGCCAGTGTTAGTGTAAGAAAAAACAGTCTATGGACTCAGGAAGGAATAATCAAATCACCGTATGCCAATATAGATGTACCAAATTGTACACTGTACGATTATGTTTGGCTAAATTTAGAAAAATGGCCCGAAAGGACAGTCACGGTGAGTTTATAATCCCTTGCATTTGATTTCTTTGCTAGTTGCCGACATTTTATTTTATATTACAAAAAATAATAAGTTATAGTACATAACTATATAAACAAAATTGAAGTTGATTTTATAAACCATATTTTGGATATATTCTAACACTAATAAAACATACCTCACAAAATTAATTAACTTGTTTAAGTAAATTATATTTCAATAAAAATCAAAATTAGGTAGGTAAACATTGTTTTTATCTATATAATGAGTTTTTTACCTTGAATTGGTATTCTTGTTTCGTATCTTGTTTTTTGTTTTAATTGAGATTCAAACAAGAATTTAAATACAATAAAAATTGTTACGGTAAAAAACCATATTAATTTTTATTGTATTAAATTAAAAAACAAGTTCTAATATTATTAGTAAAATATACATAATGGCAAAGCAGCGTTTTTCATTTAAAGAAAACGTTTAAAATTAATTGTGTTATTTATTTTGTTAAAGAATAGTTTATAATAAATAATTTGATGTAATGATATCATTTCTATTTACCGTTTATTTTGACATTAAAATGATTATTAATCTTTAATCTTGTAGAATGTTTTTTAATTCTTAAACCATGCGCTAATTAGCACGGATTTTAATTTAAAAAAAAAATTATATTTCTATTATTTCAGGTTTGTGCACGTACTGGCAGAGGATACACATACGAGCAAGCCTTTAACTTATCGAACTCATTCGCAGCAAACCTTCGAAAGAAGTTTAAAATACGAGATGGTGACGTCATCACGGTGATGTTACCGAATGTTCCCGATTTCCCATTAATTATGTTGGGTGTGATGGCAGCGGGTGGTGTAGTTACTACCATCAATCCCATTTATACAGCGCGTAAGTATTTTCTCTACGGGATACCATTAACTAATCAGTTATTCTACCTCCAAACATCAAATTGCTGTGTTCCCATGGAATGATGGGCACGATAACGTAATTAAAGGCACAAGGGATATAACATTTTAGATCCCGTGGTTGGGCGGTATTAAGGGTATAAAAAGTGGCTAATATTTTGTACAGTGCCAGTACCTTAGGATATACATAGTAGCTTAGTTTACTCTTAAGGCCAGTACTGACCATCTATGACTCCATAGCACAGATGACGTATCGTCTGGCCATATTGCTTGACGAATTCCCTAAAATAAATTTAAAAACCAGTATAACTAACAAAATTATTTTCCTCGAATCTAGTGTAAACTTTATAAAGTTCATAAGAAACATCATAAAGGAAATGATTTTTGACGGAAGTAATCAAATTAGATATACGAGTTTTTTATTGTTTTTATCCATTAAGATTATTATTTTGTATTTTTTGTTTCTCATTCAAATAAAATATCGTGCAAAGAGAATATAATAACTACGTCATCCCGTGCGTATTTTAATATAATCCGTTCAATTGTATTCCCTTGCATAATCGAAGTGCCGATATGTCTTATAAGGATGAAGAACCTGCGGTCATCAAATTTTATTCGCCATCTTGATTATGATGATGACTTATGAATGCGCCTCTGTTAGCGCTCACACTTCTGTGCAAGTTTAGTTCAGGAATATATTAATGTAATGAGCCGTTTTTAAATATTTTTCAGATGAAGTCCAACGCCAGTTACTAATGTCCGAATCGAAATTGATAGTAACGTTACCGGACAAAGTGAACGTCATCAGAGAAGCGTTAAAGATTGCGAAACTTAACATTCCTATCATTGTTATAAAAACAAATGGAGATCCGATCCCTGAAGGGACAGTCGCGTTCAATGAACTGAGCGAGGACATTCACGTGGACAAGTCGTGTTTGAAAGAAGTGAGAAGAACTGCCAATGACTTATGCTTTTTGCCGTATTCGAGCGGCACCACCGGACTACCGAAAGGCGTTGAATTGACGCATAAAAATTTAATAGCGAACTGTCAACAAATCATCGAACCATCAATAACGTGTAATGAAGAGACAACAGGTGAATTTCAACACTTTAATCAATTATTTCTCTTGTAGTAAAATGTAGGAACGCCCTGTTGCTGGGCTAATGCGTCCACTTCTTTTGATGAGAAGGTTTGGAGTGTATTCTAAGACGCTTGATGGTAAGGCTTTGTGCAGGCCTATCTGGTTAGGTGCCATCCACTCATTACATATTACACCGCCAAACAGCAATACTTAGTATTGTTGTGTTCTATTTTGAAGGGTAAATTAGCCAGTGCATAGGCACAAGGGATATTAAAACTTAGTTCCCAAGGTTATTAGCAAGGTTAGCGCCATTGATGGTGTAAAGAATGGTCGATTTGACTTACAGCGCCAATGTCTATGGACGATAGTAACCATTTATCATCAGGTGGGCGATCTGCGCGTCCGTCTTACTATTTTATAAAATAAAAAAACGGTTTGGAGGATGACCGTAGATTATTTTTCCTTTACGATATTTTTCTTCAGCATCGAGCACGTGATGAATTATAAACAGAAGTTAAGCTCATGAAAAGTCAGTAGTCTTCGCCTAGCCACTGATCTATCAGCTTGTCAATCAATAATTTACCTGATTTTATTTGAATTATACAATGTATACACCTAACCAAACAGTGATCGAATTATCTGCATGTTAGGGGGATTAATTAATGACGTCATGCGCCGTGAGTGTTGTTAAATGATGTTAATAAAGTATTGATTATTTCCAGCGACTCACCAAGATGTAGCTATGGCTATATTACCGTTCTTCCACATATATGGAGCAGTGGTTGTTGGGTTTCACGAGATGGCGCAAGGCGTCAAATTGGTGACTCTAGACAAGTTTCAGCCGGAACTTTATCTGCAAGCACTTGAGAAATATAAAGTTAATGTCCTGTTTCTCGCGCCACCCTTAGGTAAGTCTATAGATCTTCAAGGTTAAGGTTTCTATGCTATATTCGAAAGGCAGTTCTGGTTAAGATATGAAAAAATTCAGTTATACATATTCCCTGCGATTGGCTAATAGCTCATCTGTATTATGCACTAAAAACTTTTCTTGATTAGTACTTTATTTTATCTATCTTTATTTATAACACCACGTTTCCACGTTGGAAGAGATTCCGAGATTAACTTCGCTGACATATAAAACGCCATTTTTCCACATGAATTCAAGGTCAAAGTTGCTTATTTATCTTTATCGGAATCGGCTATAAAGACTTTTATAGCATTTAGGAGGTAGGTATATATCTATATGTATAAGTTCGACTTACGACTTATATGTATAAATACTTGTATATTTACTTAATATACAATAATGTATCATAGTTGCCAACATTCTTCCTCAAAAAATTTACCATCAATTGTACTGGATTTATTTAACGGGATCGATGGAAAAATAATTTACTGTACGTACTGATTTTGGCCACGGCGGCCAATCTAAAGAGAGATTATCCAACTACGCAGGAGATATTATAGTGAACAATTGTGTGCGCAAACACAGGTGCACTCTCTATTTCCTAACTCTCATAATCCGATGGGATTGCAATCCGACACGACCGGAAAGAGTTCAGGCGCAGGATCAACGTGCTGCAACGTGGCTTTACGTGCTTTCCGAGGCACGGGTGTGCATACACTTTCAAGTTCCAGACTGCTACTGAGGATTTTCTTACAGGAAAACCCAATAACTTTTTATTGGCCCGACCTGGGAATTGAACCCAGGACCTCCGGGTCTGCGGCCTTACATCAAGCCTCTAGACCAACGAGGCAGTCAATTTGCTGTAAAATAAGAATAAAACGAACGAATTCATTAATAAATAATCGTCGAAATAACGACAAGAGACATTTATTGCGACGACCATTCACTCTTATTACATTAGTAAGAATATTGCTTATTTCAACAGTGTTATTAATGACTGAACATCCCATGGCGTCGGCTAAGACTTACCAATATTTGGAGCATGTTATAAACGGAGCCGCACCAATAGCTTCCACTGATGCAGAAAGATTTCTCAGTAAAATTCAGGTTAGTGAGTCGACGTTATTACCTATATGATTTCTTAACGCGACGCACAGTATAGTCCACACTAAATATGAAATGTATCTATAAGTAAAAATTCCATTGAAAATAACTTACAAAACTTTGTTAGTTGTTGTGTAAAATAGTAATTATTACTATAATAATTGTTAGTTTAACAAGTAAAAATATACAAAAATAAATAATAAAAATAATTTCTTAATTAATAATGATTGTGATGGGCAATTCTGGAAGCGCGTGGGAGCCGATTTTTAATATGTTTTCAAATATCATAAAATAGAACAATTGTTTTATATTTTTAGCGCAAAATTCGTTTCGGCCAAGGCTACGGGCTCACGGAGACGTCACCGGTTGTAGCGATGTCACAAAAAACTCTATACGATTACAATGTTGTCGGTCATCCAGTCCCGAGCACCGATGTAAGGATCGTTGATAATGATTTGAAAAACTTGGGACCAAATCAGGTTTGTTTAGAACTACTTTATTGCTCATACAGATGCATGATATCATTATCCTTATTCATAAAATAGTGTATGTATAATTATTTGAGTTAATGCTCGTAATATTATGAAGTTATATATATATATATATATATATTTGTATAGGTATGGCTTGTCTTTTTAAAAAATAGATTTTATAAAATTCTACATGTCTACTTCATATTTAACTAAATAACTCATTAAATTATTTTTTCCTTCTTGTGTGGGATGGTAGAAATCTATTCATTGATCTAATTTGATATAAAAAAAAGGAAGAATCTGAAGAAAACGCAAGAAGTAGCTTAGTACTACAATGTAGAAGGATTATAATATAATTATATGCTTATAAAAATAGTTCGAGTGAAAGAGAAAAATGGTATTTGATGTAAAAGGTTAAGTGCGGTTTGATCTGGAAAGAAAAATTAAGTCGAAAGTACAGACAACAAAGGACAAAAAGATAACAAAATATGAATTTTCAAACATTCTTAACAATAAATTTTTAACATATTATGTTAAAATATTACTTCTAAACACAAAAATAAATAAAATTTCTTCTTTAGACAGGTGAGCTTCTAGTAAGAGGACCCCAAGTGATGAAAGGTTATAGAAACAATCCTGAAGCGAACGCCAGTGTCCTTACAAGTGATGGTTGGTTCAGAACTGGTGATCTAGCAACCATTGATGATCAAGGGATAATCAAGATTTGCGATCGACTAAAAGAATTGATAAAGGTAAGATGTAATGTTGATTGCATTATAATTATAAAAATTAAAAGCATTATACATAAAGAATCCATAGGATAATGAACCGTAAGAGCAGGACGCCACATATGACGCGCTTTGTCAATCTCGTGGGTTTTTGTTTTGTTCTGGCTACAAATGCTATAAATTAATAAATAATGATATTGATTGCGAATGTAAAGTTAAGATAAACTTTCTTATCGATCAAAATGATACAGATAAATAAAATAATAAATATTGATACAAATGAAATGAGTATATGCAAAATTTCATCACTATATTATCAGACAAAAATAAACAAGCTGACTTTCGCATTTATTGCAGTATAGCTAGAATTACATATTTATAAGGTGAAATTGTTTCTATGGGAACAAATGGTATTTATGAACAAGCGACGAATATGCAAACACGTATCCCTAGACTTCTAAATGTGTGTTTTGGGCTAGCTGCGTCTTGCCTCTATTAGGCCTAGTTCCCCTAGTAAGGAGAGCAGTCCTTTACCTAGCTGTGGGACATTTACTGTCTGTTAAACCTAAAGTTTATAATTGTAAATTATCATATTTTCCACAGGTGAAAGGCTTTCAAGTACCTCCAGCTGAGTTGGAAGCAGTTTTACGTGACCATCCAGCAGTAAGCGATGCAGCTGTAATTGGTGTACCACATGCTACAAAAGGGGAAACTCCTAAAGCGTTTGTCGCTTTAAGACCTGGCTTTAGCGCTAGTGCCAAAGATTTGTGTAATTTTGTCGCAGATAGAGTTGCATCATACAAGAGGATAGATGATATATCGGTTTTAGAAAGTATACCAAGAAGTGCGGCCGGAAAGATTTTAAGAAAGGATTTGAAATCCAAATATTGTTAGCATTTTGTTTATTTTTAAGGTTAATTTTATGTGACTGTGGTATAGATAAGTAACTTGTATGGTATCAGTAGTTTCAGTTGATTGATGTAATCTATATGTAAATAGTATTTTCGTTTAAAATGTTTCCACTATTGCATTTTAATAATAATGCAAATTTATTTGCTAAACTGGTATCGAGAACGTTGCGTTTTAATCGCTTTTTTATTTCTATGTTTCATATGATAAAATCATAACGACTATTTGATAAAAAATAATGTGTCTCGCTCTTTCGTATGTCAAATCAATAATGACGAAAGAAATCAGCGTTGAAATAATATACACTAATACACAATATTTATATTTATAAGAACGTACCAGTGCTACGCCTGATAATGTAAAATAGCAAAATTTCATGTATATGAGATATATTTATAAAAAAAGTGTTTGGTAAACGACAATAAATCATTATTGAAAATTTAAGGTAAACAATATGACTTTTATATAATATTTATGATATATGTTTTTGCCGAATCAAGTTTTATTCGCTTTTGTTTTTATTGATTATAGTATTATAATTTAATACTATTATAATTGAAAACGTCAATAATATCAACGTTTTTATGCTTCGTTATTGTTGTTAAAAGTTATTTATCTGATATTAATAAAAAAATAGTGATTGTAAATATATAAATATTTTTATACTTGTTTAAAATCAATTATTTTTATATAAATATTTCATGTTATCTGTAGGTTATACAGGAAATAAAAACTCTATTGTATGTGTTTTATACATTAATTAATAAAAATGGCGGTTGGTCATGGTGGTGTTATCGAATAAAAGCAAAATATGTTTGATTTAATAATTATCGATTCTGTATTCAGAAGTCTAAGATTCTAGCGAGCATAGATTTACATTATAATTATGGTAGTAGCTAAATCCGAAATTAGGTTTAACGTTATTATTAGTTTCTAAAAATCTATAATACTTACCCGTTTGCACATTACAACTTAAAAATTGAAGAACTTGCACACAAACCTTCATTTACAATTTATACATATATTTAACTATATAATACGTGTAAAAGTATAAAAAATATTTTTTTCTTGGCCTGTACTATTTTCAAAACCTTAAGCAGATTTCTATATAACAAATAAAATTTTAAGTAATTGATTTGCTTCCTCGTTCCTGATACGCACCGCTAAGGACTTCCGTTTTTTTTTTTTAAACACACTCCCGACTTTCGTTTTCCCCACTATCTTCAATATGGGTATACCTTTAAGTCAAGAGTGAATAGGCATCTTCTAGGCAAGCTCGCTCTAAGCGCGCTAAACGCGCTCCACTTCTGTATCGTCACTTTCCATCAAGTGTGTGTTAAGTCAAGCGCTAAAATGAACGCTAAAATGAACGCTTGAAACAATTGCTAAGGAACCAATTTTTGACGTAAAGGTTTTTACTGCGATATTCACTTAATGTTTAGGTTGCGACTTGCTATAAATTATTCACGTGTAATGTTTGAATACGGCCTAAATGCGATAACAAGACAGATTTTTTTAGTAATTTAAGTGATAATACGCTTGTATGTATAACGATAATGTTGTTTTCATCACAGACATTTAAATAATACGACAATAGTTAACATTTAATAAAAAACATACAGACATTAAATTGAAATTTTTCTGTAGTAGATTTATTTATTGATATACGGAATGGCTTTGAATTCTATATATAAAAAATAATGAGTTTTTAATGGGGAATATAATGCAAAATTACTAACCTTTTAGTTTATTTTGCATATGTAAATTCAGTTCAATAAACAACAAGTAACAATAAAACATCGTATGTATAATTACATTGTTTGATAAAAAACATAAAATTTTTTTTTTTGGATCTACGTTCCTATCATTAAATTTATACTCGTAATGAAAATATATATTTGTAAATCATTAGCATCGGAAACTAGTCAGTATGCAAAGGAGGCGTTTAAGTATTAAACAATTACAATTTTTAATTATGTCAAGATATTGTTTAACGATAATTCAAGAGTGAGTGTGATAAAGAATTTATAGTATATAAGCACATATAAAACATATATATTTGCTATCTGAATAAACAAAAGCAAGATCGTTTTGTCGCTTCTTATTGGATCCATTGCCATTTAGACGCTTCAATAATAAACAGTAACAATACCGTTGACTTAAAGACGTCTCAGTATAAATATAATAAATAAATTCGATTAGTGAATTTCTTTACGATTAAAGCAATGATCCCGATAAGAATTAAGTGTCGAGTTTTCGAAAAGATAATCTTTTCGATTAATAGAAGGTCGAAACATCTTTGGACGACGGAAAAAGTGGTAAAGTCGCCGTACAAAGATGTGGTGATACCAGATATGCCGATCTGTGATTACATGTGGAGGAACTTGGGGAGATGGTCGAACAAAACGGCAGTGGTATGTAATTTGTGGTCATTACTGTTTAACATTTAGTATTCGTTGTTGACTTTTGTTAATAATATTCATTTTCTGTATTAAATTCTTAGTTTTTTTTTTTATTTAAAATACGTCGTACCTCGTATGGCAGTCTGGACCATATGTACTTTAAGAAATATTAACCAACCCTTACATCTTCAATATAAAAATACCTTCAGCCCCAGATTTCTAGCCTAAGCCTACAAGGCACCGGGGCCCAAAATAATATAACTTTACTCTAACCGCTTCAGAATAGGCTTCAAATGTCAAAGTGTCTAGAGACCTTGGATCTCTAAATATGGCCCTAAATACGTTACGTATGTTTGTAAAGTATAGTAGTACCTACAAACGTTTGCTGTTATTGTACTTTAAATCAATAAAAAAAAAAATCCTTATCTATATAAAAATAGCACTGTAATATAAAAATATTGTTTAATATAGCACAATGTGTTTCTAGTGATATGATAATTAATTTGCCTACCCGGCGATTTAATAGAATATATAAATACCTTTTATTATAATAAATTGAATATTTGATTGTAAGTGTGCTAAATGATTTCTTCGCTGATATTTGAAATATTGTTTATAAATGATCTTTATAATTGTTAAATTAAACAAATAAAAAAATTAGGTTCTGTTATCAATGCAGTTACACTGTCTCACTCACGCTTCAACATGAACGCAATAATACTGTTTAGCGGAGAATATCTGACGATTGGGAACTTATCCAGACGGGCTTGCAAAGTCTTATCACCTAGAAACACTCACATATCCTGGAATGCTTGCAGGTTTGCGGAATAACTGAAAGAAGTTACACATACCAACAGCTATACCGCCAATCCCGAGCTCTTGGTGCGAATTTGCGAAGAAAATTTAAAATTCAAGACGGTGACGTAATTGCTGTAATGCTTCCAAATATGCCCGAATACCCGACCGTTGTTCTCGGTACATTAACAGCCGGCGGTTTAGTTACAACGTTAAACCCTGTTTACACTGCTTGTAAGTTTAAACTAGTACTTATCAAAAGCTGAGGTGGCCCATTAGTTAGACAATCTAAATCTTAAAGGAAGATTGAGGATTCAGACCGGGCAACCTTTGAATTTTCATTTTGAGCGCAATGGTTTTTGGGGCACCTAGCGACGTAAAATTTGCAGGTTCTGACCCGGCTATTGTCGTCCCCACTCCTAACCCAAGCTGTACGCTTAATTGTGGGTCCATAGGAATATCAGTAATTCATTTAAATGTCTAGTATTCTTTTTTTAAACGTAATTTTACCGCTTTGTGTATTTCCTATTTATTTATTAATCATTTACTTCGCTTCAAATTAATAACTTACCTACTAAACATTATCTTAGGAATAATATTATTTTATATATAATATGTGGTTTTTTAAAGATGAAATTGCAAGGCAAATACAAATGTCACATCCGAAAATAGTAATCGCTGTTCGAGAAACCGCACCAATAATAAAAGATGCTTTAGTAAAATGTAAATTAAATGTACCCATAATCATTGTGGACGTTAACGAGAATCGACCAGAAGACACTGTGTCTTTTAAAGAACTTGTTGATGATAATAACATAGATTTAAACATTTTGAAAGAAGTCAAATGTAATAAAGACGATGTGTCACTTCTTTTATATTCGAGTGGAACAACAGGACTCCCTAAAGGCGTAGAACTGACACATAGAAATATCATTGCGAACTCTGAACAACTTAATTCAAATGAAATAAAAATGTTCGATGACACAACTGGTGAGTATTTTATTTATTTAATTTTAATGTATAAAGTACATACAATAATTAAACTACATTAACTTCTCATCGGATTGGAGTGGCGTGGTAAATAATCTAGCATTTCCTGGTCTTAGCACAGCAGTTGAACAATTGGTCGTTATTTATAATATTTGTAATTAACCTCAGCGATATTTATGATGTATTTCGATTTTTACAATTTTAGGGGACATGTCTTATTCTAACTCAGGTTATTGAATAGCCTAGCTAGGATAGTCTTTATTTCCTTTGATGAATATGTTATTTATTATATACTGGGCTCCTATCATTTTTTTTCATCTTTTTTTCTTTACTCCCTTAACAATAATAAAATATGGTTTTATAATAGATATTTTTGTGTAAAACTCAAAAAGTGAATGTCATGTTGTGTGTTTTGTGAAATATTTCCCGAGCGTGAGAAGAGGAGAAGGGGGGGGGGGTCTTAGCGTATGTTCTCTTCTGTCCCTCTGACAAATGAAATGAAACTGGTGGTAGGGCTTTGTTCAAGCTCGTCTGGGTAGGTACCATTTACTCATCAGATATTCTACCGCAAAACAGCAGTACTTGGTATTGTTGTGTTCCGGTTTGAAGCTCAACCTTCAGCCAGTGTAATTACAGGCACAAGGGACATAAAATCTTAGGTCCCAAGGTTGGTGGCGCATTGGCGATGTAAGCGATGATTAACATTTCTTACAGTGCCAATGTCTAAGGGCGTTTGGTGACCACTTACCATCAGATGGCCCATCTGCTCGTCCGCCTTCCATTTCTATAAAAAAAATCATGATGAACAGTTGAGTAGTTGAGACGGGAAAGTGTAACAAAAAATATTTACCATTCAAATGAAGACAAAACGAGAAGATTTATAGAAGTAAATTTGCTTATGTGTTATAAATTTTTTTGTTTTCAATTACAGACTCGAACCAAGACACAATTCTGTCATATTTACCAATGTTTCATTCTTATGGTCTATGCGTTGTTCTGATACATAAACTATCTGTTGGAATGAAATTGGTCACTTTACCGAAATTCCAGTCGGATATCTTTGTGAATACATTGGAGAAATATGATTTTACTACACTGCCCTTGGTTCCACCAACAGGTAAGAGATTGTTATTTTTAATTTAAGAACTAATATTTTACCATTTTAGTATCTAATTTGGCTCGGAATTCCAGATTCAAATTAATTCTAAAATAAAGAATTTAAATTTTAAAATTTGAATTAACATTTAAATTATATACTTAATATAATCGCTATTTTTCTTTTCTTACACTTATAATCTATTATTTACAATTAAAAATACCACCTGGGATTATTAATTATAAAACAAATAGTTGCTTCTAATATTGTTCAATATTTAAAAAAATATCAATATATTTGTGGTATAATATTATTTCTAATAAATATAAACCTACACATATTTAGTTAAAAACCGCAGAGAGAATACGTGTTTGATAATTAAGAAGTAAGCTAGCCTATTAAGAAATCCGTCTCTGGCTATTGCTAATTTCCATATTTTATTAGACACGTTTAAAAGGAGTTCAATCACCACAATTAATTAAAAACTATAAATATATTATAATTCTAGTTCTTTTTCTGGCAACTAATTCTAAAGTGAATTCCAAACATTTAAAAAAATTAAAAAATGTTTTCGTGGGCGCTGCGCCAACACCGATGGCTGACATCGAGCAATTTCTAAATAAAGTTAATGTAAGTATGCCTTTTGTGTATTTACATGAGTTTTCATTATGTATACCATGTAGATATCGATTGACTGCCTCGTTGGTCTCGTGGTTTAATTTAAGGCCGCAGATCCGGAGGTCCTGGGTTCAATTCCCAGGTTGGGCCAATAAAAAGTTATAAGTAGTAGCCCGGAGTCTGGAAGTTGGAAGTGTGAACTCCCGTGCCTCGGATAGCACGTAAAGCCATTGGTCCTGCGTCTGAACTCTTTCCGGTCGTGTTGGATTGCCGTCCCATCGGGTTATGAGAGTTAGGGAATAGAGAATGCACCTGTGTTTGCGCACACGCTTGTGCACTATAATATCTCCTGCGTAGTAGGCTAATTTCTCTTGAGATTGGCCGCCGTGGCCGAAATCGGTCTGGAGGACATTATTATTATTAAATAGCAAGTCTAGTCTCATCGAGATGGGTTCAATGCTTCACGTAGCTTAATTGTAAGAAGTGCTTCTAGAAAAGGAAAAACACATAATTTCTTTTAATGTGTTTCTTAGTCTGGCTCGATAAATGGTACCATAATTTTGGAAGATGAGGAAATAAATATCGTGGCTAAAAATGTAGTTTCCACTTGTTTTATCCATTTTTTTTTTATAAATCCATGAATTTATATGATTATTGTACAAAAGATCATAAAGCCCAGTGGATCAAAATACGTCAATCTTAACAGAAGATTGTGGGTTCGAGATTTATAATTAATCCTGTGCTCGGGGATGAAGACATCGGAACAGCGTGGGGGTATAACAGAAATACGTGTTCTACTCCTCTTACAACCCGGTTTCCTTAAACGAGGAGAGAAGAGGCATCTTGCGGGCCTGCAAGGTGGGGATTGTACTGGCCGTTGTCGCGTTTAGACTCTACTACCACTTACCATCAGGTGGAGTAGAGTCATTTGCCCTCCCGGCAAATATAAAAAAAAATACGTTGTATTGTTATGTTCCAGTTGGAAGGGTGAGTGTAATAACAGGCACAAGGGACATAACATCTTAGTTTCCGAGGTGGCGCAATGGTGATTGGAGTGGTTGTTATTTCTTACGGTCCAATCTCTATGGGTGATGTTGATCACTTTCCATCTGATGGCCTTTATGCCAGTCCTAACCAAACCTAACCTACCTTTATCTATAGAAAATCTCTTTAAGAGGACAGTATGTCTGTACCTAGCAGTGGGACCTGATTGTGATTTACGCCAGTAAGAATCATATAAAAGTAACAAACATATTCATTTACTTTATAATTATCTAAATATAATAAAACAAAGGTCGTATAACTTTGATAAAGTAGGAGCTATCAACCTCGAGATAGTACAACGAGGGCTACAACCTGCGATATTGTTGTAAATAATAATTTGAATAAAAAAGCTTGTACAGCAAATCAATCAAAAGCGTGTCACAATGCAGGTATATCATTATAATCAAATATTGTCAGATAATTAATTTAAAGTTCTATATCTACTAGTCAATCCTAGTTTGACTATCAATGAGCAAGTATAATGCTTCAATGTTGAATAAATCATTTCGATTTTGATTTTGATGCATGTATATTTCAACTGTTATAATTATTATAGTTAATGTAGGACTTCATTTTTTGACATATCCTTCGCTAAACACCCGATAATAGGCTTTTTATATGTTACGATTATTAGTTAATTTTTATTTATTTTTACAAAATGGGTAGTACTAAAAAGGTATTATAAATTCTAAAGTTTAATGGTGGTTGTGGTAAAACTTCCTTAGTAAATATTCTGTAATTTATTATTATTCTGTATTTATATAGAAAGAATAATTATTATAAGTATAAATAAATTAATTACAAACACATCTCACTTAATTACATTTGCATTCCTTATTGAATTTTGACGTCTGCTTAACGTATTTTTTATTTTAGACAATAAATGAATTAAGATATTGCTCACATTTTTAATCAGGCGCTGGTGTAAAATATCTTCAAATAACATTTTTAATGTGAGAATAAAGATCTAACTCCTACCTATGTCTTACTCTTTTATTAATATGCTTTACAATGGAGTATTTTTTTTCAATTATATAATTTAAATATATACTTTTTTCTATTTCAGCACGACATACAATTCAGCCATATTTATGGACTAACAGAGACGTCGCCGATGGCTCTAGCACCACCTTTAAATTTCAAGGATTACTCTTCCGTTGGGTTCGCATTATCAAACTGTGAAATCCGTGTCGTTAATAATCAATTGAAAAATTTGGGTCCAAACGAGGTAATCTATTCAGTTCCATAATACGAACACCCCTTTTTATATATTTTTAATGCTTCTAGCTCAATGTTTTATTTTCTTTAAAATGATTGTAAATGATTGATAAACAAACTTAAAGCCAATGTTATAAATTGCAATACGTTTGAACAATCAAATTTTATTTTACATATTTTACATTCATAAACATTTAGTTAATATTGATTTACCATTGGGTAAACGCAGGAAACTTTATCACCTGAAAGAATATGAGAGTAGAAGAGAATATGAGAATAAAAAACCGTTCCTTACATCACCAATGCATCAACAACCATGGGAAACTAAGATGTTATGTCATTTGTCACCATTCAAACTGGAACACAACAATACTATACTAAAAAACAACACTTAGTATTTTTGTGTTACGATTTGAAGGTTAAGTGAGCCAGTGTTATAACTGGAGCAAGGCATATCACTTTTAGTTTATCCAAAGGTTGGTGGTGAACCTCGAAACTTTATTGGTGATGTACGAAATGCTTAATATTTCTTACCGCGCTAATGTCTAAGGGCGGTGTTGATCACTTACAATCAGGTGACGTAATAAAAGTAACGATCAACCAAACCAAACCAAATAAAGACAATTATTTATTCACAATATCTAATATTATAACTTCACAAAACCTACATATGAGATATGATTGAAATGTTAATTTACAGCTTGGTGAATTGTTAATAAAAGGACCAAATGTAACGAAAGGTTATAAGAACAATCCAGAAGCTAATGAGCAAGCCTTTGTGGAAAAGGAATGGTTGAGAACTGGTGATTTGGTAAAGATCAATGAAGATGGGTCTGTAGTTATAGCGGACAGATTAAAGGAAATTATAAAGGTAATTATTATATGGTATTCATTTGTACATCGTGAGGGAACGTCCATGAGTCTAATTATATTAAAAATCTCAAACATGTTATCTAATTCCAATTGCACTGCATTGGAGTAGCGTTGTGGAAAGAGCTATGTAACTTCTTATTAAAAGGAGGAGTAAGAGGAGGAGGAGGAGGCTTTAGCTCAGCAGTAAAACATAGGTTGTTTACTTTTTGCTTCATATATTTCTTACCCATTCATCTGAGCTACAGTAAGTTTTTAAAATGTAATGTATTTATCTATATAAGTATGTATTTACAAAAGAAAAGTAGTATATGTAGTATATCAGTTGTCTGGTTTCCATAGTTCAAGCTCTGCTTAGCTTGGGATCAGATGGCCGTGTTTGAATAACGTCAAAAAAAAAAAAAACAAACGCTGGTGTTATTTTAGGAGTGTTCATTAATAGTGTAGATGTGAGAGTAGATAATGTTTTATACTGAAATAGCGATATGTAGCCAATGGGAAAGGGGCCTATAAATTCTCGGTAGCAGCAATTTTGAAGTTGATACCTGAACTATCTGCAATCGTGTCAGATTGCCGTCTGTGTGCATTGAAAGTGCAGGTTCACTTTATATCATCATAAATCAATACATATCAATTGTTTGAGCACATCCTTAAACACTATAAAATTTCCTGCGCAGTCGGATTTTCTCTGTAAACATGGCCCCTATAACATAAATCGGTGAAGAGGACGTTATTATAATCTATTATAATAACATTATAAGAGCGAAATTATCTGTATCTTTTACGCTTTCACGGCTAAGCCAACAAACCGATTTTATGCAATATGTATGAAGCGAGCTTGAATTGCAAGGCAGGCCTACTTTATATACCTAAAACACGCGAACGAAACCGCCGGCGGAAACTAGTTAGGTTAGGTTAGGTTACAAATCAAATCATAAAATTTAACGGGAAGAAGCCTCGAAACATAAGTAGTTAGAAAATATGTTTAATATAATTTAAGTAGAGCAAATATTGTAAGAGATAAGGACACAACAAGGTTTTTCGGTAGAATATAATATTTCTAAGTAATATTTTCGGATTTAACGTACTGAATAAATAACAACGAATAATATTGATACATATATCACGTCGCTGTGGTAAGCATAATAAATATATTTGTAAAGAATATTATGAGGATATTCTTTCTATATTTAGGCATTTCTTTTCATCCGAATTTTTTTACCATCTAAATAAAAATCTTTACTAACGTACATCACTATATAAAAAAAATAGATATTATACTCAGTAATGTAATGACTTTCAGTCGATGTTCGATTTTTATTTAAACGATTCCTAAAATGAATAAATATGATATTTTAAAAATATAAAATTCATTTATTTACACCAAACTACAAATATCGTTTTCCGTAGATTACGAGAATACAATATAATATCTTAGATCAGCCTAGAGATTGTATGTTGATGTATTAAGACAAAGAAAAAAGAAGTCTTATATCAGACGTAGTAAGGAGTCGGTTACATGCTTCGATCACTAATATTAGTGATCGAAGGTTACATGTCTTATAGTGCCAGGGTTTATAAGTAAGGTAAAAGCTTAACACGGGGGTTAGATAATGTGCAGTACCGATTTTGAACTTCGCTTTCGTCTAAATAAGTCAATTATTAATCACATAGTAAATCAAATACACATACACGTATAGACCTTTGTCTATTTGTTTGTCGGCTTTTCTCGTGTTCGTGAAAAACCGAATCTTATATATTTACAAAAGTAAAGTACGATCCGAGTCCTTTTAAATATTAGTTACTAACGGCCCGACCCGGCTTCGTCCGGGTTGAACAATTATTTATATTTGAATCTTATTTGATATTTAATAGGAAAAATGTATTGGATTACATTATTGCAATTTTCGTAGGAATATATTTAAAAAAAAATCAAATACAGCCTATGTTACTCGCTGATAATGTGGCTGACTGTAGGTGAAATATTTTTTTAAATCAGTTTTTTTTTGAGTTTACCATTATAAACAAACATACAAAAAGTCATATCTATATATTTATAATTTTAGTAAAGGGTACATTTTCGTTATTTCAATGGAAAAGAAGTTTTACATAAACTTTTGTTACAGGTTAACGCTTATCAAGTTCCTCCAGCTGAACTGGAAAACGTTATCAAGGAGCACCCGGCTGTATTTGATGTCGCGGTAATTGGAATACCAGATGAGAAAACCGGGGAAAAACCTAAAGCTTTTGTAGTATTAAATAAAGGATTTAATGTAACCGAGAAAGAAATAATGGAACATGTTAGCGTAAAAGTCGCTCCATTTAAAAAATTAAAAGAAGTAGCTTTTATCGATACCATACCTAAGAATTCGACTGGGAAGGTCTTGAGGAGATTGTTGAAATAAGCGACATTTTAAAATCGAGGAGGCAGTAGAAATCCTTATTTAGGTGTCAATAGAGCATTGGTTTTTGAGCGCCTAGTGATCTAAAAGCCGCAGCTTCGATCCCTTTGACTTGGATAAGCTGTATCATTGGCTGGGTAAATGGGTTTATAATATTATTAGAAATCAGAACATATAAAACACGGTCTAATTATTTTCCTTATGTATTCCCGTTTGGTTTATAAAGTATAGTATATAGTTTTTAAGTGTAAGTATGGTTAAGTCTTCGATTTGCGTTGCTTAAATAGGGCCGCACCTCAAAATAAAATATTTTCACCGTCAGCTCTAAGGCTATGTTCAGATAAAAATATTCGATCTGCGTTATAAATTCTAAATTCGCGACCTTTTTAATAAAGAATTTATAGTTCTAGTTCCCTATCCTTTTGAAATTAAAAGGAGCTCATAGTCTTCCACCCATTTATGGGTAGAATGTTTGTATATTTTTTAATGGAACCATCCATTTATATCCTATTGATATCAATAGATTTATCAATATCGATACATTTTCGGTATAGGGATCAGGATGAAAATAGGTTTTTTAAAGAGATAAATCAAAACAACGATACAACAATAAAATAAACGTATATCGACACGTACAATTTAGACACAAACATAGAAGAAAAGAATGAACACTGAGTAACTGAAATATTATTTATGAGATATCCTCCACCACCAAGAGTCCAAGCAGAAGTGTCGTAACGCCAGCCTGGCTGGCTGATGAGCTCGGCATGGCCAGACCCCATCACGATGACCATCACGTGATCAAGTCGAGTCGTTAAGCCACGTCCCTTCGAAAGATATTTCTAACAATATATTTTCTTAATTTATTGAAATAAAAATTTTATAAACTAATGTACTATACATCGCTACAAAAGCAGATTAATTGTTTTAATTAAAATTCTCGTTAATACTAAAACTTTTCATTTATTTCATATTCTCATATATATCATATTTAAATGCTTTAAGAACTAACTTTAAATTTAAAATATCAAATTTTATGGTCGTAAAGTTTAACGACGATAATAATTAGTTGAATGGTACATTACTTTACATCAAAGTTTATATCATTGACGGTTCACATAAAATATAACGAGATGGATGTTAATTAAGAACAATACATAAACAAGATCGACAGATTCAGACAGTAAAAATAGATTGAGCGACTTATAATGTTAACTATCATTAGTGACCGTAACCGTAACAGCCTGTGAAATTCCCACTGCTGGGCTAAAGGCCTCCTCTCCCTTTTTTGAGGAGAACTTTGGAGCTTATTCCACGACGCTGCTCCAATGCGGGTTGGTGGAATACACATGTGACAGAATTTCAGTGAAATTAGAATTGTTCTTACCACTGGGCCATCTCGGCTTTTTTTTCATTATCATTATCATTAGTGAACAAACAATTAATTATTTAATACTATTTACGATTCAAATTCGTTACAATATTTTAACAGCTTTTTAATGAATAAACTTAAATTTATAGCAACAGACGATTGTCTTATAGTTGTACGTATTGTATGTGTTTATTAAGGTTGTATAATAATTTTGTACGAGTAATAACGAAAAATGTTGATGTATCTTTGAAAAATTATGCGTACCACTTTAAGTGAGCTAGTACTTGTGTGTGTTATGTATACGATGATGATGCTTAATATGTTTGCGAGGCGTATTTTTTTATTTATTATCACATTCACAAATCCTTCGACTTGTTTCGATATTTTTAATTATCATGAAATTTTACTGTTATTATTGTAATTTTTTTATCATTTGTATTTATTTATGTATAGGTTATATAAATACAAATGATTAATTTAAAGAGGCATATGATAACGATGAATTTTCTTGATGTTGTTTGAAAAAAAAGTAAAAATAACGCAGTTTAAATCATTCAAATCGCTTTGGAGAACGTATTTACCAAACATATGCTCAAACAACACACCCAAGTTGGTCACCAACGCCAAACGTGTGTGAATAATTTCATCTCAATCGGTTCAGTGGAACTGGTTTAAAATTCAGTTCCAACATCTAATATTTAAAACACACGTACTAACAGGTGAGGTAAAAGAAAACCTTGTAATGACAAACTATTGTAAATGGCATAAATAAATTATTGTCAAATTGTCCATTACGGGATTGCTGATTAAAATAAAAATATAAAAAACAAGCAGTTATTTATTTTAGACGTTATTGGAATTCAATAATATACATAATTTTAATTTAATTCTATTTTATTTAAATAAGAAATATGTATATTGTTATAAAAAACATTGTAAACAAAATAAGTTATTTATATCATCATATAATTTTTAAGCGCCGTTGTTGAATTTTTATTGGGTTTTCCAGTCAGTGGCGCCGTCGTTTGCATTCCATTCTGGAATCTTAGAATTCTTTCTTATTATAATTTGTTTATTATCTTAAATGTAGACAGTTGGAATTTACGATATGTTTTAATGACATATCTTTTATGTGATTAAGGAAAAAACTAAAGTCACATAAAGAAATAGCTAGAAATAAATAAATATTAGGTGTTTTAATTATGAAGAAGGTTGAGGTTGATATCATTTTTAATATGATACATTTATGTACTTATATTAAATGTTTATATATATTCTGCATTCTTTATCTGTAATTCACTTCGTATAACTCGTGAAATGTTGAAAATTGGCTTACGTTATTCTATTTTGATATCGTATTTTACTTCCACGAATGCGCTTAGAGCTGATGCTATCTTTGTGATAATCTCTTGGTTTAACGGATTATAAAAAATAATAGATGAGACCGGATATTCATTAATTAGTATTGGAATGTAGGAGAATGGGTGGTGAGGGATGAGGGTGTAGTGAGATTTCATATGTGAGTCTTGTGAGAGAAAGATCACGTGATTAATGGACAACCCCTAATACCATATAAGTCTATTTATAGTTACATTCTTCAATCGCATTTTCTTGATTTTTTAATGGTATAGGTAGGCGGACGAGCATATGGGCCACCTGGTGGGAAGTGGTCAAAAACGACCATAGACATTGGAATTTTAAGAAATATCTGATGAGTGGGTGGTACCCAGACGAGTTTGACAAAGCCCTACCACCAGTAAGTGATATTGAAATGTAAATCACTAAAAATAATTTATGTATGAATGGCGTGGTTAAAATGAGAGCGGAATATTAATAAATTCTGAGTAAATAATGATTCCTCTGGCAAAATTTAAAATAATAATACAGGTGGGAAATCTTTTAGATTATTGATTCATCTTAACTGTAAATGGGAATGTTTCTTCTTAATACAGATTATTTTAATAATCTAGCTAGGAGTATAGCTCTTCATATATATTATATATTACTATGTTCTACCTCTACTTTAAAGACTTTTATATAATGAGAATACATATCTGTTTGATTTGTTTGATGAATATTTGTTTCCTTTTGCGACTTCGATGTTTTACACGTATATGTATTTTAACGAGTATTTTCGTAACTCCATTTGCGTGGAATTTCTTAAAGGATATTTTACTGTAACTTTTTCTCGGAATCAACGTTATCCTTATATTTATTTTGAGTTTTGTCTTATTTAATATTAACAAAACCACAATGTACAATATATTAAAATTAACTTAGAATATATCTTTTAGAAATATAATACATACGGATATAAGCAGCGGAGTTTTTTTTATGTTTTTTTAATTCACTGATTCTCAGTATCAGCTTGGAGCCAGAAAGTGGACGGTGTTCTACTTGCATGCTTCAAAAAGCACGTAAAGCCATCCAACTGATCTGAGCTGATCTGAGCCATCCTGATTTTGTCAGATAACCGTTTCATCGAATTATAAGAGAAAGATTAATGTGTTTGTGTTGCACACACACTTGGGAACTTATGGCCGTGGCAATCAGATGGATATAGAAAGGTTATGCGTCTGAAATATTTTAAAACTTCAACCTGTTTTTGATAGAGGTTTACTTTATAATAATATTATGGCATAAAATTATAGAGTTCTCATATACAGCTACAATTTTTAATTCCGTAAGTGATGTTTTTATTAGTGTGGGAATACATACGTTGGACAACACCCACACATGTAGAGGTATATACGAGTACATACATTGCATTGGATATTTCGTTCGGGATTTGAAATTCCGATTTACGAGTTGTTTACACGTCTTGTTTTGAAATATTTATGAATGTAATAATCATTAAAGGAATCTCGTTTAATATTGTATTTTAAGGAATGTTTTTAACGAAAATAAAAAAGTTATATTATATACCTCTACGCTATATAAATACGTCCTGTTTGTTGAGACAAAATTTATAATATGTTGACTCTTAATAAAAATTGATCATGATTACGAAATAAAAAGTTGTTTATATTCATTTAAATTGTTCAATATATACTACCTATTCTAATATCAGGTTTATAATTTTCCTTGATATCTTGTTGATTTATTTAATAAATATATGTAAATGAAGATTTCACACTTAATTACGATTACAAAAGACACGCGAAGGAGGAAAACTTAATATTATATATAAAAATGTAAATACGATCAAATCTGTTAATTTAGATAAAAGTGTAGATTATGTTTGTTCAGATGATTATCGTATTTGGAAGTTAACTATTGTATGTAGTTTATAAAATTAAAACAAAAAGAGCTAAATCCTGTGTCTTAATAAATGCTACTCTGAACTTAATGTCTCACGGATAAGGAGATATTTGGAACTTTTACTTCCAAGTTGTTCCACTGTGGGTTATATAAGTGAGAATTTTCGTATTCCAATCAGCGATCTTCCATTGAGAACCACGTAATCTATGCAATGGTTCAACGAACATTATTCTGACATTTATAAAAGTATCAGACTACATAATTTTGACTTGTATATAAATAAATAGTTTCTCGTAATCTATCTATCTATATAGAAGAATAACTAACTGGCAAATCGACGCACAACTCAAACTACTGGGGATATGAAATTGACATACTGGTACCTTTTACACAGGTTAGCACTTACAAAGGATTTTTGAAAATTTAATCCCTAAAGTAATAAATAAATGGGATGAAAGTTTGTATAAAAATTCATCCACCCATCGGATTATGAGAGTTAGGGAATAGAGAGTGCACCTGTGTTTGCGCACACACTTGTGCACTATAATATCTCCTGCGTAGTTGGCTAATCTCTCTTGAGATTGGCCGCCGTGGCCGAAATCGGTCTGGAGGACATTATTATTATAATTACATGTATTTAAATTATTTTTCTTTGTTTTTAAATATATGTATATGAATGTTAAACGAACGATTACATTTAACCTAACATTAAAGATGTATAAAGTTAGATTAGTCAGAGAAAAACCAAAGTCGCTCACCAATGTCTCGGGAAAAAAATATTACTCAACACAAAAATGAAAAACAAAATAACCTCGACAGATTTAAGTTTTATGATATTGGAATATGTTCATAGCATACAACTTCAAATAAAATCGAGCCGGCTATGATGTAGCACTAATTATTCATTTGGAAAATCGCAGATTTATTATATATATACAATATAATATTTATTCAGACAACTGTCAAAAAAGAACAAAAACAAGATGTCTATTTATGAACTCAGGATAGCTTTTAATTTTGACATAATATTGATTGCGAATTTTTGTTGACTATTATTGAACAACACGCTTGTAAAATATTGTCGATACACGCTTGTAAGCCGAGATGGCCCAGTGGTAAGAACGCGTGAATCTTAACCGATGATCGTGGGTTCAAACCCGGGCAAGCACCACTGAATTTTCATGTGCTTAATTTGTGATTATAATTCATCTCGTGCTTTACGGTGAAGGAAAACACCGTGAGGAAACCTGCATGTGTCTCATTTCACTGAAATCCTGCCACATGTGAATTCCACCAACCCGCATTGGAGCAGCGCGGTGGAATAAGCTCTAAACCTTCTCCTAAAAAAGAGGAGAGGAGGCCTATAGCCCAGCTGTGGGACTTTCACAGGCTGTTACATTGTAAAATAAGATATATGATTAACAACAAATGTGTCGACGGTGAACTGTTTTTATTTAAGAAGGCATGGTAAAATCTAAGGTCAAAGGGTAAATCTACAAATGGAATTGACTTGATAGGGTAGGGTAGGGTAGGGTTTAAGCAAAATCAATCTGAGTAGGTACCTCACTCATACATATTCAACCGCCAAACAGCAATACTTAATAATGTCGTATACCGATTGGAAAGGTAGAGGTACTTAGGAGATATAAGGGTTAATTAGTAGTTCTTACGGTACTAATGGGCGATGATGACAGGTCGGTCATTGCCCGTCCGCCTATGATATATAGAAAAAAGTCCCATTGCAAGAAAGGCTGCTAAAGGAAAGTTCAGGGAGAAGTATATACGTATAGTCAAGCGAGCCATAGCTGACATGACATCATGACAAATATGCCAAGACTGATAAAAAAATGGTCCACCCCATCTTAACTCGTAAGTTTCTAAAAGTGCAGCTAACTGACTAAAAGGCTTTTTGTTAAGTTAATTTCTCAATCGAGCATTCATTGTGTTCGGGAACCAGTCCACCAGCAAACTTCTTAACAGTTGGTGTCAGACAAGCAGCCTTAATATTTCCCTACACGCTTTTTAACAATTTCCATATATGTGTATGTGCGATATCATAAAATACTTGTTAAACGTTATGCGGCTTAATTGATAATAAATGATTCTTAATACGGAATATTCTAATTAAAATAAAAAAAAAACTTTTACGGCCTTTGCCACTTTTTTCACCAAAAATAAACCCGGATCTTGTTCGTTTAAAAAAGGAACGAGATGACGATAAATTCGGCCACAAGAATGCAAAACATGTTTTGTTATAGTACGGGTTAAGGACGATCGGGAGTGTCAAAAACCGATAAAAGAATGCGGTTCGTGATATCTTACGCTTTGTAAAATAACAAAAAAAAACTAAAATCGTACACATTTGTATGTTTTTTTTTCTCTAATAGGTCAATAGCAATGCTCGTTTTTTAAAGGAATACTAATATTCTTATTTACCCTTCCAATTAAGCGTTACTCTTGAGCTATGAGTGGGGACGACAATAGCCCAAGAGGTCTCGGAATCGTACCTGCAAACCGCTATGAATGCTTCAAAATAACAAAGTCTTGTGTGTTTTCATTTAAATATCCAAAGCAATTTAGGGAAATTGAATGAAATGACATTTGATTTAATATTTCGATTATTATTTATTAATAAACAATAAGTTGTTGTATTTCTTTAAGATGCAACAAAAGCAATTTTGAATTGTTATTTTACTACCGGTTTTGAGTGTCGATTATACCGAAAAAATTAAGAAATAAACTTAACTTTTACAAACATTCCAATCAAAGGAGTAAAGATTAACAGATATATACAGTATATTATGTGCTAGAAACACTTCTTGATTAATATATCTTTATTTATGATATAAAACGAATTTACTTAAATACTTACATCACTTAAATACTTTAATTCTATGTCCAAACATTTGGCATTTTTTCGCGAATCTATAATGAAAATCATAGATAATACAAGGTGACCAATCATATTACGTCAATTTAAGGTCAAAGTTGTTTATTTGTATTTTCTCCCCTCGTGGTTGGCTAACATAGTTAGTAGACTATATAATTAAATTTCAAGTCATATCTAAAGTTGTCTTTTGAAATACAGTCATGATAAACGAATAGATAGATTATCTCGATAAGGTTTCCCATTTCAATTTCGAATCCACGCGAATTTGTTCTTGAAGAATAGGATTCCGAAGTTATTTCGAAAGTCAACAAAAGTTCAGCCACTTTTGTTGTAACACCGTTTAACCCTCGATAGTTTTTTCTCATCCGCGTATTCAAAGTATCTTTTAGAATTTCTACGTTAACTTTTTTGATTCCAAGTTTTTCCGGGAACAGCCTAGTAGTTAGAACATGTGAATTTTAGTCCAAGATTGTGGATTGAAACCCGTCAAACACCACCGAATGTTACGTGCCTAATTTCACGTGTTTATATTTTACGTCGTGCTCGTCGTTTAAGGTAAATATCATTGCATGTTGCTGATGAAATTCTGTCACATGTTTATTGACTAACCCGTGTTGTAGCGTTGTAGATTAATTTCCAAAACCTTATTTTCAAACGGAGATGGACGTTAGCATAGCAATTGGCTTTTACTTTGATAGTATTCAGAGTTTCACTCACAAAAAAGTTCATACAATATATTATATACGGCATTACAGTTAGCATTCAACGATGTTCCCGTGTTTAATGTTTACTAAGGTTTATTTAAATCTTGAAAATATTATACCCAATACAAGGTACTGGCCTCGGGGCCCCGCCAGCCGATGGGCTCCACCCAGCCAAAAATTATATATATTTACTTTAAATGCTTCGTAATTAAGGCCTCCTTAAATGTCAAAGTGTCTAGTCCTGCCCTGTCCCTGTACAATAGACATATTTAAGCCACGGGTCACAACCGTGATGACATATTATTGTGCACAATTGTGTGCGGAAACAAGAGCGCACTCTATATTCATTCTCTCTCATAATCCATTATATATAAACAATAATAAGTTTAATTGTTAATAAGTTTAATAAGTTGACGGGCCAGTTGGCGTGGTTGGTAAATAGATAAGGATAGGCCTTTCACGCCGAAAGTTGTGGGTTCGATTCCCACCCAGGACATACATACAATACACTTGTGTGCATGAACATGTCTGTTTCTCCTGAGTCTGGGTGTAATTATCTATATAAGTATGTAGTTAGTGGTTGTCTGGTTTCTATAATAAAAACTCTGCTTAGTTTGGGATCTGATGTCCATGTGTGAATAATGTTCCAGGATATTATTATTATTATTAAAATAAATATAAATGAGACTTCGACGTGTCGTAGCTATTTTATTATATGTATAAAGAGAAACAAAAAGATAATTTGGTTTTTATTAAAGGATAAAGAAAGCGTTGCGTTGGCGTGATTTACTGTTATTATGACGAGCTTCAAATAAGATGTGAAGATTTAAAAATTTCTCTGATTCTGGGTTATGGTTTGAACGCGGATACAATTTTGTATATATAATTAATTCTATGTATATAGTTTTATTTCACTTTAATAAATTATCTTTAAGTGTTTTTATTTATGTATTTTATATAGTAATGAATAAAACAATTCATTCATAATATATAGCTTTGGCATAAAAAAAAATAAAATGTATTTTTAATATAATATATAGACGGACAAATGGATCCCTGATTGTAAGTGGTCACCACCGCCCTTAGACATTGGCATTGTAAGAAATATTAATAATCCTTTTTGAGACAGTACGGAGTGTGTGCGTTGGCACACATAGCAGATTATCGTACGTCACACACGAGTTACCTCATGAAGGTTCATCACTGAGCATGAGATTTTTTTTTTTTTATAGAATAGGAAGGCGGACGAGCATATGGGCCACCTGATGGTAAGTGGTCACCAAACGCTCTTAGATGCCCTTGGCACTGTAAGAAATGTTAACCATCGCTTACATCGCCAATGCGCCACTAACCTTGGGACCTAAGATTTTATGTCCCTTGTGCCTGTTATTACACTGGCTCACTGACCCTTCAAACCGGCACACAACAATACAAAGTACTGCTGTTTTGCGGTAGAATATATGATGAGTGGGTGGTACCTACCCAGAGGAGCTTGCACAAAGCCCTACCACCAGTGAAATTATAAACGTTTCATCTATGAGCTGATGGAAAGGTAATCCGACATGAATGGATACAGTTCAATCGCAGGACCAACGTTATAAGAATTAATAAATATTAAAAGCAGTTGACGCAAATTATAGGCATTAATAGACTCAATATTCTTTTTCATTGGCCAATTTTTTATATATTTCTAATTAGAGCTTGGTTGGCAGCTATTTTAGGCGGGAAGTCCCGCCTATTGAACAGACAATATAAAGAATTTCAAATCTTCGTCTGAGTGAAATTCGGTTTTTCCACACTAACAACTTTCTATTTGACGCCTTAAGATACAGTGTTCGTTACAGTTTATTATTTACAAAAAAAACTTTTTAGACTTTAGAAAAGGTTTAAACATATATTCCTTATGCAACAATGCATCGGATAAATTTACTCTGGAAACACACATCTATACATAAATAATCCACACATAGGTACATCTTTCTACATGACACAATATCGATTTATGGAGACCACGCGGGTATATTTTTAAATTTGGAAATCAATTCTACAAAAGGGATGTTATTAAATTAAATTAAGTTAAATACCTAGCAGCAAAGTTCGTCCAACGGAAAGGCTGAAAGTTTACCAATTGTTGTATAAACATATAAATTAATGTTATATCACAAGAGTATGAATTTAAATTACTATAATGCAAGATGAACACCGAAAAAGAAATTTGATTGAAAAGGATTAACTTTGTGCCCTGATATGACAGCAGGAGTTACATAATTTAAACTTCCTTCGACCCTCTATCATCTATCCGATAGTAAAAGGATGAAGGAGGTTTTAACTAGGCGCCGTGAGAGCCAATACACTCTTACGTCATAGAAATTCCATCTATTCGCACGAGGCGTTTTGCTTCCTCATTTCTCATGCATAGCCAATGAATAGACTGTCCTTCCGGCTTCAGTGTTTCCTAAGCTTTATAATCCGGGTATCGTCGGGGCAAGAATGGAAATGCATCTTATACGCAAATGCGTTCGATCTTAGATTGCATCAGTACTCGCTCTCAGATATGATTGTGGTCAAGCGTAATCCTATCGGCAATAAAGATAACTATGTCTAGAGATGCATAGAATAGCTGAGAAGAACTCTAAGCTTAGACTAGAATGACTTGACGAATAGTTAATATTATAAATGCCATTGTGTATTTAGATGTGTGTAATTGAATTACGCTTGTATTCCTGGATATACGTTTTGGAATCCGTCGTCCATAGTCTTATACGTACATTATGTCCTTGGTAACAGCTACGTATTGAATCAGACCTTGGCCTTCGTCAATCCATTGAATGGCGTAGTAGCAGTTAATCTTTTAAGTAGATGTCGATTTCAATATCCCAATATTCATCCATTGATTTATGAATTGGCTCTTCAGATATTTGTCCCATTGTACTTCATTAATCATTAATCTGTTAACACAGAATCCAAAAATATTAATACCATCTGGTAACGTTATACATACCCATTATATAATATTATAATATCCTATGTACTAAGAAATCACTGTACAACCATTTCTGTAACACTGCTTAGATTACAAGTAAGTAAAAATATAAAAAAAAAGGTTTCTTACAACTTAAACAAACATTAACTAACGATAACACAATATATAATATAAATTTAATATAAAATATAAACATTGAAGAGATGTTAAGAACTCCCAAAATTTCGATAAACAAAAATTCTCTAAAATATTCGCACCAAATAAGTACGTTAACACGCGGATCTTGTGTAAGTAAAAACTGGTAATAATAAAAATGACGTTTGTTTATATCAATAAGATGAATCACTAGTAATACCCGAATACATTCCAACGCGCGTCCTTCATAAGGATCCTTACACACAAAATGACGCGACTTTCACATACGTGTGTCGTAGACAACAATAATTGCAACGCGGTATATAACCTATTTATAATACGGGCTGTTGGGCAACCTAATGGTAATTGGTCATATCCACCCATAGACATTAGAAATTAGCGCCGTAAGAAATATTAACCATTTCTTACATCATCAATGCGCCACTAGCTTTTGCTCACTCGCCTCGCCTTCCAACAGTAACATAACAGTAATCTATATCTAAGTATTACTGTTTGGCTTTGGTTTGGTAGAATATGTGATGAGTAGGTGGTACCTAGAAGGGCTTGTACAAAGTCCTACCATCAAGTAAAACTAACTATTTTAATGATCAAAATTATTATTATAGGCTTAATATTAAATATGCTAATTTGTATTGTTCGGCTACATTGCTATCATAAATGTTAATTGAATGATTTGTAACGATTATCAAAATAGGTTCAGCAATAAAATAACAAGTTTACTAATATTATGAAGTGTCAAAAAAACTATAAATTTTAAGTTATGCGATATAAAATTTGAATGATTATTATTTCCTAGTCTGGTTTCTATGTCTTAACTTATTTTAGCTATTCTTATTCTTCGTTTAAATTTAAATTCAATAATAGTTTTTTTTTAATCATCGATATTGTATAAAAGATCAAATTGTTAACTCGCAAAGCCGTGAGTGTGTAGTCGGCCGAGTGTGAATAAAAACAAGAGTCAGATAAGCCACGGGCCAGTCTTGTTCGGTTTATCTTTGGCGAGAGACCTTGACGTGACTAAGAATATTTAAAAAAAAAATGGTGTCGAGGATTGTGTGCCTGATGATGATTATTGGGTTGACCTGTGGCGCCACCTGGATGGGACGACTTCCGATGAAGCCCCATCAACATGGTGAGTAGTTTTGAATTTTTAACCGCATCTCAAAAGAGGTATTTTATTTCTTTTTTATTTACATATATTCACTTTCCGTGCAACATATGATCACAGCTTTATTCTATTCAGGTAGTCCCAAATATTTTACTTCGACGTTAATATTATCGTTTTTTAGAAAATCGGAAAAACCCTCGTATTTAATTATTCCGTCATCAATATATAATTTTCGTAGGTTTTTTATTTTATTTCTCAATAACATATGACAACTTAGATATTATTGAATCTGCACTATATTTAGGAATAGGTATTTCGGTAACATGTAATTATTTCGACCAAGTCCTTACCAAAATAATAATATATACTAAAACGAAGTTACTAAACTCCTCGTTCTGTCTCTACTGGCTCCTTCTAAAACATAAACGATTTCTGCAAATAAAAATTACCGTTTACATTTTAAAATAGTCCAAAACTATCTTGGATATCATTGAATATACTCGTACTACAGCTGTTACAAAACTGATATTTATTTATTTTATTATAGTAGAATAACGGTTTCTTTTTGAAAAAAAAAACAATACTGTCTGTTTTTGGAACAACTAATATTTCTGTTTAATATTCCTAATAAAATTATTTCAATTATTAAATTGACAATTATTTTTAATAAAATATATTATATATTATTAATATAATATAAATTAACACTTATTATAAATAAATAAAGATGATTTGTGTTAATCTCATAACTATATACTCTTTTGTCAAATTACCATCTGACTATACTGAAGCCCTTGACCTATAGACGAGTTTATTCAAACGGTTGATTGTAAACACGTGACGAAGAAACATCTGTGTATCCTTGTATTATTACTTATAGTTATCAGATGAATTCATTGACCTTTTGATCTATACACAAAACATTTTAACACTTTACAATAAGTGTTTTAAGAACTAAGCTATTTTTACTATGTAATCGTTGTAATTTTGGCCTAAGTTTAGTCAAACGAATATTATAAATGCAAAAATATCTCTCTCTAAAGCCTGTGTGCTTGTTACTGTTTACCGTCTAAACAGTTTGTTATGATACTGGTAAGATTTAGTCTAAGAACGTTAAATCCGGAGCAGTCAGTGATTTCTAAATCTTAGAATAATTTCTTTAATACTAGAAAAAAGTTTTTAATTTAATCTTATTCCAGTGAGATCTTTTTTTTAACATTCGAAAGAAGGTTTAAAAGTTCAAAGCAACTTTTTTGTTACCAACATAATGTGTTGGTGATCAATGAAACAGTAATTAGGTAACTTAATTTGTCCACAGGGTTACTTTCTACAGAATCGTTAATTGTTGTAAACATTGAAATTGACAACTATTTCGGATAAAACGCAACATTATCTAAAATTTACATATTTGGAATAAAAAATATTTAAGTAAAAAATGACCACGTTAAATAACTTTTAAAATAAGTAAGCCTTTATCGATATTAAGAAATTAAAAAGATAAAATATTACACAAAATATATTCTCGTGTATAGTCTGTATAAATCACAAATCCGTCCCACAAATTCCAATTAACCAGATGAGTGGCGCCGCGATAACCTTTTCATATCAATTATACTTTAAATCGCGAATAAATAGCGACCGAACGGCACCAGAGTGATTTAAAACAAGGATCCGATTTTTTTTTCGCGCGATTATTTGACGTTGAAGCGATAAAAATAAAAATCAAACTATATTTGCATATTAACAAGATTGATTATTATTTAAAAAATAACATGTAAATGAAATTTGTGAACGTTTATATTATCTGTCGCGACAAAAGTCTCGACACTGTTTTTTATTTCGGCTAAATAATATAAGTTTATTTTTAAAATAATATTAATAGGTTTGTTTTTGTTATAATAACATTCATATTGGCGAAATAGAATTTATTATTTAAATAAACAACTTGAACATAAATGAAATTCGTGAACTTTTACGTTATCTGTGGCACCATCTGCTTTGAGTGTTTGTTGTTTTATTATGCTAGATAATAAAATTGTATTTATTACGCAATATTATCAATTTACATTAATTATTTATTATGGTAACAAAACTTAACATTAATAATATGATTATTAATATTTTTATTCACATATATTTCTTAAATATTAATAATGGAATGAGGATAAAACAAAAGTGTGGAGTTACTATTCGTTACTTTTCTCTAATACTAATGTTATAAATTCGCTTTTATATATTTAGTAACTATGTGTGTGTTACGCTTCCACGCCTAAGCCGATGTATATATACTCGAAATACTTTCCTTGCCTTTTGTTGCATATGTATTCAAACCTAATGCTTTATTTAACCCTTAGGGACAAGTGCCATCCAATACGATGATCATCATACATTATTATGCTACGTTATACTTATTATAAATAAATACATTCATAATTTTGCAAGAATATGGATAAACAAAACAATAAATATAATAATAATTTGATTAACAGCTATTATTGATTAAAGAATTAAATTTTGTAATCATTACAGTTTTTCGGACCTAAAATTTGCTTTATTGTGCCTAACAATTAATTTTATTGGTGTTGCTAGTAAAAGGAATATAAAGTTTAGTTTACATGACATGAGTAACTTCTAATCCCATGCTATCCCAATTTTGGCATTCTAAATACCGATTGACAGCTGTCAAACTGACAATTCGTTTTATTATAAACAGTAATTATCACTTTAAATATACAAAAGTTAAATAAATTTAAATGAGATAAGAGTTTTATTTTAAGAATACACTTAGTGTAGGGGTGCCACAAACATGATTTTGTATATCATTATATACATATTGCCACAGCTTTCGGCTTCCTCCACCAATGTTTTACTAATATGTAAAAAAAAATATGATTTGAATTTATAATTATTAATGACAACATTTATTTATTATATCATATAAATTATTTATAGAACTTAATTGGTACATGTCTTAAAACCACATTTTGATTGTATAATAATCGTAAATTTTGTTACAGCATCACAATTATATATGTGTATTAAGTGTTTTAAAGTTAACACGGGTTAACTTTCTATTGTTTATCGATTATAATTAAACTTTATGCTAAAACTCTGCAAATTGTTAGCTCATTACTACCATCTGACGTCTACCGTCCGTCCGTTTTATCTATACAGTTTTTTTTTATTTCTAATAATATTTAAGTACAATTTATTAAAACATTAAGGCGTTAATTACATACAAATAAGAATTAAAACTATCTACTGTACAAATGATGACTGCGAATGGTGGCAAGAATGTTAGCATTACCATTACATTTGAATCCCAAAAATAGATAATTAATTATTAAAAAGTACTTTCCGTAACAGTCTGTGAATGTCCCACTGCTGGGCTGAAGGCCTCCTCTCCCTTTTTGAGGAGAAGGTTTGAAGCTTATTCCACCACGCTGCTCCAGTGCGGGTTGGAATACACATGTAGCAGAATTTCAGTGAAATTAGAGACAGGTTTCCTCACGATGTTTTCCTTCACCGTAAAGCACGAGATGAGTTACAATCACAAATTAAGCACACGAATAAGTACTTTATAAAATTCTTTTTGGTAAATGTGTTATGTAGTACATTATATAATAATAACATTAAATGTAATTGCATATTGAATTCTTTGCTTGTAGAATCTAAATTTTGAATCAGTGATAGTTTTGTTTGTATAATTATTTTTTTAATTGTATTCACGAAGTTCTTGTAAAAGCATACTTTAATTAATTCTACATTTATTTCGATTAAATGTTCGTAATTTTTTGAGCAATTCAATAACACGTGTAGATAATCGTATCATTTCATCATTATGAAGAGTTGAAGCACGTGCCTCAAATGTATATGTTTTTCGAAACATATACATAAGTATGATAACCCTAACGTATATTTTAGCGAAACCTTCTAAAGGGTCAAGGCACCCGTTTGTAAACAACTTACAAGGCGAGATTTTTTTTTAAAGTCTCAATCCTACAAGGTCGAAATGCAACATTGTGGTACTTTTGATAATATTGACATATTGCTTTAATCTTATTTAATTTTTTTAATATATATATGATGTTTTAATTATCTTCAACTTTACATTTTTTCATATTCGAGTAATATATTTTGTACTTCGTAGTAAAGTTCATTTATACTTTAGCTTTTTTTGTTAGTAACATACTCGTAAACTAAATATTAATTTATACACTTAAGTTTAATTAATTCTAATTTATATTATATTACTATTTTTTAATGTTGTACATCATTATCATTAAAGATAATTATAATCGTTAAAGTTGTTTTATATAATAAATAAATATATATTATTTTATCACTTAGGTAAAATTATATAAGATGATACAGGCGTCTCTATAATCAAGTTTATTTAAATATATATATTTAAAATCGTCTATATTTTTTAAGCTTAGCACATTCAATGAATATCTTTAGTTATAATTTATTTCATTTACTGTCATAATATATTTATTAATAAACAATCGACTGCATTATTGAACGATTTTTTAAGGCCGCTGACACGGAAGTCCTGTTTGACATAATAGTTTAAATATAATAGGTTTTTGCAATTATAAAATCAGAGAAAAACCTTTAAAAAATTAAAAAAACCAAACTCAAAGGACGGACGGTCTCTCCGTGTTATTAAAATAACTGCCTTTTTTTAAGTTAATGCAGATATTTGCGAGTTACCAAAATCGAAAAAAAATCATTTACCACTACTATAAAATTCAAATAGATATTACGTGAGTTAAAATGGGAGATTTTGAATGAATCACAACGGGTTTCGCTAGTTTAATAATAAAAAGCAATAAATATGAACCATAACAGTTAATGCGTCGAGAAATTCTTAGTAGCAACCTGGAGTCAGAACATTGGGCAGTCTTATGGTCTCGCGCCTCAGAAAGCACGTAAATTAAGGGAATGTATGCACACATACTTGAGCACTATATGTCTCTCGCCGTGTTCGAAATCGGAAAAGAGAATATCATCATCTTATCGCATTTATTATTATAATACCGTTATCATTATAATATTATAAGATAAGACCAATATTCGGTCCTAAAATCGACTAATGAAATCCGTTACACGTATATCCTTATTCGTTCGCAAGGTCGCTGCATTGTTTTCGAGTTCATCGTAATCATAAAAATATACAGACGTCGATCGCATTCCATGAATATTAAGTTGTTGTTTTATGTAACAACGTGGGTGTATATAAAATTTAATACGAAATATTTCATATTAAATTATAAACTTGTCACATTTTAATTGGTCGCTTTCACTTTTCTAAGTGTGAAATTTCTTTAATCTATGGAAAAGCTATAATATTCGCTATATTAAAGAATAACCGATTGCCTGATTGACTAAACGCACATCCAAAACAACTGGGGCAAGCACAATGAAAATATGTATAAGGTTTCCTTTTACATAGTAGGTTAGTGCTACTTACCTTTTACACAGTAGATTAATTAAAATGTAACTAAGGCAGTGATATAGGGGATGAAAGTTGGAGAAAACTATGGGATTTGGGACTTAGCAAACTTAAATTACGTCGCGAGCGAAGATTCGGGTAAACCGTTAGTTAGGTAATAAATGAATAACATTTTCATCGTCATATTAAAAGATTTTATCAAATTTTAAAAGATTAGTTGACTAAGAATTCATTAGTATTTCAATATTATTATCTATAAAAAAACATAATTGATTAATATATTTTTTCGATATTTAATCTGTGTGACCTCTTTGGTGTTCTTAATTAAAAAAAAAATAACGTAAGCGGCTCTTAGTTCCGTATTATATTTACGAAAACACAAACCGTTATAAAATCTAAATAATAAACTGTCATATATGTATTTCCTCAAATAAATAATCATGAATTTGTATTTATATAATTTTCCGTTATCAATCTTTGTAATGGAAATCCGGTTACTTATGAATAAATTATAATATATTTATCATTGAAAAATGTCTTCTGGTGTCATTACTGTTCTATTATGAAGTAATGCACGTTAATTTGTATTTTAATGACATATATCTTATCGTCTCTTACTTTTATTAATATATTCATATGAGTAATATAACTTTACTATATAAATACATGCTTGGCGAAATTAAATGAAACTTTGTAAAACTCTGATCTCAAGCGAGTATTATACTCTATAGCCTATATTATATTCTTACTGAGAATAATCTTTAAATGAAAACCTAACTTTAACTGGGCAAAACGCGTATATTTAATATTTTTTTATGACAGATCATATAATACTATGATCTAAGGAGACTAAAATCGACTTTAATCGCAACTTGATGGTAGGGCTTTGTGCGAATCAAAATTACTCATTACTTATAAACAGCACTAGTTGCATTATCGTGTCTCCGTTTGTGGTAGCCAGTGTAATCACAGGCACAATGGACATAACTGATTAGTTTCCAAAGTCGGTGGCACATTAGTGTTTCATATTCGAAGTATGATATGATAACATTTTTTTGAGATTTTTAATTCGATATTATATTATTGTTTCAGCTCACAAAACAGGCTGTTACATTCCCGAAATCGATGACGTCATACCATTCGGTGAAGAAGTCTCTCCAGCCGGTTCTTGCTATAGGATAGAATGCCTGAAACATAGGCTTTCATATGCATCGTAAGTTTTACTTTATTATTATTATATATTTAAAACTGTTTGTATGTAAGAACAAGTCGATCTTTCATTCACTCTCATTATGATGGGAAGTTAATCCGATACGAACGTTTGGATATCACCCGCAAAACCAATGGTTTAACGGGCTTTTCCAAGCCTTGTATTGTAAACACTACCGACTTCCTTACTCAAGTCATAATTTCTTGACGGAACGCTCCAGAGACCCCATAACTTGATATCGGTGCGAACCAAGCTTTATTAGCTGGCTAACTATCTAACTAGACCAACGAGGCAGTTGGTCTTGTGTGGAGTTAAAAAGCACAGCACAGAGACGGATATACAAACAAAATAAGTCATTTCTTATAAGGTTATATGATAAAATGTGTCGTTCTTAAACAATTACGTTTTAAATTTCAGTTGCGAGGTAATAACCATTGAAGATGAGTCATCAAGATGTTATGTCACAAACGGGGATCTCAGCAGGCCGTATCCAGACTGCTGTCAACAAATAAAATGCGAAGAAGACAACTATCTCATCTAGTATTGACTTCTTCAGGAGCAAGTCTTGGATGACGTATATAATTGTAGATCTGACTCGGGAGGAATTGAGAAGACATCGAGAAAAATATGTAGGATTTTAGCGAAGTTGTACGTATACAAGTCACAATAAGGGATATAATATACTATATGATGAATATGGCTAGTATGTCATAATATTGGAGCACAGTTAAAAAAATAATAAAATATTTTTTCACGACACGAAAAGATCGGAAACGCAGAAAGCAGCTGGCTGGAAAATGAAACAAAAAAAAAAAATTGAATTTTATAAGTAAAATAATGTATGTGTTAGTGATTTTTACACGTGTGAGTTATTGTTAATATTTAAGACTAATGCAGGTATAGTTCTTCATTTGTCCAACGTCAGACTTATAACTTTAAGGTGCTCCTGAAAGACTTATTGATAGAGTTCCTTATAAAAGAGTTGGGGATTAATATACTCCGACTCGAGAAGCTATCTTGCCGCCAAATTGTTATTATTTATTAAATTAAATTAGTTTCACTTTATGAATTGTTTTATTTGTAAATAACTAATTACGAGGATGTCCAAAATTAAGAAACACGACTGACCAGCCAAATAACAAAATCAAAAGTAAAACAATTTTATCCAGTGTTACTGAGGATGACGCAAGGATTCTAACGATATCGCATACATCCAAATCTGTTATGGTTTAATAAAGAAATTCTCACATACATACATGAATAGTGAAAACATTACACTTCTTTTTTGGGTATTTGAGTAAATAAAATATAATAGCCTGAGTAATCTTTATGCTATGTTAGGCAAGCTACGTCATCTCTTGGCGACGTTATGAACTAATAAAACAGAAATAAAATGCAAGAGATTCTTACATATATATTTAGCTGAATTAAATTAATTAACTTGATACTAATTTATTATGATCTAATTAACGGAATAAGAAGTCAGTATTTTGTTTAATGACATTTAGTTTTTAATATACATAAAAGTTCCTGTGTTTTCTAATAGATGGCGTTAATAGACAATTACGAAATAATAGCTCTTAATTGATCAAAAATATTTTTTAGAGTATTATTGATGGATTTTAAAGTAACTTCTTTTGAATAATATTTATTAAAATACGTACAAAGCAAAATAAAGTGACAGAGGGTTGTTCACTTTTACCTCGAAAACCGCTAAGTGTTATTCTAGAATGCAGTGTAACGTAGGGCGCCCTCCAGCCTGGTAGAGAGATGACCTGAAGAAGGTGGTGGGACCCGACTGGATGCGGAAGATGGAAAACCGGGAGTTTTGATACACTACATTTCTAGGTGAGGCTGTGTGCAAGCCCGTCTGGGTAGGTACCACCCACTTATCAGATATTCAACCGTTAAAGAGCAATACCTTATATTGGTGCCTGGGAAAGAATGGTTAATATTTCTTACATCGCCAATGTTTATGGGCGGTGGTGATCACCTATCTATCTATAACATAAAAAAACACCCTTGGAGCAGAATAAGAAAGATTTGGGGCCCCGGGCACAAAATAATGTCCACCCCTTAACAAAAACACGTATTACAGTGTTATTTATCGGTTAATTCGGACTAGGTTCAGGGTAATAATATAAATAACCTGATGTATTCATCGATAATTATCTGAGAGTGTGGCACTCCTCGTCAAGACGGAAAGGGTACCGCTGGTTTTTTAGTGGGTATTCCGATATTCGGGGCGCACTCGGCGCCTTACGACACCGGCGAGCCCCACATACCCCCCCACTGTTCCCGTGGGAAAACGCGTAAGGCATTTTCCAGCATTAGAAAACAAAGTAAGTTCTTCCAGTTCCTTTAGAAAAGCCAAAACAGAATGTAATAAATAGAAGGTAACTATTAGGAAAGGCGCCTAGACTGCCACCACTGCAAGAACCTGGCGCACGTATCTCGTGTTTATGGCCAGCGGGCTGTACGACTGGCTAATAATGAAACAATTTATTGTTTTTTGTCCAAACTTCAGATTAAGAAACATACTTATCTTCAAATTTTCTTTAAATTGAAATGACAGTCGTGAGAGAGGTGCTACCGTTTTAATGTGCTTTCAAAAATGTGTGTTTCCAGGTTCCAACACAACTTTTGTTGGATTTTGAATGATTTTGCATCAATGATTGCAATCAAGAAACATATATCATTTTTACTTTTTTAACCTTAGCAAATTAACTTTTAACCTTTTTTACTTTTTAAATCATAAATTTAAATAAATTAGTACATATTTCATTTCTTCGAAGTCCTTTTGTATGATCATTACTATACATTCATCGGATAAACTTTTCCATTTAACTTTGACTGAAAAGTATTTGTATTTACTGAATATTATGTTGTCCATAATAAATAAAATAAATGAAATGACAATTATCATACGTATATAAAACAAATAAATGTATTTTAAAATAAAACGTATTTCACGAATTCGAAACGTATATGAATGAGGTCAGATATGAATATATGTTTTTTGAATGTAATCCTTGCTTTCAAATCCGCAGCTTTACGGATTTCGGAGATTAAAAAGTTGTAAAAAATCCCTTTTCAAAGTTCGTTTGGTGATTGAAAAATAAATTGCGGTGTAGTTCGAAACTCCATCCGATGAATCCTCTTCCAATCAAACCTATAAACCTTGTATTTCGATATAATACAATATATTTGTAATCAATCGAAATAAATTAATCGACATATTAAATTCATGATTCACATATTGCTTCTGGAACAAAAAACTTACCGACAATTAACGATGAATTTGACAATTTAATTCAGATAAGAAATACATAGTTACAAATTTTATTAATAAATTTTGTTTCAATTTATAAAACAACACAATCTTTTTTTTTTCTTATAGAACAGGAAGGCGGACGAGCATATGGGCCACCTGGCGGTAAGTGGTCACCAAAGCCCTTAGACATTGGCACTGTAAGAAATGTTAACCATCGCTTATATCGCCAATGCGCCACCAACCTTGGGACCTAAGATACCTACCCAGACGAGCTTGCACAAAGCTCTACCACCAGTAAAAACAAGATGAATCTAAATGTTTAGAAACAAGATGAATCTAGATTTTTTAATTCTTTTTTTGAAATAAGTTTGACTATTTTCTTAATTCATAATAGAGGAGACGGAAACGTTCCTATTGGTTAGACGCGCGACTACAGCGCCACATGCGTTGAACTATTCTGAGCTCATCGATATTCGAACTGGCCGGTCGATATTTTACGCGCTCTCATAAAAAACTGTAATGATTAGAGTTTATAATCTGTGTCCTGTGTGTGTTTGTATGATTCCTTCAGTCTACCTAAGCTTGTTGGTGCTGTTCAAAGTAGGTGTAGGTAGGTGGTAGGTTCAATTCCGTATTGTATGTTGCAATAGTGTTTACGTTATACTGTCTATTTTTTTTTAGTTTAAAATATATTTGATACGTACCTTTATACAGAAATAAAAAAACATAAACATGTGGATAGATTATATAACAAAAATATTTCCAAACAATTTGTATATCTGACAATACACTTCCATAAAGTTGAATTAAAAAAACACATTAATATAACATACATAACATAACACTGGTATTATGTATAATTAAAATTATATTTTAAAGAATGAGACGAGAGATGAATAAGAAGAGAGAGAAGATGAGCTTATTTTTTTATTATCTGAAAAATCATAATTAAAATATAAAAGATACTGGCGAAAATTTCAATGTTAATCTTAGGTTTGTTGTTAATCTTGAAGATAACTGAGAAAAAATCATTGATGACTGTGACCCATTGAAATTGATTTTTACCATATTATGTTTCTTTGTAAGTCAAATACGTTGTCTAATATAGTACATATGATACAAATGTCATTTAAATAGGCTTATAAGGGGACTTCTGAATCGCCATGTTACTGTATATAATTAAACGCCACCTGCTCTGCTTCTTCTGTATTTTAATGACATGTGCCAATTAACATCATTCAATGTTGGCAGACGACAGCACTGTAGACACCTTATATACCGGCCGTGCTAATATTTGTCGGGAACACGTCGATGAGTATAAAATTGTGTCTGAAATAATAAGTTTTTATTAACCAAAACCTGAGATTGGGGCCAACCAAACTTGGTACAACTCAACCCCAATACGACACAAGTTAGCACAGTGACTTCTAAAACGACATCTTTTGACCTCGATGACTTCTAAAATGACCATCCCCTCATTTTGAGAATACCGCCTCGCTACCAAATCCAGTATCAGGACATTAGGTTCTGCGGTCTATTAGAAGGTGAAGCCAAATTATCCTCTAAAAGCTTTGTGTGCTCAACAAGGTAAGTCAGTATTTCACGTCAGCTTCTCGCCTAAAATTCTACTAGGCGAAAACTCAGCCCCACATGGAGTACTGCTCTCATCTCTGGGCGGGAGAGATGTTATCACACTGCATCTTCTATCGCATCTGTTACGGAAAATGCTCTAAGAAACTTTTTAGATTAATCCCACGCGCTAAATTTCACCACCGGACATCGCGTCTATATTCTAAATTCCATCCGGTATGGATGCAATTTAGAATAGACTCCATGTCTGGAAATCTACTACTACAGTGCTATTTTTAAAGCCGGCTGTGCCGGCCATGTCTGTGGAACTATATTTCCCCACGAATGTTCACACGCACTCTGGTGTTGTTGTCCTTAGACAGTGAAAATCACTTCTGGTTTCTTCCAGTAACAGATTATTTCATTAAAAGTAGGCTCCTCACATCGCTATATGACCAATGACATAGTATGTTTGCATTCTTCACATTAGGGATTGGTAATTTTATTTGCATTTTTCATTACAGGAAAATTTACAATAATATGCCGTGGCTCTAATTCGTAACTTGCGATAGTTGTACGTAATTGTGTACGTTAAATTAAAATGTAAGAAATGTATATTATAATCTATATCGATATTATCTTATATCGAAAGCGGAAAGCACTAGTATCTACATGAAAAATACGGACTTATTGCCGATCACAGTTATGATCATTTACAAAATATTAAAATAAGCACTAATAATAAGCTCACTAATATATTATTTCGAGTGAGTTGTGAAAATATCCGCAAACATAAGACTTCCGATCCGACTTTCGTAGATTATTTGTTAGTCTACGTGAAAATACTGCTTTTATTTTAGCATAAAATAATATATTATTAATCGTTCTAATATTATTATAAGTAAAAGAACATTTGTGGGGCGTCGAATCACAAAGAAGAATAAAATAAATACATAATTATCAACGCGCGTATCGCAAATGAGTCGCCCGCAATAGCGAACCGGAGATGTGACGTCACAGTCAAAACTCTGACGGAGCAAGAATTATACAAGAGCGTCTAAATTGATTTGCTTATAAAAAAAAGTTAACATGATATAATCATAATTTTTCATACATGTTTTTATAATCGTGTAAAGATTATTTTAGCACAAAAAAAAAAATTACATCTTCCTAGTAATTGGCTTTAGTAGAAAACCACTATATAATAGTAACAACGCATTACATTTTTACTTAAGTACTGGGTACATAATATAAATTCTTACGCATCGACAAACTCAATTCTCCAAGATACTAAAGTGTATCTCAATGGTCATCATTTATCTCTTTCCTTTATAACTGTTAAAGAATCTGAAGGACGAAAGTGACCAGCCCCTGTAATAAATTATGTACAGTACAGTTAAAAATATTTATTATTTACTTCTTAGTTATACTTCTAGTTTGTGCAATTATTGTTACTTACAATAATTATTTGCATGTATTTTATTGTATATTGGGTGGGAGTGAAGTGCGTGCAGTACTGCTAATACATTTCGTACAAAATACATATACCTACAATCTACACGATTTCAAGAAATAAAATAAATGTTTATAGAATAATTAAATATATTACAGTAAATTATAAATGCTGCAAAAATATGACTGAAATAATCATTGACTCAGAAATTGGTTGCAATCAATCATTGGTTCAAATCAATCGGTAATAGGAGTAATGAATCATAGACAAGTTTTTTTCGAAAAGTCCAAGGTACAAATATGTATGTTAACGACAAATTTCACAGGGATGTTGTTTGATAGTGTTGTACATATATTCGTGTCGCTTGACCGCTTTAGTTTAGTTTCCCTGGAATTCAGACGAGGTCAATTTGTCAACGTTTGTATCGTCTTACAAACAGGCCAGTAACGTTATGAGGAAAATAGCTTCTGTCAAACATGTCTAATGTCGTTCTTATAAATTTAATAATAGTCAAGTTAGATGTGTGAAATAAGTAAAATGTACAAATTAATAAACATTTTCATTAAATATAACCTAGTAATATTTTTATTCAATCGTCATCACATTAGGCACCATATTCATACACAACAGATTTTCAAAAATTTACAACTAAGAACCATCTCGATCACATCACAAATAGAAAAAAAACGCATAAAAATCAGTTCATTCGTTTTGGAGGTACACCGCCACAGACTAACACGAGACACACGAGACATACGTTACACTAATAACACACCTCTTACGTCAGGGATTAACAAGTAAGCAATAATAATAACTATAACTAAAATAAATTATTATTAATTTTGTGACGTTTATTTCGTATTAAGGTCACTTTCATTCCGTAAGAAATTAAGGCACATTCAACATCTTTCAGTTGCAGGAATGTTTCTCACGAACGTGAGGAAGATTAGTTCCCAAATAACTAATGAGGTTGGATAAACCCGAACTACGCAATGTGACTAGTAATTATTAAAAGCTTAATACTTTCTTAGAACTACCTATATATATTTATAACCATGTATATATGTCACTACATGTTATAGATAAAAGTCTCCTTGCTGCATCTGTCTGTCTGCGGTAAACTCAAAAATTACCGAACGGATTTTCATACACTTTTTACCAATAAACGGAGTGATTCATGAGGAAGGTTTAGTTAGGTGTGTAATTAATTAAGGATTTATGTAAACTAGTAAAATTTTTTTTTATAGAATGGGAAGGCGGACGACCATATGGGCCACCTGATGTAAAGTGGTCACCAACGCCCTTAGATATTGGCATTGTAAAAAATGTCAACCATCGCTTATATAGCCAATCCGCCACCAACCTTGGGAACAAAGATTTTATGTCCCTTGTGCCTGTACTTACACTGACTCGCTCACCCTTCAAACCGGAACACAACAATATCAAGTACTGCTGTTTTGCGGTAGAATATCTAATGAGTGGGTGGTACCTACCCAGATGAGCTTGCACAAAGCCCTGCCACCAGTAAAATGTGGTTATATGTTTTACGATACAATAGTTTTTTGGTGGACCTTATTTTATCCTTGCGAAGCCGGGACGTGTAGCTAGTATGTGAATAAGATTATGTAATATATTTAAGGAAAACTTCTTTGGGCACGATACAAAAAATACAAAAAAGTTTGGATAAAGACTTTTAACTTAATACCGCTTAAATTTAAAGTACTCTAATCAATTATCTTCTTACGATATTATTTAATCTCGAATTTTCAGAAATATTCAGAAGTAACAAGTTTTACTTCTTATTATTGTTGTAATCTTTACTGAGATTATAAAAGTGGAAGTAGCCCTGTTTGTAGTTATGTCTGTCTGTTACGGTTTGAATCACTGAACCGAATTCGATGAAATTTGGTATCAAGCAAACTTGAGCCCTAAGGAAGGCTATGTATACCTAATATACAAGACCAATATAATACTACCGGCTGAGAATGTAGATTATACTGAGAAAAACGGGCAAGAAACTTAGTAGTAGTAGTAGTGTATACTCTTTTTCATCAATCATTATCACATCTTCATATATGTAGAAATTAATAATATTTCTTTACATCGCTATAGTTCAAATATATGCTTAAATTCAGAATTACTTCATTGCGAGGCCGAGGATATTCGTGATGACTCAGTGTATAATCTGCATCGTAACTGAATATATCGGGTTGAAATCCGGACACGTTTTTTGTTCATACACCTTAGTTGTTCATGAGCTCAACTGTGAAGGAAAAATTCGTGAGCAGTCATATATTGTATGAAATTCTGTGATATGTATGTGCCTAGCGGTTGGTCAGCATGAACAAGCTTAAAACATTCTCCATAAAAACGAGAAACGAGAGATAATACCTTTGTTCAGAAGCGAGACAACAATGTATATTATTTATGTTGCGATGTTAGTATAGTGTAATCAAAAACATGCGTTATTGCTGTAATTTAGTAAATGACTATTACATTAATACTGTTTAAGTAATTGTTAAATAAAGAGAAAATTTCTCAAATAAAAAGGGAGCCTCCGAGGACTTAAATAATAAGAGACAAAATAAAGACGAAAAAGTAGATAATAAAAAATATATATGCCTTGGGAATTAAAGGAAAATTTTTTGGTGCGTTATTTTCCATTTAAAGATACTGTTTTATGTAGTTTTACAATGAAAATGTTAGGGGGCAAAATATGTAGCCCTTATTTTTTAAAATATATAATACGTAGGCCGACAAAAGGTCACCTGACGGTAAGTGGTTACTACCACTAGCCACCACCAATGTCACCGCCTTACATCGCCAATGTACCAACAATCTTGGGAACTAAGATAAAAATCTTGTCCAATTGTAAAATGTCCCCTGTGCCTGCAGTTACGCTGGCTCACTCACCCTTCAAACCGGAACACAATAATAAATATTGATGTTCGGCGGTAAAATGTCTGATGAGTTGATGGTGTAGGTACCATGCTTTGTAACTATGTGCATAAAGCTTTACCGCCAAGTAAGATCTGTTAAATAGAGATTATAATGTGGTAGCCAAAAATTAAAACATTTTCGTAAAATTATATATTATACAAATAATTTTATTTGTAGTGTTATAATATTATATTATTATTAGGAATTAATTAGTTACCGTTAAATGCCTTGCATTTTCGAACGACAAATTAAATTGAACCGTATTAACTCAAAATTAATCACCAAAATCGAATGAAATAAAAACCCAAATATGATTAAAAAGAATAAGCTGAATACACAAGATATGCTCATAAATGAAGTAATGTTAACTCTCCCAGTTCTGTTAAACTCCTAGTGCGGTCTTTGAGCAATCTATGTTAAGTAGGAAGAAATACGGAAGACTGTTTTCCCATGAGCTCAACTTTCCAGTTTCCATTAAACTTTACGGATTAATTTCCTCGATAATATCTCTTTCATATAATTTCTCAGAGGAAACAATAAAACGCGTTTCTGTCCAAACGCTCAATAAACTTTCGGACTATGAGCGTTTTTTTTATGATTATGATGTGCTCGAGAATGTCGTTCAGAAATTACCCTATTCGCTTTTATGTTAGAGGGATTTTTTTCCATTTTTTTTGATTTAACGATTCAGTGTTTACTGTTTAGGCCACGATCTTACCCAAAGGTTGTTAGTGTTAACTCAGTTTTTGTTTTTCATTTTTCATATCTATATATTATCTTTTATGTTCAAAGAATCTTTATTCTCAAAAAAGACGAACGTCACTTACACGAGAAGAACATGACGTAAAGTTAAATTTAATAAGTTTTCAACTAGCAATAATCGCACCTCGGTTTCCTCTCATTGGTTAATCCGAATCCTCGATATTGCCTCTGCGCAAAATTAAATATAATAACATAGATAGGTACTCAGCAAACGAGATATCAAGCAAGTTTCTTATGACATGAGTATTAATTTTCCAAAATATAGCATGAGAGCCGATACTTGATCTCATTAATAGAGCTTACATTCTTTATAGTAGGTTATAATTTGTTATAAAGTTATACTCCTTCAAACGTTATATCTTTTCGTGTAAACTTAGTTCTAATTTTCGGGAGAACTAGTAAACTAGGTCGGCGGGCGCTTCCCTTCCTTATTTGCTTTACAAGGGGCAAATCAGAATGTATGGATTTATTAATTACTTTCATATCTATTGGCAATTTTCATTTTCAGAGAAATGTTGGTTAGGGCATCACACATTAAACTTAAACAAAATAAAATGGCTTTGTGTCTAGGTTGGTACCACCCACTCATCACATTTACTACCATCAAATAGCAATACTGAGAATTGTTCTTTTCCTGTTTGTAGGGTGGGTGAGCTAGTGTAACTCCAGGCCGAAAGGAATTGCCGTTATGACTATTTGTTTACGACGTAGAATCCGTCAAAAGCTGATCGGTGGTATTGATGTTCTACGCATCAAACAAATAAGTAAGACAGATAAATGACAGAATTTTTTATTATTCGCACCCGGTTGTTTCGGATTTGCCGTCATATTGGATTATGAAAGATAAATAAGTAGCAAAAATATAAGTTTAGTTAGAAAAATAATTTATATAATTGTTTAAGTAAAATTTTCGAAATGTATCTTATTTGAAAAAGAGACGATAATTTTATACAAAAACCTATAAATATTGTGAATACAATAAATGTTTTACTAGATATTTTATTCATAGAATTGTAAATGATTTTTCGCTTCAAATAATCAGACTATATTTTATTTTAATAAAATTTTAGTTAAAAACGAATACATTAATCTTTGAAATATGGAAGTAATTCATAAATAAAAAATGTAATAAACATTTTAACTCTAAAATAAGAATAGTTTTTATGAACCCAACGAGCAAAAACTAGACAGGATAACAATGATTTAATGAACGCGACAAAGTTGAAACATTTTAAAAATGCCACCCACGAGTCTCACAACCGTATAACACTAGTTACATACAATATGTAGTCCAAGCTCCAATTGTGGAAAATATTAATTTATTTATGTATTAATAATGTTATAATATTTTTATGTGATCTGAAGCTTGTAACAATTACAGCTGATTTGTTCATATGGTAAAATTGTGTTCATCATAACATCGAGAAGAACAGTTACATGTAATTTAAGTTACCCGTAACAGCCTGTGAATGTCCCACTGCTGGGCTAAAGGCCTCCTCTCCTCTTTTGACGAGAAGGTTTGGAGCTTATTCCACCACGCTGCTCCAATGCGGGTTGGTGGAATACACATGTGGCAGAATTTCAGTGAAATTAGACACATGCAGGTTTCCTCACGATGTTTTCCTTCACCGTAAAGCACGAGATGAATTATAATCACAAATTAAGCACATGAAAATTCAGTGGTGCTTGCCCGGGTTTGAACCCACGATCATCGGTTAAGATTCACGCGGTTTTACCACTGGGCCATCTCGGCTTTTTTTTTTTAAGTTACATGTAAATTAAATAATAATTAAAAACAATCAAAGTATGACGATTTATTGACAGCTTAAAACATTTTAAATATTGTGATTGTTTGTTTTGAATATATATAGAACGCTAATATATATATATATATATATATATATATATATATATTTGTAGTTTCTGTTGGTAAAGTCTAAGAATAAAATAAATCTAAGCTGACACTTAGTATTTATTTAATATTATAATAATAATGCTAAAGGTTTCAATAAAAATAATTGAAAATGTAATTATAAATATGTATTTGTTAATATATTTTACGCTATTCTTATTAAGATTGCGATAATACATGACACACACATTGATGTGCAGTTTCAAAATAAAATTAAAGTCGTATTTGTTACGTTTATCAATAAAATATAAGTTGAATAGCCGTCTTGTAATTGGACCTCGTACTACTCAGCTGCATTTCGCGACATAAAGTCAAAATTTACAAAGGAATAAGCTCGACAGTCATATAAGCAGTGTCTTTGTAGAGACGCTATTTTTTTAAGTACACGAGGTTCTCTCATTAATTTCATTACAATTTGTGACATTGTAGCCGCGTCAAAAGTTATTCTCTGCTTTTTAATTTCATAAATGAAATGTAAGTAATTTTAAGTTGAGCTTTTTTCAGTTACATGTAATATGAAATTGTGTACTTGTTATAGATAGTATTTCATAGTGACTCTGACAAACTGTCTCGTTGGTCTAGGTTAGGCTAGGCAGACCCTGGGGCCGTGGATGCGTGAGGTGGGGGCCTCGCGTGTCTTATTTCAGACGGCCCTGAGGAGGACGGCAGCCGGGATGGCCTCGCGCTGCCGTACGCACTAGTGAGGAGTGCGGGGGGGGGGGGGGGCGAGATAACCTTCGCCCCCTGAGGAGAGTTCCGCCGAGCATCAGGCGGTGCACAGTACGGGAGAGGCCGCGGATGCGTTATATCAACACGATCCCGTAGCCTCTCCGATCCATGCCGAGGACGGCCATCGCAGTGGTTTTAGTGGGTAAGAATCCCACATAACCCAGTTCCCCCCAATGAGAGCTAGGTACCTTTCTGAAGGTTTCCACTGCGTTAAAAAAAAAAAAGGTTAGGCTAGGCTACCTTACAATCTTTCCTTAGACCGTCATGATCCAGAAGGAGATGACAGAGCGAAAACAGGAAAGGCTTGGCGGTGACGACGACGGCGTTGTCTCGATCCTCACACAATCCCGCCATCCGGGCCTTCGAAGACAGGACAGATTTGAAGGTCCTTCATGCAAACCTAGAATCAGGTTAATGAAAAGTTATTTGGATTTTATGGTAAGAAATTCATAGCAGCAACATGTTGTTTGGAAGATGGCAGTGCTTATACTCCCGTGCTTCGAAAATCATATGAAGCCGCATCAACCATACAGGAGATGAGAATTAAGATGAGGGAATAGAGGATGCACTTGTGTTTGTACCCACATCTGAGCACTATAAGAATGACCTACGTTACTAAACTCGACAGGAGTACAATGCCATTATTGTTTTGAATTAATAAGTTTTATCAAAATGAATTTTGTGTCATGTTATTCGGCTGTTTGAGACATTTAATAGAGGAAAATGATTGAATTGTTACCGTTAAATTAATTAAATAATATAGAGAATATTTTTACTACCCATTTTGTTAATTATGCCTGAACTACTTTCCACAAACATTTGTACCATATTATTTAGCAAATAATGTTGTCTTGTAATGATGATGTCCACGCCTTACATTATTTAACTAACTAGATCTAGAAATTCTAGTTACTCATATAATTTCATCTAGAGATTCAACTACCAATGAAATATAACGTTAAAGTTATTCAATTTCATTGACTTCACCGTCTTCATCATAAACCTATACTTCATATGTCGTAAAATCGAAAACACGTAACTCAATAACTGTAATCTTGAACGGTTTCAATAAAAGCAGAAAATAGTGGAATACTAATTGTCAACGACATAGCTTATTCTGGATGCTTTACATTAATGGACGTATAACAATGTTTACGTTAGATAGGTAACGGTGGACTCTTAGAATTTATTTTACAAAAGACTTTTGTTTAGCTCTTTTGTTTTTTTGAATTTCTATTCGGAAGATGTTCCATGGATCCAATTTCAAAAGTCCTTATTTTGAATTAAGAGTAAACGTTTTGAGGCATCCAGATTTTGTTTCTTTATATTTTTAAATGTATTTGTGTCTGTATATTATATTTGTCTGTTTAGTCTCATCGCAGATATTGAAATCTAAAATTATGATATCAGAATAATAGATGAAACTCGTTTTAAAATTCATAAATCTCATAGAAATTCATAAATAGCCCTTAAATATTGTCTCTATGTTCGTGAAATAGATAATTAGAAGTGATTATTTTAAGAGACACAAATATTATTTAGATTAAATGTTGTGTCATAAGCGCGCACGGATATGTTGAATGAAGAGCCATCCCATGGTAATAATAATTTCCTATGGACCAGTTTCTGCCATGGCAGCAAATTTCAAGAGAGACTAGCCAGTTCGCTCATAAAAACTAAAATATGCGCATTTTGTGCAGTTGCGCAGTGTATAGTTCACAAGTGTGTGCGGAAACACAGGTGCACTATCTTCCTCACTCTCATAATCCGATGGGAGGCAATCCGACTTAGCTGGAAAGAGTTCAGGCGTAGGACTTCCAACTTGTAGACTCCGGACAGAGAACTTTCGACAGAAAAACCCAATCACTTTTTATTGTTCTGACCTGGGATTTGAACCCAAGACCTTTGAGTCTGCGGCCTTATATCTAGCCACAAGACCAACAAGGCAGTCATGGTATGAAATGAACGAATAGAGTGTGCATCTTTGTTGCGCATTTATTTTCGCACTACATTGCGAATTTGGCTTTGACTTTTTGATGGATCACTGTGGTCCAAATTCAGTTAGGAGAATTGCCTATCCTTCAAACTTGGTTCAATGTTACTATCCCTAAAATGTTTCCTCAAATTACATATAAAAAAAAATACAATAATATAAAAAAAATCCGTAATTATACCAATAGCCATTATTCTAAGACTAACAAGTATTTTAATTAAATCGTTCAAGCTCTTTCAACAAATCTTTAAACCATTCTTTGTTACGGTTGGATGTAATCTAAATAATTGGAAACGTATAGATATGAAGCTTCATTACACGAACCGACTGCAGTTGACTAATGCGCGTTATTTCCGTGGTCGGGAATTAACTATGCCTCTGTTTGCCCGTCTATCTCTTGCAGTTTAGCGTAAGGTTTGAGTTGCAGCGTTTTTATTTAATTTATTTTAACAGATGTTCATAGAGTTTATATGTAAATAAATAATTCGTAAATATAGATCTCGTCAGCAATGTAATACACATAATGAAACTCACGCTCGTCACGTCAATCTAAATTGAAATCGATTGAAACTGCGAAGCGCAGCATTTCATAGAAATAGTATTATAAATCGAAATCTTCTCTGAAATTGCACTGCGTCTTCTGGTATTAGTTATATGTGTATCGGCTTAGTAGATTATTGAATTATATTAAAATAATCCCTTACTTTATTAGTATAGTATAGACATAGTATTTAGTAAGTTTAATGATATTTGTATATAACTATTCGACTGACTCCTTGGTCTAGTGGCTAGATCCGCCGGTCGAGCGGTAGAGCGCCGGATAAGGCCACTGACCCGGAGGTCCTGGGTTTAATTCCCTGGTCGGGCCAATAAAAAAGTTAATAGGGTTTTTCTGTCAGAAAATTCTCAGTAGCTGCCTGGGGTCTGGAAGTTGCAAGTGTATACACTTCCGTGCCTCGGAAAGCACGTAAAGCCGTTGGTCCTGCGCTTGAACTCTTTCCATTGGATTGCAGTCCCATCGGATTATGAGAGTTAGGGAATAGAGAGTGCACCTGCACTGCACTGTACATACGCACACATACGTGCATTATAAGTCCTGCGCAGTTGGCTAATTTCTCTAGAGACTGGCCGGCGTGGCCGAAATCGGTCTGGAGGACCTCATGTAACTCGTTGGTTGTCCCGACTACGTACGTAAAAAATAACGAATGATGAGATATTTTTAATCAAAGACATATAAATACACCACCGATCTATTCGCCTAGCGTATTTTTAAATATGTCATGATATTTCTAAAATTACTGATTCGACTTTCAAAGTGAAAATACTAAATTTATCTACATAAAGGTATAAGTAATATTTTTTATATTTTGGTAAAAATTAATATTTTATTGTTAAACATAATGGTTAGTGTAAGTTTTCTATAAAAGATAGACACATATATAATTTCTTAACTTATCTACAGACAATGCTATAATCATTTTATATATTATATAGCCTGAAATTATAAACCAAAATAATTCAAAACTTGTTTTTAAATTAAATCGGAATAAAAAACCGAACTGGCTGACTAGATTTTATCATAATTTAATATATTTTTTTTTCGTTTAAACAAATAAATGAGGTTTTATATTTCTTTATTTTGTTACGAAATCCTCGTACTGTCCGTCGTTTATATCACATGGGATTATTATTAGATATTTAGAACTTATGTTCTTGTATTATAACCATTAAACTTTATGTTAATACTAAATACCTAATATGGCTACGTGCCAAATCTAAATAATATTAAACATTTAGCTTAATGGCCTGCAGGATTACGATTAAGGATAGTGGGTTTGGTTTCTGATCAGGATTATTATAGTAATATATTATATATTACATAATATAAAGCTATATACAAATAGTTTGTAATGTTATAAATAATATTTATAGGTGACAAAACAAATAAGGACCGGTTCAGTAGTTTTTCTTATCCATTAATAATATTCAATTAAATTTCTGTTTCCCGTATGATAACCGACGAATACGAACTCCAAGCTTTTTATCGTTAATATAATCTTGTACATTATGCGTTATGTAATATGTTTTATTTATTAATTTATAATTTGAGTTTTAAAATATTTAATAAATGGTTAATATAAAAGAGACATTGCAGAAATGGCTGGGGCTATTCCATCTTAGAATTATGAAATAACAATATTTCTTATTTAGTAAGGTTTATGTTGCCTCGTTGTCTGTTATGGAAATTGACTTCTGATCTGTCAATACTTTTTTTTCTTTTCAGATGTCAAAATAGCAAATTTACGGTTTTCAATTAAAAAAACACTAACTGCCCTACAACTAACTTTCATTCACTAATTAATCCTCTTTAGGGAATTTGAATATTTAAGACTCCATATTGCAGGTCCAGTGATTTTACATGATGCTCGAAAAAAAAATTAATTTAGAGTTTTTCCTTTCATACGCGTAAGCGTATGACTTTGGTCAGAACATTTTCCGTCCATCTGTCTAACCACTGCAATTTAAACCCATTGTCTTAATGAAACAGGCCGTTCTACATATTATGGTTACTGTCTTAAGTCATTTGTAGAATGAATACAGTTAGTTAAACTTGCAATAGGTAATAGGTCAGAAGTATGTTGTTAGTTTGTTTTTACTTTGCTTAACTTATTCATTGTTCTACTATTACATATATAATTAAAATAATATATAAATTGGGGTGTAAGGGGAGTCGAGGGGTGTAAGGGGAGTCGACAACAACCTAGGCTCCCTACCGTCAACCTCACCTGCTCGTGGTGCATCCTGCTAATCAACGAACGAGGCTCTGGCGACCGAAATCGTGGCGGTATAACCACACAAATGCTGGAATCCGAAAATGCTAATCCTGATAGCGGGCAGCAGCGCTATTAGTGAAAGATTCCAGCCACTGCGGTCACCAACCCGCCTGCCAAGCGCGGTGACTAAGGCAAAAACCCCCCTATGAGCGACGACTCAAATTCACGGCCCCCAATTCCCGGTAATCGCACTATTCCTGGCCACGGTACCGGCCATGGTAACGGTGCGATGGGGGGTGCTAAGAATCCCCGGGCTACGGCAGGGTACCACAAACGGCGACTGTTTCTGGCCACGTATAATGGACGCTCTCTACGGCTGGACGAACACCTGACAGAATTGGAAGTAGAGTTAAGTCGTATTAACTGGGATATAGTAGGTCTATCAGAAATCCGAAGACAGGGCGAGGACACGATGACACTAGATTCCGGTCACTTACTCTACTTCCGAGAAGGACACCAACCATCCCAAGGTGGCGTCGGCTTTTTGATCCACAAGTCACTCAGAAGCAATGTCGTGGAGGTTGGCAGTGTGTCGGCAAGGGTGGCATACCTTGTCTTAAAGATAACCGAGAGGTATGCCTTGAAGGTAATACAAGTGTATGCCCCAACGTCTACATACACTGACGAAGAGGTCGAAGCCATGTACGAAGACATAGTGAAAGCTATGTCTCGTACCAGTACCTTCTACACAATTGTTATGGGTGACTTCAATGCCAAAGTGGGAGTACAAGAAGATGGTGAATCGAGGGTAGGAAAATTCGGCTATGGGCACAGGAATCATCGGGGGCAAATGCTGGTAAACTTCCTTGAGGCTCAGGGATTATTTCTGATGAATTCATTTTTCCAGAAAAAGCCCCAAAGGAAGTGGACCTGGCGAAGCCCCGATAACACAGCGATGAATGAGATCGACTTCATTTTATCCAATAAGCGCCAAATATTCAGGGATGTCTCCGTGATCAACAGGGTAAACACTGGAAGTGATCATCGCCTGGTAAGAGGCACCCTGAATATTAACACTAAAATAGAACGATCGCGGTTAATGAAGTCGACTCTTAGACCAACTCAGCCCCAAGTCGAAGCTGGTTGCGAAAGCTTCCAGTTGGAACTACAGAACCGATTTGCCATGTTGGAAACCAGGCAGGACATTGACGACGCCACCAATAGTCTGGTGCGTGTCATCCGCGAAGTGGGCCAAAATTACTTTCGACAAAAGAGCAATGGACGTAAGTCGAAGCTCTCAGGCGAGACTCTGAACGAGATGACGAGAAGACGAGAACATCAGAATATGACGCCATCTGAGTGTCAGGCACTTAACAGGAAGGTTAAAAAACTAATAAGGCGTGACACAAGACGAGCTAATACCCGGAATATTGAAGATGCCATAGCACTCAATAGGGGCTCAAAGGTTCTTGCAAAGTCACATACCTCCTGTTGTCACCTGACAAAACTCAGAACCACACAAGGCACAACCGTCACCTCAAAACCAGAGATTCTCGCTGAAGTCGAAAAGTATTATGGCGATTTATACTCATCACGAGTACCTCCACCTGAGTCCCACAGTGCGGATGACCCACGAGCCAGACTGACACGCCACCTATCAGACGATCTTCCCGACATCGATTTGGGCGAGATTAGGATTGCTCTCGGACAACTTGGAAACAACAAGGCTCCAGGAGATGACGGAATTACCTCAGAGCTTCTTAAAGCAGGAGGCACACCAGTTCTGAGAGAGCTGGCTAACATCTTCAATTCCGTCCTCCATAATGGTACTACACCGAAGACATGGAGCAGAAGTGTGGTGGTTCTGTTTTTCAAGAAGGGTGATAAAGCTCTTCTGAAGAACTACCGCCCCATTTCACTTTTAAGCCATGTTTACAAGTTGTTTTCGAGGGTAATCACGAATCGTCTTGCCCGGAAATTCGATGACTTCCAACCCGTTGAGCAGGCTGGGTTTCGAAAAGGCTTCAGTACCGTAGACCACATACACACACTTAGGCAAATAATACAGAAGACCGAGGAATATAATCAGCCTCTATGCCTAGCGTTTGTGGACTACGAAAAAGCCTTCGATACCATTGAGACCGGGGCTGTTCTGGAATCCATGCAGAGGTGCCTAATTGACTATCGGTATATCCAGGTGTTGTGGTGTTTGTACGAAGCCGCAACTATGACCGTCCAAGTACAAGATCAGAGCACAAGACCAATCCAATTGCATCGCGGGGTAAGACAGGGGGATGTAATCTCCCCGAAACTTTTTACCAATGCATTGGAGGACGTCTTCAAAACGCTCGATTGGAACGGACGCGGCATTAATATCAATGGCCAACACATTACACATCTGCGATTTGCCGACGACATTGTCATCATGGCGGAGACTCTGCAGGATTTGGAAGAGATGCTAAACAACCTGAGCGATTCTTCGAGACGAGTAGGTCTCGGGATGAACATTGAAAAGAACAAAATTATGGCAAACAATCATGTATCCCCGGGACCAGTGGTCGTAAATGGTTCTCCACTTGAAGTTGTGCAGGAATATATCTACCTGGGCCAAACTATACAACTTGGCCGGCACAACTTTGAGAAGGAGGCTAAAAGAAGAATACGTTTGGGCTGGGCGGCATTCGGGAAGTTGCGTCATATTTTTGAATCGTCGATCCCACAGTCGCTTAAGACCAGGGTCTTTAATCAGTGCGTCCTACCTGTGATGACTTACGGTGCCGAAACGTGGACACTCACCGTAGGACTGGTCCACAAATTTAAGGTCGCTCAGCGAGCGATGGAACGCGCGATGCTTGGGGTTTCTCTGGGCGATAGAATCCGAAATGAGGACATTCGCCAGAGAACTAAAGTCACCGACATCGCGCGGAGAATTAGCTCGCTGAAGTGGAAGTGGGCTGGTCATGTCTCCAGACGCATTGATGGCCGATGGAGCCGACACGTGTTAGAGTGGAGACCGCGCTTAGGCAAACGTAGTGTAGGGCGCCCTGTGACAAGATGGACCGACGATTTGAAGAAGGTGGCAGGCACGGGATGGATGCGGACTGCCCAAGATCGGGATGGTTGGCGTTCTATGGGGGAGGCTTTCGTCCAGCAGTGGACGGCAAAAGGCTGAATTCATATATAATTAATGTTGTATTAGACATGTTATATAGAAAGAACATCTCAGATCCCATTATAGGCATGACACCAATAGTGTAAGGACTAATTTTCCCTACTAAGAGTTTTATAATGTCTTTGTACACTAGTTCCATTTTTCTAACTGCATTTCTATTATAAATAAAAAAGGATAACTTTCTTTGAATTTGTTTTAGACAGGCAGACGAAGTGATACCTTTGCCCACAGACTTTGCACTGTAAGAAGTATAAATATTTTTTTCTATAGACAGTCGAAGGATCGAATGTTATGTCCCTTATGCCCATATTGGATCACTTAAAATTTAAATTGATATAGAATTATATATAAACTAAAAACTATTGCTGCTTGGTTACTACTATTGGCTTGACTGGTGGCTTTATATTTAAATATGGAATGCTTTTAACATTTGGTTTTTGTTTGCCAAATGTTATTAGACTACCTCTTTGAATATTAAGGTACTTTAAATTAATACATCAAGCTTTGAACGTCTTAAGCTTTCTCTAAGCAAATTATAAATTTCGTATCGGATTTTAGATTACATAAGATGATTCGTGTAACGGCATAACTTGAAACGGAGAGTTCTCAAGTTTCTAATAATTTTACGCTAATTATATATCAGGTAAACCCTTAAAACCGTAGACTGACAATGCTTAAGAAATTAATAAAATAATAATTGCTCCCTTGTGAAGTTATGCTATTGAATACAAGGCCGATCAATTTAATAGCCGTTTTTTAAATAAAAGTATAAAATCTTTTCTTTATAGTTTGTATATATCCCACACTGGGCTAAGACCTCGCCACTTGAGTAGAATCTAAAGAATTTATTCCACCACGCTTCTCCAATGGATTGGTGGAAACACATGTGATAGATTTTCATCCAACACATGCAGGTTTCCTCACGATGATTTCCAAACTAATATTATTAATGCATAAGCAAGTTTCTTAAATTGTTTGTTGCAAGGAAAGAACCTAACACTTGTCAATCCTCCCTGCGGACGAATTTATTTATTTATTTATTAGGTTTGCTACGTACATACAATTATAATACATCCTCAGATTAAATAATTTAAAAGCATATACTACATGCTTATTAAATTACAATTACTATTACTTATCACCAACCCGCATTGGAGCAGCGTGGTGGAGTAAGCTCCAAACCTTCTCCTCAAAAAGAGGAGAGGAGGCCTTTAGCGCAGCAGTGGGACATTCACAAACTGTTACGGTGTTACGGTACTATTACTAGCTATAAAAAAAAAAAAAAAAATCAACAATGAAATTAGTATGTTTTTTTTTTAAAGTTCTTAGTGTCATAAAAAATCTAATCAATATTTTTTTTATTATATAATATAATCTGGTGTATACTTATTTTAACCTGTAGTGTAATAATCTAGTGGTATTTGTAATCTCTTAAGTCGCTAATATCTATCCCTCAAACGGTTTACGTTGACGTAGACGTTTATTAAACTTTAATATTAATTTTATAACGACGTTATTTAGAAAGGGGCTCAAATTATTTCGGAGGTAATACACAGAAGCGTTTGTAAAATACACGGCATAATATATTACAGTTTTAATGAATTTGGAACCATATCGCAATTATTAAGAATGCTTAAGTAACAAATTTTCAATGAATATTCTCGAATCAGTTGTTTTTTGTTTATTATCAGAGAAATGAGTACAATTGGCCTGATGTGTGTTATTATATTTTCTTAATAATTATTGGAACCGTTTCTAATCTTCGAAAATTCAATTTTTTTATTTACTAATTTAAATATTTTGTCTCACAAATAATCTTTTGTTAGAAAAAGAGTAACTTCTGTATTTTTGCGGGTTATTCTTAGTAGAATATATGTGACCTGTATCATTACGATTCAAAAGTACTGACAAAAACCTACTTGGTCAAATATGGAAATAAATAAATGAATAATATTTTATTACCCGTTTTTAGACTGATTATAAATAATATTATTATACTATCACATAAAGTTAGTTCCCATAACAGAGGAAGCTGTAACAGACTGCTATTAATCTAAGCATTGATATTGCAACCGAATATCAAAGATTTGTCTTCCATTGACCCTCAGGGTGTAATTCTACTTCCATATAAACCTCGGCTTCATGAAATATTTAGCAAAGCCAATGGAAAATTACACAAAAGGATTTATATAATGTAAGGTACGTTTTCACGAAATTAATTAAACAAAGCTAATTGAGATATTAATTGAGGTACAGACAAAAGTATTAGTTGCGTAGCATACATAGCGTTTGTATACTATAATGTTCATATATATATATATGAACATTTATATAATTGAAGACTAATAGAGCATCAAAATAGTATTATAAGTGTATCAAAAGTCTAAAAAATGTAAAGCTTTTATGAACAATTCTTTAGAAGCATATACTTTTTTAGGATATCAGTAGGCATGGTAGATTTTCAGTGGTCATCACCGCCAATAGTCCTTAGCGTTAGAAATATTAACAATTCTTTACATACCAATGTGCCACCAACCTTGGGAACGAAGATGTTATGTATCCACGCTTGGTGGCGCATTGGCGATGCAAGGAATGATTATTATCTCTTAAATTACCAATGTCTAGAGGTGGTAGTGACCACTTGTCATCAGGTGGCCTATTTTCATGTCAACCTCCCTATAGCATAAAAATATATAGTGTTTATATTACTTATAGTATTTATTCGATTGTGTAATGTATATAGTTCTATGCACTCTTATTTATATTTTCCATTCGACTGTTGTATTCCATTCACTCACGTAAGTGATTAAATTGAATTCGACCTTGAAAGTTTACTCTCATCGCCAAAATTTCTACTTCAATAAGATCAACAGCAATTTTGATTAACAGAAACAGTTTGAAATTACTACGTTGCTGTGAAATAATTATGAATAGAATGATTGAGAATGAAATTTCCTGACGCAGTTTTATCAGCGCTATAAAATAAGGGTTCGTATTTTTAATATTCGGGCTATTTGGAAATTTTAATGGGTGGCATAACAAAATATGAGAGGTTCGACGATTTGTCGAATGTTCGAAATGAACGCGACAGGTGCCGTCAACTGTTGGGTGAAATCACAAAAATTTTATGAAATCGCAAAATCACAGGCAATTTAGTAACGTTCATTTTAGAAATGGGCATCTCATAAGCTATTTGAAATTTGTTTTTTTTTTTAGTCAAAAAAGTGAACTAGAGGTTTATTTCATTAAAAATCTAAGGTTAAACATCGTTACAGTTTTAAGTGAATTGAAATGGACAGTACTTCAAGCTCGCTAGTTCAAACTAGTTATTACTGGTTTCACTTTCAGTAATGAGAACGTGACTTTAAAATATATAGTAGTATAATTTTGAAGCACTATTTCTGGTATAAAATTTTATATTAATAATATAGATACAATTTACCCTTGAAAAAGCATCTATAATTAATTCGTTGTTTTTTGTTTATATTACAGAAAAAAATAGCCATTTCATTTTTAAACATTCAATAATTAATATATTTTTTTGCATATTCGTAAAAAATATGATCCTTGTACATCCTGTCATCCTATCGTATATGATATGTAATAATTTCTATTGAATTATAATACTGTATGTTAATTAAATTTTATACGCATTTCTACTTTTCACAGTAAGTAAAACATTATTATAGAAACAGTACGCTATATAATCTTACATTTTTGGCAAACACAAGAAATAATCTACTCTTTATATTGAAATGATATAATTTTTTCCTAAAAAAATTGTGTAATTCCAAATATCAACCGAAACGTAACTCAAAAATATAATCAGGAATATTACTTAATAGATAGATAACATAAGTATATATATATAAGTTAATTGTGAGCCGAGATGGCCCAGCGGATGGAACACGATAATCTTAACCGATGACTGCGGGTTCAACCACACACACCATGAAATATTCGTGTGCTTGATTTGTGTTTATAATTTATCTCATGATCGTAGAATGAAACTATCGTGAGAAAACATGCATGCGTTGGATGATTTACCACATGTCACCAATCCGCTTTCGAGCAGTTTGGTGGAATAGGCTTCAAGTCCACAAAAAGAGAAGAGACATCAGCACACTAGTATTATATTTTACACTCTCTAACTTTTTTATATATCATTTTGATTTATGATAATAACTATAACTTTGCAAGCATTAATTATTATAAGTAATAATAAGGATACTATATGTTGATCAAAGTTTGCACATGCTCATAGTATACATACATACGTATATATAAGTAATTCAGTACAGTACTAATCTCTTCGGAGTTGGCATGAGTATAATTACACCAGAACTTAACGTACAAGTAAGTTCGTTTAATAGTGAATTATTTTGAATAAATAAATCTAAGATTTGAAGGGATTATATAATAGGAGGAGATTTTTTTAATTTTCTAATCTCCGCGTGTTGTACATGCATTTCTTGTTTTAATTTTTTATATTATAGGCAAGCGGATGAGCAGATGGGTCACTTGATGGTAAGTGGTCACCACCGTTCATAGACATTGGCGATGTAAGAAATAATAACCTTTATATTCCTTACATCGCTGGTGGTGGAGCTTTGTGCAAGCTTGTCTGGGTAGGTACCACCCACTCATCAGATATTCTACCGCAAAATAGCAGTACTTCATATTGTTGTGTTCCAGTTTGAAGTGTGAGTGAGCCAGTGTAATTACAGGCACAAGGGACATAACAACTTAGTTCCCAAGGTTGGTGGCGCAGTGGCGATGTAAGCGATGGGTAACATTTCTTGTAGAGCCAATGTCTAAGAGCGTTTGGTGACCACTTACCATCAGGTGGCCCATATGCTCGTCCGCCTTCCTGATCTATAAAAAAAAAATGCACCACCACCCTTGGGAACTTAGATGTTATGTCCATTATGCCTGTATTTACATTGGCTCAATCGACCTGCCAAACCGGAACGCAACAATACTAAGTATTGCTGTTAAGCGGTAAAATCTGATGAGTGGGTGGTACCTACACAAACGGGCTTGCTTAAAGCCTACCACCAAGTTATTAAATTGAATGTTATTTTTTATTATATCTGCATATTCTTTACTGCACTGCGCAAACTGCACAATACCAAAATATTTGGGTTTTTAGGGTATTTTTTCGGTGTACAACACTAATAATACGGTTAAGCTAATTCGTTACAAATTAATGAAAATGAAAATGAAAACATGAGTCAATATAATTATTTTTAACGTTGTAAATTTTAATGTGAACATTTGAGTGTGTGCACATTTCAGATTTTTAGAAGCGAAAAATAAAAAACGTCGCAAGTTAAAATCTCATTCGAATATAAAATGCGAAACTGATACGTGATTTTACAGGTGAAATGCATTTACGTGATAAAAACCTAAAGAAAATTGGTTGGATTTTTTAATGTCACAGGCAGGCTACTTTTTTCATACATTCGGAGAAAATGTTTCAAGGAATGATTTAAGATTTGAATGCTAAAAACCTTACTTAGAAGGGTGTGTAAATTCTTCTTTTGAAGATCTTAGGCATGTTTGTTCTGGTCATCCTTAGGTCATCTGTCGGAAATATTGATGTTTTACATTAATATGATAATTTAATTGAAATAAAATGTATTAAATTCTATTAGTGAGTTCGTTATTTTATATTACATTTTTTATTTATATAAGTATTATTTTCATTGATTGCCTCTTGGTTTATACAGATCCCAGGGCCTGGGTTCGATTCCCAGGTCGGGTCGATAAAATGTGATTGAGTTTTTCTGTCGAAGATTCTCGGTACCAAACCGGAGTCTGAAAGTTCAAGGTACACTACCGTGCCTCGAAAAGCACGTAATACCATTGGTCCTGCGCCTGAACTCTATCGGGTCGTGTCTCAATGCTGTTCTATCAAATTATAAGAGTGTGGGAATGGAAAGTGCATCTGTATTTGCGCACACACTTGTGCACTATATATGTCCTCTTCAGATTGATGAACGAAATTGGTCAAGAGGACATCATCAAGTATTGCTGTTTTTTAGTATAATATCTGTTGAACGGGTGGTACCTAACCAGACGAGCATGCACAACGACCTACCATTAAGTAAATTACGTGATTAGAAAATGATTAGTCTTGATATTTTTACTTGCCATATCCGTTTACATCGCTAGTAAAGAACTAACTTTGTTTTGTCTGAAAATACAATGGCTCATTGTTACACATCATTGTTTGGATCTAGAACCAATGAGTCGATTTGCGAACAAATCTATATCATTCTCTCTTTCTTTCACTATACCTCTGTAACTCTCTAATAATACTATTAATCTATGAATAATTTATTGACCGTCTTCATTTTAATGTTCAATCTTTTTTACCAGAATATAAATCTATATTGCCGAGATGGCCCAATGTGAATCTTAACCGATGATCGTGGGTCCAAACCCGGGCAAGCACTACTGAATTTTTATGTGCTTAATTTGAGATAATAATTCATCTCGTGCTTTACGGCGAAGAAAAACATGTGAGGCAACCTGCATGTGTCTAATTTCACTGAAATTCTGCCACATGTGTATTCCACCAACCCGCATTGGAGCAGCGTGGTGGAATAAGCTCCAAACCTTGTCCACAAAAAAGGGAGGAGGCCTTTAGCCCAGCAGTGGGACATTCACAGGCTGTTACGGAAATCTATATTAATATTATAAATGTAGAAATAAATCTATCTGTAACTCTTTCTCAGCTAAACCACTAAACTTTTGATTAAATTTAGTATGAAGCAAGCTTGAAGCCTAAAGAAGGCTATAGAATATTTTTCATACCTACACGGGAGTGTACACACTTCCAGACTCCGGGCAGCTACTGAGAATTTTTTGACCGAAAAACCCAATAACTTTTTATCGGCCCGACCTGGGAATTGAACATCCGGGTCTGCGGCCTTACATCAAGCAACTAGACTAATGAGGCAGTCGATTTATATTATATTATATACGTACACAGGTAGGATAACGCCTTTCGGGTTTTGCTAGTTATAAATATATATCCCATAATTGAATGTTCATAATTTATGTATTTGAATGTTAAATTTTGTTTAAGTTTAATTTCTTGAAACATATATTCGTATCAACTATATCGGTACTAGCACTGATATGCTCGTTCAGAATACTTTTTTCTTCTATTTAGTTTTTTTTATCTCAGAATTCAAATTTTTCTCACGTCCGGCCAGTTTGTTTCGACTTTGAAACAGTATATTGTACTATTATTAAAACTTGAAAACAGAGTCGGTTCGACGTTGTATCAATGCAAATTCTCTTATAAAAATTCGGATTATATTTATAAATAAAATATTGTCAAGATGTGAAAAAGAAAACTGAAATTCTTATTAATAATAATAAGTGTTAATATTTAAATATATTCTTACTGATATAATTTTTTTTTCAAAGACGAAAGAAGTTTTTTTTAAATGTTTTCTAATAAAATTTATTTCAATCTTCAAGGTTAAATTAAAAAGTAAATTTTATATATATAATATACAAAATCTCTTTTATTTAATAAAATAATATCATATGTTATGTGTTGAATAGCACTATGTTTTTTTTAATCTAGTCCTATAGCACCTCTATACTATTCATCTATGATAAAAGAACTCGAATGAATAGTGAAAATGTAGTAAAAGGCTTAACTTTAATGGATTTAAATGTGTTTTACATTTTAAAATAATCTTAATCGGTCCATCGCAGACTACGGTAACAAGGTAAATATAAATATACTGAGATAAAACCGGACATTTTACGCAAAAGTTTAAATGTATTATACAAGAAAAATCTCACAAAGACCGCGAAAGATGGCAGGACTTAAGCTATCATTTCTTGCTGTTTCGAAACATTCTGTATAAATCCACGAGATCTTAGGCTTCGTTCCTTTTCAAACATTTCCCTTTCATTTCCTAATCCAACGGCTTATTTGTTCGTAAAGGGATTACTCTGTGACGTACAGTTGACTTCAAAATTCAATAAAGGAAAATTGAAACTTATTAAGACCTGTCCATTCCTTCGTTTATTTGAACAATTTCTTTTGAATTTCTTTTTATGTCATTTACTGTAATCCAGTGATTTTAATGTAACGTCTGACACAAATAGAATATTATGAAGACTTTATAATAAAAATTGTATATCAAAATTATTGATTTCATATTGACTTAGTACGTAATAGTTTGTGTTACACGTAGTGAGTTTCTTGCACCGGTTCCTCTTAGCTCTGGAGTATTTTATTTAAAACATGAGGTAGATTTTGACAATCAATAAGCAATTGTAACGCTTATATATAGAACTCAATTTCCTTTGATGGCAAATTGCCAATACGTCTACTTACTACAATAAAAATTGCTAACTCTTTATCGAATTTTAAGCATTTTAGAATTTATTTTTTCATAGGATTCAATTTTAAAAATGTTTAGTGAATTTCTTTTTTTAAATTAACTAACCTAAAATGAACCTGAAATTTAACCTATGTATTATGATTATATCAAAGTTATATATTATATTGTATGTTTGAGATAACACTAATTATGAACATGTAGTAATAATAATAATATCCTGGGATATTATTCACATACGGCCATCTGATCCCAAACGAAGCAGAGCTTGTATTATGGAAACCAGACAACTATACTACATATACTACTTTTCATTTGTAAATACATACTTATATATAGATAATTACATCCAGACTCAGGACAAACAGATATGTTCATGCACACAAATGTCTGTCCTGGGTGGGAATCGAACCCACAACCTGCTGCGTGAAAGGCAAGTATCTACCAACCACGCCAAACTGACCGTAAAAAAAATATGTTAGTCCGGGTTTCTGGCGTACTGTAACGCCTATTTTTTATTCATAAGTATTCGTAAAATATTGTATTGGTTTTGTTAATTCCCAAAATGGCCCATACAGTGGTTTGAAAGCGTGAATCTTAACTGAAAATCGGGAGTTTAAATTCAAGCAACCTACAGTGCATGATTAAAAAATATGATTTGATTTCGTATTTTAACTGTGAAGATGAACAAACATGTAAAATTCATGATATTATTATAAAATGAACATGACTGTATTTATTATTATTTATGTATCTATGTTTGTCACTTTTGTAAGCATCTGTACTTGCTAACAACTAAGAAAAAAGGATAACCCCCAAACTGGATTGCACTGGATAATACTGAAACACCTTTGTATACACTCTTTAACGTCTCGTAAGATTATGTTATTTCGCTGTTTTTTGTATTTCTCGCAACCAAAGGCGTATCAACCCTGACGAATTTTCTATTGGTTTATCTTTAAACAGGGATTACAAACATTTTATACATTTTAATATTTATAATTTAATTTAAAATATGTGAATTAAAAATAAAAAACTAATGCGCTGAATCAATGCTTTACAAAAAAAAAACATATAGCTTTAACTGTACTAGCAATATTATGTATATTCCTTCGTAGTTCTTACACAGTCAACCTTATAAATATTTTTTATAAATCCTTTTATATGGATACATGATTCTAAAGGAAATTATTAAGATAATTAATGAAACTTACTTTTCTGGGCTCTGTGAATACAAAACAGAAATCTTAACGGAAGTGTTCAGGAACCCGCCCTGCAGCAGCGTGCTGGAATAAGCTTAATAACAGGCTGTTATTTTCTTTCTCTGGTTCTTCTAATTCAAGAGGTGTTTATTTTCGAATCAGTAGTAGTTTGATTTTTTTATATAAGATATGTCCATGTATTATATACCTAAACATACCATGATTGATTGATTTTGATGAAATTTACTTTTTTATACCTAACACTTACAAAATTACGATTTTTTTTTTACTTTTCAAACGAAAAATAGGATAAGGACTATCAACATTACAAATAGAATAAGGATAGCTTACAATTTCTAAATTACTGAATAGAACTGACAAAGTTGTCTGATTTTAAAACAATCTATCTCTTTCTCACCTATGATGTAGTTGAGAAAAAACATCAAACAAATCCACATCGAACTGGAACTAAACCGCTTGATCTTTCATCCACTCAGCGGTCAGCGTTGGTTTTACAACGCAATATACTCGACGAACTATTCGTGGGAATCTATGTCTAGACACTTAGATCGGTATTTAAGGTGGATGAGATAAATCATTTGAAGAAGGCATTTTACATTTACCTCATTTCAAACGACATTCGCACCTCATTTGTGGTATATCCGTAACAGCCTGTTAATGTCCCACTGCTGGGCTAAAGTCCTTCTCTCCCTTTTTGAGGAGAAGGTTTGAAACTTATTCCACCATGCTGCTCTAGTGCGGATTGGTGGAATACACATGTGGCAGAATTTCAGTGAAATTAGACACATGCAGGTTTCCTCACGATGTATTCCTTCACCGTGAAGCGCGAGATGAATTATTATCCCAAATTAAGCACATTAAAATTCAGTGGTGCTTGCCCGGGTTTGAACCCACGGTCATCGGTTAAGATACACGTTCTTACCACTGGGCCATCTCATTGTGGTATACGATTACGTGAATTGTTAAACAAAATATAAAATGTTGTCTAGTTATGATAAAAGTAAATGTTTTTGTATTAAAATCAAAGCTAAGTCAAAATGTTCTGTCTAAAAATTAGAGTAAACGTCTTACAGCTGGGTGAATTTACTTTTTTTCTTTTGAAGGAGAAGGCTTATTCTACAAAGTTGTGCAAATACGCTGATGGATTTACAACTGGTAGAATTTCATCCAACTCATGCAAGTCCTCACGATGTTTTCCCTTAATTAAAACATGAATTACACACACACAAATAATGAAGGACATGAAAACTCACTCGCCTGAAATTGAATCCACATTAAGTTAAGATTCACGAATATAAACGATATAATATAATAACACACGGCTTAAGATTTCTTTTAATTTAATATTAATTATGCCACATCCAAATATATATTTTCTCACATCCAACCAATTCCCTGTTCTCAAGTAATGTAACCCGATGAAGGTAGCAGATTCAGCAGCATCTGTTCAGTTTGATCCGCTTGTTTCGGGTCAATCCGACCCCATATTGTTACTTACATATTCATTATCTTGAAAGGTAAATCTAATAAACGATGTGCCCTCACTAAGTATATTGATATGGGGGTGTACGAATGACAATAACGTTTGTTTCTTATTCTATTGTGTATTGGTTTGAACTAAAATTATACTAAAGGTAATTTTGTAAAAAATATAATTTTATTATAAATAACGGTCTACGTTTGTAGATATTAACGAGACTATTACAATACAATATTTTACTTTATATTTAATCACACAATAATTATTTACGTTAATTATATATAAAACAGTAACAGTAACAGCCTGTTAATGTCCAACTGCTGGACTGAGGCCTCCTCTTCCTTTTTGAGGAGAAGGTTTGGAGCTTATTCCACCACGTTGCTCCAATGCGGGTTGGTGGAATACACATGTGGCAGAATTTCAGTGAAATTCGACACATGCTAGTTGCTTAATTTGTTATTATAACTAGGAAGTTATAATAACAAATTAAGCACATGAAAATTCAGTGGTGCTTGCCCGGGTTTGAACCCACGATCATCGGTTAAGATTCACGCGTTCTTACCACTATGCCACCTCGGCTATATATAAATGAAAATTAAAAATAAATTGTGCAAATCTACTCATACTACACTAATAATACTATAAATGGTATTACTATACGATATTAGTAGTACTATACGATGTTAGTATAGAAATATAGACGTATGTATGCTATAAGCTTTTTCTCATCCAATTTAGTAAAAAATCTAACTACAAGACCCTATTTTTTGGAAAAATAATCCTTTTGTGAAATTCTTTATGAATATATTGATAGGAGTAACTGAAAATTCAAAACCGGTTAATTAGCGCAAATATTTGCTTATTTGGTTACGCTTGCACCCTAAATATTTGAACATTGAAGTAATTAAATATCTCTAGGACTGTTTTTGCTTCAACCGGTGTAGTATTGGCTCAGTTTCCGCAATGAGTCAGAATTGTGTTTACAACTGAAACGATATTAACATTTACGCTTCATGCGTTAGTTTTTCATTTCGCATGGGAATGGTTTGTACGGGTATTTTTAAATATTTGCTTTTTGAGAATATCTTTTGACATTTATTTCATATATATCATATGACATATCTATTATATTTGTAGGGAAACACGTAGGGGATTTGTAATACAGTAAAATCTTGGTAAGTCGAATTTCAAGGGATAAGTGCTTATAGGGCTTATAATTTTTTTTTTGTATATTTATATACAAGTTTTGTTTACAATCCTTATACAAGCCTTGAATACGAAACTAGATTTTCGTTATGTTTTGGAAGTCAGTTCCTTTTCAGAATTGTAGTGTAGCAATAATTGTTATTATACTAAGCAAAAAAAGAAGAAAAAGAAGCCAATTTTTTATAATTACTTTGAAAGCTATGTATTAAAATAACCTATTTAATTGTGTGTGATCACCCGTGTGTGTGTAAGAGTGTGTGTGCATGTGTGGATTTTAATAATATTCTGTAAGCAAATGTTCGATTTGCGTAGGCTTATTTATTATTTCTAATCATAACCTAAAAATCCATAACAATTGGTGATCCTTTCTTAGAATCCGTATTTCCATTTACTGTATACTCGCAAAAATACTTCTCAGAAAGTAATGTGTGTCGGTAATATCGTTATCTTAATACGCTTCGAGCTATAGAGGGAACTAGTTTCCGTCCGCGGCTTTGCCTACATTGGAAGAGGAGGGTTATGTTATTTTCTGTACCCCTGATAACGCGTATGCAACATTTGATGATGATCGGTCGAGTAGTTCATACGTGCAAGTGTAGCTGTGTATGTAACGGTGTGTAAGTGTGTGTGTTTGCATTTAAAATATTAGTTAAGCTTGTTGCATTGAGCATTGTTAGAGATTAGATCATTGATATATTCGAGAAACAAAGGTCTTTATTTTCGAGTTTAACTAAGTAAATATATATTGAGATATCTCGCAAGTTCATACTGACTATTTTGACTTGTGAGCTCAGATTTCTAGTAAATCGGTATTAAGGCTTGAAGCGAATAAGGATTTCTTTAGAGATGCAGACGTTTCCGACATATAACGTTTGGACTTAAACCGTAATTAAATTAAATTAGTATAGGCGAGTTTAGTGGTATCACTAAATAATGATATAAATTTTTCAATACTGATAATAGATATTATTCACGAGTCATGACTCGTGTCATGACCAACGACAACATGTTTGTTTGTTTTCTTTCGACAGCTTTAGCGATTTTCGTTTTCTTTTATATATTCTTCTTTTCCTTCAAACGAGGCGTGAAGAGGCATCTTGCGGGCCGGCAAGGCGAGGGCGGCTAGTGCAGAACGTTCTTCCTGACTGTATTGGCCGTCCTCGCGTTTGGACTCTACTACCACTTAACATCAGGTGGAGTAGAGTCATTTGCCCTCCCGGCAAATATAAAAAAAAAAAAAAGTAAAAATTTATAGATCAGACGTAATAACTAATTATACACTGATCGTGAAATGATTTTGTGAAACCGAAACTGTACAATATAAATCATTCAACCCTTAAAATGTAATCTGGGGTATCTTAGACCGGCTCTGCGTCGGCCGCACCGGTAATATTTTAAAATTTCAGACAAAGCTCCGCAGATTTACGATCGGATTGTGTAAATTGGAAAGTTTGGGAAGACATATTGCATCCAACGCCAAATTAATGCCGGCCCGAATTTTTTTTTATCAAAAACTTTGATGTTACTGTACTCTATTTGTTCATTAAAACGATACGTCACACGCCATGGTATCCTTTTGTTGTGAATGATGAATAATTAAAATTTAATTAATAGTTCTTATATAATTTAGATTTAATAGAATTATAAAGTTCTTTGTTATATCTATTAAACGTATTTTAGTCGGTATATTTTAATTTAGATGGAATTATTATTAGTACATAGTTAAAAGAAAGTAATTAAAATTGTAAATCTAATATAATATAATTGTATATAAAGCTTTGCCAATAAATGATTACCTTTGAAAAAGCGTAGCTTTATAACGCAACTAGTAGTCGCCCGCAGCTTCTCCCGCTTGTGAGGGGGCGAGGCGTTAGGTTTTCTATGTCTTTTTATGTACCCCTAATAACGTGTATGCAAAATTTCATGAAAATCGGTTGAGTATTTAAGACGTGAGAGTGTTAAAAAAGAGACAAACTTACTTTCGCATTTAAAATATTAGTGAAGATACCCGAAAATAAAACATGTAAATTAATTTGATACATTCTCGACCAAGCCCAATATCTTATAAAAGATTAATCACTTCTAAGTAAGTAGCTTATAATACTACTAATAATACATAAGTTATAGATAAAATAAAACGGAATAAATAATTTTGAAGTAAATTCTGTTTTCATTAAAAAAATGAAAATATGAAATTGATATTATTCATTTAAAATTTCGATAAAACAAATATCAACCAAATTATAGAAAGATACACCAAAATCACGGAGAACATGTCTCTGGAAATTTGTAGTGTTAAAAACCGTGATATATTTACAAATTTAGAAAAGTTGACATTTATTCACACTTCATATGAATTGTATTAAACCGCTTTGTAAGTTTATGTGATGCGAAGAGACCGTTATATAACGCCATATAAATGCTCATAATTCAGTGCGCAAATCGATTCCATTCGTAATAATCTAAAGTGAGAAGCAACGAACGAACGCAATAAGTGATTTACGCGTCTACCAACTTGAGATATTGCACTGCCGCACGGAACGGGTTAACTTGATTATATGTACATATTTTTCACGAATTATTTCTGGTAGGGTTAATTAAACAACATCTGATTTTACGTTTAAATCTAAATCAAGATTTGTTAAAAATTATTTAAGTTGTTGGCTAAACAGCTCTTTATCATTTTAGTAATAATAATAAATTCCTGGGACATTCACACACGGCCATCAGATCCCAAACTAAGCAGAGCTTGTACTATGGAAACCAGATAACTGATATACTAAATATACTACTTTTCTTTTGTAAATACATACTTATATAGATAATTACACACAGATTTAGGTCAAATAGACACGTTTATGCACACAAATGTCTGTCCTGGGAATCCAACCCACAACCTACGGCGTGAAACCCAAAGTATCTACCAACCACGCCAGCCGGCACGTCATTTTCATTGATGTAATGTAAAAGTATTAGTTAGTAGTAGATGTAAGATAAGGTTTGCTATAGAAGATTGAGAGAGGTCCAGTGTTGACATTTTTAAGGATAAAACTTTACCTATATAGAGTACTCACGTATATGTTTTGTTAATAATAAAAATTGGAAAATAATAAACACAAATTCATGTTTGAATTTTAAATTTCCTAATACTTCTATATTGCAGTTGAGATCCGAGTCGCGTTTTAGATTCCCCATTTTTATCTATTTTGTATGCAGCAGTTCGAGCTTATTATTAATTTTATTGATAAATGTTAGGAAAATGTGTATTTCCTTAAATAAAAATATTATTTGGTGGTAGCGCATTGTCTAAGCCCCTCTGGGTACCCACTCATTACATATTATTAAGCAGCAATAGTATTATTGTGTTCAATTAACAGATTATTATTATTATTATTAATCACGACTGGTTTCTATTGCTCAACTTATGAGTGACATCTGAATTTGTATTTGTGTACAAAAGACAATATTAACTTATATACATATATAATTTAAGCACATACAAATAAAACAATAATTATAATAATTAATAATCTCCACTTTATAATTGAAAATAAAATATCTTTTTTAATCTTTAAATGGAAGTTATTGATCCTGTTGAGCTTTAGAGTTAAATAATATTTTTCCTATATAAAAAACCTTTCAATTTTGGAACATACATTGGAGCAATGCCAGAAAGAGTAGGAATTTATTCGCTATTTCAGTTTTTATAAAAGTTACATATCCATTATTTATTTGATAGTACTGATATCCTAAGCAGGCAGAGATCTTCGAATCGAGGTAAATCTCTGAAACTATATCACATTCATAAATGAAGTTTTGTTATCGATTTAGTTGTAATCTCGTAAAACTAATCCTGTAACAGATTATTTAAGGTTGGATTTGTTTGTGAATATTTCTCTGAGGTGTCAATCATCTGTAATTTATTATTCGTTTGTAATTTTGAGCGCGTTTTTCTAGTTAATAAAATTATATAATAATGGATGTTTTTTATTTAAAAGTAATAGAAGATATACACACAAAAGCCATTATAGAACATATATAATTTTTATCATAATTATAGAAATTAAGAAATTAATAGTTGATTAAAAAACTAAATAAAAAATGCCTAAGTCAATAATCATTTATCCAAATAATCTCTCTCTTTCATTAAAATCCAAGTTAAACAAAACCACTACCAAATTGTCTTTAGGTTTAAATTGGACTTTGTGACCTATTTTCCACTGAAGATGCCAGTTAATAGATTGAGAATTGTAGCATATCACTGCAAAAACTTTGAATAAAAAAAAAAAAAATTTAAAAATTTGTTTGTATTAGATTTTGTCGGTCATTTAAAAGGATACTTAACATTTTATCGTGATATTTAAGTATTTGTGACTGATTTTTCTTCATATTATATGAAATATACAGATAGTAATGGATATTTATATAAATAAAAATAAATTGTGCATACCTTTGCTATATTAATTTCTGATATCTTAACTTCATTCTGAGCTTATTTTTTTTTTCAGAAATTGATTCAATTGCAAAGGCGTTCTAACTTGCGGTTTAGAGTACCAAGTGTTTGTTTGTGGTTATATAATAAAACAATGAGTACTTTAAAATTATCTATACTTCAATTCAGATTGTTAAATTAAACCTAAACATAATACAATTTCTTGTTATAATCATCACATGACATTCGATTAAGAGTCCATTTCATATATTCATCACTACATTTATCACCAATGACACAACTCTTCAAATGATCACACCAACCGCATCCATACTCAATTGGAATCATTCTACATGTTTCACAGTCAAAACCCATTGCTTCACACTTGTATATAATAATAGGGATTTCATTGGATAAAGGACTAAAGCCTCCCCATATCAGTTCAACAGTCCCTATATCAACTAGTTCGTTCGTTTTAGTGGACAAAATCACTGGGTAGCAGTAAACTGTATCCCCCAATATAATTCCCGTGAGATGGGTGAGACGATCAGTTAGTTTGATTTGGCAAATAATTTCCTTATCAAGAATCACAGGATCTGGAGCGTGTAATTTTACTTTTATATTTGATCTCACGCCAGATGGAATAAGAATTTGCCCTTTACCCTCATGATATATTTTCGGGCACAAATCATCTTTTGATATGTGATTGGTTAAGTTTAATTTAGGACATAATTGCGATGGCTCGTCGATGCATCCATAATTGTGGCACCATACGCATTTGTGCCAAGTGCTTTTGTTGCAGTCAGAGCACGTCTTGAAATGTTGACAGTATCTTCTTGTATTATTAATATATTTTTTAAAATTAATTAGCTCTGTCAAATTTTTTATTAAATCTTGAATCTCGTATAGGTCGTCTGGCCAATAGTTCCTTCCTTCCTTATTATCGTCTGATTTATTGACATTTAAAATTAAGTTTTGATTATCTTTCGTGTCCGAAAGACTAACAAACAATAAAAAAAACGAAAGTGTAGCTGCTATTGTCATGACTATAGTTGCTTGTGGAATACCTTTTACAATTAAAGGATATATTTTATCCACGCCTTTTATAAGAATAGAGTTCATGTTATGGTTAATTGAACAACTTTATGTATAATCAGTAGAAATATTAAACATAACGAACAATGGGTTAAACACATTTCTTTAAGTTATTCTATTTTACCATTATAGCAAATGTTTTGAAATTCCTCTTTGGTTATGATTTTTTTTAAATGTATAGGCTAGCGCTTGTCTGTTATCACACCTGATGGAAAGTGAGATACAGTCTAAGGTGGAGGGCGCTTGCCTAGAAGATGCCTATTCACTCTAGACTTGAAGGTACCCATATTGTAGTTGGTGGGGAAAACAGATTATATATTCCAGATCTTGGCGGTGCGTATCAGAAACGAGGAAGCAAATCGTTTCGTACGTGTCTTAAATACGTCAAATACGTACGGGTGTAGATCTTTTCAACGCCTCGCAGTTCTGTGCGGTGACGGGGGAACCCAATTAAATAGTTCCTGAGCACACTCTCCGAAATATATCTTGTACCGACAAACAGGCAACCTTACGACGATGTTCTAAGGTCTGGAGTTTTGTGACCAGTGTCTGATCGCCAATGCCTGCCCAGCCTTCTAGCACGACGATCCACTGAATCCAAAGCATCAAGCTGGTAATTAGCAGAGCCGTCCTGATGCACGATCTGACTTGGGCTTGATATAAAGTCAGAAGCTATTCCGGTGTGAAGTACTGTTTGATCTTATTGAGGATGCCAAGTTTTTTGCCAGAAGTTTTAGCTTTGGATTTATTCTTACAGTAACAGTAACAGCCTGTAAATGTCCAACTGCTGGGCTAAGGCCTCTTCTCCCTTTTTGAGGAGAAGGTTTTGAGCTTATTTCACCACGCTGCTCCAATGCGGAGTGGTGGAATACACATGTGGCAGAATTTCAGTAAAATTAGATACAGGCAGTTTTTCTTACGATGTTTTCCTTCACCGAAAAGTACGAATTGAATTATAAACATAAATTAAGCACATGAAAATTCAGTGGTGCTTGCCCTGGTTTGAACCCACGATCATCGGTTAAGATTCACGCGTTGTTACCACTGGGCCATCTCGGCTTTTTTTATTGATGATTTATTCTTATTGTCATTAAAACTATGAAAACTTAAATGAAATTGGTAATGTTAAACTTATTAATGAATATACAGTATGATAGAAGATTGCTTATATGTCTTATGTTTTCTCCTTAAAATGTAATATTATAATAAATAGAAAATTATAATTAATATTAATCTGTCTATAGTAATGCTAAAAAATTATCTATATTATGGCGTCTGATACGGAGCCCCCTACCCGTAGAAAAATCATTTACTCTCATATAAACTTACTCACTGTTATTCATTAAATCACTAATTTGTTGTCTATTGTTTGGTTTAAAAGTGCTTTGTAATACTATATGTATACTAATTCACAACCAACTTTAGTTTTCTTCGCTTCATCACAAGAAATAAACTAAGAATGACTAGAACTTAAGTAAGCCGCAGTCTGTAGTTAGTGCCACCTCCAAGTAAAATTGCTAATGAAAAAGTTTGGAATCCCTTGGAAATTGTTAGTGCGGTGTGTTAAGGAGTGCTGTTTGTAGTATTATTGGAGTTGTTTCATAATTATAGCCTGAAGAACTAAACTACTCGACATTACTACATCGACTATTCATTAGTAATATAGACAGACAAAGGAATAGAGCTGTAGGTTTTGTTTTAGGAATTTATAAAATAACAAATATAAGGTTTAAAATTTAATGTAACGCAATGATTGAATGAATATAAATATATTTATTTTATTTTTAGAAACAAACGAAGTGGATGGTTGACTATAAGAATTTGTCGCAAAATTTTATGTATGTATGATCACTCTTAGTAGAGTTCGTAAGTTAAAGTGTACGTGCAGGAGATTATAGGTAGGACTTCTGAGCGCAATGATCAATTGATACCGTTTATAAGACAAATAAGGAATGCACTAATTATCAGAATGTGTTCTACGCTAAGAGTAGGGTTTTATTTTCAAATTTAAATGTATCAAGCAATATTCTTCTTAGGGAATTTGCTGGAATTCCTCGTTTATCATCAACCCGCTCTGTCATTTGCAGTGTTGAACGGTAAAATCGTATCATATATTTTTTCCTATGTACTATTTAACTGATTGTAATTTTGATTCTGGCTCTCATATTTTATTATAAATATTCATTTAAATCAATTCATAATAACAGCGTTCTACATCCACAAACATTCGATTTTATAATCTTCCTTTTTTGAAATCAGTTTAAAATGCAACATCAAACATTGGCAAAGTATTCAGAAAGGAGTACAGCTCAATATCAGCTAGTGGTATTACCAGAATAATTGCAGACACGAGAGATACAATATCTTATATCATATCTGATAGTAGTGGCGCATTAACGGTTAAGGAATAGCTAGCTAACAGAGCTGTCTACTAATATGAGCAGATATTGTACTATACATAATATATTATTCTATGTTTATATGTTCCTTGTTGTTGTTTATATGTTCTTCTAATATTTATTTATTTATTTAAAAATTAAGAAGTACTATCACTGGCAGGAGAAGAATTTATAGTAGTATCACTCGTTACTTTATCGTCAATCGTAGAAGGCTTTGGTGAATTTGAAGTAGATTCGGCAGTAGATTTTGAAGAAGATTCAGAAATAGATAGTGTCGTAGGCTTTGTAGTTACATATGGTATCGTTCTGGCAGGCATTTTGTTTTCACAGCCGATGTATATGTTGACGGATATAGGATAATTGTACAGAGATTTTAAACGTAAGACGACGTACTTCTGTCTGAGGCCTCCTCTTATTATTTCTACTCCAGGCCCTCGTCCTATACCGAGACGATCAACTACTCGAAGGTAAGTTATCTGAAATGGAATTTGGAAGTTAGTTTTTTTAGTTTCATGGCTTGAAAATGTATGTAATTGCTTTTTGGGTTAAAATAAATAAATTGAACATTGTCTTTTTTTACTATTACAATGATATTATTTTCAGACATACATTTTTATTGTAATAAAATGTCTATTAACATAGTTAGATGTATTTTTCCTGTATCAGCTATTGTATGATGATTTAGAATTTTGGGTGAATTTTACTGCGAAATCAGTAGAAATGTGTCATTTTCCGGTCTTAACTACTCAACCCGCATTCTCGTTATCAAGGGTACAAAAAAGGATATAGTACCTAAAACTTGACCCTTTCTATTTCACATGGCAACTGAATGTATATGTGACGTCAGAGGTGTTATAATAAAAAAAATACCGGGCATTTGAAGATTCTTCCATATTTCGCATATATCGATGTATACGGTACTCTTTCTTTGTAAAGTCGGTCTTGCGCAACCAAAAGATCATTTTTTTTAAACATACCAATATAAAAATCACAAACACAAACGCTAATTAAAACTGTTAAGTATATTACGAATATGTACATAGTACTCGATGTCATGATTATTTTTAGCGATTGTAATTAAAAGCTTTGATTAATAGTATGATTTACTGCGATATTTATATTTTAATAGCTAATTAAAATTTTGTCATATATTTCATTATACAGGGCTATATATATTTTTTAATTGTAAATGCAAATGTGCAAATGTCTTTTTTTACGTAGTGGAAACCTTCAGAAAGATATTTGGGCCTTTTGGCACGGATCGGAGAGGTTGCGGGATCGTGTCAAACGCATCCGCGGCATCTCCCGTGCTGTGCTCCGTGGCTCAGCAGAGCTCCCTTTAGAGGGCGACTTATGGTGATATACTATTTTGATGCGTATATTCTTGAAATGTTATAATGATTATAACGTATAAAGTATATAGATAGATAGAAGAAGATAGTCAACATCGCATATAAAATTTTTAGATTTCATTTAATAAATACCCCTATGTTAGTTTTTTTTTCAATATATATAATGTACAGTCACCGGCCCGTTATAATTTTAGTATATGTATAAATGGCACTTGTGTTCATAAGCATTTTATTATTTACTAGTAAACTTGCGGCTTCGCCAGCGTAGAATTTACTGTTTGACAGTAATCCATCAAAATCTGTTTTTAAACGCACAAAATGCCTAATTGTATTAAAATTTAAAATATTTGAATGATTAGGTCTAAAATAAAAAATATGATTGTTATGGTTTTGGTAACTCGCAAATAAACATATTAACTTAAAAAGAGTCATTTATTTTATAATTATAGATAATTTAAAACTTATAGTTATAGATATAGATTGATAAAATATAAATAGAGCAGCTGACGCGCACGGCGCACGTCTATGCTGCAGTAATTTATCTAGACATTAGACGCACGCAACACAGCAAAATTGTCGTGACGGTCGAAGCCTCGACTTATTTCAGCCTAGCTCGCTAAGTGTATGGAGTGACGTACGACGTTTTTTTACAATTATGTGCAGAAATTAAATTTTACCGTTGCAAAATATTGATTAGCCAATCGGATCGTTGAGAGTGATACCCACATGCGGGTTTTCAGTGTTGAATATCATTTTTATGTGTGTGCGTAGAAACAATAAGTGAAAGATTAATTGTCAAGCAGATTTATAATGTATTTGTGAACTTAAACAATTATTAATTAACCACGTGCTATTCGACAGTAAAATTGGCAGTGAATTGAACTGAATCCCTTTATATACTCAAGTTTGACCTTGAAGTTTTGTTGTAGGTTCACTTCAAAAAGAAAAAATATCTCTGCCTTTATAATATTAATGATGTTAGATACCCTCTTGGCCAATTTCAGGAATACTAGCCAACACATCTTACGATATTAAGGCGCTTATGTGTATTTGCTCACATATACGTACTACTTATTCCCTTAATCTTATTATCAATACGAGCGCAGGTGCAGGATCAACCGTTTTACGTTTTTGAGAATTACAATTGAGAATTACACGACAGAAAAATCCATTAAATTTTAATTGGCCCGTTTGAACCAAGGACTTCGGCATCTGTAGATTTATAATTTAGTCACAAAACAAACAAGATATTCAAATATTAATAAGAAAAAAGACATGACATTTCCTACAAAATATAATCATAATATTGTGTGAACATGTTGAACATGTTTCTAATATTCTGTGGACAGTGCACCTGCGGTGAAAAGATTCAATATTGTTACTCTTTTTACTGGAGTACGTCCTCAACTTTTCTATAGTTGAAATCTATAAAAAAAACATAAATGTGTATATATGGTTGGTTTAAACATCATATAAATATATTTTTTAAACTGATTTTATTGAGAGACGAGCCAATGTCACGGCCAATGTGCCGTCTAATGGCTTACTCAGTTTGTTATCACTGTAAGAAGAATTAACTGAGCTGAGTCTGTCTGTTATCTATATATTAATACGTGAAGACAAAACTTTGTACACTTTTAAATAAATTGCGAGCATGAAGCGTGGTGAGATTTGGTATGTTAAAAGTTTATATGGAGAAGTGCAGAAAGCTAAAATTTATGTGTGTGTGTTATGAATATATTATATTATACATATAAAGTAAAACATTCATAGTTTACATTCACGCGGCCAATGTCAAACGCATAGTCTATCGTTCGTTGTCAAACGCTTTTGCACATTTCATTGGGCTTACTTTTTTTTATTTGTATAACCGACCAGGTTTCACCAACTACAATTCAAATATACATTGAAGAACATTTAAAAAATATATTTAATATCAAATCTCATTTCTATTAGCAATGAATAATGGTCAAATTTCGACCACTGCGGGACATCTATTATTATCCCTAATTATGCTTACTCGCCATTCAAACGAGATACAGCCGTACAAAATAATTATTCTTTGGCGATACATGAACCTTTGTGGTACACGGGCCTGTACAAAGTCCTAACATATATTTCTATACAAATTTACTCTACTATCACTTTTTGTACTTACAAATATAAATATAATTTTCATTTTGATTGAAACATATTTAACACGTTCTAATAATTTTCATTAAATTCTCAACATGGCACCAATATTGAGGCTATAAACTAAATAATATCATATTTAATATTATTTAATAAGGTCCGGTGACGTGATATGGAATACGATAATCATAATGATTTAGAAAGAATGATTGAATGATTTAGAAAGTGTAAAGTAATACGTTATTAATTAATGTATATGATATATAAATGAATAAATAATGCTAATAATCCTGTATGATATCGGCATTGCGGTCACTTATAAAGGAGACTAGTTTCTGTACAGGAAACCTTAAAGTGTATAAGTGTGTGAACTAACACAAACATACACTTATTTGTATAAAGGTATTTTACATACTTTGACGTGGAAATGTCATACAGTTAAAAACAGTCTTTTTTCTTAAAAATAAATTGATATATCTGTGAATTTATTAACTGAAAATCCTAAAAAAGGTTGTTATTAGTAATTTGAACCAGACTCCGGAATCTGCGGCTTTTTATGCTAGGCGAAAGAACAACGATGGTGATTAATGAAATATGAAATTTCATTAATTTTGCGTTTTTTAATGAATTCGATTTTAATATTACCTTCGTAATACAAATTGGTTTATTTGTTTGTATAAAATAGTTACTACACCATTACGGTTTGCTACTCGTACCTCGTACTAATTCAATAATAATTTAAAAGCGCGAGACGCACTGGAAAATACTGAAATGAACAGACGGAGCGAAATTTCGTCTATAAATAATATCTTTGTGCCGTTTGCAGTTGAAATACTTGGACCTTGGTGTAATAGTACTACAAAAAATATAACAGCCAGTCTTCCTTCAGTGGTTCATTTTTCGTTCAAAAAATTGGAACCGAAAACATTTGTAAAAAAATATACAAACGTCACCGAAAATTTTACAGAAATCATTTCGAGCGTCGAAACTTCGAAAATCGAACGAAATTCTACACTGATTTAAGTAAATATAATTGATATTTTTAGAATTATTTAACTTTATCCTTTTCATGGTATAACGTAAATCATCACATTTTATTTTTATTTCGTGTCGAATCGTACGAATCGTTTCGTATTTCGTCGTATTTTCGTACTTCCAGTTAACGATAGATTTAAAAAAAAAAAAAAATTAAATCCAGAATGTATAAACATTTTTTTTGCAGTTCACCACAATTGCATATTAGTTGACTGTAAGTAGTACGCACCGGTCGCGGCTTGCGAATACTATGTGTGGAATAATGTTGCTTAGAAATTATTTGGTCTGGGGGTTAAATGTGCAAGCTGGAATAAAGCGTAATGATATTGTCTGATTCAGCATGAAGTTTATATATTATATACCTCTAAACAAATATTTTTATAGAACTGTATTTTAGAACAAGTGAAAATAAACAAGTTTTCTTCAAAAACATAATACCAATTCTGTATCAAAATGTTTGCAATAAAATATTTTCTCCGCAGGTCGTTTCAGGCAAGTCCTGGTCCTAACGACCAAATTTAAAGAAAGCCTTCAAAACGACTGCCATTTTACTTACAAAACATTGAAAATTGAGATTGATTCTACGCCATTTTGTGTCGACTTCGCCCGATGACTACTCAACCGAGCAATTCAAATTAATTCAATAAAAGACGATATAATATGTTTTGATTAGAATAAATGTATAATTATATCTACTTTATGATATGCGAAAAGGTCAATAACATATTGCTTAAAGTGTAAAAAAGATTATTATTTTGTCATTTTAACTTAGAAACTTTTTTGTATGATCAAAATATTTTCCTTTAAGATAAATAAGAATGGGTTTATATTTTAAATATATTTACGTCCAATAAAGGTTTATTGATCAAACATGTCCAAGGTTTTAGCGTGTACTGTAATATATCTATATCGTTAATTCAGTTCATTTTAAATTTAGTAGTTATAAAATAATGTTATTATCATGTTCTGTTAAATATTAAAAACAAATTAAGTCAACAAAAGAGGCGCGAATGGTAAAATTTTAAGTGCAAATTTTAATGGAATATTTCTATGTTTAAAGTATGAGTAAAAATGTTGTGATGCAAAAAGTTTTTACTTTTGTCACGTACAGTACACACTTTTTTAAAATAATAATTTGTATTTGTATTAAATATGTACTATTATTATATAGCTATAGGACTTTTTAGACTATTTAATTGAACACTTGGGAATGTCATGAACTACTAGTATTATATATGATATTATATACGTCAGCCATCGTTGAGCGATAGGGTAGCAATAACGATCATCATCTTGGTTGAGTAATTTAGGATTCATGGCGTAATAATAATCACACAAATCTATACTCGATCGAAAAGAAATTATTCGCAAGAGCAACAGTTTTAAGTGTTTTTGAGGCATAAAAATCTAACTACTGTATAAAACCAGGCTGTTATTTATACCTCGGTTTCAATCTGAGACCTACATATCTACAGCCAGGGACAAATTAAGCCTATAGGAGGCCCTGGGTACATAAGAATCCCGGGGACCCTTTGTATTGTATGATAGGAGTTTAAAAAATATCTCATTTTTATATTACAAATACAAAATATTAGCATTTAGTTTATCCTGGATAAGTTTTTCGGCTTAATTATTTATATTTTTTCAATCTAGAAACATGATACTAATATTTTATAAGTCTAGGACTTGAAAACTTATTGTAAATTGTAATGGCAATCAAATATTTTGTCATTGAATCGGGAAACAATGCGTAAAATAAAACTGTAGCTGCAAATAATGATTATATTGAAAGCAAGCCCCCCTTTGATCATGGGGCTCTGGGCACTTGTCGAAAGTGTCCAAAGGAGAAGACAGACCTGTTTACAGCCATGCATGCTACCAACTTGAACAACATTAAAAAATACAAAATTATTACAATATACACACACAGATATCAGTTTAAAATCATCATAATCGAATTTTGAACATAGACAAGTGGCCTACTCATTACGAGTAAATTTGAGCAGTAAAAACTATCCCGGAATAAATATAATAAAATATCCCGAAATGATAAAACGATTGTATTCATCTAGTTGTATTAAAAATAGAATTCGCTGATCATTATGTATATCAGGCATTACCCTTGGACCCTTTTCAACCAAACGAAAAAGACCCATTGCTTTGTATTTTCCCTAAAATTGATTTCGCATTACGACCCTTAATCTTCAATGAAAGTTCGTTCGTCTGAAATGATCGATACGATATTTATTTCATGCCTTATGAATATTATAAAATAGCTGAGTTGGTACATTGGCTAGAACACGTGAATCTTAGCGAAGATCTCGGGTTCAAATCATGTGCATGTGTCATTGAACAGCGTGGTGAAATAAGTTCCAACATTGCATATCCCAGCAGTGGGACATATATGTATAAGCTGTTACATGAACTCTAATATGAAGTTGTAGAATATTCGTTTTCAAAATAATCTTTGATAAATTAAGTAGATAGAGAACTGAGTGCATGATAAATATATTTTAAAAGGATTATTTTTCGGATGCATTTTTATTAAAATGAATGTAAAAAAATAATTTTCTTTAAAATCTTTTGGATGCAATTCATTAAAGCTTGGTAATGTTACACACACTCTTGTTAATTACATAGAAGGTACTTTTTATATCCGTTAAATAAAGTTTTATAAAGGGTTTCACATGATTGTCTAGTATTTGGTTTGTAAGGTTGCATGTCTCAAGGTCGTTTGTTCAAATCTAAATTAAAATTAAAATATTGTTGATTAATTTGTCAAAAAATTTAGATTAGCTACATTAAGTTAGGACAATACTTTCAGCCGTTGGTCCTGCACTTCATCTGTCTCTGATCGTGATGGATGGTCGTTCCATCGGATTATGAGAATGAGGGAATACACCATTAAAATGGGAATATAACCCTGTTTTTGCGCACTTTTGTTCATTATAATAACACCAACATTGAGATGAGCCGTATGGTTGAAAATCGGTCAAGTGTACTTCCAGGTTATTAAAAAAATCAGTTTAAGTAAAGTACAGTATAAAGGACTGTTTTAAGTAGAGATAGAGAAAAACTTAACATTAGTTAGTTATATATCTATTGGAGTTAACAGTATAACTCCAATTACCAAAATTTGTGATTTGGTGGAAAGATATACACATGTAATATTATGTTCTAAAATAGATTGAGTGAGAACCTTGTGAAATTTAATGGGACCTTTGGACAAGTGAGGCAGCATGTTTCCTATTTCATACTATCTAGAGGACTGATTTTTAAAAGAAAGCAATGGCCTGAAAGAAGCACTGCTTGATTATGTTTTAATAAGGGCCATTGAGGGATTTTAGTGGATTAATACCTAACACAAAAGTAACACATTGCAAAAAAAGTACCAAAGTAATAATCTGTGGACTCAGACATTAACTTCGAATACTTTTTACATCTAATTTTTCCGTGATTTCCATTTAAAGGTTATCGCTTTCCATTAGATTCAACAACAATGAGTCCAACACACCCAGTTAGTCCTTATTAATCACGCTAAGCATAAAAGCCTGAGTGCTAGTGAAGGCATTAGAACAATTGTTTTAAGCGTCAAATAACGAGTAATTATTTGTTAGAAAGCGCTCAAGTGCTTAAGTGCTCTAAGAGAGTATAGACAATATTGTTCAAGTGAATCTAAGTGATGTGTTATTTAGGAGACTATTAAAACGTTCCAAATGTAATGAAACTTAAAGCAAACAATATGGGATGTGTTTAATGTTATATGATGTTATTTAAAGTTGGAACGTTTTTTATTTATAATTAGCGCTTAAACCGCGGATTCGCTCTGTTCATAATTCTGAATTGCTAAATAACAATTTCCATAGCTCTTTCTTTAAAATTGAAGGACTATCTTAGGGGTTTAATTTAAAAAAAAACAGTCTCTTAGTGTTAACCTACTTTGTAAAATGAACTTGTATGTAAATTATACTAGCCCCGGTAGTTTTAACTTGGGATATACAGACAAATGAAAATTATACGTTTATAATACCCACGTTTCCATTCATCTTATTTCAACTTCTCATTTTATATTTATTAAGTGTAGTGTGTACACCCTCGCATGGCTTCACTGTTTTTTTAAAGGCTTAGTAACTGATTGACTGACTAGCTGGCGCAGTTGGCAATGTTGCAATACTCGTAACAAAGGTATTAAGGCTACCTTAGTAAAACACAACCGTTGGTGTAAAAGAAGGAAAATTTTATGTAATGTAAAATTAAATTTATATAATAAAATTATATTAGTACAATGTTAAATAATTTATATTTTTCTATATTTTATTATCATGCACATTATTTCTTAATAGACATATAATTGTATATAATGTTAACTATATATCCACATATAGACTAAATTTTAATTAAAAAAAAAATTCAAACGAAAATTAAAACCAAAAATTTATAATATTTATATCGTCCAGATTGAAGTATAAATGGCAACGCATTATCACTTAATTATTATATGCAACTGTAATTAATAATACTCGCTAATAATAAGAGATGATTTATATTGATCCAAAAAAATGACTTCTAAAAAAATTGTATGAAATTTCCTTACCACAATATCATGTACATATATTTGCCTTTAAAAACTTCATATATGAGAATAAAAATCGCGGTCTCCGCCTCGACCTGCATAGGAATTGTTGCGAAATATTCATTTCACAATGGCAAGCGACACAGGTGCCGACAAAAGGCGAAATTGGAAAATTTTATTGGATTATCCCATTCCTTATTTACCTTTCTCAGACAAGATATATATCAGACGTTGACGTATTTGTTTTAAAACTTATTCGTGAAATATAGTTTATTTTTAATTATTACAGCGATATTACGGTGTAATCCTTTATTTTTTTTATTATATTAATTACTATCGCGATTTTTCCCGTGCTTGAGGGGAAGCTAGGGGTAGGTAGGCTATATGTCCATTTTTGTAACCTTGATAAGGTGTATGTAAAATTTTATGATGATCAATTGTAGTTAAGACGTGAAAACATATCAAATAAACTCAGTAATAGTTACTGGCTGTGAATGTCCCACTGCTGGGCTAAGGCCTCCTCTCCCTATTTGAGGAGAAGGATTAGAGCTTATTCCACCACGCTGCTCCAACGCGGATTGGTGGAACACACATGTAGCAGAATTTCAGAGAAATAAGACACATGCAAGTTTCCTAACGATGTTTTCCTTCACCGTCAAGCACGAGATGGACTATAATCACAAATTAAGCACATGAAAAATCAGTGGTGCTTGCCCGGGTTTGAACCCACGATCATCGGTTAAGATTCACGCGTTCTTACCACTGGGCCATCTCGGTTATAAATATAAATAAACTTACTTTATCTATAATATTGGAATATACACGACTGTTCTGAGTTATTCTATACCAAAGTGCTTCGGTTTTAAGGGTGAGTGAATCCACAGACTTCGTTAGTAAGCGAAAAATAAAATTGCTAACATTGTTTAATTTGTGTTAGTATTCAATTTAAGCGTAAATTCAAGTTTATTAACTATTACTTTGACCAAAGTCTTTAGCAACTTGTATCCGACCACCTTGTGAAGTGTTCACACCTTTCTCAAACCCGTTCTCAAAGTTGGAGAGAATTTCCGAAGATAGCAACCATCTAGACATTATTACAGCCAACTATGGTATACTTACTAATACTAAATTAGAAGGTATGTTTGTTAGTTTATTCTTTATTTTACGAAACAACAGATTAATTTAATTGCATAGATAGTATGTGAGCCGAGACTGACTTTTTTATATCCGATAAATATTCCGCGTCCCCATACGTGTTAAATTAGGAATTATTATGAAATTAGTCAAACATTGCAATAGGAAACAGGATAGATGCCTTTTAAAATGTTTTGCTGAGTATAATGTATAAACATGTACGCATTATTACTAAATAATATATATATATATATATATATAATATATATTATGTATATAATATTTGGTAATAACCAAAAAATGTCCTGCTGCTGGACAAATGGACAATATTTGATATGAATGAATAAAATATTTGGAGCCTCTTCAGGCGTTACTCCTAGTGGATTTGTTGGACATTAATATCTCAGAAGTCCATCCATCATATCCGGGTTGCCTTGTGATTGAATACTTAGACATTTTTAATTTTGAGCCCAAGATTTTTGTTGCCACAGCTTTTTTGGGTAAAATCTCTGTAGAAAAATTAAATTAGTATAAATCACGATATTGAGTTTTACACATCTTTATTTCATGTTATATGGCTATATATCGTATTGCCGTAGATAAAGATAGGCTATAATGTTTAAAAAGCTTATATTATATAAGCCAAAAGTTATGTGTTAACTAGCAATAACCATTACAAGTATATTATGAAAAATAAATGAAAATTATATTTATATATAAAAAAATTAACAACCATTTGTAAAAAAAAATAATAACAAAATTTTACCGTATTTATGAACCGAAATTAAAGAAAAAAAAAAACAAATGTTTTTGTAAATTATAAAAAAATAGCCTAGATGTCCTAGTGGTAAATACGCGTGAATCTTATTAACGTGGGTTTAAACCCTAGCAAGCACTACTGAATTTTCATGTGCTTAATTTGTGTTTATAATAAATTCATCTCATGCTTGATGGTGAAACAACATCGGGAGGAAACCTACCGTAACAGTCTGTGAATGTCCTACTGCTGGGCTAAAGGCCTCCTCTCCCTTTTTGAGGAGAAGGTTTGGAGCTTAATCCACCACGCTGCTCCAATGCGGGTTGCTGGAATACACATGTGGCAGAATTTCAGGGAAATTAGACACATGCAGGTTTCCTTACGATGTTTTCATTCACCATTCAGGGGGAAACCTGCATGCGTCTAATTTCACTGAAATTCTGCCACATGTGTATTCCAACAACCCGCAGAGTGGTGGAATAAGCTCCAAACCTTCTCCTCAAAAAAAGGGAGGACGCCTTGGCCCAGCAGTGGGACATTCATAGGCTGTTACTTTATACACGTACATATGCATTTATTACATTTAAATAGATCATTCTCGATTAACACATACACACAAAGGAAAAGAAAATATTTGAGGCAAATATTGTCGTGGGCGAAATGAGTCTGAACAACATTTATCCGAGCCCATGCAAACCTTTTCAGTAATATTAAGACTTTTTTTTGTATTCACACTGCTGCGTAGTTAATAAGAAGCTAAGGATGTTTTTATCCAAAACATAAAACGTGGATTTGTATGCGAATTGTATTATTCAAATAACTAGAATAACCCGCGACTTCGCTAGCGTAGAATACAGTTTGTGTCTTGTGATAACTTTAAAAATCTGCCATTTTAACATACATTATTCTTCTTTGAGTTACTTAGCATTCATACATATGTATATGATTTGTTCGATAATGATGCATAAATGTCTTGAGAGAAAATTAACTGTAGCACTAAACTATATATATTTGTAAACTATATCTGTATATTGCATTTGTTTTTTTTTTTGTTTCAGAAGATTTGGAAGAAGTATACAATAAAACTAGACATATTGTAAATTGTCGAAAATGAACCGAGGATTATTTACAAGCTAAACTAGCTAACTAGTGCCTCTAAGTCGGTTTTATTAAGATGTATAAAAAATGCATTATCGTGTATATTTTTTATCGGCCACGTTAGTTTTTTGATAAATTTATTCAATATGATACACGGTTTCTCTTACTTTTTTATGTGTATAGCTAAAACGTATACCATTTCAATAACTTAGAATAGTAAATAAAATGTAGCTGTAATTGGCTCGTTTTATTAGAAATAATACGTGTCGCTCATAATTTTTTGACCGCTTACGATCTGGCTATATTTATTACAAGCCTTAAAATTATCCGGTAACATATACCCATCACACGAACGTGACTTTATTTCTAGTAAACTTTATATTAAGGCTTATAATCCATGCGAACTTAGTTGGAGTGAAGTTAGGTTATGGATGTTTGCCTATGTATAGTCATATCAGTTCTCGTTAGAGAAGTGCTTTGACATTACAATCTCTTCCTTAGATATTTAAAGGTTCTACTATTTACTGTATCTATATCAGTTAGTTATTCTAACTCGTCTGAGTAGGTACCACTCACTCATCACATTATTATTATATATTATTATTAAACTATCGCCAAACAGCAAAACTTAGTATTGTTGTGTTCTGGTTTCAAGGATAAGAGAGCCAGTGTAAGAGGCACAATACCTTATATCGCCAATATGTAACCGACCTTGGGAACTTAGATGTTATGTCCCTTGTGTCTGTAGTACAATTTACTCAATTTTTACACTGTGTTCAAGTGTATCTCATATCAATGTGTATATCAATACTAAGTATCGCTGATACCCACACAGGCTTATACTAAAGCCCTACACATATGTAAAAAGCATATAATATAAAGTGAAATGCTAATTCCGATAAATAGAAATGTATCTATAGCTATATGTTATTATATAGCTAGACAGAAATTAAATGGCATTTGAAACGCGTTTCCTTTTACATTTAGTTACGTTATAATGGAAGTGCATCAAAAAATGCACCCTCACGAGTATTAGCCACTTCCCGCCCGTTATCATCGGTCCCAGTCGACATCTATTGTGATTGGAAACACACGGAACTCTATTTCATTCATGAACGATTCTATTTTTATTAAATGTACGATATAATTACGTGGTCATATTTTTTGTAAATACTATACACATATTATAATGACGATAATTATATGTAAATATAATGACATATTTATCAAATGAAGCTACATTTAAAAGGTTCCTTAAATCCCAAAATTACGATGTAAAATGTGAATTACATACAAATAAGACATTTTTGAAATTGATATTGTATATCATTATTATTAGTATTTAGTTATATGAGCAAAAGTTGCTTATATTATGATTATTATGATGAATAACTTTACTATTATGCTAGTCAGAAACGGCAATATAAATCATTCTCTTTATGGCTTAGATTATCTGTTTAATAAATGGCTAGTACAGTACAGTGCTTTACTTTTTTTAATATAACTCCCCCAGAACGGCCAGTCACCGCGGGGGCAGTAGACTACCACCCTCCAAATCCTTTGAAATACTACATAGCCACATTTAATGTTCGCTCGCTTGCAAGTGAAATACGAATGATTGAAATGGAACATGCTATCGCCTTTATAAACTGGGACATTATTGGTATCTCAGAAGTAAGAAGATTAGGATACCATAGGTTTCACCATAGTAGTATAAGATATAGAGGCAACTATATCTTATACTACTATGGTGTACAACGAATCCGAATTAGTATTATTTTATAACGATATAAACAGAGCTACAAGCGAATGCACGAAAAATATAATATTTATGGGTGATATGAATGCCAAAATTGGATTACCGAAACCGGGTGAACAGCTTGTTATGGGAAGTTATGGATATGGGAAAAGGCGTGCTGGCTCTCGATGTTACCGACTAACAGTGACATCAATTCCATCGCGCACAAAGAAATTTGGCAACTCCTTTCTTTGTCGCACTACAAAAAAATGGAATTCCTTACCAGCTCACGTATTCCCCTCCTCTTACGACCCGGGTTCCTTCAAACGAGGCGTGAAGAGGCATCTTGCGGGCTGGCAAGGCGAGGGCAGCTAGTGCAGAACCTTCTTCCCGACTGTACTGGCCGTCCTCGCGTTTGGACTCTACTACCACTTAACATCAGGTGGAGTAGAGTCATTTGCCCTCCCGGCAAATATAAAAAAAAGCAATAAAAGAGGTTAACTTTTTATTGATTTCTGCCATCAACATAACTTAAAGATATACAACACGCTTTTTAAGAAACCGGACAAACTAAAATGGACATGGTTATCACCAAACGGAAAAATTAAAAACGAAATAGACTTCATAGCAACTAATCTAACTAAGAATATAGAAAACTGTAGCGTTCTTTGTAGACTATTACACCCCAGTGATCATAGAATGGTGAGAATTACTCTAACCACAAGAAGCAAAAAACAATCTAGAGTAAAATATAGACACAACCCTACACATACAACTGTAGACTTCGAAAAATTTGGAAATCTTATCACTAAGTACGAACCACCAGTAGAAAACACCTTAAAAACTTATTATGATTATATAGAGCACAACTTAATTATATGTTTCGACAAGTCGAAAAATAGGGAATGTAATAAGCAGCCAATTATCACACAAGATATCATTGAACTTAAACAACAAAAATACATATGTATTAAGATGTAAAAAGAACAAATCGAAACAAGAAAAATTAAAACTTAGTAAACTATACAGAGAAATTTATACAAAAATTGGAGAAAACTTGAAGAACTACAGACTTAGAACTTTATACCAATACCTAGAAAAAACAGGAGGAGTAAAAAAAGCTTTCAAAAAACTCCACAATAGTAAGCAGCTCATGACACAATTAAATGGAGCCGGATCTTTAATAACTAATAGAAATGATCTTATAAACATAGCTAAACAATTTTTCAAAGATACATATATACGCTAAACAACAACTTCAGAACGACACGATCCCAGATCACAATAAGCCAATAAGGACCCAGTATTACCGTTTTTGGAATGCGAGATAGAGCTATCTATTAAGAGGCTAAAAACGGATAAAAGTCCAGGTCCAGATGGCATGACAAACGACTTGACTATCGCTGGTAAAGACCACTTAATACGCTGTTCAATCTTATATTAGAAAAGAAAAAGATTCCGGAACAGTGGACGTGCTCAGAAATAGTACTTATATACAAAAAAGGAGACCCTAAATTAATTACGAATTACAGACCCATAAGCTTAATACCCTGTCTGTATAAATTATTTAGTTCGACATTGCTCCGGAGAATCTCAGCTTTAATCGATGAGAACCAACCAGTAGAACAGGCGGGATTCAGGAAAAACTATTCTACCATCGACCACATACACACGCTGAAACAAATAATTGAAAAATATACTGAATATGATAAACCTTTATACATTGCTTTTATTGACTACTCCAAAGCATTCGATACCATCTACCACAACTCTATATGGCAAGCTTTGAACGAACAAGGAATAAACAAGGAATACATAGATCTTATTAAGGTAATATACAACAACAGTAAAGCACGAGTAAAGCTGGACACAGTGGGCACATACTTTCAAATAGAGCGAGGAGTAAAACAAGGAGACCCGCTCTCGCCCAAACTGTTCATCGCAGTACTTGAAAGTGTATGCCGAAAAACCGAGTGGGCGTAAATGGGAATCAAGATTGATGGTTAATATCTAACTCACCTTAGATTTGCAGACGACATAGTTGTGTTATCGGAAGATCCTATGCAATTACAACACATGCTTCAATCACTCAGATATCACAGCTCTACGGTGGGTCTCGAGATAAACCAAGAAAAAACAAAGCTCATGACCAACAGAAACCAGATCTTAATTTCGCTTGAATCAGTTCCTATAGAGTATGTGGAAGACTACATCTATCTTGGCCACTTGATATCATTCAAAGAGTGCACCAGTAAAGAGGTAGACAGAAGAATACAAAGCACATGGAATAAATACTGGGCGATGAAGGAGATATTCAAAGGACGAGACTAAAAAACCAAAGCAATGAACATATGCTTAATGCCTTGTCTCATATACGCCTGCCAGACATGGCCACCAACAAGGAAAAACATGGAAAAAATTAGGATCTGTCAGCGTGCCATTGAACGAAGCTTTATGAACATAAAACTAAGAGATAGAGTAGAGAACAAGAAAATAAGAAAAATTACCAAAGCAAGAGATGTCATAAAGCAAATATTAGAACTCAAATGGAAATGGGCAGGACACTTGCAAAGACTGGACTCTAACAGATGTACTCAAGTGGTGACCGACTGGATACCCAGAGATAAAAAACGAAGGAGAGGTAGGCCCCTGAAAAGGTGGAATGACGACATCATCAAAATAGCGGGAAATCTATGGCCCAGGTTATCAAAGCAGAGAGAGAGATGGAAGGAGTTGGAGGAGGCTTTTACCGCAAGTGGCGGTCCATACACCGACGAGGAGTAAATAACATTACTAATATAGGATATAAGTACAGTAATACTAACCAACTAACAAAAGTTTAATTATTGTTATTTAAAAAGTCAGTGTTTGGAATAAATAAAAGCTTTATTATTATTATTATTATTATTATCATCATATTTATATTTCTCAGCTCATGGCTGGTTTTGGCTACATTTACGGGCGCTAACCAAGTAAATGCAGCATGTGGTGTGTTAATTTGGTAGAGGACTGTCATTTTCTTCTATTTGCATGAATTTTCTCACGATTCTACAAGTATTTAAAATAGCTGCTTTTTGTAGTGGTATGTATGTAGATTTTTTCAGATTCAATAATTTTAGGCTGTGATGGAGGTGACTAGGAATAACACCGGTGGTTGAAAGGACTATGGGTACGATATATACTTTTTCTTGTCTCCAGATTCGTGCGATTTCTTCTCGAAGTTCTGTGTATTTGTTTATTTTTTCAGTTATTGTTTTTTGTATATTATGTGTGTTAGGAACTGCTATGTCTATTATGTAAGTCGACTTGTTTTTTTTATCCTGTAAAATTATATCGGGTCTATTGTAGTGAATAGTCTTGTCGGTGAGTATGGCGCGGTCGTAATAGAGTTTGTGTGATGTATTTTCAAGAATTGTTTGGGGCGTGTATTTGTAGTAAAGAGTATTCGTGTTTTGTATTAGTGAATGTGTAAGTGCCAACTTTAGGTGAATAATATTAACTACTTGGTTGTGCCTGTGAGTGTAATCAGTCTGTGTAAGGGTTATGCAAGCTCCTGTGATATGTTGTATAGTCTCCGGGTGTTTATGACATTTGCGGCATTTATCGTTTTTCACAGTAGGGTCTTTAATTATATATTTCCTGTAATTTCTTGTGTTAATGATTTGGTCTTGTATTGCTATTATAAATCCTTCAGTTTCCGGGAATAAATTACCAATTTGCAGCCATTTATTTGATGCTATTGCATCAATATGGGGTTGTTCCAGTTCATGAGGATGACGCCCATGAAGTATTTTCTTTTTCCAGTTGTCTATTTTTTGTTTTTGCGGGTCATTATTACTATTATTTTCTATTTTATTCTGTTCGCTTAAGTTAAGTGGGGTAAAGTTCTGATCAGTCACAGTTCTAGCTTGGTGTATGTGGCTGGAATGAGATTTTAAATCGAAAAATATTTTAAGTTTATTGATTTGTTTTTGCCATAAGTTTTGGATATTTATTAAACCTCTACCACCGTTTTGTCTTTTAATAGTCAGTTTTTCTATTGCTGATTTAGGATGTAGGTTATTGTATTTTGTAAGTGTGGTACGTGTGAATCATTCTATGTTTTCTAAATCTGTTTTTGACCATTTTATTATTCCAAATGAGTACGTTAAAATTGGAATAGCGTAGGTATTTAAGGCTTTTATTAAATTCTTTCCATAAAGTTGTGTTTGGCATACAGCATTTATTCTTTTTTTGTATTCCGTTGTAATTGTCTGTTTAATTATTGTGTGATCTACTCCTTTACTTTGTTTGTAGCCTAAGTATTTATAAAAATCGTTTGGTTCCATAGCTGTTATTATTTCATTATCATTAACTGCATAGTTGCCAGGCTTAATCTTACCCTTAATTATATGTATAGTTTTGCATTTGTCTAATCCAAATTCCATATTTATATCTTTGCTAAATTCTGTTGTAATGTCTATTAGTATAATGTCTATTAGTATTTATGTAGATATGTTATGTTTGTGTATATATGTATTATGTTTGTGTATTTGTGTATATATATATATATATGATTTACCTAAAAGGTGTACACCTCCGAACCCCTTTCTTAGAGTATTCAATGTCCTCTATCCAAAGGTTGTCTGGAAGAGATCGCTCTTTTAGTGATAAGACCGCCTTTTGTACCGTGTTTTCTATTTTGTTGTGTTACTTCTTGTATTTTTTCTTTTTTTGTTTCGGTGTACAATAAAGTATATTTATCTTATCTTTATCTTATCTTATTTTCATGTCTTTTTCGGTTTTTGAATATAATTTAATATCGTCCATATAAATGAGATGTGAGATAATTGTTTCTTTTGCTGACTGTTTAATGGAGTATCCAGCTTGGCAAGTGTGCAGTAAGTGGGATAGAGGATTCAGAGCCAGACAGAACCATACAGGACTTAAGGAATCACCTTGAAAGATACCCTTCGTAATAGCTATTTGTCTAGTTATAATAGTTTTGTTTTGGCTGTTTAATTGTAAAGTTGTCTTCCATCGTTTTATAATAGTGCTTAAAAAGTTTATTATAGTTGGGTTAATTTTATATATCTCTAATACTTGTATTAGCCAGGAGTGAGGAATACAATCAAAAGCTTTTTTATAATCTATATAAGTACAATGTAAATTTCTGTTTTTGGTAGTGGCATGTTTGTGAATTATTGAGTCTACGATTAACTGTTCCTTGCATCCCATATGGCCCCGCCTACATCCTTTTTGTTCCTCTGCAATTATATTGTGTTTTTCAATGTGGTTATTTATTTTTGAAGCTATTACTGATTTAAGGATCTTATATATTGTGGGTAGGCATGTAATTGGTCTGTATTGTGAAGGTTGTGATGAATGTGTAGTTTTGGGTAACAAATAAGATATTCCTGTTGATAGGAACTCAGGTATATTTTGTTTCTCTAAGATAATTTCTGTTAAATTATTAGCTATTGATTCATGTAGTGTTACTAATTTTTTATACCAGTAATTATGTATTTTATCTATTCCCGGTGATTTCCAATTATGTAGCTTAGATGTGATGAATGTTATATCGGTCGCTGTAATTTCAACAAATTCCATTTCTTCTATTAGGCTCCATCTATTTTTCTCTTTATCTATCCAATCTGCTTTATCGTTGTGTTGTGTGTGTTTTTCCCATATATCACACCAAAATGTCTCTAATTCTTCTTGTGTTGGTGTTTTGACATTTTCTCTAGAAACAGTTCGAGTTTGTGGTTTTAATAAGTTTCTGTAAAATAATTTTTCATTTGTAATGAATGTGATGTTATCATTTTTGCGTTGTTGTGCTTTTTTATATCTTCTTAGTCTGTGAACCTTAAGTGCTAGTTTCTGTTTTAACGTATCTAAATATTCTTCAGGTGTCCTATTGTTATTTTCGTGCTTTGTATGTAATTTTGTACTTTTAAATATTACTTCAACCCTCTTCACAACTTTTTTCGATCTGTTATTGTTGATATATTGTGTTAGTCTACCACAATCTGCTCTTAGTTTTTCTATGTCTTTTTCTAGTCTAATTTGCCACGGGGGCTTATAATCAAGTCGTGGTCTCCTATTTCCTGTGTATTCTGTTATTTTATATTTGAGTTCTTCAGATATTACTAACGCTGTACAATAAATGAGAGTTTGTATGTCTATGAGCTTTGTGTCCTTAGATATAAACAGGTTCAGTATTTTTTGATTAAATAAATTAGTAAGTTGAGAGAGTTGAGGGCTGTATTTGAGTTTTGGTAATTTTGGTCGAGCGGCTGGGTCCATCCCAGAATACTGTGTTAAAGCTGCCCTAAATTTATCATGTATTTCTTGGGTATGTGTTTCAGTTATAGTGTTGTGAAGGTCTAATGTCTCGATATCATTTTCTAGTGTTAAAGCTATAGACTCAGTTTGGGTGGATGAACATGATGTCTGAGTGCTTTGGCTGTATGATTGACTTTGAATGTGAGTTTGAGTTTGTATTTCAGGAAGTGTTTGTGTGTGATATATCGGTTGTATATTATTCTGTAACTCTTTTTCTAATTGTGTTCGTGCTTCTTCTTTTAGTCTATCTAATACTTCCTGGGTTAATAATTTGTTTCTGATTATTGTTCTTCTCTGGTCAGCAATTCTTTGTTCACTGACAATTATTTCTGGGTATTTTCTGGAGAAATGTTCATGCAATTGTTGTCTATAGGTAGTCATATCGGTTTCTAATCTGGTTATATAGTAATAGGTACGCATGATAAACATGTTTACTGTTGAGCTCCATTTCATACGTACTCTAGGTTTTCCAGCTTTGGTGGACGCGGGTAACCAGGCATTAACCTCCCGCGCAACATCCAAAGTTGGGATGGGTGGAATTTCATGTGATATGGATATTGACGATGAAATTGAAGGTGATGATGGATTTGAGGGTATGTAGGAGATAGTGCTAGGGCTAATCGTCCTGTCTGTATCAGTGGTTTCGGCTGTAGCATCTTTGTCGGTGGGAGCCCGCCTGCTCAACTCCTCACCGCTGACGGTTCGCATGCTGAAACACCCAGCGCCAGCTCCAGGTGTGCCCCGGCGATCACCCCCGGGTAGCGACTCTATACGTTTTCTTTTTGACCGTGTCTCCATGTTAATGGGTTACCATTGCCCTGTTAGCCGTGTAAGTTTATATATAGTATACATACTATATTACACGTCCGCCCCCTACGTGGACTAGATGTTCAGCCCGGACGTAAGGTTGGATTTTGGGGGGCTTATTATTATTATTATTATTATTATACAGTACAGTATTTATATAGAAGTACTTCACTGCTGACTTTTATTTTATCAAATAAATATATAGTCAAAATGTTATACTTACTACCACTACGGCATTTTCCGAAGCGATATAACATTGAAACCTTCAAGAAAAGAGCGTACTCATTCCTTAAAGGTGTTGTCGGGTGTTGCAGGTGGTACTCACTTTCCATGAAATGAGCCTCCAGGTCGTTTGGTCCCCTCTTATATAAAAATAAATATCAGTATTAAAGTCGCACCCATAGCGTTTAATGACGCAAAATATATCTGTATATTTCATACCAAGGGAAGGAAATTGCTTATAAATAAACACATTAATGTAAAAGCCGGATTTGAGAGTGTTAATGCTTCCCTGACTCATTGTGTGATGTGTTGTAGAGAGGCGCTTCACATTTGATTTATTATACCCATTTTAGCTTCCTATTGTACTGAAACGGTTTCTTTACAATTATACGGTTTAAGTTAAGAAGTAATATTTCGGAATTTCAGTTTGACAAATTATTATTTCATGACATTGTGAGAATATTCGTTCGAAATATTTTTTATAAGCTTCCACGCGATTTGGATTCACGAAATCTGTGAAAAATGGGATTGAGAGGTGTTGCGTATCCAAGGCCCTTTTCTGTTTCCCTGACAACGTGTATGCAAAGTTTCATCATAATTGGTTTAGCAGTTATGACGTTAAATTAGTGGATGCTTACGTTATGAATAAGAATCAGTAGTGTTGGCTGTGCGTTGTTAGTCAGGACAAACTATTTAATTAGTCCACTAAACATTATCTGTCGCTACATATTATACAATTTAATGAACGCTTAGAAAATTATTAAGAATTTTCGAGAAATTGTGATACATAAAACCTGCAAGGATCAAACGCTAGCACTTTACCTGATATTCAACTGCACAGCGTCAGTTTATCTTTTATGGGACAAAGTACAATGTATGACCTTTACAACAGCATCTCAGACAACGTCCAATATTTATAAGTTGCTAAATTTAAAACGAATTACTTGATTTTTGAATGAAAACTTTGTGTGCTTAATAAAATAATCACCTCCAGTCTATTTCATTTTATATAAAAAAACTAAGGTTATTATAAATCATTATTAAAATTAACTGTAAATTAATTCAAAGAGCGTCCTTCGAAGAAGGAGAAGAAGTTCCTTTATCTTACTATAGAAAGTATATATTTTGCACATAAGTTTTATAGAATGGAAGTTTATCAATTTCATAGTTAGAAATGTGAAAGCTCCGTAATCTTTTTGGCATTTGTTTGTTTACGCAGAACTTTATCGTGACCAAACGCTAAACAAAAGGCAAAACCCGCAGCATGGTGTTTCAAAAAATCTTAACAATTGATACGTTTTATGTTATAGGCGGACAGACAAATGGGCCAATTGATGTTAAGTGGTCATCACCACCAATATTCATTGGTAATGCAAAAATATTAACTATTCTTTACATCGCCAATGCGCCACCAACATTGGAAACGAAGATGTGATGTCCCTTGTGCCTGTAGTTACACTGGCTCACTCATCCATCAAATCGGATTTCAACAATACTAAGCTATTGCAGTTTAGTGGTATTTAGAATATCTGATGAGTGGGTGGTACCACCTAATATAGCCAGACTGTTGCTAAGACGTTGGCACGTGACTAGTTTCTTAATAAAAACATACTATAAAACATTAATTCACCGGTGTGAAGTCAGGACTGAATGCCAGTTAAATTCTAAATAGCTAGAACTAATGTTTGTAATTGCAAAAGGTTGTGTATTAACACATTCAAACTTGTTCACTATCATGATCGATAGTGACCGAAGTAGTTCATCCATCAGCTATACAGGATGATTGAGAACACGATTGACATGTGATTAATTTACGTTCCAATACTGAATGTAATCTGATTTTATGAACTCAGATATCGCTTTGTCAGCGAAAACTATTTTAAGCCATTATATAAAGCATACATCGTTAGTTCGCATAGTTATGTTTCGCTTGATTGTTTAAATTTTATATTTATTCTTAAAGCGTTAAAAGTGCTTTATAAATTTTCTTCATGTAAATAGTTGATTGTGTACATTCATAATCGATTGCTCACTTGTTCGATACAATGATTGATAGTTCCCAAACTGCCGTGTTCATCCATCAATATCTACAGGGTGATTGAGGACTCGCTTGACACGCTATTAATTCACATTCTAGTGAACTGTTTATCAACTTTCAACGGCTTCGTGAATGTTTCATATATTATCTGTCAAAATGTTTACCGTGATATTTGCATGTTATCAAATTGAATTATATTAATTTCCTTTTAATTCGTGTAGAAGCTAGAGGCTCGATGATATGAATGATGGTTACGATGGTGTACCAAGAAACACTTAACATTATTTTGATTGGCTGTCACTTTTTAACACTCTCATTATACCAGTGCGAAGGCGAGACAGCCTATCCATTCTAATACATCTTAACTAATACTCGACTCTTTTTTTCTTATTCGTCTAAATTAGAAAAGGGTATGGGAGTTTTTTGATAACGGATTGGTCAGTTTTTGTTAAATATTTGATAATGTACTTATTATAATTAGATTAAATATTTTACACTCAGTTTTTTTCTAATTTTTAAACATAACATCAACAAAATAAAAGAAAATTGTTTGTTAGTAATCTCATAGAATGAATATTGTTGTTATTTTTTGACATCTACAAATTTTCTATATAAAGTTTATGTATAATATACGAGTAACATAAATACGTTACGAATATAATGTTCGTAAAATTTGTCTAATTAGATTTTAATAGTTCAATCACGCTGCCCATAATAAAAGCCCAGCGAAAACTCTTGTAGTACATAAATGTTTAATCAATGTGTCAAATAATTTAAAATTTATAAAATATATCTTAAGTTTAAAAGGTTTCCTAATCATATTCAGATATGTAGATTAGTAGGCCAGCTTTCATAGAAACGTTTTATATATATTATGATATTTATTTATGCCCTAAATGGCTCGGTGGTTAGAACACGTGAATTTTAATCGATGATTGCAGGTTCAATCTGAGGCACCATTGCACCAGCACCATTGAATTTTCATCAATTTGTGTTAAAAATTCATCTTGTGCTCAATATGCTTCAAAACTTCTTCTCAAAAAGGAGAGGCCTTAATCGAGTAGGACATTTGTATTTGTTTCTTTTTACTTTTTGTTAATTTTAATTTCTTATCAAGAGGAAGTAAAACCTCCTTTGCTTTCCTTAATAGATAGGATTTTTTTCACTGGATAAATTAACAACAAAACTCTTACATCTAGACATATACTTTTTACTTAATCTTGTTAACATGAGGGTTTGAGCTTAATCAAATAAATCGCTTTAGTGTAGTATTACGATTATTTCTTTTACTCTAACATCTTACTCTTAAGAATGCGATTAATTATATAACAATTCAAATGTGTAATGTTTATGCAAACAAGGTCCAAAGATAAACAGCTTACTTCAATTTTTAATATTTAGTAATTAAAGCACAAAACCTTTATTAATTTCTCGAGTCCAGGAATCGCCTCTGAGAGCAAACACAGGCGGATTTATTTAGTAAAACCTTTTCTTTAATAAACAAAGAACATTGGACACTGAATGTTCTACTTTTAACTTTTTCTCAGGCGAATATTAATTTTAAAGGTGTACTTCAAAGTACCTAAAGAAATACTTTACCTAATACAAGTAAATTAAATTTTGTATTTTTACCTACTATCTCATTTGTAACATATAATATACATATTAATAATGTCCTCAGGACCGATTTCGGCCACGGCGGCTCATCTACTGCGCAGGACATATTATAGTGCACAAGTGTGGTAACGGTAAGTTGGTAACGTGACACATGAAAATTGCTGCATAATAAACAATTTTGATTTACAAGAGGTTATCATTTTTCATTAAAAATATTTTTGACCTTCAAAGAAGGTTACAGTGATTTTCTGCAATGTTTAACACTTCTGAGTACACTACGTCTCGGGAGACCCAGCTCAACTTTCTGTTTTCTTACTTAAACAATCGAAGACTTAATGTACATGTGAAATAGATTGGAGCTCCGGTAAACATCGAGGTGGGTCTGACAGGCCTCCTTAGTCCATTACTATTTCGCGCTTATATTATATAAATGATTAACATTTTTTGGTTAACAAATAATAGTATTAATAATATATTTTGAATATAATTGTTTAAAGTTCTATTATCATTTTTGTCTCCCTATTTACTTTAAACTTCTTATTTGTATTATATATTAGTGGAAACTTGATTGGTTTATGTGTTATTTTACTGTTATTTATTATATCTGTGTAACTGTATTTTTTGTTTCCTAAAAATAAATAAATAAAATAATTCTTTAATTTAAAAAAAAAACAACAATAAATTCATGTGAATGTTAACAATGCTTTCTCTCTGAAATAGAACCTTGTCATATTAACGTAACATAGTGTATTAAATTATCTCATCTTATATACACTATAGCCTATTCCAACTACAATAGGAGTAAATATACAGGGTGACTGGTGAATTAGTATCAATACTTAAGGACGTGATATTTGACGACCATATATGACCAAAAAAAAATACATATAACATAAATATTAATAAACTTCTGAGTAAAGTTAACCAAAAGTTATGTTATTAATTACGCGTCATGTGGACACCCTAGCTGCGCTGACGACACAACACAGTTAGGTACATTTAGTTATCGCGCGGTACTTTACCTACGTCCAAACGCCGCCGCGTGTTAACAGGGTAGCAGGCTACCTTTGATAAACAAGCATGATCCAATCCCCCTTCATACTTTAAACCTGGCTTAGAACAGGCAAAAATACCAAAATATTTCACTCGTTTAAGCAAAAAATTTGTTGACTAGGTAAATGATATGAACTTGGGACAAAAATTAACTGTTTACCTATCTTGGTATTTTCGGCGTATTTAAAAATGGAATCATACTTATTTACAACGATTGTCAATCATTTAACTACCTGTTTACCTACATAACTACACTAACCTTAACAAATGTTCAAAGTGAGCTCCTGCTCGTGTGATACACAGTTCGGCACGTTTACGCATATTGTCTTTCACACGCTTTAACACGAATGGGTCACTTTACTACTCACAGTACTCACAGTATTCTGCATTTGTGTATTGATAAGCCATACCTAATTACTAATGACTGGTCACACTCACACACGAAAGATTAGGTATACGCGTAAGATCGATCGCTAGGGGCGCGCGCGCGGGAAGATGGACGAACCTTACGGCGGCGCTCGCCCGACTAATCAGCCGCGGGGCAGGGGTTGCGGGTGGCAAACACCACGCCGCACGCGCCGCGGAAATATGTCCACACTTTATTTATTTAAAGTAAATTTTTTGTAAATTTGGTCAAAAATTAAGTACCTATTTTTTTACATAATTCGAATGAGAATCATGTACCGATTATGCTCCTAAAATATTGATACTAATTCACCAGTCACCCTGTATAAAAATCTTTGACATTGAATTGACGATTTATTGAAATTTATATATATTTAAATTTTACTGTTATCACACTCGACACAAACCCATTTCATATACAACTTCAACCACATCGCAACAGCTCGGTAAATCTGTTATAGAACATTGATCTTCTAATGCAAACATTTACAATTTTTAGAAATCCGAATCAGGCGAGTCAATGTGTCATTCAACATGGAGGCTGGCGGTCTGTCAAGGCGTAAATTAACCTGTCAATCATGGCCGAGAACAGAGCCGGCATTGTACCCCAGATAGACGTAATAAATATTCATGTTTTTCATCTGCGGTTAAGTCTTGTAATGATGGTGGATTTGAATTGTGACATATTTCTACTCGAACTGGAACTTAATGAAAACTTCGGGGTTCGTTTGACGCTTCACGAGTCGGAATTGGAATTCAAAAACGTTTCTTTGAGTAACAGAATTCATTTGATATTTCCATATAAATAACTATGTTGTTATATTTTTAATGAAATTACTTCCGATTAAATTTTTGTGAAGCCAATTGACAGTATTATGTTACCTTAGATATTGTAAATGAAAAAAAAAATACAAACGACTTACACCATAAATGCGGTCCAAACTACATTTTATGCCAATAAAACTTTAAAACGAAATTTAGCAATACTGCAATTACTTAGACTTTAAAATAGTGGTGGAAAGGCTGGTTAACAAGAAAGGCTTGCATAAAGATATCTATATCAGTAACCCTTATTTTTTGCAAAAAAACAATGTAGCCCATTTTAAGGTACCCAAGGTGGGTACCACTATATAGTTATCATCATAATTTTTTTAGTTATTCTTCAACCTACTTGTACTTGGCTTGGCTAACCTATCCCTTAAAACACGAACAATATATATTTTACTCTATAAATATATATTTTATTATTTTGTAATAATTTTGCATTATGCAAACGCTTTACAAAAATACAAGCAAAAAACTCGAAGAAATACATAATGTATTCAACTCAAAATCAGTTAAAATATAATTTTGCTACGTTAGGCCTGCCTGTCATCGTTTATCATAGCCAGTCTACAAAGTTATTCACAATTAATCAGAAATTTTTACACCATCGATATCTTGGCTAATTTATTTTATGTATAACTAGAGTGAAACTAGTTAACTCGTAAAAGCCTAGTTCGATTGTATTACCGAGATCAGATGATTAAACCCGCAAACAACATTGACCAAAGTTAGTAAGTGGATTAGCGACTCGCTGTGGTACAATATAACGTATACACAGGCGTTGATTATTGTACCGACCGCCTGCTGAGTTGTATTAGATCAGAATGTGAAACTAAGTTGTACTTATAATGTTTATTATAGACATAGTAATACAAATATTACGAGCCGTGATAGTTTAGTAGTTAGAAGACGAGAATCTTAACCGATGATTGCAAGTACTTGTTAAACTGTTAAAGCTATGTCAAATACGGAATGTAAGATGATACATGTATTGTTTCTGTAATTCAACTGGCCCACTCAAGCTTCAACTGGAACAAAATTATATTTGGTGGTTGAACAACTGGTGCGTGAGTGTTGCTTACGTTAGACAGGCCTGATGGCTTTAAGTAAAGTTGAGAATAAAATGAGTAATGCGTAGAGCAAATAACGACGTGTCATAACCGAGACACCCACTAAAAACCAGCGGTACCCACTAAGTCTTTTCGGGGGCCACTACGCTTCGACGATTGACCAACCTCTATGAGCCTCCAATTCTCGGGGACTCCCGGGGTAAAGAGGGCCTCCTTTGGGAGGGGAGTTTATGCGCATAGCGCCACCAGCTTAGTCAATTTCAGCAATCGCTTTCTACAAAAGTAAGTTAAAATTTAATTGGGAAATGTATGCGGAACTACAAATCAGTTCTCGTTTCGTATCATAAACTCTATTTACGAACGAACGAGTTTGAACATTCATTTCCATTTTTGTTCATATTTCCACCGAACAGAAAACTACGGAATTTTCGAATTTTTGTTTTGAGATACAAGACATATTTCATAACTTTGATAGTAAAATGAGTTCCTGAGATTATTGAATACATAATATACATATAATGTATTTGAGTTTCTGGTGTTATAGTCACATTAGAAACAGCCTAATAATGTCCCACTGCTGGGCTAAGACCTCCTTTCCCTTTTGAGGAGAAGGTTTTGGTGTTTATTCCACCACGCTGCTCCAATGCGGGTTGGTAGAATACACATGTGGCAGAATTTCAGTGAAATTAGACACATGCAGGTTTCCTCACAATGTTTTCCTTCACCGTCAAGCACGAGATATATTATAATCACAAATTAAGCAAATGAAAATTCAGTGGTGCCTGCCCGGGCTTAAACCCACGGTCATCGGTTAAGATTCACGCGTTCTAACCACTAGGCCATCTCGGCTTTAATGGTCACATTATTATAAGTATATTTAAAAAACTGTTACACAAGAACTTTAAAATAGATATTAATTTATATACGAGAGATTTTTTTTTATTTCAGCAGTGTAATGGTATAAATTTGGCTTTTGATATGAAGAAGTACAATAAATGTTACAGTTTTCAAGATGCCCATTTACTTGAAGGCCTTCTCAGTCCTGACTAATCTTAAGGCAAACTGTACACGAGCCGCACTGCGCTATCCGAGCTACAGAAGTGTCAGCATGGCCAATCACGACTCTGGGCTGAAACTTACAATTTCTTAACAAAACAACCCAATTACATTTACTGATTTGTCCCGATCCAAGCCTGGTACCTGGTTCTAAGATATAAGCTAACTACTAGAACAATATTATATTTATATATAGAGAGCCGTGATGCCTCAGAATCTTAAATAATGATTCCGAATTCAAACCCGCGAAAGTACCATTGTATTTTTATGTACTTAAAATGTGTTTATAAGTTTATGAAGCGGGTTAAGCTACGTGTTTCCACAGATCTCCATTGGTGCAGGGTGGTGGATTAAGCTCCAAAACCTCTCCTCAGAGAGGGGAGAAGACCTTAGCCCAGCAGTGGAATATTTACCGGCTGATAGTTTACTTTTTATACAACAATACAGACGATGGTCCAAACGAGTTTTCTGTAAGTTCTTTTTTATGGCCTAATTGCTGTCAGTGAATCGGACGCGAGCTTATTTCGACCGAAGATCACTTATGTAACTTCCAGCTATGCTTTCTGCCTCAATTGGCCGTATATTTTCGTAACATATGGTTAACTATAATAGTTTGCGCGGTAAATGGTCATCACCACAAATAGACATCGAAAGTTTAAGAAATATTAACCATTCCTTACATCGTCAATGCGCCACCAACCTTTGAGCTAAGATGTTATGTTCCTTGTTTTAGACTGACATACTCACCGAAAGACAACAATGCTGAAACAAAGTATTGCTGTTTGGCGGTAGAATATCTGATGAGTGGGTGAGTTACCTATACAGGCTTGCACAAAACCCTGCCACCAAGTAGATATATTATCATTATTATTTTATTTCTTTTTAAAGATCTGAGAATAAGATTTCTCTATTTTTCTTTTAGTTTTAGTCATACGAACGAAAATGGTCTTCTTAAGTATACGCCTTTGAGGTAGGAGTAAATAGAACATTCAATACATACGCTATTAGGCAATTATTTGTATTACAGTGTTCTGGTTAGAATGGTAAGTGGGTCAGTGTAATTACAGCCACAAGGGACATGAAATCAAAATCTAAATATGCTTCATTCGAGAAGGTTCTTATGAGCACTTTGAATTGTAATGTTAGAATTAAATTGAATACAAAGCTATCACCAATTGGGAACGTATTATAGAAGCTACCAAGTTAAATCGGCTAGAAATTGGCGACGGAGTAAAAGTGACGTCATCAGATGTTCATTTTCTTACTAAAATATAGATTAAATGAAATAAAAGAAAGTAATTTTTCAAAAGTAGATGAAAAATATTATTTTAAACTTATTAACTTCTTGTAGATATTAATGAAATAAAACAATTATACATACATAATAAAACAAATAAAATTATACATCGTTCCACACTTATAGACTAAAGTGACCAAAAAACTGGGGTTAACTTAGCTATACGATTGAGCCAAGAAATTGTAAAAGCTAAACACCAACGTTCAGGGTATTATGCTAAGGGACAATCTTTTGAACGGTGTGATTATTTATTATGTAATTTCTATATATCTATTTCGTTTTAATTTCCTTTTTGTTTTATAGCTTTTCATTGTATAATAATTTTGTGTAGTACTAAACTATTACTAATATATTATATTAATCAAACTAAAACTGACTTAACTAGGTTAATAGAAGTTAAGTCGTGAAGATAGAAAATCGATAAAATCTCATAAATAGATATTTTAATAAAGTAAAATAATGCCAAAGTAAATATTATTTTCTTACAAACTAACAACTAGTGAAAAACATTTCAACGTCTTACGAAATTATTATAGCTGTACATTTACATAACCAAAAGTAACGGCCTGTGAATGTCCCACTGCTGGGCTAAGATCTCTTCACCTTTTTTGAGGAGAAGATTTGGAGCTTATTCTACCACGCTGCTCTAATCTGGGTTAGTGGAATACACATGTGGCAGAATTTCAGTGAAACATGCACATGCAGGCTTTTTCGCGATGTTTTTCTTCACCGTCAAGCACGAGATGTATTTTAAACACAAATTAACCACATGAAAATTTAGTGATGCTTGCCCTAGTTCGAACCCATGATCATCGGTTAAGATTCACGCGTTCTAACCAATGGTCCATCTCGGCTTTTTACATAAGCAAATGTGGGTTTAATTATTGAGCGACTCGTTGACCTTGCATAGGGCATTCTGGGGACACTTTAATTATCTTAATTCCCTTCTTATAATAAGCCCCCTGTGGGTTGTTACTGGGACAAAAATTGGGATATAATCCACTATTCATGGGTAGGGTATCAGAGGCGAAGTAAAGAGAATCAAAGCCTTAATATGGCTTAATAGCTCAAAGGAATAGATTCGATCCAAGTTCATTATCACTTCTGTTCTGATTTACACCATTAGGGCAAGATTCATTTGGTTCATTTTTTTCGCCATTAGTAAAGTGGGTTGGGGGAATAATACAAATATATTATATACATTTTTTGTAATAAACATGAAGGCTGATGCGGAAATGAACCGGCTAATACTGAGTAGTATAAGCTTCTATTTTCTATTAAAAGTATTATTTATTGTTATTATTCATTTGGAAAAATTAATTCGTGTCACAAACAATGATATGATAGTAACTTTAATACTATTGAACTATTTCATAGCTACTGACGCCCTGCAATTTGATAAAACAATAACAATTTGTTCAATGTTAATGTTAACAAATACAATATAATTGAACAAAAATATAAAAAAATTAAATTGATTTTGGAAAACTGCTTTTTTTTTTATATTTGCCGGGAGGGCAAATGACTACTCCACTTGATGTTAAGTGGTAGTAGAGTCCAAACGCGAGGACGGCCAGTACAGTCAGGAAGAAGGTTCTGCACTAGCCGCCCTCGCCTTGCCGGCCCGCAAATTGGTTCAGCAGCCGTCTCCACTGGACCAACACCCATCGCGGCAATGCTCGCTCGGGCACTGGCTGTACGCTGGCTGACCTCGAAACGCGGCTGCAAGCCACTTCACGAGATTTTCACCATGCGTACGGTGGTAACAAGCCAGGCGGATGTTTATCATCCTACCACCAGATGATATCCCTTAGTCGCCTCTTACGACACCCATGGGAAAGGGGCAGTGAAATGTATTCTTTCTCCGTCACTGCGCGGATAAAGAATACATTCTTTTGATAATAATTCTTATAGTCTAACATATAAATATGTTATATAAAATATACAATAGGAAAGAGATGGAGTAAAAAGGAAATTTAAGTAATAATTCAGCCTCCCAAATCCCAAGTGGGATATAATATCCCACTTTGAGAAGTCAGTTATCTATATAAGCGAAATACCACTCATCACGAGATCTATCTAGCTATCTGCCCGATTGACTTGAAATTTGTCACAGTTACTCCTTCCCCGACTTAGACGCTCACTAAGAATGGATTTTACGCAAATCCTATCCAAAATACATTCTTCTTCTTATCTACCCGTGTAAAACCGGGATGATTAGCTAGTATAGTATAAAAGCAAAAAGGGAATTACTAATATTCATATTTACCTCTACACTTAAGCGTAAAGCTTTTGTTAAGAGTGGGGACGATAATAGTCCGAGATGTCAGGATTGAACCTGCAACTTTTACATCGCTAGACGGCCCGTAAACCATTGTGCTATTGGCGCTTCAATTAGCTATTCCTCATATTGTTAACAATCCCTGAGATCTTCGTTCTTACTTTGCAATATACATATATGTATAATACGTACGTACTATTAAAATTATTTTGTTGTCATATATTCTCTATAGTTCTTGTTATCCTTGTTATATTTTCTCAGGCGCCCTCTCTTTCATTTTAAAGCTATTTATCTATACTGTGGTTACATTGGCTAATTCGTCATTTTTTTTAACGCTGGAAAAACGAGTTACGTGTTTCCCCCACGGGAACAGTGGGGTATGTGGGGCTCGCCGGTGTCTAAGACGCCGAGTACACCCTGAACATCGTAATACCAACTAAAAAACCAGCGGAACCCTTTCCGTCTTAACGAGGAGCACCACGGGATCTCTTTCGCATGCTACCGTGACGGCTTATTCGCCCTTCAACAACACATACAAATACAAAATTTTGGTAGTAAAATATAAATAAATTATAAAAAATCTTATATTTTATATTAGTAATTATTATTCTATGAAAATAAGACAAAAGACATATAAATTATAGGCGTAAAGATCAGGCAGCAGGAAAACTGTAGATAATAACTCAAATTGAACAATAGAAGTCCTGACCATTGTCCGATGAAGGCTCTTCACATTGGACACGGTTGACGCCTCAGCCGTGATGTGGTAATTGCAAAGAGCAATCTCTTTGTGAAATATTTTGAACACTGGTGGTAGGGCTTTGTGCAAGCTCGTCTGGGTAGGTACCACCCACTCATCAGATATTCTACCGCAAAACAGCAGTACTTGGTATCGTTGTGTTCCGGTTTGAAGGGTGAGTGAGCCAGTGTAATTACAGGCACAAGGGACATAACATCTGAGTTCCTAAGGTTGGTGGCGCATTGGTTATGTAAGCGATGGTTAACAGTTCTGTCAATATCAATGTCTAAGGGCATTGGTGACCACTTACCATCAGGAGGCCCTTATGCTCGTCCACCTTCCTTTACTATAAAATATATATATACCTATAATTATAATAAAGTTCATTTATTTTATTTTATTGAATGTTCATGTAAGTAATATCGTGCTCGGCGATGATGTGATCGTATTGTATATATTTAACATGTTATAAGTTATGCTTTGTGTGTTACCAAACTGCAGGTTCCGTTTCCGCGTAATGACATCAACGTCTGAAAACACCTTTACACTAAAACGCCCCTCACAGACGGACAATAGTGAAGTGTACCCTTTGTGAAAATTTATTTGTCGATGTTTTTGCTTCCTGGGCCTGACTTTTACATAACCGATGGAGGGTCCACACTTATTTCCGGTTCGGAATTGAGAGAAAATTTTCGTATTTCACGCCCCATCTTTCACTATTATATAGAACCGTTATAAATTTAACTTAATATTACTGAAATTTCTATATAAGATAAAGAATACCGTGTTATGTTTTGAATTATTTATTTCATTACGAATTTGTGACTGAGATCAACCAATCATAAAATTATATGTTTTTTAATATATAATATACATAAAAAGAAAAACACTTTCTAGAATTAAAAAGAAGCAGCGAAACTAAGTCTTGATTATAGACAATATCTTTATATTAGTTTAAGTCTTAGGAAATATGATCGTTACTATCCTGTAATAAATTTATATTATAAAACAAAGTACTCGGCGCGTCTGTCTGCCTGAAAGGGATAAGCTCAAAAACTATAAAGTCTTATAAAGTTTTCACAAATGAACGAAGTGATTCATGAGAAAGGTTTAGTTGTGTGATTCATTAAGGTGTAAATTGGCTGAAATATGTCGGTGATTGAAGATGTCGGGAAACACATGACGAGCGAGCTTGTTTTACGATAAACACGTCATACGTAGATCTTTATTCCCGTGTGAAGTTGGAACGGGTAGCTAGCTATTTACTAAAATTTTACTAACTAATTTAAATAAATCGTAGGTCTTAAGACTCAATTGTTTACACTTATTTACACCCAATTAAAGTCAAAACATTACGTCTCTGTAATACGTTTTTATTGTTTATTTGAATTAATATTATTTGAAAATTAATTACCTTATATTTCGCTTTTTTTAATTTTTTACAAAACAATTAGTACAAAATTTTCATTTAATTATTTTTTCTACTTTGTTTAAGATTTTACTATATAGTATATCGATTCAAATAGTATATTTCTAACATAATTATCTTGTTATAATACCAAACCTCGTTCGTTTCATAACATCGATAATTTCTTATTAATCCTAAATCTTACTTTCTCTATTATAACTTATAATATAATTATAATTGATATAAACAACTATATAGCCATAAATGATGATTTAAAGATCATATATAATAAAAATAACATTTTTTATTATATATGATCTTTAAATGCACCCATTTGATTATATACAATCAAGCACATTATTTATATTATATTTGTCTTTGGGCGGTGGTAGTCCATCAGATGAGCTTCCTTCTCATTTGCACTCACACACATTAAAAAAAATAACGTAAAATTATTTATGAAGAAAAAAAAAACTAGATTTTAAGCCTAGAAAAAATATTAAAGTAAAATAGAAACAGAATTTAAATGTCCCAGTATTATGTGAAGAACTCATTTCCTCTTCATGATAATTTATGTTTTTTGCTCAGTCTAACCACGCCGTTCCAATACAGGTGAATACACGAGTGGTAGATTTTCATACACGTAGGTAACGATGAGTCACGATGTTCTTATTAACAATAAACAAAAACAAATCAATTTCTAATTCGAATTTTCATTTATTCGAATTTTAAATAAATCAATATAATTCCTAATCACCGCTTACACGTTCAGCCAAATGATATATAAACACCATTTATGTGACGCAAGCTTACCGAGGCGTGGCCCGAATCTCGATATCAGTTGCTTATTCAATCGGGGCCGATTTCGGAGCGAGCGAAAATACATTTGGGTGCAGTGAACAATTTACAATTCACTTGCTAGTTCTGTCAGTGCGATTGGGGACAATGGAAATATGTGGTCGGATCTTAGAACAAGTTAAAGTTGATTAATGTGCTCTCAAAATGTCTGTCTGCGAATCCGGGATGCGACGCTTCGCTTTAATTTAGTATAAGTAATTTGCATAGCTCAGTTTTATATAATGTGGGAGTAGTAAGGAGGTTCATTTGTTTAAGGATTTATACATTTTTATTGTTTTTTTTTATTAGGGAAGTAAAATTGTTACATGTTGAATTTCTTATAACATAAATAAATCTTATAAAAAAAAGCAATACTGTACAAATATTCTCTATTGGTGCAGGAGTTGTCGATAACAACGTTTTCTATCTATCTACATATATCTCGCGCAATAATGAGTCTTCGTGATTTGTCGCCTTTGCTGTAGGTTAGTCAGAAGAAAATAATTATTACTAATTTATTTAATATTTTTTTATAAAATATTAACATGAAATTATTACAATTCAAAAAGAAATTAAAATGAAATAAAATAAATTTTATGTATAAAATACTGTTTAAAGCAAATATAATTACGAGTTATAATGTATTTCAATAAAAGAAAAATCCTCTAAAATACTAACATCTGAATTATATTGTGAAATTCTTAATCGTAACTAATGTGATTACATATGAACAGATGGATAACGACGGTTGCTGTAAAAGTAATATTTTCGTGTTTATCTTTTTTTCGCACGACATTACACACTATGCATTTAGAGCTACATATCGGATAGAGTGACGCAACGAAATAACCACTTGTCGTTGTAAGTGTCCCCGTTCGGCACCTATTTTGGATTTAGTGCTATGACCCTTGTACAGAAATGCAATACTGAAATTTGGGCTCGAAGCGCCTGCAATACATGTTTTGCTATTTCTGACACTCTATTTTCATACAAAGAAATGTTCACTGCACACTGATATTATTTATATGTGTGAAGGTATTTGAATAACGGTTGATATTATTTTAATATATTAGGTCAATGAACTGAACTTGATGGCATTTATATTCATGTTAGATTAAGGAATTGGTCAAAGTCAAATACACCTCATGGCGTACCCAGGAGAGCCGGACACCCGGATTTCCACCAACCCGCACTGGAGCAGCGTGGTGGAATAAGCTCCAGACCTTCTCATCAAAAAGGAGAGGAGGCCTTTAGCCCAGCAGTGGGACATTCACAGGCTGTTACGGTTACGGTAGATTAAGGAGTAGCCTCAATCAATACAGTGAGTGATTGTAAGGAAACACCATTAATATGTTTTGAAGTACGTAAACTAAGAGTTATGGAGATATTTCTTTATAAAAGTTGTGATTGATATCACGTGTAACATTAAATACGGAAAATATGTTACAAAATATATCTTATAACTTCGACATGTTATACTTTTTTCTTAAAACAGCGATACAATATAAAAACTGTATCTTTACATATATTTGATGGGACTGTTATTATTTGCTGATACAATAGGTATTTCATAACGAGTGTAGCTTTTATTGCCTTTTGAGAAATCACAGTGCGTACGTGCTCAGTTTTCAGTTTCAATTCTATATTTTTTCTTAAGGAATATTTTATCATCTTGAATTAAGATAGCGTTGGTATAAAAGCTGTTCCACGGTGTCGATTCATGTACTCTTAATAACATAATGTATTCAATAGCGACAGCTCTGCTTAATGAAGTGATTTCTTTGTTTCTCAGTAGAAGGAGTGTTTATTTTTTCTTTTCATTTATTTCGTTGATCTCAGTCCTTTAGAGTAGTGAAAATTATGCATAACTCAAAGCAGTAGTATTTGGTATTGTTGTGTTCCAGTTTGAAGGGTGAGTGAGCCTGTGTTATTGCAGGCACAAGGGACATAACTTCTTAGTTCCCAAGGTTGGTGGCGCATTGGCGATGTAAACGATGGGTAACATTTCTTATGATGTCAATGACCACTTACCATCAGGTGGTCCATATGCTCGTCCGCCTGTCTATTCTATACAAAAAACAACTCGATTTCCTTGCTTTCCATTTATATATGAAACTTTACGTGGCGTTTAGAGTAAAGTTTTTGATCTAGTGCTTAATTTCGTTTCGTTGTCCATTTTTCACGAATTTCTTCACCGCACAAAGCGTAGCAATATATCAGTAGATATATTTTAATTAATTCAAGATCATGAACTACGTTTTATACCTTTAACAAAAGATAATATATATGGCTTTGGAGAACCATTAACGGTTCTTCGATTTAGTTAATGTTCGATATTATAATATACGGCAGTTGTTTTAATGTAGTTATTTTATTGCTTTTGTTACTTGTTTGTCGTGGAGCAATTACTGATACATCGCTTTGTTTAAGTTCATTGAGTTGAGAATTTGACTTTTATGATGTAGTGTGTGTATATGTGAAATATTTATGTCTCTTATATTAGATTTACACACACATTTATATACAATGAACAATATTATTTGTTATTTTATTATTTTTATTCATGTGTTGTTCATATGATTGCGTTTGTAAGTGTAAAACCACTTAATAAGTATGTCGGCGAGTGTGGTGCTGTCAATGATTTAGACTATAGAATGTGAGACGAGAGTGATAGCAGACTTATGGTGCTCTGTCACTCTAGCGGAACGTCAAGCGGACAGCCATATATCGTATTTTAATTACGTTTGAATTATTCTTTGGTTTTGAATTATAACATAAGATGGATTTACCTAATAGAAGAAGATTTACCTAATATCTTTACTGATACGCCTTTAAGTATAACAAATATTGTAAAAATAGAAAAAAATTAATACTATTACGTTCACTTAATATTTACTTCTAACTAATTGTTGTTTAATTTAATCTACTATCGTTCAACTATATTTATATGTCCAGTTTGTTCTACCATCTAACAACAATACCATCGTCAGGGTCATACGCAAAGATATGTGGCCTGTTTTCTCGATATTTCTTGATTATTATTATAACAATAATATCATATTTTAATTAAATAAGCTGCATGCGAAAAGACACCTTCTATGATATTAAGAAACATGATTTTAAGGAAATTCTTCCGTACATGTATAGGTTTTTATATGATGTATCTATGTGATGTATGTATGTATAGGTTTTTATATGTGATATCTTCAGTGCCGAGCACATAGTTATTTGTAAAAAAAAAACTCAGTGATGCTTACTAACATTTGAACCTGTTATCTTTATTCAATATCCATATATATGTACTTTCCACTGGGCTGGCTATATCAATTCCAGAGTACAAATTTGATATATTTCATTAAAAATAATTTTTAATATCAATAAACTAGATACAGAATGAAATTAATTAACAAAGATAAAGGGTAAAAGCGATGAATTGTTCGTCAAATACAAAGGTTAAGCTTGGTTTTATTCAATCAAACCTATACTAGCTATGAAGGGCTGATTTCATCGGGTCCGAGACAAAGGCTTAATCCTAGTTCCGTCATAAGAGTAGCCGATTCGAGTTATATATTTATTTCATATGGCTCTAAATGATTGATTTAAAATTAATTTATTCATTATTAATATATAAATATTTTCAGAACATTATATTGATGAATTAAATATTACTTAGAATATAGTTGGTAATGATAATATTATCGGCCGGTTGGCGTGGTTGGTAGATACTTGTCTTTCACACCGAAAGTTGTGGTTTCGACTTCCACCCAGGACAGACATTTGTGTGCATGAACCTGTCTGTTTGTCCGGAGTCTGGGTGTAATTATCTATATAAGTATGTATTTAGAAAAGAAAAGTAGTATATGTAATTGTCTGGTTTCCAAAGTCGGCTTAGGTTGGGATCAGATGGCCGTCTGTGAATAATGTCCTAGGATATTATTGTTATTATTATATTGAGGAGGGACTAAAAATATGATAATGATTATTGATTCCTGTTTCACTTGGTTATCTGGGTGCAAGGTAGTGCCTCGCTAAGACGAGACAACGGAAGCGCAGGGCACTACCTACCTTTTTTTTCAAGCATTTTGTTTAACGATTCTCGATGTGTTTCGTGAAGACTGAAGACTTCGGAAATGCATCTTTTGACTCTGGGCTTCTACATGTTCAACTAAACAGTCGTTTAGCCTACCTAGCCTACCTAGCCTAGCCTAGATTACGCTCTCTATTATTATTAATTTTTATTCAGAAAGAAATAGAAACATTGTCTAACTAATCACCCGCTAAATAAAATATAAGTATGGCCGTAAATTTTTATAGGTTCGAAATTTCAATTTCGGATCTCGGGATTAGTTCTAAGATGCGGTACCTAATTCTTTGAAATATATTAATGTAATTTGTATAAATTATACCACCAAGCTAATATAATACTAAGAATCGTTGGGTTCCGGTTGTAAGAGTGACTGGGCCAGTGTACCTTCAGGCAAAAAGCGACATAACCATAATTTCTAAAGTAGGTGGCGCATTGGCAATATATGCAGTGGTTAATCAAAAGAGTGCTAATGTGTATAGGTGGTGATCACTTACCATTTGTCTATCTAGCCTATTATAATTTTAAAAAAAGTATGTTAATGCGTGCTTCTTACGCCTCGCGTATTTTAAAAACTAATATAATATCGAATCCATACAATGTAACATCTGACAATATCATTTAATTGATTTTGAAGTATTTTGGTATTAAGAAGTCGATGTTTCATCATATATTTATTTGTCTTCGCTCTATTAGAAAATAGTACAGATAACGCTTAGAAGTAATTAATGTTTACAAGAAGCGATATATGTATATATATATATATATATATATATATATATATATATAATAGGAAGGCGGACGAGCATATGGGCCACCTGATGGTAAGTGGTCACTAACGCCCTTAGACATTAGCACTGTAAGAACTGTTAACTATCGCTTATATCGCTAATGCGCCACCAACCTTGGAACCTAAGATTTTATGTCCCTTGTGCCTGTAATTATACTGGCTCACTCAACCTTCAAACCGGAACACAACAATACCAAGTACTGCTGTTTTGCGGTAGAATACCTGATGACTGGGTGGTACCTACCCAGACGAGCTTGCACAAAGCCCTACCAACAGTAAGTAATATTGATAATAAGCCGTAAATGTCACTTTAGACCAAATGCCTTATCTCCTCTTCAGGTTGCAGCTTATTCTACTACGTTGTTCTTATACACGAGTGTCAATATTTCATTCGACGCATGCAGGCTTCACTGTGGAATATGTATGTGTGTGTAGACGTGTTCAATCAGTTGGCTCTTAGATTTAATAATTTATGTTAAAATGTTTATAATTTAATGTTTCTATAAGATTTTATCAAACAATTTGTAAACAAACAATTTTCATAGTTTTCATTAATTGATTTTCCGCTTAAACTTCTAATCTAGATCCCCTCTTCCAATTGTGGTTAACCCTTGAAGGAAGTCTTCCGGAAAGCGGGGCTACGATTCGGTTACACATGGAAGAAACTTTAATTACTTTAATTAATTTTAGAATCGAAATTGGTTTACGAATGAACAAATATGTATTAAGATAGTTGAGATAAATATAATATTATTTTTTTGGATGTATTGGTGTAAGTACTTTATGTAATACAAAATAAAATGCTCATTGTGATGATTTAGTATCTGGTTACAAATATATAAAAAAAACTATTAAAATAACACAGATTCTAACCTAAATATAGGGTCAATTTATCAAAATTTGCATTTTCAAAATCGAAACATACATTTTTTTTCCTAATAAAATGTTAAAATTAATAAAAAAAGTTGTATACAATATTACACTAACATACAAGTTGGACTAATTTCAATTCAATTCTGAAAGGCCTTTATTATTATTAAAATACTTAAGAATTATAAAATTAATTTAACGAAGGTATCAATAACAGTTATGCTTATTATTTACTAAATATAATAATGTATTGAGAATTATTTGTATATTCATTATTTTTTTTTATTTTTTTTTTAATTTATGTTGCTGTTTTAGCTATTACAAAAGCAATGCAAATATTAATCGCAAAATATTTGTCAAACATTTAATTACAAAAAAGAAAATAGATGCTTACTATATGGTTTTTTATATAAAAGTTATAAAACATATGTATGTTTAGTCAAGTATTTCTAACTTAACTAAGAAAATTGTAGAGGTGCAGTGCTTGTTTCGCCCACCATTAAAATCCACAACGCCATAACAGCTTGACGCGCAATTACTGTCAATCTGTGTCAGTACTTGAAAAATCCGATCAGTTTTAAAAAGCTATTCTTCAACTGTACTCGAAGGTTTTGTTACTTGCAGTAAAAATTCTTATACTTACTTTAGTTTCAAGTGACAAATTAGCTATATTTTTAAAGATATTTATTAATATATATATGATGTATGCATGATATTGATAACATATTTCTGTTATAAGAATCCGCAAATAGTATTCTATAAATTTAATTTAATTAGTTTAAATAATTAATTTAATTTATAAATTAAATTATTTATATTTATAAATTTTCTTAACAGAATTTATTACCAATATATACAGGTGGGTGGTGGGTAGGTACCACCCACTCATCAGATATTCTACCGCAAAACTTGGTATTGTTGTGTTCCGGTTTGAAGGGTGAGTGAGCCCACTGGCTTTTACATTACAAATTACCCTTAATTACAGGCACAAGGGACATAACATCTTAGTTCTCAAGGTTAGTAGCGCATTAGCGATGTAAGCGATGGTTGACATTTCTTACAATGCCAATGGGCGTTGGTGACCACTTATTAGGTCACCCATTTGCTCATCCTACCTATTATACTATAACAAAATATATATTTTCATAAAATTTAGAATTTCAATTCCTAAGCTTTTAGTATTATTCACTTGGTGCTACGTTTATTATATTATATTACATGATGGCTTTATGCAAGCCAGTCTGAGTCATATCTTTAAAAAAAACTTTTTTATTTTTTTTATTAGTATTTTGTAGGCTTAAGATGGCCTACATCCTTGATTCGAATTGTCTTTGAATTTTGGGGCATCTGAATATTACTATTTAATTTTCATAAAAAGTACTGATTTATTTAACATATTTACTGCTTGTGGCAACAATCCAGAGATGTCTGCCACCAAGGACATTCCGTCGTTTTGTATGAAATGAAAGCACGCAAGTAAATCCAAACTTTAACCACTTGTAATAAGGTTTAAAATTAATAACACACACCAGCTATTAACTAAAATGTAATTCGGCCGCGTGAAATGGTTTAATTACATTCCAAAAACGTACCAGATAACTTAGTCAACCTTTTAGTCTAATAAAGACATAAAATCAAATGAATAGAAATGGATTAATTATGGTCCACACGTGCGTTTTATTGTTTACCGAACGTTATGGAAATTGATAGGTTTTAATGGTATAGTATAGTTGTTGTTTAGTTTTGTTACGGTAATAATAATAAGTGTAATTATTTATTTTGTTTATTTTTTTTTAATTTCTATAGTTTATATGGAATTTAAATGTTAATTTGTTTCCTCGACGTATGCCCAAGTCTCTCACCTCAGTCGACGTTAGTAATGTCATTATTCAAATTGTAATTATAAATGATTAGATTTGGCTTTCGTGTAGATAAATAATGCAACATTTAGTAATATTTAAATGAAGTTTTCGTGACATTAATAGCACAACTTATTGAGGTCATTTTGCAAAAGGATACATCTGAAAGTTTAACCATAGCTCTAAAGAATTTCATCGGCATATAGAGTATATATGTGTTTAAAAAAATGTATGAATACCATTTACATATATATATGATTTATAATAATATAATCTGGTGGTAGAGCTTTGTGCCAGCTCGTTTGGGTAGGAACCACCCACTCATCAGATATTCTACCTCAAAACAGCAGTACTTGGTACAGGCACAAGGAACATGACATCTTAGTTACCAAGGTTGGTGGTGCATTGGTGATGTAGATGATTAACATTTCTTACAACGCCAATGTCTATGGGCGTTGGTAACCCTTTACCATCAGGTGACCCATATGCTCGTCCACCTTCATATTCTATAAAAAAATGAAAAATGTGTCAAATAAAAAATGTGGCAATCAAGGGACAATCGGTGTTTTTAAAATAATTTAAATAAAACAAAAAAATCATCGTAATTAATTTAAATATACTCATATTATTTTTATCATATTTAACAACGAATTATATAAAAGTAATATACGCGCCATGCAAAAACGAGAGAGTCTCTCTACTCTCGGTGGTGGAGTAGGCATGACGGTATAACAAAGCGCCATCCCTTTTCAAGTCAAATCACGGGATACGAGTCGGTCTTATACCCGAGGCGCGCCAATAGATGTTTTACATAAAAATAGTAACTACAGAGTTTCTGATGCCTGCAACTATAAGGCAATATATTTGATACTTTTATTACTTACAAATTTTTGTACCGAATAGGAATAAATTCGGGAACGCATGCCTCGTCGTCATTGTTAACCAGGTCACTATTCTTCTTCAGGAATCATAATCGAAGATTGCGGGTCAAGCATCTTTAATTGCTTAATTTGTGTTTATAATTATTCATCTCGTCCTTGGCGGTGAACAAAAATAACGTAAAAAACTTGTGTAACCACCAATCCGCAATAGAGCAGCGTGATGCAATTAACTCCAGACCAAAAAAAGGAGAGACCTTACTTTACACTATTTACTTTACTTTATTTTACTATTTCTTAATAACATACTCAACGTAATGGTACTAGAACTACCTTTATAAATAGTGAATAGTTATAGTATTTGAAATATAAAACCTGTTTAGAAAATGTTACAAAGCCTAACAATCTCCTTCAGAAATAATGGCTACCTAAGAGGTTTTACTTAAAAAGATTTCAAAGAATGTGCCTTTGTTGGTATAAAGTATTTTTATAACAGGGTTGAAGAATAGAATATAGTAAAATAATTCTTAAGAACCTTTACATAGTTGGAAGTTTATTTATCATTTATATATGTAGTGAAATGACATTGTAGCTTCAAGAATGAAAATCAATTTGTAATTAAATACATCCGGTGTCAACTTACGTTTTTTGAGGAATGTTCGAGATAATTCGAGAATACTGACAAGACCAACAGACCAAAAATGTCATCGACTTAATTCAGATGATACGAATATTTTGAACACTTGCTTTGATCATTCAGTACTTATTAATAAAGTAGGAAATGATTTTATTTCTGATAATGTATTTCTCTTTTATTGCAAATGGCGTGTAACGTTTTTATACAATTTCAACGTTTGCGATTTTATAATTCACGACTTAATTCAGGGAAAATGTTCAAATCATAAAACTTTTTTATCGTAGAAACGTATATTCTTTCTAGAATGATCAATTTGTTCTTAATTGGAAAAGAATCAGAAGCTAGTAGTTTTAGTGCCCCACTAAAGTCAGTCATTCGAAATTCAAATAATGCCCGTGACCTCACACTCCTGCAATCTCACAATTGCAACTAATTAAAACTTCAGTTAAATCCGACACTACAATTGTGCTTTCAGAAAAGGTGGGTTAACCTCGGACTAAGGAGAACTGTTTGGAATGCATTTAGACCGCAAAGATTTATGATTTGAAGCTCTTTGAGTGTGCTATTATTAAGCGCTAATCACAAAAACAAGAGGTGTAAATTAGTTACATAATTAAATACGTCACGGAATCTTGATCGCGGTCTTTGTGACACATTAATAATTAGAATGTAAGTACATAGCAGAAGTTAGAGTATATTTATTAGGAACATAATATATGATGTCAAAATTAATGCGCATTTCTGTTGAAAAATAAGTAAGTCATCAGATCGCATTAAGGCCATTTTTTTTCTAAGTTATATAATTATGTATATATGTTGGTAATAAGTCGCCACCGTAGACATTTGCTACTGTCAAAATTCTAACTATTCCTCACATAAAGGGCTACCGGCCAAAGTATATAGTCTTTTATGACATTGATAAAACTGTCTCATAAGCTCTTCTTATAATATTTCTAATTTGAGGGATAGCAAACGCTCTGTCATTCTATTTTTAAAATTTTATCTTTTTATTATTCAAATTAAATTCAAATATATAATGTGTTCCATATAAGGCGACCTCCTTTATTACTGTCACTCAATTTTTTCGGCTAAAATTGATTTTTGAAATGTTTTTCTCTTGGATGACCACTAATTAATAAACTTTTTTTTTGAATGGAAGAACGTTATCTTCGATTACTAGTTCGGTGTAATTGAGGATTCGTTTAACGACAGGGGACGAAAACAGAGTGACTTTAAATGGTTTCCTCGTCGCCGGGGCAATTTCGTAATGTACTTATTTTCGCCTGTTGACATTCTGATAGTGAATTTTGTGGTTACAATGTGCTTTCAACTAAAATTACGTCATAGCAAATTACAGCTTATGATTAGTGTATATAATAATCATTTCTTTTAATTATCTTTTATATGTAATGCTTGTTCTCACCCGTGGCCTCGCCTTCATCTAAGTTTTGATAGGTGTTATGTAGAGACAAGGCCTCTTCTCATTTTACAAAACTTCTCCAGTTTTGGATTTGGTCGACGCTGCCCCAATGAGAGTTGCTATGGATAAATATAAAATATTTTGATCCAACCATATGATTGTTTCTCATAACGTTTTTCTTTCACTGCCGAGAACGAGAAGAATCGTGAAAACAAATTAATGAAGCTTAACCAGATTTGCACCGGCAATCTTCGGTTAAAAATCACGCATTCTAACTATTGGACTATCTCGGCTTAACACAAAATAATATATTTTTCAATATACAGAGCGGAATAAATGATGTACTCATAGTTAATGGAATGTTCCATCCAAACTAAAATGAAATTGCTTAGTTTGTGTACGTATCGGACTATGACGTCGTATGTGTTAAGCCTTCAACGTCCCCGTCCCAAGCTTGTCAAATTCAAAGCGTCAAACCCGTCTTATGTATTACAAGCAACGCATACGATCGACCAATATCAAAGACTGTAGGAATTTGAGGGATAACAGATATATTGGGTAAATACTGCTGCAAGTTCAATGGATACGATATGAGTATTTTGATCAAACGTTGGTGCAAATTTGCGTCAGCAATACTGACTTAATTATGTGTTATATTGTGATGTATTGAGCAAAAATGCAAAAAGTTTATAAAAGACATTAAATTCAAGTCCGGCCTGTGTTTTAAGGTTTTCGTGTGCTAAAGTAATAGTAGTACTTATTTAATCTATTGTTTATATCTTATTTGTTAATCAGCTATAGAATGACCTCATTGTGTAGTAATATATTTTTGTATCAGACTTGAAAATTTAAATAAGAAATCATTATAAAATATAAAAGCCATCGAGCCAACTTCTATGTTTTAATGTTCCGACACAAACTTGTTTTATGTCCAGTAACACAAAATTGAGAAGCATAGGATAATAAACTATAATTCCATCTCGTTAACAGCAAGGAGAGCGATTAATACTGTAAAATCTTGTCTCATTTTTTTTTTCCTAATTCATAGTAACATTCTCCCCAAAAAAAGGAGGGAGGATAAAATAATGTTACAATGTTTTGTTTTTAAATTATTTAATAAAAAAATTTGGGAAGTTATTACTTCAAAATAATGAGGTTTAAATGTAACTCATAATCATATAACCGCTGATTTAATCGAACACCAAAATTCCAAGCCGTAACGTAACGCACGTAAACTTTTCTTTTTTTCTTTTACCTAACCTGTCTTATTTTAATCTTGTTTATATGGATTTATGGATGAATGGATAATATTTGCTTGGCAATGGTACATTTATTGTACAATAACTATTATTACAAATAGTACACCTATTCTTTCGATTTTATATAGCATTGCTTATAGCTTTATTCAAATATCTGTTTATAGTAGTATGTAAGATATACTCGAGGGTTAAGAACGCTCAGCGTTTTCGCTATAATAACGCATTTGGTGTTCTTTTGCAGCGCTTCAGTTATGATACGTGGGAAGCCAGAATACTCGAAGTCGATAAATATCATTACTATGCAGTTGAAAAGATGAAATAAAGTATCGTTTTACCCGCGGCGTTCCATGTGTTTTATTCGACCAATTAGTCATTGTTGCTCTTGGGTCCATAGTTTTTTTTTTTGGGCCACCTTATGTTAAGTGGTCACCAACGCCCTTAGACATTGGCTTTGTAAGAAATGTTAACAATCGCTTACATCGCCAATGCGCCACAAACCTTGGGAACTAAGATCTTATGTCCCTTGTGCCTGTAATTACACTGGCTCACGCATCCTTCAAACCGGAACACAACAATATCAAGTACTGCTGTTTTGCGGTAGAATATCTAATGAGTGGGTGGTACCTACCCAGACGAGCTTGCACAAAGCCCTACCACCAGTAAATTTCTTTGCAATAAAATTGCTTGGTGGAGCTGGTAAAAGATGGAAGTGCTTGGTGGAGCTGGCAAAAGCAAAATATTTTAAATAGTGGAGCTCCCTTAGAAGCGACATCACGTTGGCAATCCTTGAACAATATACAGCATTTATTCTCATAATCATAACTATTGCTTGAATTATTATTACAACTAGAAAACAAACAAATCATTAAACATATCTAAAAATTAAGTTAAACAAGGCCACGGCCACTTATGCTGTGGAGATTAAATAAATACAAAAAAAAACTACTTCTATGGTTGGTTGGTATGGGTTCTAAGATGTGGTGAACCAAGTGGAAACTCCTACCACCGTGTACTGTAGATAATAGTAAAAGATTATTTAAATAATTCGAAGTAAACTTTGTCGGGAATAGAACATTAATAATATGAAGTTTATTTTGAAAACTAGTCGCTTACTTCGTTTTTAATAGCAGTTTTTTTTTTTTATTATTCAATGAAAACAAAAAATATGTATTCAAGCATTTAGTCTTCTTGTTCCAAATGTTTAATTTTCTTTCTCAATAGAACAGTTATTTTTTTCCTAACCGAGACCGAAAAAATACATCATAAGAATGATGTATTTTTCTCTTAATAAGAATTAAGAAAGAAGATGACAATTCTATAACAACAAAAGTAAAAGTATTTTAAGCTTTAATAGTACAGCTGTAGCGGTACAAAGTAGTTTGGTAACATACTAATTTCAAGTATTAATTTATTTAATAAACTTTATCGACCAAATTATTGCAACAAACGGTGTATATGTATAATATTAACCTGAAGGTTTTCCTTCTCTGCCAATTAAGGCTAATTCAGAAATACATGAACATTCTACTAGCGAAGCGAATATTGATACTGATACATATATTCTGTGTACTTTGTTCCGGTTTGAGCATTGAGTGAATTAGTGTGATTACTGTCACAAGAGACATAACATCTTGGATGCCTGAGTTGGCAGTGCATTGAGATAAGTTAACTACTGAATTTCTGAACGTTAAAGTGCACGACTGTTTTTTTTACAGGTGTAATTGCAATTTCATATGACTGCTTTAAATGGATATCAGAAACATTTATATAGTAGGATATAGTAGTTGGCAATTGTAAATATGATCGTTTTTTTTTTTAAATTTTATTTCAAGGTAGATGGCTGATTGACAAATATAGCCCATTGAAGATGTAAAGTAATATAGAATAAGAAATAAAGTCAGGTGCCCTAATGGTATGTGAACCATAGATATTGGTACTGTAAGAAATATTAAGCATCCCCTACATCGTCATTGCGCCATCAACCTTGAGAACTAAGATGCTACGTGCCTCGATAAAATGACTCACTTAACCTGAAGTATGGATCCAATGTGAAAACCGGTACTAATACTGAATATTGCGTAGTAATTAGAAGTGTTTGGAATAAACATTCTAGAGTAATTAACGAGACGTAGAAAGATACTACCTACCTTATATATTTTCCTACGAATAGGAAATTCTCATTTTATAATCATTCATATTTCAAAGCTCATAACTATTCTATAGAGTTAAACCGGCATTTGAAGCTGTTTTAGAACAATATTAATTATCTGTAAATGCTCGTCTTTATTTTCAAGAACATCGTCTAATAAGACAAGAATCTATAATATTTTTTGAAGCATTTTCTAATACAAAGTGGTTGATAGTTAGTTGGTTATAGTTACGTATTGTTGACTCCCATATAACTTTTATAATATATCTTCTTAATGAAATTTTAATAAAGACGAATCTTACTAAATTTATAAGAGAATATTAATTGAAAACTTAAGCGTCTTTTTTATTGTAGCAATATTTAATACAATAAATTATATTTTCAAGCAAATACTCAAGTCATAATCCAGTTTCTTCGTATAGGAGATATTGAAAATACATGGGTATTGAGTTTACAATACGTTGAAAACGCAAAATATAAAGACGTATTGTCGTATTGTAAGTTCTTCAGGTTTAAAGGTTTATTCAGCCTGAAGGAGATTTACGAATATATTTGAGTTAAAAACATCCTTTTCCAGCTATAAATCAGAGTTGAAACCTGACTTATTTTACTTCTAAGGGAAGATTTGTAAACAATATTTCCTTCACCGCCAAGTACAAGATGAACTATAAAGCCAGTTAAAGCACATGAAATGGAAGAACATGACATGAAAAGTTGGAAAAAACTGTCATGTATTGAACTTGCGATCTTCTATATCTGGCCTAGCCAAACTTAGACCTAGAAGTATATTTAAAAATAACCAGCAAACAGCGCAGTTTATTTTTAAAAAATCTCCATTATCATAGGAAAGTAGTTTATAACAGAAGCTGAACAGTTTTGCTTCGCACGTACTTGAGAATGATAATGTCGTTTTGAACATTTTACGTTCATATGGCTCGATATGTTACACCTGGTGACGCTACTTTCATTACTTTAACTTAAGCCTGAGTTGTAAGAACGAAATGTATGTTTTCGTAAGTTTTACATTACGATTTGACCTTAGTTTCACGTTATTTTACAAAACAATTGTTGTTATGAAGGAACCAGGACAGCCGTTTTATTCTCTTTATTATATAATCTTACTATCTTTTCTTTTTTTTTAATATTTAATTTCATTAAATTCAAGTTGAGTTGCCAGCAAAAATATATATACTCGATTATAAACCAACTTCAACTTATTAGTATTAAAAAAAAGCAGAAAAGTGGAAGTAGATTTTTTAATGTACGTTATATTACATGACCTTCCCTTACTTTTAAAAATATTGACAAAACAATACAATTAAGCCTGAATCAAAGTAATGAAGCAGATCCAGCGTCAGGTGTAGCAGATGTAGTCGTTTAAACGTAAAATTTCATAACGTCCCAATGTTTGACATTCACGACTTCGTGTGAAGTAAAATGGCAAAACTTTTGTTGTTAGGGTCGCACGTGACCGGTCTTCGGTGCTTCTGTATAATAACTGGGTAATGTGCTACATGAAAATAGCGAAAATATTACAAAGTTTATTTTTTAAAATTGGCAAACTTTGCTATTAATGTAGTAGGTCGGTTCCTTTGAAATGAAATTAAAATGAAATAATAATAAATAGTTTTTTTTCAGATCAGATTCAGATTGAGAAGTAATTAAAAAACGTTATTGATGACTATGAGATAAAAATTTTAATGATATATTCAAAAGTCAAAATGTTGAAATTAATTTACATTGAAGAACTTATATAGTGCATGCAGATTTAAAAAAAAAAACACATAATCATGACCGCATGGTAACAGGGATGATAGCAGCATTTTTTGACCAAATTTCCTCACACCAGTAAAAGTAAGATAATACGGTAATTGTTTGTTTTATAAATATTATTGTATTATCACGCCAAGATGCAAAAGTTTTACAGTACAAACGACATATTTATATAATTTGGAATTACATAATTCCTTCATCATTATCATCTGTTATCTACACTTTATAATTCAAAGTTAGACTGATGATTTATTATTATTAACAATAGCGATAAAAGTGCTTTTCTTGCGTATTACATTATTTTTATATTAAAAATGTATAAAGAATATTAATCATATATAAAATGTTCACCAGGATTTTGATTTAATACAAATGAAACTAGTTATTGCAGTAACGTCACATTATAATTATAACGGTTAGATTATTAACACATTAATCGGTTTAAAGGTTTATGTGGATTGAAAATAATATAAATTAATTATATAAATAACACCACAACTAATACACGTGTCGTTGTATTGCAAGTTTTCTAGCAATCAATTTAATTCACTACAATATCAACTACCTGCCATTACATACGATGCCGAATCGTGGAGTGGCTGCGGTACTATTGGTACTAACCACAAGTTCAAGGTCACTCAGCGAGCTATGGAGCCAGAAATACTCCGAGTATCTTTAAAGGATAAAATCAAAGACGAGACTATCCGGAGAACAAACGAAACTAAAGATAGCCGTCTAAAGCTCAAATAATCTCTCGAAAGCTTGGTATCTTCTCCAAGGTGAGACGTTACTTTACTCCAGAACAACTGCTCAGCTTGTACAAAACATAAGTGGAGTCAACATACTACCAGTATTTTTATGCTAACATTTTTGTGAAATTTCTTCATTAGACACCAATTCGCTTTTACGGCTTATAGTATTAGTATTAATAGTAATTTATCCAATTTGTTAAAAACTTATTTAAATTAACCAAAAATGTATTTGTGTGCACTGAAATTCGCATGTTTTATAATGAAAGCAATCCCATGTCGAAAGACAACGGTAAATAATTGTACATTAACGTAAAAAATATTATTTGGCTGTGTCATTTTCGATTTACTGAGTTTGTAATAAGAATTAGGTTTATATTAATTTTAGAATATATAGGTATTTAAGATTACAATACAGTAGGGCTCTTAACAACCGTAACAGCCTGTGAATGTCCCACTGCTGGGCTAAAGGCCTTCTCTCCCTTTTTGAGGAGAATGTTTGGAGCTTATTCCACCACGCTGCTCCAATGCGGATTTGTGGAATACACATGTGGCAATTTCAGTGAAATTAGACACATACATGTTTCCTCACGATGTTTTCCTTTACCGTAAAGCATGAGATAAATTATAATCAAAAATTAAGCATATGAAAATTCAGTGGTGCTTGCCCGGTTTTGAACCCACGATCATCGGTTAAGATTCACGCGTTCTTACCACTGGGCCATCTCGGCTCTTAACAAAAGTAATAAGTAAATACCAAAATGTAAAAAAGAAGGAATAATAAAGCTTTTCTTCCACACAAAATAAAATCAAAAAAATATTCAATAAACTTAGTAAAGTTAAGATTCTACAAATACGGCTTTATTGCTGTAAGCAATCTATCTAAGATTTCTCCGTAATCATTTAACTTTACATTGCTCGATAAACAACATCTCTAAAATTGCTTTCAAGTTGACACAACCTTATCAAGAGGTAAACTTAACTGAAGGTACTAAGTAGAACGTATTTCTCTGTGTTATATAATTTAAGTTCCCGAGGAGAAAACGCGTAACGATACTGATAATAATAAAAAAAACAAATATCTAACCAAGCGATTTATTATATCACCCGTAAACGGTTACAACACCTTTATATTAAGCATGTTAAAAGGACAGTTAACACTTAACAGAAAAATATTACGACATACTTATTTATAAAGTATAACAATATAAGTTAGAGAGAATAAAGATTATTAAATTAAATATACCTTTAATAAGAACAATATTTATAAATCTCCTTAATAACTAATGTAGATGTTACATAAGTAAGTTCCGACAGTGTCGCGGCATCGGAAGTGTCGCGTTCTATACTTTTTATTATTACACTGCTGTCGCAGCTGCCTACGATCATTGAATGTCTCAGCAAAATCGCAACTAGCGAGTTTATAAACATGTACAGAATACTACCCCTTTGAAGCCTAGGATTTTGAGCTAATGGTCTATTATATACTAAAAAAACCTTACGTGTTGTCATAACGTAACATGTCAAAATCGAAACATGTATTACCTATAATATTTGATCGATTATGGATATATCAATGCTAAACCAACCAAAAAAAAAACGTATTTAAGAAACAGTTCCAAAAAGGTTTTACGGTAATTCAGTTTTTTCGTTGTGCTAACAACGAATAGTATTGCAAATATTCCAACTATAAAAAATACGAATGTTAATTTTAAACTCGCCTCACCGCCAATCTCTTGTTTAAAACCGCAAGCAATTAATAGCTTGAACCAGTATTCGAAATTAATAATTTTTTTGCCGTAACTACTTAATCTGTACCATTTTCTTTTGTATTGTAAAAGTTATTTTGCTTTTATAGTTTGATTTACCTTTATATATATATATACACCTGAAGAAAAGGCTTCTAAAAAGAAAAAGCGTAAGTAATCATAGCCTTATCACAAATGTAATCGTATTAAAATGCATGAACTTAATAATAATAACAACCGACTTCATCATATTCAAGAGACATAATTCAAAGTACGATATAATTTGCAATTCGAATCGAACTTACGCTTGCGTCAGAACGACTGTACAAAGTGACAGATCAGCTTTGAAATACTACCAGCATTTAGTACCTATTATATAACCTTTTTTTTTTTTTTTGTCGAGGAGGAAAGGCATTTACGCCTACCGCCCGGTCCACGACCGGGACGGTTATGTGGGACTCACGGGGCAGAAGGCCCTGTCCTACCCACTAAAACCTCCCCGTTTCCGTCTCACCGCAGGCGGCGGGATTACGGGAACGTGTTAGCTCACCACCGCGACCCCGCCAGCGGCCGTCGCTATGGGTTAGCGACCCACCGGGTGTTTTTTATTGAGGTTGTCTCCTCTTGGCCCAGCCGGTGAAGGCCAGGCCCTCGGTCCCACCGCAGGCTGACGCCTGGATGGGGAAACGAGTTTGAGAGGCGGTGACTTTTTACGGTCTGTCCACCCAGCAACGACACCGAAACTGGGCGAACCCGCCTCTCCCTCCTCCTTCTACTCTACTCCTGTCTCCGGCTGCCCCAAAGGACACCGGAGACCAACTCCTCCTCCCTCCGGCAGTCCAAAGGACCCCGGAGTCCACCTACTTGCCACGAAGCCGCTCGCTAGTCCACTCTGCTGCAACAGAGAATCACCAGGAGCGGCCCGTGACACTTCCGCCGCGTCAGTCTCAGCCGCGGTCGACAAGCATTCCGGAAAAAACGTCGGTTTGCTGGTCGACCCCGTTGCCCAGGGTGCACCACGTGGAGGTGACTGACATGCACTAACTAACCTAACCTAACCTTTTTTTTTTTTTAACGCAGTGGAAACTTTCAGAAAGGTACCCAGCTCTCATTGGGGGGAACTGGGTTATGTGGGATTCTTACCCACTAAAACGACTGCGATGGCCGTCCTCGGCACGGATCGGAGAGGCTACGGGATCGTGTTGATATAACGCATCCGCGGCCTCTCCCGTACTGTGCACCGCCCGATGCTCGGCGGAGCTCTCCTCAGGGGGCGAAGGTTATCTCCCCCCCCCGCACTCCTCGCTAGTGCGTACGGCAGCGCGAGGCCACCCCGGCTGCCGTCCTCCTCAGGGCCGTCTGAAATAAGACACGCGAGGCCCCCACCTCACGCATCCACGCGGCCCCAGGGTCACGCCCTATATTTTAAGCCCCGGGCGTCGGGGCTGTGGGAGGGCCGAGACGACGCCGACGTCGTCTCCGCTGAGCAGGATCTCTAGGACTTCCATCACCCTTCTCAGTAAATCCGGATCTAAGGTCTCCGTCAGTGGGGGCATCCACGGGCGCAATTTGCCCAACACCATACGGTATGGACGCCCAAACGGATCTCTGTCGAGTCCCTCCAGGAGCTCGTTCCAGGAACGAGCGCTGGCGTTTGAGATCTCGACTCGGAGCGCCAACTTGGCTATCCGGAACGCCTCGTATGCTTCAGCTTTCTGGACTAGAGTTGTTCGCCTTCTTCTTCGGGTACGGATGTACTCACGGCGCGCGCGCAGACAGGACTCGCGCAGTTGAGCGATCTGTGCTGACCACCAGTACACCGCCCGACGCTCAGGGCGGCCCGCTCGGGGCATAGAGACGTCGCAGACTGACGTCATCGTATCCCGGAAACGAACTGACTCCACCTCTGGATCGGACAAGACCTCTTCGACGTTTTCTGGCCAGGCCGCAACGATGGCAGCGGCTTCGAGAAAGTCTCGGTTAAGCTGCTTAAGGGACCATCGACGCAGCAGGTTGCCTCCTCGATGATGAGTGGGGTGTTTAGGACGGCGGAGAGCTACATCGATTATGATGTAGCGATGGTCGGATAGTGTGACCACCTCTTCTGCGACGCGCCATCCTGACACCATGCGAATGGCAGCGGGCGTCACCCATGTAAGATCGATGACCGACTCACCCTGCCATCGCACGCATGTGCTCTCCGAACCTCGGTTCAGTAACCGGAGGTTCAGAACAGCCGCCCACTCAAGTAATGCCTCTCCTTTTGGATCGTCTCTGGGGTTACCCCAAGCCCTAGAGTGAGCGTTGAAGTCCCCTAAGACGATCAAGGGACGGGGTAAGCATCTGTTTATGCAGCTTGCTAGCCCGTCTAGGTACACCTCGATGTCGGTGAGGGACCTATTGGGAGAGACGTAGCACCCTACGATGGCCAAAGGGCCCCACCGAACAGCTACAAATCCCTGCCCCCTTTCAAGCAGGGAACAAGGTGGGACCCCTTCACCGCCAGCCCAATACACGGCGACGGTTCCAGTGAAGTCCCCAAACCAGCGAGGGTGGACGGGGACATTATAGGGCTCCGCCACGATCGCGAGACCTGTGGACCGCTCCGCAACGGTCTGCATCAGCAATTGCTGAGCGTTGCGGCAGTGGTTAAGGTTCGCCTGAATCACCCCTACACCCGCGAATTGGAAACGTCCATTGCCTCCTGCGGGCTAGGGCCCGGTGCTGAGGCGAGAGCCTCAGCGGTCGTCTGGGTTAAGACAGGAGAAGTTTTGTTCTTCCTCCTTCCTTTCGTTGGGCAACACCCTTTGGTGCCAAGACGGTGAGCCGATGGACGACCCATATCCGCGCACAAAGGGCACTTCATCGACCGAGAGGTGCAATCCTTCGCCCTGTGGCCAATCTCTCCACAAGTGAAGCACCTATCACTTCGGTCGACGGTGCTTGAGCACCTCAGTTCTACGTGACCCTTCTCGAGGCACCTATAGCAACGTAAAGGTCTGCTCTCCAGTGCCTCGACTCTTGCGGAGCCCCATCCGATGTGGATCCGTCCCGCCGCCGTTACTTTGCGTACAGCGGCGAGAGGACATTGGACCCAGACGACGCCTAGGGACATGGGCGTTCGGCGGATCTCACCCACCTTTACGTTCTCCGCCGAACATCCACCTACTTCCGCGACAGCCGACGCGACTTCAGTCGGCGTCGTGGCATCGTCTAAGTCCAAGACCTTAAGCTCATTCATCACTCAAGCATCAAGCTCAAGCTCACTCATTTAATCGGGCGAGCTATCCTCACATTAAAGTCCGTGAGGACTTCACGCATCTGTGTAGCGAGGCGGTCGGCCTTCTCATGACAGTCGGGGCCGCTCATATTAAGCAGCATCCCGCCTATCAGGGCCCTTTTAAGGCCAACCGTCTCGATGCCGAGGTCAGACAGCTTAATTCTGTTTTTGGCATTAACCTAACCTAACCTAACCTAACCTAACTTATGTATTATGAATGAAATTTTATTTTAAAAATGGCCCGTCACTCTGACGTCATGATGGCCGTTTATGATTATCGCCTCCGTATTATGCATTTGTCTTTGCACAACCATTTAGTACCTATTTGGTAACTAAACGTACATTATTACTAGATCACTAACCCAAACTCATTACATCAAGACACGAAAGGTGCAATTCAAATTAGCTAATTTTGCGATAAGAAACATTTACAATCACATCGATATCTCACTTTGGCAGATAACAGCTACAATGGTGACCGTGGGTTAAAGAATAGCAAAAACAAATGAACAACGCTAACATATTATTTTTATATATATTATTTTTATCTACAAATTTTCTTATAAAACACAATATAACTTGAATGTACTATAAGTTCGAAAACTTACTATCATAAGCCCTTGTCTGTCTTCAAGGAATTTCTCAAATGAGGTTTCTCTTGTATAGGCGTAGTTTGTTTCAAACGCTCATATACCTTCTAACTTTAAGCATTAATAGCTTCCTAACTCGTTACGTTCGAAAACTATTACTTCCCGAAGTAATCAGAGTCAATGACGTACGAATATAGAAGAAGTAAATGCTTTTTTATATTATAAGGTTTTTGAACCAGCTTTCGTGTCAATGTTTCATCTCCTTCCTGGGGGCGTTGCATTCCTTTCTAGGGTATTCGAATGTATAATAAAATCATAATGTAGCATTTATATTTGCCAATGTTAATTTCAAGTAAATGCTAAAAAATATATGGCTACCAAAAAAGCTTGGAGATACTATTTCTTGATTTAATTTTTGGGTATAATATGTATAAATTTAATGGTGCAGGTTCTTTGGGATAATATTTATGACGGGCCGCTTGGCGTGTTTGGTAGATACTTTAGTCTTTCACGCCGAAGGTTGTGGGTTTTTCACCCAGGACAGACATTTATGTGCATGAACATGTCTGTTTGTCCTGAGTCTGGATGTAATTATCTATATAAGTATGTATTTACAAAATAAAAGAAGTATATTAGTTGTCTGGTTTCCATAATACAAGCTCTGCTTAATTTTAAGAAGAATCTTAACGTAGCAATATCACAGTATTGTAACAGCCTGTGAAAGTCCCACTGCTGGGCTATAGGCCTCCTCTCCTCCTTTTTGAGGAGAAGGTTTGGAGCTTATTCCACCACGCTGCTCCAATGCGGGTTGGTGGAATACACATGTGGCAGAATTTCAGTGAAATTAGACACATGCAGGTTTCCTCACGATGTTTTCCTTCACCGTAAAGCTCGAGATGAATTATAATCACAAATTAAGCACATGAAAATTCAGTGGTGCTTGCCCGGGTTTGAACCCACGATCATCGGTTAAGATTCACGCGTTCTTACCGCTGGGCCATCTCGGCTTAACACAAGTAACACAGTATTATATATTGATAATATTACATAAGCATTCACAAAAATAATGTAGTTCCGACAATGTAATATTTGAACTCATTTTAACTAAAATACTTGGAAGATCTTACACGCTTCGTTAGTAATCAAGACGCTCACAGTTTCAAACAAGAATGTCTGAGTTTAATTAGGAATCGCGACTGAACAAAATCACTGGTCCAGTTTTGAATGATATATCAAATGATTTATTTTGTAATTAAACGGTATAATAATATCAAATAAAATAAGAAATATTAATAAAACTTAACCAATAATAGTTTTGTTATATTAAATTTAAAATAAATAATATTATGTTAGACAATTATCAAAAGACGATGCAAGACACAAGTGAAATAATAAAAATAATAATAAATTAAATAAGAAAAAGAGAGAGGGAGAGAAAATTAAAAAATAATTACTACTTCATATAAAATTAAATAAATAATAAAATCAATAATAGCTTCTAATCTGTGACGTAGTTATATTATGTATGACGTTAAGATTTGGAGTAAAAATGGAAAATATATGTTTGTATAGCGATGATATATCATATTGAAACAAGTAGACATTTTGAAAATCATATCGTTTGCGCTTGAAACACTTTGTCCTTGGTGTAATAATGCAAAATAAAGGCTGTTATCATGGGACGCACTATATTTTAAAATATCATAATTAATGGTTGTTGAATTTCATAATTGCAATTCATAATTGAAGATTGCCAAAAAATTAATATGAAGTAAAATGATAAAAAAATATATATTATCAATATAATATAAAGCAACAAAGCTTATTAGTATACGTGGAAGTCGAGAGTGGCGGTGGGGAGGGAGGGGGAAACGTCATGACGTCATGACGTTTGCCGTCACGGTATACGAGTCGGTCTTAACTTCAAGAGGCCAATAGATGTTACACATCAATAAGTTCTGAAACATAAGTCTCAACTTTTTAGGAATTCTAGTAATTCCAAAGAATCGGAATTGAAAAGCAACAAATAATCGCGGCTAGCATTCTTGCCACCATTCCAGGCAGGTCAGGATTTGTATATTTAACTTTTTCTTGTTTACGTCGTATTTAAGTCAACTCAACATAAATATTTCTTAGGTTAATGTTTTAACAAGACCACATCGAATAATATTAAAGCTCTAATTTATTTTCTAATGAAAACATTAAATCAACAAGCTTATTTACTTATTTACTACATTTAGTGAACTTTTATTTAACTTCACTTTTGTAAATAAAATGTGGCTTAAATATTTTAACTGAATTTGAAACTGGTTTCACTACTGACTAATTGTAATTAAATTTTTCTTAACCTTTTCATATGTGGTGAAAATGCAACCTAATAAATATGATAATTCCGTAACAGCCTGTGAATGTGTCCCACTGCTGGGCTAAAGGCCTCCTCTCCTCTTTTTGAGGAGAAGGTTTGGAGCTTATTCCACCACGCTGCTCCAATGCGGGTTGGTGGAATTACACATGTGGCCGAATTTCAATGAAATTACACACATGCAGGTTTCCTCACGATGTTTTCCTTCACCGTAAAGCACGAGATGAATTATAATCACAAATTAAGCACATGAAAATTCAGTGGTGCTTGCCCGGGTTTGAACCCACGATCATCGATTAAGATTCACGTGGTCTTACCACTGGGCCATCTCGGCTTATGATAATTCATTCACAGCCAAAAAAAAATTAAAACATTCTTTTATCTAACTATCTTTGTGTTCGCCCAGTGATCGAAATCGTTTAAAATTGTTCTTAAAAATGTTAGGAAAACATAGCATATATTAATATTCGTGTAAATAATTTATATACAAGCTTGCATAAGTATTTGTATTAAAGAGTAATTTTGCACTGAAACTTATCGTTTCTTGTAAGTAGAATTCTTATTGTGAAATAGTCTTAACCTTTTGAAACGACTTCTTTAGTAAAGTATATTTCTATATATAATGTCGGTATAATTTTAATCGAAAACTATTACAGATACAGTATAAGCTGAAGCTGAACTTTTTTATATGACAGTAATCCTTGTGACGTTGTTGGTATTATTCACCGATATTATCCTCCTGAAACTCATGAGCTCTCACAATGAAAGTAGGTCTTAAAAATGTCAGACAAATATGTACATGATTGTATATGAAGATTATTCGTGTAATGTCTAAGTAATATGTATTGTATCTTATAGTAAGTATAACGACAACCAACATCGAATTGTTATAGTAAATATTGATGTTTTAATAAATGTTATAAGCGCATTGATTGATCGCCAGGTTTTATTTAATGGAATGCTATTGGTCAATTATTTAAATTAAAAAGAGGTTTTATTTAAGATTTATTAACATTTCAAACGTATTGATTTTGACTTCTCAGGTTATATGATGTATTTAATTATACAGTGTATAAATATTCGTGGAGATCTAAAATAGCCTTTTTTATAGCTGTTTTTCACAATTTCGTCTTTATAATATTAATAAGATTACATTTAAACTTATAAATAATGATAATACCTTTTATGTATTACTAACTTATTCCTCGCATATAAAAATCAAATGTTACATAAAATATAACTCAAGTACATTGTATAGAAGTTTAAATAAATACCTACTTAAGATGATCCTGATCTACCCTGAATAATATCAATCACGATACAGAAGCGAGACTCGCGAAAATAAAGGAGCATTCCGAAGTCATTTTCGTTCCCGATCTCAGGCTGTGAGGGAAATCGACTAGCAATTGTTTAATGTAGTGTATTCGATTCGATGTCATAATCGAATCAGTGGACCGTGCGCTAAATAGGACTTAGTCAAACTTCGAGCGTACCTGCTGAAGTCGATGGAGTTTTTACCGACTACGCAGCGATAAGGGATAATGCGTTTATTATTTACTAGTTTACGACCGTGGTTTTGACTGATGTGGGAGGAAAATGTTTTAGCTACTCTTTGTACTTCTCTGTAACCAATATTGTATGCAATATTTCTTAATGATCGGTTTAGTAATTAAGACGTGAAAGGTTAACAAATATACAAACAAACTCACTTTAGCATTTTATAGTTACACAACCTTAGTTAATAGCTGTTGGCTTTAAGTGCGGCATATGTTTTTTTTTTTTTTTTTTTTTTTTTTATATTTGCCGGGAGGGCAAATGACTCTACTCCACCTGATGTTAAGTGGTAGTAGAGTCCAAACGCGAGGACGGCCAATATAGTCAGGAAGAACGTTCTGCACTAGCCGCCCTCGCCTTGCCGGCCCGCAAGATGCCTCTTCGCGCCTCGTTTGAAGGAACCCGGGTCGTAAGAGGAGGGGAATACGTGAGCTGGTAAGGAATTCCATTTTTTTGAAGTGCGACAAAGAAAGGAGTTGCCAAATTTCTTTGTGCGCGATGGAATTGATGTCACTGTTAGTCGGTGACATCTAGAGCCAGCACGCGTAGACTTGTGAAGGAAGGGGGAAGTAGGAATAAGGGAGAATAATTCCTCGGAACACTCGCCGTGATACAGTCGATAGAAAGCGCTCAGCGCTGCTATCTCTCGACGCAATTGTAAAGGCTCGAGGGTGTTAGTGACCTTTACGTCGCCAATAATGCGGACCGCACGTCGCTGCAACCGATCCAAGGCCTCAAGTAGGTACTTAGCGGAGCCATCCCAAAGGTGCGAGCAATATTCAACGCAAGACCGTACCTGTGTTTTGTACAGCAGGCACAGTTGTTGTGGCGTGAAAAAACGCCGCACCTTGTTCAGAACTGCGAGTTTCCGTGAAGCTGTTTTTATCACAGCCTCGATGTAATCCCTTGGACTAAGGTCGCAGCGAACGTCCATCCCCAGCATGGCGATTTTGCTTTGTATCACCAGCGGAGTGCCACAGAGGGAGGGAAGAGGGGAAAATGGTGACTTTTTTGCTGTGAGAGCGCATACCTGTGTTTTCTTGGCATTGAACTCAACAAGATTATCTGAGCCCCATTTGGCGATAAGCTCTAACGTCCTATTGAGTTCAATGACAAGATCCTCTTGCCTCTCCCTAATTTTCGCTCGCCCAGCCACTGCGCGTCCGTGGTATCCACCATGCACTGTACTATCGTCTGCATAGCAATGAATGTTCCCGAGAGAGAGCATATCATTGATATGCAAAAGAAACAGAGTGGGAGATAGCACAGATCCCTGGGGAACCCCAGCATTCACTACATAGAATTGTGAAGCGCAACCATCAACTAAAACACGAAGGCTGCGCTTGTGTAGGAAGCTGGCAATCCAGGTGCAAAGCTGAGCAGGCAGACCATATGCCGGCAGCTTGGAGAGAAGACTTCTGTGCCAGACCCTGTCGAAAGCCTTAGAGATATCGAGGCTGACAGCCAACGATTCCCCATGCTTGTCGATAGCTTCACCCCAGAGGTGTGTTACGTACGCTAGAAGATCACCTGTAGACCGTTTTGGTCGAAATCCGTACTGACGATCATTAATTAAACAGTGATCTTCTAGGTAATGGATCAGTTGGTTGTTAATAATCCGTTCCATCACCTTACAAAGTACTGAGGTGATAGCTATTGGCCGATAATTTGCCGGATCAGACCGATCCCCTTTTTTGGGAACCACTTGCAAATTAGCTCTTCTCCAAGCCTCCGGCACACATCCCGAAGAAAGAGACAGTTGGAACAGGCGCGTTAACACGGGAGACAGCTCCGCCGCACACTTCTTCAGCACAATGGCTGGTATTCCATCGGTACCGTTAGCTTTCCGTACATCAAGTGATTGCAGCTCCGCACGCACAACATGCTGCCTGATTTTGATGTCAGGCATCGTGTGGCCACAAGAAGGTATTATTGGTGGCAGAGCACTACAATCATCGATGACGGAGTTGTCGGCAAAGAGTTTAGCCAGTAAATCAGCTTTCTCTTGCGGACTGTGAGCTAGCGATCCGTCCGGACTTCTGAGCGGTGGCAGCGAAGGTTGGCAGAAATTGTTTTGCACAGACTTGGTCAGACGCCAGAAGCTACGGGAGCCCCTAGGATGTGAAATAAGGTCTTGACCAATCTGTACAATGCGCTGTGCATCCGCTCTCGTGTAAGCCTTCCTACAGGACTTGGAGTTTTTATTGTAAATTGCTTTCAGTGAGTCAATGTTAGGTGCCCCGCTAATGCAGCCATTGATCCACTCGCGATATGCCGCCTGCTTAGATGATACAGCGTCGGCACATTCGCGAGTGAACCAACGGTTACGCGCACCCCTACTGTCGAGAACTGAGCTAGGAATGTAGTATTCCATTCCTAACATGATCTCGCCAGCAACAGCAGCGGCACCAGCTGTCGGGTCATTCCCACTGAAGCAACGTTATATTACTATAACCGTAACAGCCCGTGAATGTCCCACTGTTGGGCTAAAGGCCTCCTCTCCCTTTTTCGAGGAGAAGGTTTGGAGCTTATTCCACCACGCTGCTCCAGTGCGGGTTGTTGGAATACACATGTGGCAGAATTTCAGTGAAATTAGACACATGTCGGTTTCCTTACGATGTTTTCCTTCACCGTAAAGCACGAGATGAATTATTATCCCAAATTAAGCACTAAAAATTCATCCATCCATCTCGGTATATTACTATACTATACTAATATTGCTTGTGTTGAAGTATTAGCGCATTCTTATAGTGATAAAGCGTATCGGACCGACAGTTTCTTTGGAATTTATAATATTAATAAAGACTAGTATATATGTTACGTAGTTTGGGGGCTTATAGTAGCTTTGCTACATATTATTAATTAGAAATTATTAATTTAGAGTTACACGAATTATATTTTTATTAATACGAATTTTATTAATGACACCCAGTTGGCGTGGCTGATAGATACTTGCTTTTCACACCGAAGGTTGTGGGTTCGATTCCCACCCAGAACATTTATGTGCAGGAATAATAAAAATATGTCTGTTTATCTTGTATGGTGTAATTATCTTTATAAGTATGTATTTTTAAAAGAAAAGTAATATTTGTGGTATATCAGTTGTCTGGTTTCCATAGTACACGTTCTGCTTAGTTTGGGATCACATGGCCGTGTGTGAATAATGTCCCTGGATATGATTATTATAATTGATGTCAATTTTTATAATTTTTATTTTCTTCTCTATTTAACCGTATAGCTTGTATTTGGATCATCACGGTATGTACAAGTCCAAGAAATCAAAATTGAACCCTCATATCGCTATGGCAGTCAGCTATGTTATTCACTCTTTGAAATATTTATTGCGATTTAAATAATCAATCATACTTTTTTTATTATTGAAATAATTTATACATTTCACTCGAGAAAGAAAAATATAAGTATTGTATTACATTCAGCGTGTCTTATCCTAAAATAACAGACTGAACTTCCCATTAAAGTACTTAAGCAAATTGCTAAACTTTCTTCGAAGTTCAGCAAATCATAATCGAAGAAATTTCTAAGTATATACAATAATACTTAAGAATTGTATATACTTAGAAAGCCATTACTTTCATTGGCATTTCCAATGACATTCATATAATATACTCAAATATAAACCAAACTGCTAATCTTTTATTCGATTTTGTTAGGATAAATCCAGTACAGTTATAAATAAAATATTGTATTTAAGTTGCATTATATTCAAGAGTTGTGTCTGATCAAAAACACAAAAGCATAAAATTTTCTCGATAGAAAAAAAGTCGCGATATGTCCTCTAATCTTTACATTTTCTGATTTATATGCTCGTAACGCTATATGGCATTGAAACAAAAACTGTATAATTAATTATATTTAAAAGTAAACAAGTGATTATTTGTAAAGCTTTACAAAAATAAATGATATAAAGCTTTTAGCGCTTATTACATTTTATTTCCGCGATAAACTACATCTTGTCTCATATTACTCATACTTCAAATGTATATTTGTTTCTTATATAAGTCACGGCGGCGCTGTTGAGATAGGACGACTACGAAAAAAAAACTGACAGCGCTTTCTATTAAGTATCATATTTTAATTAAAATAGCTATACCATATTCTTCAGAATAATTTATAAAAAATGTACAACACAAAAGAAAATATAATAATGCTGGCTGTCGTAAATAGAAAAATATAGGAATGAGATCTAAAACTATTTAGTTAGCTATGTTTTATTTTATAATTATAAATGACTCATCAACATACACATAAAAGGAAAAATATTTATTAAATACTACAATAATAAGAAACTGAAACAAACTTAATTGGAATTTGTAATATTACAAAAAATATAGAAACATTCACTTCAAGATCGAAGTAACTTAAAATAAACTTTGCCTTCGAAGCTACCAGATCACTGGCGGAATAACATTATTTATTACTGACAAATTTTAAGAGAAAAGCGTCTACAATTTGTAAAGTTTAAATAAATAATACATTTTTATTATTACAATATTTAAATTTATAAATGTCCTACACCGCCCGTAAAGGGCCTTCTTGCTTAATTCGTTATTCTACAGCAAATTGCAGCAAACTTATCTGTTTCACTGTTGCTATGTTACTAATTTTAAATTCCTTTATTACTCCTTCTATATTATGATGACCTCGTCGGTCTATTGGCTTGATGTAAGGCCGCAGACCGGAGGTCCTGGGTTCAATTGCCAGGTTGGGCCAATAAACAGTTATTGGGTTTTTCTGTCAGAAAATTCTCGGCCGCAGCCGGGAGCCTGGAAGTCGGAAGTGTGTACACTCCAGTGCCTTGGAAGCACGTAAAGCCGGTGGTCTTGCGCCTAAAGTCTTTCCGGTCGTGGATTATGAGCGTTAGGGAATAGAGATTGCACCTGTGTTTGTGCACACACTTGTGCACTATAATATATATTCTGTGTAGTTGGCTAAATTCTCTTGAGATTGGCCGCCGTAGCTGAAATCGGTGTGGAGGACATTATTATTATTATATTATGATGGTAAATAAATATCATCTTCATCTTTAGACTCTGGGACTAAAATATACAAACTCCACCATGATTTTCGATTATTCAAACACTCGTATCGTAGTTTATTTAAAAATAGATGATAATTTCTAGTCGAAAAATAAATTGTCTCCAATTCTATCATTGTCAAGGGATAACGTGACCACACGTGACCGTTAGTTGCGTGTGGCCTTAGGGCGACATGTAATGTATAAAATACAAATATGTTAATTCGTTAGATATGTACATCTATTTCCACTAAGGGCTTTCAAGGTGGTTGGGGATTTGCAAGCAATTAAAAATTAAATCATTGTTAATCTTAAAACTATGTCATTTCAAGCAAAAGGCTCACAAAAATCTTTTAATGAAATAATAGTAATTAAAATATATGCAATATATATAAACTTAATTGGAGGTCTCTTTATACCGACGTAGCTGGAAAGGTAAGTGTTCTAGGGAACCTTATTTTTATTTTTATTTTATTTTATTTTATTTGGGAAACAAACAGTAACATAATACACAAATATATGATTGAAAAAGATAATACAGATACCAATTAAGTTTCCACTTACAAATAATACAGAATTGGAGCAATTTGAATACAATGATATGACTTTAATTAAATATATTAAATAACTAATCTAACCTAATATAAAATCTGAAGAGAAAAGCATTTAAAAAGCAAAACAATAATAAATTAATAAAAATACGTCAAATTACATCCTCTTTAAAAGTAACTCTAATTACGATTATCTAAAACAATTTTAATTAATTTTTTAAAATAATTTAGTGAGGTTACAAATAAGTCAACACTAGAAAAGTATTTGTTATAGTTCCTACAAGATCGGAATATAAAACTGTTTTGTGTGAATTTGGTTCTTGTAGTAGGTACATCAAATAGACACTGGTGGCGAGAACTTAGTCTGGGACATTTAAAATGTATCTTATAGGTAAACCTCCTTCTTGCCCTCTTCTCCTCCTCTTATCCTTAATAAATCTTGGAACATTTTCCCATCCCATTATTTTCACGCAATGAAAACCTTCAAAAGGTACCCGGCTCCTTTGAGGGGGAAACCGGGTTATGTTATAACCGGATACTAAAACCACTGCGATGGCCGTCCTCGGCACGGATCGGAAAGGCTGCGAGATAGTGACGCATCCAAGGCCCCTACCACAGTGCTCCACTCGTAACTCGGCCGAGCTCTTCTTGGGGAGTGAAGATATTTTCCAAACAATGCTCCTATGTGGATTGCAGACACTTTGAATAATTTCGTTCCACTTAAGTACTTTCACTGGCAAGCACTGATGATGATTGTGAATAATAAATATTATTAACGTGAAAACACAATGCTTGTTCGGACTCAAATTTAAACCTCCAAGTGCCTCCACCTCCACTAGGCCTACTCCGCTTTAAAATTCTAATGCCTATAATAACTTCTGAATGAAACGCGAAGCATTATTGCAGACAAAACTTGCTTGAAGAGATTTTCGCTTAAAAATCATAAAAAATATTAGCTTTCGTATTTTTTGGTATCTTTGCTTTTATACCAAAGTTAATAAAGTTCTTCACGAAAAACTATCTCGATCGGAATTAATTTTCTTTTCACTGCAAAGAAAAACTAACGCAGTTTAAATTCCGGCTCGGTATTCAAGACAAGTGAGAATAGATTTAAAGCAGTAAATTTTAAAACAAGGAGACAATGTAAAGTTTCTCGTCGTTTTAAAGTTGCTTTCGGAACAGTAGCTATGGCCAAACTACACTGAGATAAAATTTAATTTTGACAAAACATTGAACGGTCGAAATGATAATTTAATTTCATTTAATTAATTTAAAATATTATTAGAACGTATTTTAAAATATATTTCGAGTCAGATATTTATTATATATTGATATTGAAATATTGAAACTATGTGTTCGCTTATTATTTCGATTTGTATATCTATCTTAACCGTCAATATTGGTATTGTGTAAAATAAGTGGTTAAATTAAAAAAAATGTTATTATATAGAATATTCGGCTCCGTATATCTTATATCCATATATATAAAGTAATATCTTGCATTCATAACATGTACATTTATTCATAAATGATGCAATGATTACAATAATTACAATAATTTACTGGTGGTAGAGCTTTGTGCAAGCTCGTCTGGGTAGGTACCACCCATTCATCAGATATTCTACCGCAAAACAGCAGTACTTGGTATTATTGTGTTCCGGTTTGAAGGATGAGTGAGCCAGTGTAATTACAGGCACAAGGGACATAAAATCTTAGGTCCCAAGGTTGGTGGCGCATTGGCGATATAAGCGATGGTTAACATTTCTTACAGTGCCAATGTCTAAGAGCGTTTGGTGACCACTTACCATCAGGTAGCCCATATGCTCGTCCGCCTTACTGTTCTATAAAAAAAAAATAGATGCTAATTCAATTTAGATTATCTATATGATTGACCGTACATATGTAATGGAGTATTATTTTAGCATAGAATTAAACCTACACAGATACACGCGATTTGCATCATCATATCAGTGGACTGTGTGTAGATGTTATAGAAGGGGACGTTACCTTGCTATCCGGATTCTTACTGAAGAAATTCCTTATGGAAGCGTTTGTTTGATGTCACACAGATTTCAAAACACGGCGCACAAACACTAGTCGTCGCGGCTCACACGAGACGTAACACGAAGTTATACGTCGTAAATCAAATAAATATTCCAATTTAAGCAATAACTTTAAATAATACATAATTAAAATAAACAAATAATAAAAAAGCAAATAACATTGATAAAAGTAGGACTTCAATCATCTAATAAGATTATTCGTATCGACGATATTAGAATATTTTTGTCTCTTGTATCAATATTTATATGGTTACGTATTATTTATACGGTTTATTTAATATTGACATCTTAAAAGGACTTATCAAGGCAGAAGGAGCATATTCGTTAAATTTGGCAATAATCGAATTACTTATATTCTCTGTTTCCCCTTCGCTCGTAACGTGGAACAAACGGTTGCTTGTACCGTTGAAAGAATCGAAATGAAAATACAATAAATAAAGATAAATAAGGCTTGATGTTTACAAAAAAGGTTAAGTTTTATTCGTTGATTTTCATGTAGGATAAAAAATATATATTGTTATGTACAATTTCATAGCGCAAACCATGTGTTTAATTTAATGGGCGGTAAATATTAACTAGGCACTGATATTCTTGCGTGTTTGTCCCTGGTATCCTATTGTTCCTTACTTTTAATTTGTTCTTGTAAAATAGCGATTCAAAAGTGTCGGTAACAGCCTGCTTGTATAAAGTTTATTTTAATTTTATATTAATTTCGTTTAGTAATACATATAACTTAGTTTGTAAATTTTATTTTATAGATTATAATTTTCAATGTCTGTGTATTTAAATTCTATAATTTGTGTTTTACTCAATCTTTGAATTTTATGTCTACACTTTGCTGTATTTTAATGTGTAATGTAAAATCTAAATATAAATGTCGAGCCTACTTTTATAACCTGTACGCGGTAATATTTCGCAATAAGATGGTTTTAAAAACAATAAATATATAAGTTAAACCTATAGTAGGATTTTGTGCAGGGTGGGTACCACCCACATGACCAACTCATTAGTTATACTACCGCTAAACAACAATATTTGGCGTTGATTTGTTACAAGTTTAGTGAGACTTTCAGTGGCATTGTCTATGTACTACAATAACAGGAAACTACAGTAATACGCTTATCATCAGATGGACTATTTAAGTCTTCCTTTTCTAAGCTAAGTTACTCTTGTCTTTTGCTAAAGTCTTGTATAGAGATCAAATAAAAACGTAAGTAGCTTTGATAATTGATGTAAAACATTAATGTTTTGTATTTTCTTTCCAGTTGTATTGATACGGTTTCATTTATTTCGTCTTGATACCCACGACGTATGAAACATACTCATTTTTAGGTGTCAAAAAAAAAAAATTAATTGTTACTGGTGACATTTGGCCGGCATACAAAACCAGTGTTGATATCGAGCTGAAATTGAAAACTTATATGTAGGGTCGCAATGCTTTGCAACGTTTGATTATAGTTATTGTTTATTTACAGTATTCATTTTCGTGTACTTATAGATTTTTTTACTTTGATTAATTAATTGTATCAATTTTATTCTATATATGTTGATACGTATGAAGTAAGTTTTGCATTTAAGAATAATTTTGTCTAAAAAACACAAATAAAAACGATCTTAAGCTCTTTAGTACGCGGCGTCCATTATATTTCCTGTTTAATTGTAAAGCTTACCATAACCATGCTTACCAATAGCCTAAAATACAGGGATCTTAAAAAAAAACTACATTAGTTGCACAATTTTCGAAATGAATTTCCATTGATATATTTTTTAAATATAAACAATTTTCGTTATAATTAAAACTATTAATTAAAAATCCAAATGAAATACCAATCAGCAAACCATTCGAATACAATCATAAAGGGCTTATCAACATTTCAGAAACTTCCAACTCCAATAAGAAAGGGCTTGTTATCAGGAAAAACATTGAATTGGCACAGAGTTTGATAATATCAGTCTTTCAATTACAACCCACTCGAAAAGTTCTTCATGCAGGGCTAACAAGGGTTAGACGTTGTGAGAAGAAGAGTAATCGTAATTAAGAATGGCAACTTAATTTATGGCAATATAATTAATTTATATCGAAGTGATTTGATGGCATAATGAGTCGAGAGTGGCAGAATATGTACAACTGAATTTTCTTGTGCTTAATCGGTTTTTTAATTCATCTCGTGCTCAGTGAGTGAGTGAGATAGTCCTTGTCCCAGCAGTGATATATTAACCGACTGTTACTTTACTCTTTTTTAATTTAAAATTCGTTTTTATTCTACGAATTATACACTAAATCTCGTATTTATTGCGGATAAATCGTTTTAAAGTACGCTTAATCTTAAGAGCGCGTCTAAACCCAGCAAAATTTCACCCGCGTTATCCTCAAACGATGCACGATCTCATTTCTACGCTTTTTTTATCTACAACGACATGTAATATTCTATTTTTTTGTGTTGTACCCATTTCACAAATCATTCTGAACAATATGGTATACTTATTTTAAAAAAAAATATGATAGTTGGAACAAAGCGTAGTTGTCACGTCTCCTCAGCGCCGCAGTGACTGATTTAAGAAACAAATATGTATGACACGCGAGAGTTATTTATCCAAATTATGATTTAATAACCTTTCGTCTTACGAGTATAAATAAAAAAAATAAAAATAGAGAATATTTCGTGATTTTTATTTAAGTTTTTATGTACACAGACACAACCCTTGTAATATTTTTTAGTGTTTTATTTATGTGTGTGGCTGGCCAATGGGCCACCTGATGGTTAGTTTGAAATTCATCCTTGAAACCAGAACATACCAATACTAATATAGATGTTTTGCGGCAAAATAAGGGATGTAGGTGGTACTTACCCAGGCTTACCATATACCCACAAAGATCGAAGACGAGCCGGTTGGTTGGAGCGTGGTTGGTAGATAGTTGCCTTTCACGCTGATGGTTGTGGGTTCGATTCCCACCCAGGACAGACATTTGCGTGCATGAACATGTCTGTTTGTCCTGAGTCTGGGTGTAATTATCAATATAAGTATGCATTTACAAAAGAAAAGTAGCATATGTAGTATATCAGTTGTCTGGTTTCCATAGTACAAGCTCTGCTTAGTTTGGGATCAGATGGCCGAGTGTGAATAATGTCCCAGATATTTATTATTATTATTATTATCTACTACCTATTAAAAGTAATAGTATTTAAAGATGTTAAAAGTATCTAGAGCTGAGTTAAGACGTTTCACGTTCGAAATATGCAAAATGTAATTAATAAGAAAATTCAAAATAAGAACGATGTCCAATTGCTTTAATCAACTTGCTTTAAAATGTACATAATTCGTTCTTTACTTTCCGCGCTAAAATCTTTAATGGATGTCAAAATCCTTAAAGGTCCGAAGAAGACACAAACTTGACGAATCCCGTGATTGGATGTTAAGTAGTACATTAATAAGAGTCGGGAAGGGAGGAACTCGGGACCCTTTGCAGTAATTAATAGGTTTCATAATGGAAAATTCTGTTTGTCATTAACATCAAATAGCGATTTTAAAATAAGGCCGATAAGTATTCAAATATTATATATCTCAAATGGTTCATCAATCATTTTACATGAATTCTGCCGATGTTTCTACAAAGTTCAATGGTTATTCAATTCCTTTAACTGAAATGTTTTCATTACCCGACTATACAAACATATAATATATATTTAACTATATATTTCTGACTACCTACTGGTATTATGTTTAACATAATAACGTCTGTATAAATAAAGTCTCTGTAATGTATGATATAAATCAATCCAACACGACCTGAAAGAGTTCAGGCACAGGACCAACAGCTTTACGTGCTTTCCGAGGCAGGGAAGTGTACACAATTCCAACTTCCAGACTCCGGGCTGCTACTGAGAATTTTCTGACAGAAAAACCCAATAACTTTTTATTGGCCCGACCTGGGAATTGAACTTAGGACCTCCGGGTCAGCGGCCTGATATCTAGCCACTAGACTAACGAGGCAGTCATATATAAACATATATATTAGAGCGGATGAAACAGCGAAACGCAACTGCTTATGTAATTACATTATATACTAAAACTTTTTCCGAAACGAGCTGCATTTTCTGTTTAGTAGTTTTTTTTCCAGTTTGTTTCTTCAGTTATTAGTTTAGATAGCTTCATTGATTGCAACTATTTAATAATTATTTTTACGTTAAAAAAGATGGATTATAGTCGCTAAGTTTTGTCAGGTTCTCAAAAACCGTTGTGTAACTTTTTTATATTAATTTTCAACTTGTAATCTCTTATTGCGTTGCTTGAATAATCTCGGCGTTCCGGATGGATTTGGCATAGATTTGGAAGTTTTTTTTTAACAATCTGATCTCCACAGACGTACTATCCATGCCTTTGGTGAATCTTTCTATTAAGTAACACTGTGTTCCTTTGAATATCCCACTGCGGGGCTAAGGCCTCCTCTCCCTTTAAGGTGAAGGCTTGGACCACGCTGCTCTAATGTGGGTTGCTGGAATACACATGTGGCAGAATTTCAGCGAAATTAGACACATGTAGGTTTCCATACGATATTTTCTTACGCCGCTAAGCACGAGATGAATTATAAACACAAAGCACATGATAATTTAATGGTGCTTACCTGAGCTTGAACCCACGATCATCGGTTAAGATTCACGCGTTCTAACCACTAGGCCATCTTAGCTTTTATCATCGCAATTTTTCGTTTCGTCTACATGTTCCAACAGGTTATGTTTATATTTTATTAAACATTTATAGCACGCTAAGTAACACAAAAATTAACATAAAATATGTATTGGAGATATTTGATCTGCTCACTGTCGATATCCCTTTTAAAGTGCTCAGAGACACGCAAATATTATGTTAAGTTTATATTGTATTTTTTTTTTAAATAAATATACCTCAATGGAATTATTTCATATATTAATACATTCGTTAAACGAACTGCAAACGTCATGCCCTCAGGCTCAAATCATCTCGGGGGTATATGCGCCTAGGGGTTACATCACGCTATTTCTTGCACACAACCAGCACGTGCCAGTACAGTGCCCTTTATGTTAATTATCTGTTTTAGTGAATTAATTATCTGTAGGGAATAATCTATAGTAATAATATTAATGCTAAAATAAATTTGTCTGTTTGTTACGCTTTCACGGCTAATCCACAACATCGATGTTGATAAAATTTTGCATGTAGCAAGATTGAAATCCAAGGAATAACATGAGCTACTTTTGACACCTAAAAATGATACCCCTCCTATCACGCGAGCGAAGCTGCGGGCGAAAACTAGTTACAAATACATATAATACATTCAGCATTAAATTCGATAAATAAATCCTTTATATAAAGTACAAAAATATTAATAAAATATACACATATTATTATTTAACGAAGCTGTAATTATGAACTACTGATAATATAATTAAATAGGACTATAAAAAAAAGTAATGTATAAAATAATGTGATCTTGTTAACTTTTTTCCATCGTAATAAGGCTTACTTGTATTAAGAATTTCGCTTATATAGATAATTAAAATAATATTCGTAAATCGTTAATGTTACGCATTTAACATCACGCTGGTGAAGTTGGATGTGTGAGCTATTCATGGCGCAATCTTCCGCGACCTCACCGACGGCCCTTCGTATCCTAACCCTTTCTAATTTAATGCACTCCTCAGACTACATGCTGTCCAACCTCGAGGCCTTTTTCTTACATGAAACGGTTTTTCCCACATCCGTTGCCCAAAGGTATTTTAGTGGGCAGATAGTTGGCGTTATCCCGCCGTCTGCGCCCTGCTCTCTGACGGGACCAACCTGGAGCTATATAGCATGACCAAAAAAAGAAGTCATAAAAATTTTAGGTCAATTAAATATAGAAAAGGTTCAACTTTCAACTACTTTGGTCTATATTTTGTTATTGAGGCTGTATAAATAGCAAAAGTGGCAACATTGAATACCGACTTAGGAAAAATATCGAGGCACAAACTCTCTCCGCTAGCTCTCATGGGAATGTTTCGGTGGAACTCGTTGAATTTAACTTATTTGATAAGGCCCCAAGAGCGGTCGAGTTTATTTTTATTATAATCAATTTAATTTAGCCGTTTCGATACAATTGAAGATAATATTATCTTTATCTATCTATTTATCTTTATCTCAAACTTCTTATTATTTTAATCCAAAAGTTATTTTAATGTAAGCGAGACGGGTATTATGAGTTTGCATAATAGGGATAAAACTCATCATCAGCGTAAGATAATATCGTAGTTTATGTTAAAAAAAACCAAGATGGCCGCGTGGTGGTGGTGACGTTTGGTTGGGGCAAAAATCTTCACGTGATAAAATCAAGTGAATCTTATCATAAGAATGTGGGTTCAACCCCGGACATGCACTTCTGAATTTTCATGTGTTTTAATCCGCATGGAATAGCGTGGTGGAATTAAATCCAAAACTTTTTCTCAATAGGAGAAGTCTTAGCTCAATTTTGCAACGTTAACAGGCTGTTTTATAACTTTTACTTTATTGTGTCAAAAAATGCCTCGTTGGCTTAGTGACCTTATACGGCTGCAGATATGGGATTAAAATCTCGGCTCAGGCCAGTCAAAAGTTAATAAATTTGACTGAGGGAAAATTTATACTCTATTTTCCATTCTCGTGAATCTAAAACTACGTAGTCGTTTGTCTTCCGTCTCTACGGTTGTGATAAATAACATCATATTGTACTATAAAAATCAGGAAATAGTGCACCTGTGCTCACACGCACACATGTGGACTCTAATATCACATTTCATACCAGAAATCAAATAATTTCGTATGTATGCATTCACTAGGTTGTTAAGCTGAATATTAGAGTAGGCATTTATTATCAGAGCGGTAATAATGTTTAAGTTTTAATTATTCGTTGTGAATAAAGCCCGCTTAATAGTTTCCGCTGTTAATTCTACCATTTAATCTTCTTATATTTTAGTCAAAACAATTTCAAAGGATTCATTACTACATATTTAAGCAACTGACTTTGTGAAACTTCGTCATAAAAATTGTACGTCGTATAATATAGGATTTAATGTATATGGATGTTGTAATTTAAAATATTAAACTTATTATTTATAAATAATATGATTTTTGAATTAGATGAATTCAATTATATTATTTTAAATTATGTTGTTTTTTTTTAATTATTGTAAGATAAGAGCAAAAAGGTTACCTGATGGTAAGCGGTGAACACTGCCCATAGACAGTGTCAGTGTAAGATATATTACACTTACATCGCCAATGCGCCGACAACCTTGAAAACTAAAATGTTTGGTCCATTCTGAGCGTTACACTGGCTTACCTTACAAATATCAAGTGGTACTTGATGTATATGTGTCTGTTTGCGGTAGAATAGCATAATTAGATATTTTTTACTATTTGCAAGCGAACGCTGTTTATTCTCTTGATATATATACAGAGTGCTTTCATATATTAACGACACTAAATTTCGTATACTAGAAGAGATCAAATATGAAAGTATTTTTAATATTTGTTATATACTGTTTGTCCTATACAAAATCATATCAGTGATAATTAATACTAGCTGTCCGTCCCAACTTCGTACGGTTATACTGATTTTGCCTTAAAGAATTATATATTTATAGATTATCTAATTTTCGGTGTGAGTTTGTATGCTTCTTTAATATGTCAACTATTGCACGTTGATAGTACTATGCCAGAAACATTCACACAAGTGTCCAAAACAACTGTTTCAACTTAATCAACTAAGTAGTATAGGAACTCATAAGGCATGGTGGTAGGGCTTTGTGCAAGCTCGTCTGGGTAAGTACCACCCACTCATCAGATATTCTACCGCAAAACAGCAGTACTTGGTATTGTTGTGTTCAGATTTGAAGGGTGAGTGAGCCAGTGTAATAACAGACACAAGGGACATAAAATCTTAGTTCCCAAGGTTGGTGGCGTGTTGGCGATGTAAGCAATGGTTAACATTTCTTACAGTGCCAATGTCTAAGGGTGGTGGTGTCCGCCTTCCTATTCTATAAACAAAACCACATAGGTACATTTATTTATATACATTGGTATATATTGACAACTATCTATAACAGTTTAACAAAACAGTATAAGGTCTTTTGTTCTCGACGTTTTAAAATATTATAAGCCTGAACATTTTTGTTTAGAATTGATATAAGAATTTTTCAAAAATAAAATTAACGAAATAATTGTATGATTTTTTAAGTTGATTATATTAAACTTTAAAATAAACAGTGAAGAATTAAAAGTAACCAATGCACGCCATACCAATATAAAAGCTAAATATTTTAAAATTGAGAATTTTTCTTTGAAGTTAAACAAAAAAAAGAACTGGTTTCGGAAACTGTGACGTATGAAAGGAACGTATATCAGAATTAAAAAAAACATCTACCAGTTTTTATCTTCGCTGAAAAGTTTTCCAATATTAACAGCAAAGGTAACTTTGGGACTGTCCTTATTCAGTGTATTTATTTCCTTGTAAGCTTTTCTCTTTCATATTTCACACCATGTGGCCTACGTCGCGGGACAAACTTCGAGTGTTGCCACATTCTACCTAATTACTTCTACCGTTGGCTGTCTCGTTATCATGAATATTTTCACCTACACCAGCTGCGGAACTTAGCTTTAATGAATTTGCTTCCTTAAGTTTTAAGATATTTTACCTACCTCTTGGAAAATGAAAATTAAGTAAGTTAAGTGATATTAGGTTGCTTACTTATAATAAGTGAGGATGAGTATATTTTAAAGTAATATTAATTTATAATTATTTAATATAAACTATTAAATAATAAAAACTAAGTAATCTTTTTTAATTCTTAATATAACTTACTTAAATTCCCTGCCATTTGTGAAAATTCAAAACTATATTTTCAAATCTTTAAGTACAGCACTCAAGGCAAAAGGATTATCACTCTTTTATTTAAGAGCTTACAATCATTCGATACTAAATACATGATTATGATTCTAACAACCTCTTATGTACCCATGTAAGAACATGTAATAATTTATTGTTCATGTGACTTTTGCCGGTGCTTTGTGCAAGCTAGTTTGCGTAGGTACCTAATCAAATATTCTATCGCAAAACAGCAGTACTTGGTATTGTTGTGTTTCGGTTTGAAGGATGAGTGTAATAACAGGCAAAAGGGACATAACATCTTAGTTCCTAAGGTTAGTGGCGCATTAAAGATGTTAGCGATGGTTCACATTTCTTACTATGTCAATGTCTATGGGCGCTGGTGACTTACCACATTTTATAAAAAAAGTACTAAGCGAGTCGTCTAGTGAGTGCCGAGTGATCTTTAATCTAATGGTTCGTAGCGCGTTAATTGTGTAAGGAGTGACTGTTACTTACAAACAGCTAACCCAACTTTGCTCGCCATGAAGGAAGGCAGAAAATTAAAATAAGAAAATTTCCAAGTTATATATATATTTTTTTTAATTTAATCTACCGCATGTTTAATTTATTTCAACAAAATAATATGTATTCATTTTGCACAACTTAAAAGATATAAAAAATAACTGTAACTTTATTTATAATAGTCAATCCTATTTATAATTTTTTTCAGGACGTATTAAGAACATTTTGGAATCAATTTTATATCTCATATTATTTATAGTAAGAAATTGGAAGCAGAATTAGAATGAGCTCGTGCCAATGGAACTTAATATTTACATATCTTTGGGATAATTTTGAAACCGTTACAAATCCGTATGCAATACACGTGAACGCCGCCGTACATTAGGCTGAAGTAATGCTTAACCCTATAAATGCTAATTGCACTCAGTAAACTAGCGAGCCACGCCATCCATAACCAAATTACGCCAAACTAGGGGTTGTAAATCATTGGCACGTTTCAAATTAATTCACAGCCGTACCTGATTCTAATCCGTGGCGCAATCAGCTGGCTTTTGTACGAATCGGGTGAGTGATTATTGAAGTGCTTAATATTTTAACATATAACATAAATAAATATGTCATAGTTTTCAGGTAAAATATTTTTTTATGAAAAATTATACATTTTTTAATTAATTAAGGGGAAGATAGATTTATGTAAAGGTAATAAAATAATATGTACTCTAAGTCAATAGTAAATTTTTGTTCAAATTTTTTTTTAAAATAATTCTGTCACTTGATTTTATTAAACGGCATATACATATGTATGTATTTGACGGTGTTATATAGAATATATTTTCATTAAAGAAAAATAACAAAATATCTCCAATTTCGTTAATGATTTGGTTATACAAGGTTAACACGAGATTGAAGTGAGCTATTCGTATTGGTTTCTAGCATTGTAAGTAACACATTGGGCATAGATTTCAATGTGGTGAAGAGAAATAAATGGCGTCGGTCGATAGCACCTCGATTGGACGTTAGAAGTGTTAAATTTAATTTATCGAACGTTAGCGTGAGAATTAATTGATTCTGCGGTGGCTGTTAAGTGTTTTAACTACTATTTAATGGTTTAGTTCATTTCACATTAATTGCTCATTTCACAATATTGAAATCTGTTTATGATTCGTGCGCTTTCATACATTAAGATGTCAAGTAAACGAAACTCGGAATATCATATCGTGCGTTACCAAAGAAGGTTTTTATGTTGGTTGTGTTGAGAGCAGTTAATCTGCTCTTAGTTACTAGGGATAAAGTAAGCAGAATATTTAAGAAAATGGTATCAAGTCGTTTTGGTAAGGATTTTCAAGCAAACGACCTCTAAAATTAATGGTTAAAACTAAAAGTTATCTTATAAATTACTTACCGCCCTCGGCTTCGTCCGCGTGTGAAGGGAATAGGTAGATGTTAGATTTACTTATCTGTGCCCCTGACAACATCTATACAAAATATCAAATATCAGTTGAGTAGTGTCGCTTGAAAGCCGCACAAGAAATGGATGCAATGACTTACAGTCTACTGGTGAAGAGTTGAGTATGATAGCGTAGTTGACCAAATCCAGCTCCGATCGATTGCTCTGTTTTTTTTCAATGATGTATACGTTTTTCATCTATTATAAGAAAATCAACCTCACTTTTTTTAAATAAAAAATGCGTATATTTCGTTGTGTATAATGCCTGGTGGTAAAAAAAACTAGCTAATTTGGTATTCATTTTATTTAATAAAAAGAACACAAACATTTTCTAAATTAATTCTTAGTTTTTTTCTTGAATTTTGGATCGAAAATGAGACAGATTATATTTCCTTTTTTTGAGAGTATAACTACTTTGAATATATATTCACCGTAAAAAAACGTGTTCCCGAGATAGTTCACCATCAACGACGTCAAATTAAGGTCCATGTAATAATCACCCTAAAATAGAAAATAGCATCATTAAAATTTGCCTAATAGCTAATGAGCAGCCCATAGCTGCTCTAACGCGTTTTTAAACTGAACAATTAAAACTTATAAAAATAAGCTGGTTTATTTTGGATTGAAGTATCTCCACGTGTCATAATTTCTTTCAATCCAGACAGGTTTCTTCAGAATGTTTTTTATTGCAGTGTAGAATAAAAAACTGGTGTTAGTGCGAGGTACTCACGAGAATTGATGTGTTAACTAAACCCATGTACTGGTCTCACGCACACATTAATACATATAATGACAAATCTTACTTTGACGTCATCTGTCGCTCGAGCTCTCCCCCCCCCCCCCTATCGTGTACCGAGCAAAAATATTTAATATGTAAACATCTCAGTGCTATACGCAATGAATAAGCCATAACGATAAGCAAATAAGAAAATTCTTGTACGTAATAAAATTCTGTAGTACAAAAAATAAATAAATACAAGAAACTGGTCCACACTTCTGGTGACCCAAGAGTTGGCGCTTGTTTAGCCCAAAGGCTGAGTCTAGCGGTGCGAAGAGGCAATAGTGCCAGCGTCTTGGGTACAATGCCACAGGACAATCTTTTAGACGGCGTGTTTTTGCTATAAATTTGTAATGTGTATTTTGTATATATTTATTATAAAAAAGTTATTATAAAAATATCTGTTCAGTTTCAACAAAAAATACAATAATTCGATATACTGAATAGCTTAGTCATTCAGTCTTCCCTATAGTCGCAGTTATCTTCCTCGTACTTCGCTTCATAGATATATTCACTATCGCTTCCGAATGTAAATTGTCTGGCGTAGTCGCGGAACTTGCTATTTTATACCGCTATTATGTACAATCGAGAACATTCCTTGTGTATGTAGACATATAATATAATAACAATTAACAACAATGAATGATAATGAGCATCGGATTTCATATATGTACATATATAATATATATAACACACTTTAAAATCACCTCATCAGAACAATGAACTACTTCTTTATTTGGTACCAAATAAGGTCTATTTTATTTCGGATGTCTAGTGGTTATTGAATTTTCTTTTCCTTTCGAACTCCTTTTCGATTTATATGTGATATTTATTATGGCATGACATACATAAAGCTATTTATGTTTTAATACAAATGTTTCCTCATCATTAAAACATATTGTCATTACGCCCAATATCAAAAAGATTTTTACTTTACATAAAATGAATGGAAAAGTGGTGAATCTAGACTAAAATAAAAATTTAAAAATATTTTCTATTTTGATGTCTTACAAATACTAATATTTTACATTTTAAACCAAAATACAGTATGAAAGAGTGTAAACAAGGCGCTGCCACTGCTAATTAGGAACCAAATAAGGTATATTTGACTAACTTTGCTAATTGAATACTGTCTTAATGCTGTAATTATGTATACGTAAAATATAATTTTATAAATACCATAAAAATAGCTGACATCACCCTATTATATATATATATATATATATATATATATATATATAAAAGTAAAATAAAAGTAAAATATATATATATATATATATATATATATATATATATATATATATATATATATATATAATAGGGTTCTTTCTTAAACTGACGGGAGACGTCGTTAAGGTAACCAAGGACCAATAATAATTTATAATGAATAAAAGCATAAAATTCATGCTTTAAACTGTGACGCAGACCTACTATATATTTATATTATATAGAAACTTCTCTGAAATGCGTTGCATCTTCTTGTACAAGTATGTGTTTTATGTATTTGCTTAGTTGTATTTGTTAGTTAGTTATTATAAAAATCATCGGTTCACTGATCAGTTATCAGTACAATAAAGCACGTAAAGCACGTTGATTCCACGCCTCTTTCTGGTCGTGTCGGATTGTCGTCCCATCGGATTATGAGAGTTAGGGAATAGAGAGTGTGCCTGTGTTTGCGCACACACTTGTGCACTATAATATCTCCTGCGTAGTTGGCTAATCTCTCTTGAGATTGACCGCCATGGCCGAAATCGGTCTGGAGGACATGATTATCAGTACAATTTTAATTTATAATATTAAGTCAATAATGTTTGATAAAAATTACCTTCTTCACAATACAATTTCGAACTCCAAGGTGCGTGTCAAAGAAGGCTGCTAACATGTAATGTTGGCATGGTTTGTTGACTATGTAATTCCATAATAGAGTCTTACCGCTGTCTTTTATTGTATAAACTGACATTTTAATCTGTAAATATAGGCATTAAACATTAATTTTGAAAAGATCACTCCGTGGAGCTGTTCTATTAGAAGAAACTCACAACCACACACGATCGTGTAATATCAGAAACTGATATGCAACTTTGACTAAAATAATTACAACTTTGCCCACCGGCCTATAACGTAAAAAAATGTGTAAATTTTTCATCCGATACAGGTTTTCTCACAATATTATATATTTCTTTCACTATCGAGCAGGCAATCAATTAAAACACAAATTAGGCACACGAAAATTCATTGTTTGCTCTAGTTTGAATCCTCTATCATCGGGTAAGAGTAACGTACTGTAACCATTGGGCTAACTAGCCTTAGAATAAAATGGAAACGTTTAATTATTTAATAACAGTAACTGGTCTCCTGACCATGAGCGAAACAGGAATTCTGATGACAAGTGAAAATTAATTTTGTATGTTAGTATTAATTGATAATGCACTTCCAATTATTGGATATAAACCGATCTAATTAAAATTGTATGCATTATCGATTATTATTATGCTACCGGCCTTTACTGCATATTATCATATTATATTGCGTCTATTTAAGGTTCCGTTATACTATACAAGAATCACATTTTATCTAAAGATTAGTTCAACTTAAAAGTGAATCTGTTTGTCTGTCTACATGAGATCGTAGCTCTCGAACGATCCCCTAACACGAAAAAGTTTTAATTTAAATAATTATATTATGTCGATAATATTCTGAATGTTTTATTTTATAATTTTTTACTTTTTACCAATTCAGTTTTTTTTTTGAGTTTTTTATATTATTAATTTAAGTTTTATATAATGTAATGTATTGTTTTTTTTTATAAATTGATTTGTAGTTATTAAAAGTCCAGATAACGTTTTCATTGACTCGGAATGTGTGCCAATTTACTTTCTTGAAGGGTTGTTAGTTGTCTTCGGAAGATTCTGTATTCCTTAGTTTTGTTCGATAGTATTGGTATTTGGCAGTCTGTCCATAATCAGGTTATCTCAACATATGGCAGAAAAAAAGTCATGACCTTCAGCGCGTATATGAGTCGGGCAATAAGTGTTTCACGTTAAAACTTCCTTTATTTTACACAAATGCAATATAAAAAGTATTTCAATTGAAGATATACTTACTTCTTCAAGTCGCGCTTGTTCAAAAAAAGTCGCATTCAATGATCCTCTGTACATACCATTTTCTGTTTTCGACATATTCGTACTGAAGGTTGTCAAATTTGTCATTTTCGGACCACGGCATTTATCAAAATGCTCCCATACAACATCATACGGACCCTGAAAAAAAGGATTTGTTACTTAATTTTTTTCGGCAGAATAGGTAGGTCGACGTGGAATGGCAGACCTGATGGTAAGTGGTCACCACCGCCCACCTCCTATCGTGCTTTGAAATAACCTTGTGAATACTTATGTAAGCCAATATTATAACAAATCTAAGCATTATGTATTGAATACCAGAAAAAGGTTTACCAAATGTTAATTTATCTTCTCATGTAAGGGAACTTTGTCTATGATATATCGATTCCATAAACACAGTCAAGACTTTTTTTAAATATCTCTATCTAATATGCACGGTAATGAATTCACAATAACAGGTTGTTTATGCATAATAATGACGTAACAAATGTGAAAAAACGACGTAACTCAAAGAGGGCAAAAGGCAAAATTCATATCGCGGTCTTTTTATATATTTCACAACACGTTTCGGTTTTCAGGCATGTCACATACTTTACGTGTAAGTGAAGTTAACATGATGTTGTATTAAAATTCTTGAATAATTTTAAAACATATTTAAAAAAAATTGAGACTTGAGTTTCTTTTGTTTGAATTTTTAAAGAAATTTAATTGTTAGGGTTGAATACGTGTTATGGAAGATCTATCATTAGACAAACTTTCTTATTGGTCTAGAAGCTTATTTATATGAATACGAATCGAGTTGGGCCAATATAAAATTATTGGTGTTTATGTCAATTTTTAGAAGCCTAGAGATCGGAAGTTCAATGACTGATCGATAAATAAGATGAAAGATAAATGAATCAACTCCACATTATGGTAAGTGGTCGAGTTTCCACTCTACTAGAGCTGAAACGCGACGATGGCCAGTACATTCAGGAAGAATGATCTGCACTAGCCGTTCCCGCCTTGCCTGCCTGCAAGAAACATCTTCACGTTTTGTTTGAAGGAGCCCAAGTTATAATCGTCTTGGAAGATTATTGTTATACATAGTTTCTTGGAACGAAGTTCTTTTACACGGTTTACAGTAGAGTGAACTGGCAGAAATCGTCACGTAACGAAAAAGCGTTATGTCCCTCTAAGCATATTTCCAGTGGGTGTCGTAAGAGGCGACTAAGGGATATCTGAGCGATCATCTGCTCATCTGGTGGTAGGACGATAAACATCCGCCTGGCTTGTTACCACCGTACGCATGGTGAAAATCTCGTGAAGTGGCTGCAGCCGCGTTTCGAGGTCAGCCAGCGTACAGCCAGTGCCCGAGCGAGCATTGCCGCGATGGGTGTTGGTCCAGTGGAGACGGCCGCTAAACCAATGCCGGAGGAAACTGTATTGCCCTGCCGGACAGAGAGACCCGAAGAAACGGCTATTCCGCTGGCCGCCCGAGGCATAGTACAGGGGCCCGAGCGTGCCTAACCAGCACGCGAGGCTGCCCCACCAGGCCACGCATAATCTCGGGGTGGACCTTTCCTGCCGGTTGGTGACCGGAAGGTGGGGTCCCGGCGGCCACTTCTGGGGGGGTTCGGGGGCCCTTCCGTCCGGCGGGTCAGTGTAGTTTCCCTTTTGGCAACCACTTGGGGAAACGCGCCTCCACACTTTGCCGTTCACGTCTCAATTTCCATTCTTTTTTCCCATATGGTAGCGCATCAAAGCAGGAATGACGGTGGTACAGCGGTGCACACCCCCACCATACCCACGCTGTTTGAGGTCGAGTTCACTAACATCCGTGGGCTCCACGCTAACCTCAATGCTGTCCACCACCATCTCGAGGCAGCACGGCCAGCAATGTTGTTTCTCACGGAGACACAAATAGGGAGTATTTGTGTCTCCGTGAGATACCAGCTACCTTAATTATCCCGGCTACATGTTTGAAGAATCCTTCAAAGCGAAAGCTGGAGTATGCTTGTTCGTCAGGACGGATGTTTGCTGTCACCGATTGCGTTGCTTGGAGGACTACTCCTTCTCCATGTTGGTGGTACGTGTGGATGTGGTTCGTCAGAGTCGGGTCTACGTGTGCCTCTACAGATCCCACAATGCTGACTTGGAGACAAGCCGATTATTTGACCATCTTAGTCGGGTGGCAGATGCTGCGCAAGAGCAGTTTCCTAACGCGGAATTGGTGTTTTTGGGGGATTTTAATGCTCACCATGAATCATGGTTGAAATCCCTCAAAACTGACCACACTGGAAGGACTGCTCATGCTTTTGCTCTCACACATGACTTGACCCAAATGGTTGATCAGCCCACCAGGATCCCAGACATTGATGGGCAAGCGCCTTCTCTACTGGACCTTCTGCTGACTTCTCACCCGATGGAATATCAGGTTGGGGTTCAAGCTCCACTTGGTTCTTCGGATCACAGCCTCATATCTACCAAAGTGTAACAGGCCAAGCTGCCGCCACCAGCGGTATGCAAACGTCGCGCTTGGCACTACAAGTCGGCAGATTGGGATGGTATGCGCGATTACTATGCGTCAGTGAAAGCAATCTACAATAAAAACTCCAAGTCCTGTAGGAAGGCTTACACGAGAGTGGATGCACAGCGCATTGTACAGATTGGTCATGACCTTATTTCACATCCTAGGGGCTCCCGTAGCTTCTGGCGTCTGACCAAGTCTGTGCAAAACAACTTCTGCCAACCTTCGCTGCCACCGCTCAGAAGTCCGGACGGATCGCTAGCTCACAGTCCGCAAGAGAAAGCTGATCTCCTGGCTAAACTCTAAGCCGACAACTCCGTCATCGATGATTGTAGTGCTCTGCCACCAATAATACCTTCTTGTGGCCACACGATGCCTGACATCAAAATCAGGCAGCGTGATGTGCGTGCGGAGCTGCAATCACTTGATGTACGGAAAGCTAGCGGTCCCGATGGAATACCAGCTATAGTGCTGAAGAAGTGCGCGGCGGAGCTGTCTCCCGTGTTAACGCGCCTGTTCCAACTTTCTCTTTCTTCGGCTTGGCTAATGTGCAAGCGGTTCCCAAAAAAGGGGATCGGTCTCACCCGGCTAATTATCGGCCAATAGCTATCACCTCAGTACTTTGTAAGGTGATGGAACGGATTATAAACAACCAACTGATCCATTACCTAGAAAATCACTGTCTAATTAATGATCGTCAGTACGGATTTCGACCAAAACGGTCTACAGGTGATCTTCTAGCGTACGTAACGCACCTCTGGGGTGAAGCTATCGACAAGCGTGGGGAATCGTTGGTTGTCGGCCTCGATATCTCCAAGGCTTTCTACAGGGTCTGGCACAGAAGCCTTCTCTCCAAGCTGCCGGCATATGGTCTGCCTGCTCAGCTTTGCACCTGGATTGCCAGCTTCCTACACAAGCGCAGCCTTCGTGTTTTAGTTGATGGTTGCGCTTCACAATTCTATGTAGTGAATGCTGGGGTCCCCCAGGGATCTGTGCTATCTCCCACTCTCTTTCTTTTGCATATCAATGATATGGGGATATCTCTCTCGGGAGCATTCATTGCTATGCAGACGATAGTACAGTGCATGGTGGATACCACGGACGCGCAGTGGCTGGGCGAGCGGAAATTGAGGAGAGGCGGGAGGATCTTGTCATTGAACTCAATAGGACGTTAGAGCTCATCGCTAAATGGGGCTCTGAAAATCTTGTTGAGTTTAATGCCAAGAAAACACAGGTATGCGCTCTCACAGCGAAAAAGTCACCATTTTCCCCTCTTCCCTCCCTCTGTGGCACTCCGCTGGTGATACAAAGCAAAATCGCCATGCTGGGGATGGACGTTCGCTGCGACCTTAGTCCAAGGGATTACATCGAGGCTGTGATAAAAACAGCTTCACGGAAACTCGGAGTTCTGAACAACTGTGCCTGCTGTACAAAATATAGGTACGGTCCTGCGTTGAATAATTGCTCGCACCTTTGGGATAGCTCCGCTAAGTACCTACTTGAGGCCTTGGATCGGTTGCAGCGACGTGCGGTCCGCATTATTGGCGACGTAAAGGTCACTAACACCCTCGAGCCTTTACAATTGCGTCGAGAGATAGCAGCGTTGAGCGCTTTCTATCGACTGTATCACGGCGAGTGTTCTGAGGAATTATTCTCCCTAATTCCTGCTTCCCCCTTCCTTCACAAGTCTACGCGTGCTGGCTCTCGATGTCACCGACTAACTGTGACATCAATTCCATCGGAAATCGGATCACAAAGAAATTCGGCAACTCCTTTCTTTGTCGCACTTCCAAAAAATGGAATTCCTTACCAGCACACGTGTTCCCCTCCTCTTACGACCCGGGTTCCTTCAAACGAGGCGTGAAGAGGCATCTTGCGGGCCGGCAAGGCGAGGGCGGCTAGTGCAGAATCTTCTTCCCGTCTGTACAGGCCGTCGCCGCATTTGGACTCTACTACCACTTAACATCAGGTGGAGTAGAGTCATTTGCCCTCCCGGCAAATATAAAAAAAAAGCGTCCATTGTTATCTTTCATATGTGTGCATGTTCATGTGTGAGCGAGTTTTGAGATTAGACAGTAAGCAGTGTGTTTATGTAAATGAATAAGTCATATAAATGATTACAAGTACTTAAACATTACATACATTTAAAATACATATGATTCGATTGTTAACTATTTAGTATTAGCATTACAGAGAAATTATAGTAAATTAAAGTGACGCTCATAAAATAAAAAGAAAAAGAAGAAAATCAATTTCAGTTCCCTAAACTCCTTGCCAACTAAAGTATCTTAGATACTATCCTTTATCAATATAATTACACTGGCTTACTCGTCTTTCAAACCGCATGTAATACGTTCGATATGTATTACATGCAGATCTGAGTAGTAGAATAATTGAAGTGTAATTAATCTCGTCGATATCGAAATTACTATTATTACTTTTATTATTAAAATTACTATTATTATTAATAGGTAATATTAACAAAAGACTTCTGAGTGATAGTGGGGAGAGAACTGATCAGCTGTAACTGATACTCTAGGAACAGGGATTCAGGTAACTGGAGATCTTTTGTGGGATGCATATACTTTGGCACAATGACATCGTAATGACAGGGATAACGTTTAGGATGGGAAATATCTGAAACAATTATTTCAACGAAACCGATAATTTATTAAATTTTTTAACTGACTTAAAAAAGTATGAGATCCTTAAATCGTCTGTATTTAGGATTAATATAAATGTTCCATATTATACATAAGCATCAATAACATAAATATACATATATAATCAAATAAAACAATATATAATGATATATAATGAATTGTATGCGTAATATGTATAATATGAATTTTGCGCAATTAATATATTTTGATAAATATATTAATTGCGCAAAATTTAATATATTTCAACAGTTTTATTACACGAAAAAAAACCTGCAAATTAAAACATGCAATGAGTGTAAAAATTGATCCCGGGGATGATACTGATCCCAGTGAGCCAGTTTTCTCGTCATTTAACTAATCTTATTTCATTGTAGAACTATTAAGGTGTTTGAAAATTCTAAATCAAAATATACTTACTTCATGTAAGTATATAATAAGTATACATATTAAATAAATTATATTTTTAAAAAGTACTACTACTACTCCTTTTACGTTACTATTTAAAAAGTAAGCAAGCAAGTTTGAAAAGTCATCACAACTTGGTATTGTAGATCAGTAGAAGAACGGATAAAAAACTAGTTACTTCTTTATAATGATATAACGTACGGTACATGAATTAAAAACAATATATTCTGTAAAAGAGTGAACATCTTTTGTTATTTGGATATGTATTATCGATTTTTTATTTAATATTAAGCCGTCTATTTGCCAATTTTAATATATAATTTTAAATTATTAAATGATACATATTCATTGCATGGTATTATATTAAACCTTATGCAAATTTATAAGCCTTTACTTACGTAATTATCAGCGTTTTTCGTCATAAAGTCAGCAACTCCATTATGAATATAACCCAATATTAAAATGTATGATATTAGAGAGTACATTTTGAAATGCATCGCCCGTCCTACAAAAATAGCGATTCAAAATGGCCTCCCGAACTTAATGGGAGTTTAATAATTTAATATTTTCATTTGTATTTTTAGTTTGAGCGAAAATTAAATACATTTTAATGTACGATATTAAGGTTAATCATTTCATTTGTGCGATTCGCTAAGTGATGCCTAATCATGCTACAGTTTGTTTTGTGTTTGGTTTATAATGAAATGTCTAGTTAATTTTCTTTTTCTAGTTACTTAAAAGTTTTTTTTTTGTTTTTCATTTGAGTTTTTCCGTACACGTTGTGTCGTCAACGATTATTGTCTGTTTGAAATTATATTAAATACTTAACGTAATTTATACGAAAGTATATTAACTTAAAACTGCATGGGGTACAGCAGTTATTTACAACGAACGTAAACATTTTTGTTGCTACTACATAATAGAATATAATATTTGATTTGTATCCCAGAATGCAGTTAGTGCCAAGGTGCCAAGGTGTGATTTTTTTAAGTAACCGTAACCGTAACCGTAACAGCCTATGAATGTCCCACCGCTAGGCTAAAGGCCTCCTCTCCCTTTTTGAAAAAAAGGTTTGGAGCTTATTCCACCACGCTGCTCCAATGCGGGTTGGTGGAATACACATATGGCAGAATTTCAGTGAAATTAGACACATGCAGGTTTCCTCACGATGTTTTCCTTTACCGAAAAGCACGAGATGAATTATAATCACAAATTAAGCACATGAAAATTCAGTGGTGCTTGCCCGGGTTTGAACCCACGATCATCGCTTAAGAGTCACGCGTTCTTACCACTGGGCCATCTCGGCTTTTTTTAAAAATAACAGCCTTACTCATAAACCTTAACGATTGTTTAGTTAAGCCCTGATTTTATATTGCTCTTTCTGACATTTTTAAGTTGATATTAGAAAGAAGACAGCACTTATTATCCGCTAAACAGCCTTTAAAAGTAAGATAATACTCATTCAGTAAATGTGATTACACTTATAAACGTTATTGACTAATTAATATATCGTTAGCGATTATCTGTGGACAATCGCGTTGGCATACACGTCGTAGCTGTCATGGGCTTCTTTTGTTTTTGCTATTCTTTTACGCGGGAGTTTTTTGTCTGTGTAATATATTGATATGATTTGTAAATTATTTTTATCTCATAATTAGCTAATTTGAATTGTCCCTTTACTGATTTGACTTGAAATGTCATTAAATTCGTAATTTTGTGCTTAATTACTTCTATTTAATTGATATTTCACGTCTGTCCTCAAAATTTAGCATCTGAATAATAACAATTCTATTTAATAAAGTTCCAATAATATAATCATAACTCAATACGTATACACAAATTTGTTAATTTTGCAAGACAATTCTCGTTACGATACTCTGAAAAGGTCTACCGCAGAACATCAAAGTTCAGCCGTGTCGCTAAATTGTAATTAATCAATACTATGATCGGTATACGACGTTAAAGCAATTATAACATTACGCACTTCACTGGACATTGATAACGAGGCAATATCGGTTATGGAAATTCCATTAAACATTATTCGTTTGGAATCTTTGACAAATAGGTATTAAAGTAAATGACTGTGAAATTTATGTTACCGTAACATGTCGTGATCACTTTATTATCTCTGCTAAAAGTGCTTAAATATTAGTCCTGACCCTCAATTGCAATGGCGGTGTCTAATTTATTTTTAAACTAGTTATCTACCGCGTCTTTGCCCGCATTATATAGATGTGGGAAAGGTGAAAGGTATAAAAAAGGAGCCTATGTGGCATTAGCTTGCTTTATACCAAATCTCATCGAATTCGGATCCGTGGCTTAGCCGTGAAAGCTTTACTTGTGTAGACAGAGTTACTTTCTCATTAATAATCTTAGTATTTATATACACACACGCACACAAGGATACATAAATATATGACACACGATGTCAACGATAGTGATGCAATTATTCAAAATATAGGACGCGATTCAGCATCTATGGAATTGTAAGTATGAATCCGTAAGTATGAAAAACAATAAAAAATTACACAACTGTTCAAAACTACTATTATATTACTACTTAATGCACTCAGGATAAAATGATAATTACGGAGTACTCTTACAAACTTACCCGTCACACTTGCACACATTAATTGTTCTAGTGTGCTTTCTCTCTCTTCTGAAAACTATTAAAGTGTGTAGGAAAACGGAACGTTTTGCGACCGCAGTATTGCCTAATAAATATGAATGCACGTACACATGGTAATAAGTAAATAAATATACGTATTATACATTTAATTACAAATTATTTATTAATTTTATATAGAGCAATTCATAGAAGATTAAATAAAATCGAATAGAAAAGAAAACAATAATTAAATTCATTCATTTTGAATAAATTATTTAACAACTAAATATTTTTTATTTATGTATTGCTTCATATAAAACAGCTGTTTATAAAATGAAATATGATCCGTGAGTCATGACGGTACAGTGGTTAGAAACGAGAATCTTAATCAACAGTTCAAACCCGGGCAAGCACCCTTGAACTATGTGCCTAATTTGTTTTTATAGTTAATTGCGTGCTCGGCGGTGAAGGAAAACATCGTTAGAAAATCTGTAGTTGAATCAAAATCTGCCACGTATATTTATCATCTAGCGTGGTGGAGCAAGAAAACTGTGCGGTCAGCACATCGTCTTTTTAGTTGTACTTCATATTTGGCATGATGACGAAATCTTAAAAAATTCTTATTAGATTATTATAATGTACTTATCAGTCAGTATAGGGTACTCGAATAATTGTGACGTGTCTTAAATAAAAATATATTATTTTTCGGTCTTTGAGTATTGGCTAACCTCATACCTGGATCCGTCTGAATAATATACACCTCGGTATCTCAAGATAGACTACACGCTAAAAAACCTTCTCAAAAACGAGAGGAGGCCTTAGCCAAACAATAGGACATTTAGAGGATGTTTATTTTGCTTTACAACATTGATCTAAGTATTCGAATACATTCAAAGAAGTTCCAACAAAATCGTCATATTACTTTCATTGTAAGCAATGATTCTAAAAATGTTATAATATAAAACATAAGAACGAAATTTTTAATGTAAAAAAAAATGAATAAACGTTCGTTATTTTATAAAACATGATAGATACCTGTATAAAACAATTAGTTTTGAAAGATTTCTAGAAACTTCCAACCAAATTTCTTCTCAAACTTTCTATAAAATATATTTTAAGCTAAGTGATGTTCTAAAATGCAGCTACTCATTGTACGCCGACAAACTAAAGTGGCTTTCTCTGGGTAAATTAAATATGAGGCATTTCTCAGCTATGATACTCAAATTCTAAGTAGGGTCTTTCATCTTCAACTTATTTCATTAGTGACAAGTATTAAGTACTCATACTAATTTGTTCATCCGAATTTGCCTGTGAACGACGTAAAGACAAAGGAATATACGTACAAATGCTTTTGTGGTCAGAAATTCTTCTGAAATCAGTTTAAATAATATATGGACGAGCATATGGGCCACCTGATGATAAGTGGTCACCAATGCCAATAGACATTGTGGTTGTCAACATTTTATTTATTAACCATCGCTTACATCGCCAATGCGCTACCTACCTTGGGAACTAAGGTGTTATGGCCCGTAATTACACTGGCTCACTCACCCTTCAAAATGGAACACAACAATACCAAGTACTTCTGTTTTGCGGTAGAATATCTGATGAGTGGGTGGTACCTACCCAGATGAGCTTGCACAAAACCCTACCACCAGTAAACTATAACTGTTTAACTTTATATCTAACTAGCGATAGAATTTTATATTTTTCTAAAATTATGTATTTACAAACGATAGACTATAAAAATATAAACACACAAACAAGTGACGTTGTTCTCGCTATATATAACTAAAATACGCCTAAACGTTAACAGTAAGTGCTCTACCGGCGTCGCTAAGGAAAAATAATTTTCGTTTCCCGGTAAGTATGCGGAAAATGTTATTTAATGACATTATAATAACATTACATGTAAAAGATCTAAGTAAACTCACATATAATATAAGAAATAACATACACATTATCGTGTACGAAACCTTACGAGTAATAATAATAATAATGTTCTCCAGGCCGATTTCGGCCACGGCGGCTAATCTCAAAAGAGATTAGCCAACTACGCAGGAGATATTATAGTGCACAAGTGTGTGCGCAAACACAGGTGCACTCTCTGTTCCTTAACTCTCATAATCCGATGGGATGGCAATCCGACACGACCGGAGATAGTTCAGACGCAGGACCAACGGCTTTACGTGCTTTCCGAGGCACGGGAGTGTACAACACAGTTCCAACTTCCAGAATTCGGGCTGCTACTGAGAATTTTCTGACAGAAAAACACAATAACTTTTTATTTGCCCGACCTGGGAATTGAACCCAGGACCTCCGGGTCTGCAGCCTTACATCAAGCCACTAGACCAACGAGGCAGTCAACCTTACGATTATATATATGTAAAAGTATTGATATTGGTTTCATTATTTAAAAAGATAAACAGACAGGAAAATGCGGCATCTACTAGGAAGTTTACCCATTAATATTGGCTCTGTAAGCATCCCTTACATTGTCAAAGCACCACCAACATTGGAAGCTAAAATATTAAGTTCCTTGTGCTTGTTGTTGGCTGACTTAACCTTCCAACCGGAATACAACAATGCTAAGTATTGCATTGGCGGTAGAAAATGCGATGAGTAGGTGGTATCTGCCCAGATGAGCTGGCGCAAACCCCTACCATTCATTGAAGATATAGACTTTTTACATTACGAAATATTTCGATCGATCACTGAGAAATATGGTTATTTTTTTATGTTATTTATTCACTTGTCTAACTTTTCGCCATCATCATATTAACTTATATAGCCTTCAGTCGATTGCTATGATAGTTGGTATATAAAAACGCATATATTTACCATATACATAATAGTTTACAACAAAGAGGCATTGCAACGCATGCTTAGATTTCGGTTATGTATAATAAAACTTATTATATTTGACAAAATACAAATACTACTAACGTCGTACGGTTACGTCATAAAATCTTTAAACCACAGCTTGGAAATGTTTACATGAATATTCAAAACCGCTACGCGAAGGATTGTTATTACTGTCTTTGTTGTTTGTTTTTGTTTTTTATCTGCACGTCGCAAGATCTGGATATAAGCTGCGGAACCTCGTAATGAGTACGAAAGTATAAGTTCGTATACATTCGTATGTGCAGATGCAAGCCTTCCCGCGTCTTTATTATTTACGTCGCAACGATGACACTCGTTAAGGTTGGATTTCTCTATTGCGATACTTTCATTTGTATCGCGTTGTGACGAATTGTTTTATCAACATAAAATTTATATTTGACGTCTACAGATAAAGTTTTAATCATTTGTTTATGTAGTATTTAAAAAAAAAAGTATTGGTATATAAAAAATTTCTAATTTATATTCAAGAAATGTTGACAAGCATACGAAAAGATACACATTAAACATAGTGGCCATTAAACTAAATTCACTAAGTTTAATTTCTCAAGAACGAATTTAGATTGAAATGCCCCCCTGAAAGGAGTATGTATTTTATAAATCGTTGAAGTACTTTAAAGACTAACTAAAAAAAATATTGTATAGTATATAAAAAATACCTCTGAAAATTTTAATTTAAATTTAATGTCATTTTTATTTTTATTTTATTTTTATCTTTTAATGTACAGATTCAAATTTACATTATAATGCATTAAATTATATTCATATTACAATTTTAGTTATTTATTTGTTAGTTGTTTTTCGTCAATTAGTATTTTATTTTTATTTTTTTTGTTAAGTTTGCCTATAATTGATATATATTTTGTTAAAATATTTTTATAAATGCAATAATGCATGCTTCCTATTTAATAGAAATTAAATCAAAACAAATAATTACAGGAATCGAAGGAATCGAGAAAGTATTATACTGACGTCATAACACTACAAATCCTATTATCTTAGAAATTTGAGTTCTTTGAAAACATTCGATTCCAATCTGACTGAGAGATTGAATTCCAAGGGAAGTTTAATTAAAAAAAATAGTAATAAGATAGTTGCCCTGGCAAAAACAGACCTTAACATCAAAATATGAAAGCCCGATGAAGTAGCGCCATACATGCCATACATGCGCAGTGAAGTAACAGACCGCACCCTTGCGTTTTACGAAGATTGCTTTTGGACAAAACGTCGTATTTCTGAAAAAAAAAAAACAACAATCGTAAACATCTCGTCACTATTTCACGCCTCACTGGATGTGGAACGCCAAGAAGTTCTCATCTGTATTCTTAAATTTAAATCTTCCGAGATTCTCCGCATGCTTTTGATGTGGTTATTTTCATTGTATCATTATGTGTTCGTATTTCAAAATTTACGAAAGCTGAATATGTGATGAAATAAATGAAGAGGAATAAATTTAGATTTCTAGTATAATATCTAACAAACTACTATACAAATAAATAAAATTTAATTATCTGTCTAATTAACTTCCTCTTTTTACTAAAACCAAAACAATATATTTTTTATATTTTAAGAACGTGTCTGGTGTCCACTATTTTAGGCTTATCAATACCAACACATAAAATTGAAGTGTCTTACTGTGATTCAAAATAACTGCATCTTTACTTCTACGTTCTAACCCGGGCAAGCAGTACTCAGTTTTTACGTGCTTAATTTGTATGTATGATGCGTCCCATGCTGTGTGGTTAAGGAAAAATCGTGAGCAAACCTGAAGTGGCTGTTTGGCTGAAAATCTGCCATCGATACTCACCAGCTCACATTCAAGCAACGTGGTGGAATGAGCTCTAAACATTATCTTTAAAAATGATGGAGGTTTTAGCACAACGTCCCACATGCTTACAGGATGTTTCTTTTTTGATTAATACGAAAATCGAATATTAATACAATAACCATTATATACAGCCTAAGCTGTAGCGATAAAATTTAGAGACATTATTATTATCTATCGTATATGTGGCTTATAGTGTTACTAGATGGAAATTAACTTAGCGATAATGAACGTATCTGCGTCCACATTACTATGCCGTATAACGTACGCATTTGCTTTAATGGCATACGTTACATCAAACGCCCAATATATAGGATGTTGATTAAAGATATAACAAATAATCTAATGATTTAGGTCATTGTGATAATGAAACAAAAATAATAAAACAATTTTATTGTGTAATGCTTATATTTGTCACTTTTATCTATTCATTTTAATATTTTTTTTTTGAAATTGTAATCGGCGCAAGAACTGTGCATGCAGTGTTTGCTTTCAAATGAATGTACATAAAATGTTTCTAATTTTAGTACATAGTTTATTAAAATAAAATAGTTTATGTAACATCCACAGTACAGTAAACATATATTTATTCTCACAAATGTAAATGTACTTTACAAGATATTAAAGGTTGTCTGCAATTGTTTTATTTATTAGTACATTTAGTGTGTACGCATACACAGGTGCACTATTTCTCACTCATTTACTTATTGTTACATAGAGATCAGACGCACACATACAGCATCACGTGCTTTAGGAACGAAAGTAATAGATCGCCAACTTAGATACCCGGGCAAAATCTGTATTATTATTTTTTCTAACCCGGGATTCAAACCTATGGATCTTTTTTGATATTGTATGAAGGTTTAACCTGATGATAACATGTCAGTACCGCCCATAGACATTAACGCCATTAAAAATACTAATCATTCAACGCTACCAACATTGACTAAGACGTTATATCCTATGTCCCTTGGGACATAACAAAAGGAATCTGTAGCCTTAAATAGCTGCTCGACCAACTCTTTACTATGTAGTTCACGAATGCTTTTGATGACGTCCTTTCTCATTTAAATCACAGCGCACGAAACACAGCTTCAAGTACGTTTTAAAATATTTATAGAATTTCAGGGAATTGTTCAGTAGAAAATATAAACGTATTAATTAAATAAAATGATCCATATTTACAATTTCAATAGGAATAAGATACTATTGTATGCATTCATCATTATGCAGTATCTCTCATCTCCATTCAGACAACTTTCCTAACACAAAAGTTAATCTGATTGTGATTGTAAACCTAATAGGCAATTACATCTTAAGTATAACGATTCATTTGTAGCTCTTATATCTTATACATTAAAGACTGTATTTGTGTAACTTTGCTAGCTCTTAACTAACATAATCTCTTTTATTAGATGTACTGAACCATGTTTTCCGCGCAATAATAGGGTACATAAAAATAAGATAAAATATAATTATATCAACACACGTAAAATGTTGTGCTAATCTTATAAACCTTATGTCTATGAACTTAAAGTTCATTCTCAAAAAATATTATGATATTAATTGTAATTTGTTGCTTGTTAAAATGGGGTTGGGATGAATTGTTGTCCTTAAAATGGGACTTAATTAAAGCCTTAATTTCCAGGATTTCATGAAATAGTGTTTTAACAATTCTATTTGACGATTCCAGAAAAACTAATTAAGAATCTTTAAACTAAGATGACAATTTCTGCTAAGATGACAATTATTTTATTTTTCAGTTTAAAGCAGCAGCGCTAATGTGATCACTCAGTACTCACTGTCATCACATAAACTTCACACTCCTGTAGGGCTATTCTGTAAGACCAAACTCGAAACTCACCGCTGAAAACTATCTTAAAAACTCAGATGTCACATTGATCATAATAATCATAACATTTCAAGAATATACGCATAATGAAGTGAATTCCATCAGAATAGCGCTGCTGAAATACTGAAAACCGATTTACGCTAATGGGCTATTTTTATGCAATGTGTCCTTTAAAGTTATTATTTTATAGTCAATTTGGCATAACTCTTTCGAACATTTCACGACCGTGTTTCGCGACGAGGTTACCGTTTATTCTTATAAAATAACTCTACAGAATTATAAACACGAAATTCGTGTCATGGACATACACAGGTGTGGGACCACCACATTCGTTGACACACTAGCTTTTTGAATGTAGAATACATTCAGCAGACCACATCAATGGCGAGAGCCACGAAGTCCATTACAAAATATTCCCGAAGGGTTTGTAAGTCTGAAACATTGTTGAAAGCCTTATTTTTGACATCTGGAACATTTGGACACGAGTTTCTTTTTAAAGTAATTTTAAGACGACTTATTGTGTCAATTAGGGAGTTGGGAATGGCACGTCCTCTAATGAATAGTTAAATAGTGTTATATATATATATATACATACATAGTATTATAATAGTGAGTTGGATAATAAAAGTATTTTAGCGCTCTAACGTGTTGGCATATCAATTCCATGTTGAATTATTTGAAAATAATATGTACATGAGGTATCTATTCATTTATTTAATTATTTAAAAAAATCCGTAATAAATAAATTAATGCGATTTGATAATTTTTGTAATTGTGATTTCTGCAACGAAATTAATCAACCAGTGTGTGATATTTATCAGTTTCATCAATTTATTTGACTTATCATTCAATCATATCAATTCATATGAACAAAAGGTTAGGTTACTCTAAATAATTCCAAAGTTTAATCTACCACTGAGAATTTTATAATGGCCCGATCCGGCGTTTGAACCCAGAACTACAGATTAATAATGTTTTGCTAAAGAAAATTGTTCTATATATTCACAAGATCATGCTATTTATATAAACCGTAGAAAAATAAAGCGTTTTATTATATTTCTCTGCTATTTACAAACAGCCTCATAATATCCTGACCAGCTGCGTTAAATAATTTATATTAAATCCGATGGAAACATTGAAACATATTTTAATTTCCGCAAGAGCAAAGTCTACGTTGCTCCATTGATGCTAATACCGTAATGGACGATAAAATACCAAATATATAATAAAATGACAAAACTATGTTAGGCTGCGCGTAGACTTTATATATTATATAAACTTTTTTAAATCGCTTTTTTTAACCTTAATTGGTCGTATCGGTTGATTGATTTCATTTCAGCTATTCCTTTACGGATCCCTACCTTCTATACTATCTTCTATATATATTTATATATGTACAGCGAGATATTACTGTAATAGATATTACTGTAATCTTATATCTTATTATTAGCGCTTTACCCGCGGCTTTGTTCGCGTCATAATAAAGAGTTGTTACTAATTTCCATAGCTCTTCAAAGAAGAAGGCTTTTCATGCAAACTTTTATCCCATTTATTAGTACCTTAAGGGATAAATTAAAAAAAAATCTTCTTAATGCTAACTTATGTGAAATAAATCTGTATGCAAATTTTCACGCTGTGTGTGCTACCCACTGATTTGGTCTGCGCGTTGATATTATATCAGCCAGGCAGTTATTATTTTATATGTATATGTCGGCGAGACTGTGGTGCTGTCAATGATTTAGACTATAGAATTTGAGACGAGACGCTATGCTAGCAGACTTTTGTTGCTATGTCACTCTGGCGGAACGTCAAGCGGACAGCCATATATCGTGGTTGGACGAAATCGACCGATCGCCGTTCATTTTAATTACGTTTGAATTATTCTTTGGTGTTGAATTATAACATAAGATGGATTTACTTAATGGAAGAAGATTTACCTAGTGTCTACTGATAAGCCTATATATAGATTTAAGTATTGTTTGTGGTGTGTGTTGTTTTAAAATTAAATTTGGATATTGTTCTAGGGAAGAAAGGAAAAAAATAACAAAAAAGTGCAGCACAAAATGCTTTTCCTTCACTACCGACCCTTTCCACAACCTTTCGTTGTGGAAATAATAATAATGAAAGAGTATATGCAACTCAAGTTACATACAGAAAATTTGCACTTACATCGCGCTAACGTTATATATAGTAATAACACGTCATCATTCATATTGAAAATCTTTATTCGTTCAATATAATACAAATATAACTATAACAATTTTGTTATAACGAGGACACCGAACATAATACTTATAAAATCGATTTATCAATCGTTAACTTATAGTTATATAATCAATCATGTACAAACAATTCGCAAACGAACTAACATACTGTATTTATCAAGTATTAGTAAAAGTTTAATTAAACAATACAAATAGTTGTTACGAGAATTTATGCTGTGTGTATACACTGCTTAATATCGAGCTTTCTGCTTTAAGGCTACGGATATTGAAATTCTACAGCGAACGATCACGTCATGCGATGTATGCAATGTTTAAACTTGCATGGCCGAAAGAATTATGCATGCATCGATTTCCATACAACCATACAAATATGAGATGGACTCAACAACGGAATTATTAATGTACTGTTAGCATGCATATTTTTACATAATTTAAAATATTTCGTTCGGTTTTATTAATGGATATTAATTTTAACGTTGTATTAATTTTTACGTAATACAATATTGTAATTTATTAAGGCAATTTTTTTTTTTAATTTTCGATTGTTTTCATTGCTTACGACACCAATATATTTTTGCTTTGACTTATACATAATAATATATATTTACTGGGTTCCGGTGGTAAGGGTAACCGGATAAAACCGGTTTCTGGTTACCCTTTTGTACATCATTATATATATAAATTATTGTTTGTTTTGTTTGTTATTAAGGTAAGTTATTGTATTCAGCCTGAATATAGAACGGCAAAGTTTGATAAGTTTTTATATTATTTGAATGTTTACATATTATTGAAAATTATTTTTACAATTGAGTTGACCTAATTTATTTTTTATTTATTTTCAAAGCTTAACAAGGTGCAACTACAAGATATATACAGGGCATCTTATATATTATATTCCCTTTGCCTGTCATTTCAACTGACTCCATTCATAACGCACCTATGTGATATAAAATATAATTGATATTGAGCCTTATAATATTTTTAAGTGGATCGAATCCACACCCGCGGGCTTGTTAAAATGCTTAACTGATATTGAGTAGCTTATTAAAAACTATTTTTTTTAATCGCAGCAGAAAACAAAACAAAACAAAAATACTCAATTGTTAAAGTTATCTATGGTACCTGTTAAAACAAACCCAATGAGCTCAAATTCGAGAGGCTTAGTAGTAGTCATTGAAAAGTTTCGCTATCCACTTCGCTTAATTACCAAAGCAGTTCAACTATTCCGAGCTATTGTATTGTTGTTAAAATATATATAGTTGTAAAGTTTCAAATCGATATAACAAATAGAAGTAGGTTAGACTCGGGACCCTAGATTTGTTTTCATGCAATTATTATTAGTTAGATAAGATAAGCTTACATAAAACCGTGTAAAACTACGTAGAAGTAAATTTACTTGGTTGTAAGGTAATGAACAAACAGGTTTAGGTAGGTATCGCCCACTTATTATTTATTATACCGCCAAACAGAATCTTAGTATTGTTGTGTTGTTTAAAGGATGAGAGAGCCAATATAATTAGGAATATACTCGTAAAATCTTAGTGATCAAAGTGGTGCCGAATTGGCATTTTAAATAATAGTTAATATTTCTTACAATGCCAATGACTATGTCACTACATTGGCACTACATACGGATGACATTTAACCTTTTATAAAAAAAGATGGAATGTATTTTATAAAAGATTGAATGATACATTGATTCTCTTAATTAACTTTGTACGATTAAATGTAAATTAAGAATAGTACGTATTTATTTGAAATAGATCATAACAAGAGCTCGTATTCACTTCCAATAAGAATTTAATATCATCTAATTAAGCTTTGATATCTGTAATTATTATTCTCATGATTACACATTTTTCTTTTTAAATAAAATGTATTGTTTTTCTCAAGTTGGATAAAGTTATCATTTACGACTCTTAGATACAAGCCAACTGCGCAAATTATAGTGCACTAGGGTCTGCGTAAGCACAGGTGCAGTATATAACCCCTTACTTTTATAATAATAGGGGACAGCATTCCGACACGATCGGAGAAACATCTTACGCAGGACCAACGTCTTTATTCGCTTTCCAAGGGCTAATATGATTTTTTTAGTTAAAATCATTTTAAATTTGGAGTGTGAAAGCTTTTATTTTCATATTGGACAGATATTTTTTGACATATGTTTGCCAATAGTAATTTTTGATCATTGCATTAATTCGTCATCAACCATCAAATAAGTAACATACTAGGTAAGTTCTATACAAATGATTTGATTTGATTTTTAACTACTTCAAATAATTTTAAATTTAGAAAAGGTTATATGACTAATAGATCTCCCAGTACAGAATATAATACATAGAGCCTGATATCGTATGCCAAAATGGACAGTGTGATTGATCAACTGAGGGCTGTTATAATGTCGTTAGATAATTTATAGTCTGTGATTGATTTTAGTTTATGACATTGTAATTTGGTTGAACTAATTGGAGTATTTTTAGCTGCCGCCAATTTTAGAATAATTGTTATTCGTGTCATAATCAATAATATAGTTTTCTCTGCGGGATCGATGAATACACTTGAATTGAACCTAGAAAACTTTGATGATGTCCTCTTTTCTGATTGACTGATTTCGGCCAAGCGACCAATCTCAAAGACTAGCTAATTGGTCATATTATAAATCACAAGTGTATGCGCAAACAAAGGTGCACTCTTTATTCCCTCACTCTCATAATCCTATGGAACGACAAATCTGACAAAACAAGAACTAGTTTAGGCGGCTTTACGTACCTTCTGAGGGACGGGCGTGTACACACTTCCAACTTTCAAACTTTGGATAAAACCCAATAACTTTTTATCGGCCCGACCTGGGACTTGAACTCAGAACATAGGGATGGGAGACCATACACGCACTAGATCAACGAGGCAGTCTTAGCTTTATCACTAGAAAACATTATCACTAAAGTATAAATTGTATATGTCATGACGTATTATATTGTGTACCAATGCAGACACACAATATCTATTGCAAGAAATTAGGAACTGTACTGGCGTACCACTGCGTAAACATCGTATCGATGCTAGGTGCTACACAAATAACCAAGATGGATCAATGTTTGTTACCAAATACAATTAAATTTGAGTAAATTATTTTTCTTAGAGAAAATATATAATATGAGACATCGAAGAAATAGATAGTCCAAAAGCGAAAACATGATTGGTGGGTAAGTTCTTTCTTAGGTTTGATTGTCTTTATATTATAATCTTAATTTCAAACTCCCAATATCAATGTTTGTTTCGGCAATGATTATGACATAAATATTATGATTAATGTGAATATGAACCGAATGTTCAATATGTTGGAGATAACTACTTGGTAATACTAAAAATCAATTCTGTAATATATAACACGCCAACTAATTGCCACTCCTCTAGTGTCAGGAGTTCAGATCATTTGACTCCCAGATAATGGAAGTATTATTTCAAAGTGGAAATAGCATTTGCATTCTTACAGAAGTATTTTAATTTTAATGTTTATAGACTTTATTATATTGTTTATTATATTTTTCGATTTTTATATCCTTTTTCAACGCTGGAAAAACGCATTACGTTTTTCCCCCACGGGAACAGTGGGAGGGGATATGTGGGGATGACCGGTGTCCAAGGCGCCGAGTGCGCCCCAAACATCGGAATACCCACTAAAAAACCAGCGGTACCCTTTCCATCTTAACGAGGAGCGCCACGGGATCGCTTGAGCATGCCACCCTGACCATGATTTTTATATCCTCATTTAAGTTCTCAATGTAAATAATTATATTTTAAGTAAAATACAAACAGAAATTTTAGTAAAACGCTGCACGATAACGATACTTCAGAGAACTTGAGCCGGCTTTCATACTATGTAGTAAGAAGAAACTAAGTCTCCATGCGCTTGCTTCGAAAGACATACATACAACTGCTATCTTTACAAATGTATACGATGCGAAAGACATTTTTAAAGTTCAGTAAGAAGTTAGGTTTTAAAGTGTCCCAGGTTTTGAGTTATTTCATCTCGCCGAATGTTTGGATTCTTTTTCAGACTTTAACGAGCTTTATAGGTACAAATAGGTCAACATTAACTGATTGAGGTTTATACTTGTAATAACATATACTTATTAATTTATTTTATAACGATTTTCTTGTATTTCGATTTTAATTTATTAGGTCAATTTTCGATCTACTTAACTGTAAATGGTAATAAAAGTATAAATCCATTTTTAACACAGTCAAAGAACCCTTATCCTTATACCGTTTAAACTTACTCACTCAATAAACTAGAACACAGCAAAACTGTATGTATGTATGAATGTATTGATGTATTGTATTGCAATTTACATTTACGCTAAAAATAAAATTTATATAGATACTGCAATCTTTAAGAAATAAACTTTATATAAAATTTGACTAATTTGAAATCATAATATGCATAGAAATTTACGTATTATATGATTCTAAACGAAGAACTACAGAGACAATTATACAGGAGACATCGGATATCTATATTTACCTTTGTACTAAATGGTAACTGAAACGGCAAAGCGGTGACAGGTCTAGTTTTAGAAAAAGAGATTAAAAAAGAGGAGGACCACAAATGAGCTTTCATTGTTGACATAAAAAAAAATAATCTCTGTTCTGGTAACAAAAAAAGTGCACATTCATCAGGCATTTTTGTCGCATAGCGTACCGGAGTTCTGATATATTAGAAAAAAGGCCCAAAACTGCCTGAAATTGATACCTATGTCGTTATTTGTTTTTAAAGTAGGTATATTGGTATGCAATTTTAGTCAACGAAATATTGTGAACCCATTGGTGAAGCCATTTTCGTGTTTTTGATAAACTTATATAAAAAAGAAAACAAAAAGCTTTAAATATATAATCTTTTCCATTTTTACACAGATTGTTTGGTTAAGTTGAAAAGAAAGACTTCTGCTTCCTTTACCCGCAATTCTTAAAATCTTTTCCTAAGCGTAAATAATATAATTATAGACAATCCCAAACTACAATACGTTAAAATTAACATGACTCAATTTTCTATTATTATTATATTATAGTATAATACATTTAAACATTTTCAGTAACACCCAACATATCTACTTCTAGATTTGCAACAGATCGCAGATAAAAAAGAAAGAAATGTAACAAGAATATCACCCTCAGAAAAAAAAGTAAGTAAAAGCAAGCCGTTTTATTCTTAACAATATCAGACAATGATTCAAACGGTCTGACCGTACCGCTGGAGGGACGATGTTTTGAATTCGCTGCAAACTTTCCATTTATCCCGCACTTTATTATCCGAGAGGGTACTTGTTGCGTGCAACAACACCGTGTAAAGTAAAACAAACGATGCCACATGGTAATAAAAACTGTTATACCATACATCTACATCTTGAATGTGAGAGTTGCAGTTTTACGACTTTATTTAACATTGGGTTTAATGCATGATGTCTATGGTCGTTTTTTTTATAAAAACTTTCGATGTATTCATTTCATTCATGTTCATGAATTTTCATTTATTAGACCAGAGATCAAAGTATTGTGCAAAAAATATATTTTGCATATACAATTTTTATTTACTTACAAATCGTAGTAAGATGGAAAAGAGTCGAATATTTGTAACTGAGTAATTAATAATATACTGCGTGTCTTTTAAATACATAAAATATTAATGACATATTTGCCTCATATAGAAAAATTATATACTACTTTTTACTATGTTTAAGTAATAGAAATCTTTTAGTTCTAACCTAAGACCTCTACTTTTTAAGATACGATTTGGCGCTGATTCCACTGTGCTTGTCATGGATGGATAAACATTAGTAGCTTCACCCGACATAAGGAGGAATCCTCACGATTGTTTCCTTCGCCTGATCATTGAAAATGAGCTAGGGACGAATTATAAGCACGAAATAAGCATATAACTAAGTAGATCTTCATAATCATTAAAATTAGAGGGTTTTTTTAAATAATTAAATAAATGTTACCATAACAGAATAATTAATGCGTTGTTACATCTCTGTCAAGTCTTAATCACATCAAATACGACAATAATAGCTGTAATATGATTCCAAATTGTGTAAAAAATACGGTAGCAGATTATTTTTGTATTGTGGCAATATAATATTGAATCAACAACAATAGAGTCGCAACAATAGCGGGTGGACTATTGTAACAATATTGACGGAGAATACGTGTGGGAGAAATTATAAAAATATTTTGATATAGTTTCGGAAAAAATGAATGAATTTAATTATTGAAAAAATAAAAATAATTCGGTTCATTTTTACATTCAAAAATGGATTTAAATACAACACGAAATTATTTTAATTAAAAACAATGTTTAATTTATAAGGCAATCTGCTTACACAAGCAAATGGAAATGCTGTATTATTTATACTTACTTTATTAATTTGTAAAAACAATTTATTTTAACAATAATTAACTTGACTAGCGAACGCACTTTTTTGTATACAAGCAGATATAATATAGTGTAATATATAATAAAAATAATCTTGCCTAAACATATTTGTTACACACACATACGCACAGAAATGCGCGAAAGAAAATACTATAGTTGTTTGTATTGAATAACTTCTAATAGTTATTGCTTATATTCGATATTGTTGGTATTTTGTTTGCTTTCGATATATGGTATGGTGTATTATGAATGAGCTGAGTAAGAAAGGAGGTGTTTGATAAATTGATGGGATTACTTTTATTTACAATTTTTTTAAAATTTCTAATATCAACCAACATTTTAATGTATTATATTAAATAATAATACATAATTGAATATGTATTACCAAGTTAAAAGATGGTCTGAAAAAAAACAATTTGGCAATATATTTAAAAGATTAGTATTCCGAGTACCCTCATTTTGAAGTAGGTAAAGTTTGATTCTGTTATTTTCGAAGTATGTCTGCGTGTACGAATATATGTCCATTTATTCTGTCTCGCATGTATGTATTAAAAACTTTCAGACCAATTTCACTTGACGAATAATTGCATTATGAACTTGATTAATTTTTCATTACATTCGAATCAACGCTTTATTTTAATTAAGAATAGCGTAAAACGTGTATAATTATTGTCTGTCACCATAGTCTCTGACTATATAGTCAGTTGAGGAGAAAGTTTTAGAATAGTTTCATCACCAATGCAGGTTGCAAGCACCTGTCAGAATTACATCCGACGCATGCAGATTAAAATTCAGCGAGTGTTGTAGCCTAGAAGAATGACCTATGATCAGCAATGAGAAATTTACATGCTATTTATTTAACAATCAATTTAACATCTAAATTTAAGGAATGATTTGTTTTTTACTTCATGTGTCAATTTTATCGTGGCACGTAGAAGTACGGAGGACTTCTTCCTTCTGTGTTTCCAACTAAAATTTAATAGATAAATATTGTCATAATGGATGTTAAATGAGAAGTATGAACATACCAAATCTCATCAATACCATTATTTTTCTCAGTTAGTTCTTTAAACTCGCATCGAATGCAGGATGATTTAAAAAAAAACATATTTAAGGCGATAAAAATCACTTCAATGTACTAATATAATGTTGCCCGACTTATATTTTTTTTAGATAGTAATAACTAATAATGTGTATATTTTCAACGCCGTCGCCTAACAGTAAATCCATACTTAGTAGTTTGATATAAATTCTCGTATTTTTTATCGTTATATATTCCTATATAACATATGTTACGTACACTTGTGTATTCGTGAATAAAAATTATTCTTATTCACTTGTTTTTCATTGAAACAACGGAAACTCATTTTACCACCTTTTATTATCTTAATTAAAAAAAAAAAAAACAATTTCAAAAATAATATAGGTACGAATGATATAAAATAAGGTGGAAATGAAATTTTACTCGGTTGAAACGTTTGTGACATTAAATATTACTTGTAATTTACACGCTGGACTGTAATTACAGAAGTCGAGTGATTGCAGAGTAATTTACGTTATGTGACGGCTACTGGCGCCAATTTCAATTAATTTTGTTTATTTATTAAGATTGTAATAGTAGTTGTAAATGTGGCTTAAGTTAAACCCGTAATGGTTGTTACGAAGGTTTAATTCACTTACGCTATCCATCAATTTTGTGAAATGCAAAACTACATTTGAATTATTTATTTCCCTATATGAAAACATTTTTTAAAATAAAAAATTAAATTACTTTAATATCCTAATATAATGTTATAGTTTTATTATTCTAATTGGTTTTGCAAGTTTTTTTTTCAAATCTCATATTTTTTCAATTAAATGTCGTTAGGTTTTGAATGTCTTATAACGAGTCGAAATTTTGTTTTCATTTATCTGTGCTGTCACTTGCCAAATGCAGAATGAAATTGTTGACGGCGTATATTCATTCTGATTTTGAAACTTAGATAATATAAAAACTTAATCTTTATTAATATAATTGCTTACAAATTTAGTTTGTTTGCGATTTTTAAAATATTTTCGTTTTCAATATGAAATTTATATAAAAGTTTAATTTTATAATTGAGTTCATTTAATTTTTATACGACTTTTTGACATTTTGGACTGATCGGTCTGAATTGTTCGCAAGGTGAGGAGTGAATGCCCTTATAAATATTGCCATACATCATATTTATAAGACTCATATTAAAAGATTTTTTTTATGTAGGCGTATGGGCAAATAGACTACATGGTCTGGACATCGCCAATGTCAATGGGCGGTTGTGACCACTGGTGACAAGTCTATGACAACGCTTTTAATTATGGACAAAGCCAAAATGCTATTACACTAAGGTATCAATAAAAAAAAATAGCATTTGCCAATAAAACAATATATTTTCGTATGTATTATGATAACATAAAATAAAACCGTTTTTTGCTTAAACTAAAGAGACTAGATTTTGAAAACATTTGATGTTTCAAAAGCAAAAGTTTAAGCGTAAAGATTATTTCGGCAGACATGCTATATCTTTCACGTTTTAATACTTAATCAATGATTATGAAATTTTGCATACACGTTCTCAGAGGGTACTGAACTCGGGGTATGGAAAAGGATATACCTAACAACGGCCCTAGTCTCTTTGAGTGATCTGTTTGAGTGTGGGCGTAGCCGCTGCCGTAAGCTAGTTCTATAATAAAATACACACACACGCATGTGTCGTTACGGGTGAAGTCTTACACTTATTTCGGTCTAGCTCTCAAACGTCAAATGTCTGGTATGTAACGAGCGATAAGGAACTGGTTTTAAAAAAAAATTAACATAAGATACTCACACAAATTATAAAGTCAATATCAATTTATATTCGAAATATAGATTCAAGATACCGACCACAATATAAATATATAATATGGTAACTCTTTTTAACAATAAAATGAACATCTAATAATCATATTGTTAACTCATTTATGGTTTTGTACCTTAATTTTGTCTTTGTTTCTTTTTGGTGAATAAAGTTATTTATTATTATTATTATTTATCATCATATTTATATTTCTCACCCCATGGCTGGTTTTGGCTACATTTACGGGCGATGACCAAGTAAATGCTGCATGTGGTATGTTAATTTGGTAGAGGACTGTCATTTTCTTTTATTTGCATGAATTTTCTCACGATTCTACAAGTATTTAAAATAGCTACTTTTTGTAGTGGTATGTATGTAGATTTTTTCAGATTCAATAATTTTAGGCTGTGATGGAGGTGACTAGGAATAACACCGGTGGTTGAAAGGACTATGGGTACGATATATACTTTATCTTGTCTCCAGATTCGTGCGATTTTCTCATTATTATTATTAGTACTAAATTTGACTTTTTAAGTTTCTTTCGAAGGGGTTAAAACCTAAAACGCGTCCTGCAGCCAAGCGTTGTTGTTATTATTATTGTTTAGTCATTCTTAACAGCTCAGCTTAGAGCCGAGATTTACGTCGTACTCACGGGCCGAAGCCAAGTGAGCAGATACTTATTAATACTTTAAGTTTTTAAAGCAATTCCCTTTCACCTTCTGTTGCAAGGATTTTGCGCAAAATTCGGCATGTGTTCAGTATCACATATTATTATTATATACAATTATATTCATATATCCTGTACGAGCATCAACGAATACCATTATAACTCCAAGTTCTTCTATCATTTGAATAATCTTGTACAGTTATAAGGTTTATTTATGAAAATTTTATCAATTGAATTAATCTTATAAATATATGTATATAGATTTATAAGGAAGTAATCAGTATCCTCGAGTAACTTACCGAACCCTCTCGTTCCCAACGGACGTACAACCAAGCCTTACAATGCCAGTATTACCAATACGAAAACGCATATCTTTTTCGTGTATAATATTTTATTTCGATTTCCCTCCGAAAGCCGTGTTAGATGTTAAGGAAATTGATATTACAATATGGCGATGATATGAACAGCTTTTTGTCTCTTTAGCGTCTATTTGCAATGTATTTTCTGATATTATTTACGTTTAAACATAAGACCTTCTTATATCCAAATATATAATACGTAAACATCGAAAAACATTGAGCAGTTCTGTTATTATAAAAGAACGGCAATTTTGTTTGTATAATTACAAGTGTAGTGTGACATTGATGTATACAAAAAAATATTGAACACAATCGATATAAGTGTTAGAACTTTGTGGTACTAATACTTCAGGTATAAGACACTTAACAATTTCTTATCACCAAACAATAATAAGAATATTAATAATAATATCCAGGGACATTATTTACACACGGCATCCGATTAAGCAAAGCTTGTACTATTATGGAAAGCAGACAACTGATAAACTACATATACTACTTTTCTTTTGTAAATATATACATATATGAATAATCACACCCAGACTCAGGACAACAGACATGTTCATTCACAGAAATGTCTGTTCTGGTTGAGAATCGAACTCATAACCTTCAGCGTGAAAGGCAAGTATCTACCAACCATGCCAACCGGCCGTAAAAATACTTTGTATTGCTACGCTCCAATTTGAAAGGGATTGCTATAAGTGTAATTACAGACACAAGGGACTTAACATCTCCTATCTCGTGGTTAGCAGCTTATTGATGTTAAAAAAAGATAATATATTTTACTTATTCATTTGTAAAATGTTTTTTATTTATTCGTCCATTATATTTATAAGGAAAAGACTAAAGGATATTAAATAAAATGTAACTAATATTAAGGATGGTGTACAACTTTATATCGTTATATTATGAGTCAATTTTAATATTTTTAAGGTATTCCCCCCCCCCCGTGTTACGTTAAACAGATATGGAAACAATGTTTAAATCACATTTAAACATATTTAGTAACAAAACATATCTTCTATTAAGAAATATTTTTACACTAAAAGTGGCGATATATTTTTCTGACATTTCACAATTGTGTTCTAGTTCGATTGATCTCCAAAAATCCTTACTTAGCCACTGGGATATATTAGTTTTAAGAAGTTAGCGTGTGAATCCGAGGTGATAATTTGGGTTCTTATTTGTTCAAGCATACTTTTCCCGTGTCCTTTAATAACATTTTGAAATCACATCATTTAATAATATTTACACTGTGGTTAAAGCCTAATTAACACACAACTTAATATATACACATTACATTATGTTTATAACAATAAATATCGGTAAATACACACAATAAAATATCATTTCGTTAATTTTTCACTAATTATCCTTAGATAATTACATAAGTAAGTAACAGCCTGTGAATGTTCCCCTGCTGGTCTAAGGCGTCCTCTTCTTTTTTGAGGAGAATGTTTGGAGCTTATTCCACCAAGTTGCTCCAATGCGGGTTGGTGAAATACACATGTAGCAGAATTTCAGTGAAATTAGACACATGCAGGTTTCCTCACGATGTTTTCCATCACCGTCAAGTATGAGATGAATTATAATGTAAATTAATATTAAGGAGCTGTGGTATTTTCTATTGACTTCCTCGTTGGTCTTGGCTTGTTGATAAGACTGCAGATCTCGAGGGTTTAAGCAAAGCTAGCTTGAATCTCAAGAAAGACATAGGCTAATTTTCTAATAAAACCCCTCCCTCCAACACCAACAACTCTCCCCCTAACCTAATATGCGGGCGAAACCGCTTGCAAACGCTAGTATAATATTTACTGCCTTTGATTTTTTTTTACTTATAAATATATGTGTAATATATTTCCGAATAACTTATACGTTCTCTTGACAGTACTAAAAATCATTAAGTAAAGAATAGAATTAAATTAACGGTTTTGATGAAGTAGAAGGCGATTAGTGGGTAGAACTCCCTTGGCAAGTCACAACTCTGCCGCTGTAAGTAAAAGAACGCGTTTTTAAACAAAACATAAAATTGAAGAAAAATTCTAATCCGGCACCATTAAGTCTATTTCAAGAATATAATAATTATGTGATGTAACAAGTACATACAAGTACGTACATATTGTAAAGCTATATTACTAATATAGAAAAAAACAGACATGCTCCTTTTTATATTATTATTAGTCATAAAATAATCATCTTATGGATTAGTAGCGAAACCATTTACTAGGTTGATATTAGTTAAAAGTTCAAAGACGGTGTACAAAAAATGTTTGAATTTAAAAGTACTAGTTTCGTATAATTTAATTTGTTCTTGGAAGAAATCTTAAATACCGTATCATTGTAAATTATATAAACGGCTGCAACTTTGAGACTTAAAGTTATCTTAAAACGCTTACTGTGATTCATGTAAAGCTTTGATAAATCTTTACCTTAAATAAAAACTGATGATGAATATTATTTTTATAATTATTTCATGTTTTTCTATTTCTCTTATGCGGTCGTATAACACTCTAAAAAATTTATGTTTTAAAAATTTAAGGGGTAACCCCCTTAGGGAGTCAATGATTTGTAGACTATTATTTTTATCTCATCTCATCTGAGAATTACCACGAACACACCATTTGTACCACTTTTTATTCTGGTCGAACACCATTGAGTAAGCCAATGTAATAACAGTGAATATAAATATAAAATCTTAGAACCCATGATTGTCGACATATTGTCAGATATAATTGTATTGTAGAAAATAAAACTATATTAAATTAAAAATTTAAATAGTCCCTGAACCCAAATAACTTCTAAAGAGTAAAAAACAAATGTGCGTCTTAGACCTATTACTTTATTATAAATACCTAATATATTAATACAGGCGTCGTTCTGTGTCGGGCGACCGCAAATTCAAATGCCAAATGTCAGAGTCAAATGCTTCAAACGCCTGAACAGATAATAAGATCTTCATAAATAATATCGAATAACCGAATAATATCGAAATAATGTGATAATACATTAATTTTCAAACAGAAAAAACTGCATCAAAATCAGTCCATTCATTTGGGAGATACAACGCCACAGACAGACAAACAGATGCGTTAAGCACACCCCTCCTTTTACATCGTAGGTTAAAATGCATTATAGCGAATTACGCGGATTTTAAATTATTAAGAAATCATTCAGAAAAGATATGCCCGTAGTCACATTAAAATAATAAACAAAAGGCATAGACAAAAATATATAGAGATGAATTTATTTAAAGAAAAAATACATGCCCGTATCTTTTAAATATCGACGCTTATATTTTGCACCACAATAAACTATCGTGTTTCAACTTATAAATAAATCGAATACCTATAGGCAAATTAACGCTTGGAAATAGCAATTCCTGGTAATTATGTAATATTAATCGATATGAATATAATAAAATGGCGCCAGTTAATCCCTGTTTTAATTAGTCAGCCATATCTTTGGAGTAAATTGATTTTAATATTATGTAATGAAAGCGAAGCCATCGAAATGAGTTCATGTTTGAAAAATAAAATAGATTTATTAAAAATATTACCTATTTTAATAAATCGACTTAAAATATTGAACATAATGTTTAATTTTACTAGTCTTTAAAACTTTTGGTAAAATTTTGAATTATATTTTCAGCTTTATACTAATTATAAATGGTTCAATAATCAAATAATTACTAGAATTGTGATTCCATGAAATATAATTTTAGAAACAATTGATTTGATTAAATATTAGTTACGTGAGAACTTAAAATTTTATATACGTGGGTAGTCAGCGCATTTGCAAAGTAAAACATTTGCTAATGGACTGTTTTTCAAATAAGTATGATGAAAAAAATTAGTGTGAGTACGTTAAATTGCAGTAGAACGTGTAAGCGGTAAGATTTTCACGGCTCTTACAACGATTTGGTCGGGCGGTTTAAACGCAAGGCATTTAAAGGCTTGCCTTTACTAAATAAACCTTGCTTACCGCTATTTATTTATGTCATGTTCAAAAAAAGAACATATTTCTTAAATTTATTCGGGCTTGTTAACGAATGTATAACGTAGGGTTATATCCTATCTAAAGGACAAGCAGAAAATTAACCAAAAAAAGAAATTTTAATAACAGATTATAGATATCCAATGTTACTACAAAATATAATTTAGTGATTTCACAGTCAAATTTATACGGCTAGGAAGTATTTTATAGCCCATTTCAAGGAGCGTTTTAATCTACTGAATTCATCAATTGAGTCCTATAAAAGTTTTATAGCTGATGAATTTAAAAAAGTTACTGACACTGGTTAATAGACTAGAAATATATTTAGTCTATTGAATCTTTAACTCATTACTTACTTACATGCATTACTTTTATGGAAAATGCCTCTGACAAAGAAATTAAATAATATTACAAGTATCAGATCAGAATTTATTATCAACATTTTCGATGAAAGACTCTATTGATGGACAAAGATATATATTTCGTCCAGGAGTTAATATTTATAACATTTTCGTTAGAATCCTAAGTACACAAAATACATCGACTTAGTTGAGAAAATGCAAAATCAAAGAAGACAGAGAACATGAATTGTTCCTTTATATACATTTTTAGATTTTATTAATTATATTATTACTCTAAAATAGATAAGCCTATTAAGTAAAATTATGTTTAAGTGTCTACGAGAACTGTTTCAACGAGAAACGCCATCTCCTTGACTTGTTTGATAATGAGCTCAACAGATATAATAATTTTCTTCAACTAATAATATTAAGTAATAGGCTAAAAATCATTAACCATTACTTAATATTTTTAGTTATTTCTTCTGTTATTGAAATATCTTTGTTTTTTTATTAAATAAAAAATCACTAAAGTTATAGTTGTAATGAAATGTTTCAATTTTTTTTGTGTGTTTTACAAAATGGCGTATATTGTTTTATGTCATCAAACAAATTCTTCTACATAAATAAATATATACAATTAAATACACATCATTTCGAAACACCCAAGGAAATTAGTTTATTTTTTGTAATGGAATCAGAAGTATTTGGAATTGTGTATCTTTTTGGAATTAAGAATAGAACAGGTTTTCAAGTGAATTCAGGAGTGGCTCTATCTCACTGAGTTGCGATACTCAAAAAAGATAAAATAGTGTGTCTCGTATTATTGACAAGTCTGCCTCCTTCAGTTCTATTTATGGTCTCATAAGCCACCTATCCGTAAATTGGAACCTGGTTTCTGACTTCTATAGTCTTATATGTTAACTAAAATACCATCGGCATTGACCTTCGGCAATCTGGGTGTCCGATAACCCTTTGATATATCAGAGCATCTTTTATAAAGTAAATCAAAGCTATGTTATCTTAATATATTTGCAAGCTCAAAGGTGAACATGAGTCCAATGGGCACTTTTTTAAATTTGATCCTATTATTCATCAATTTCAGCATTTGTCTTACGAATTTCTTTCAGCACTTTTCCTAATAACATGAATCGTCTTACTCTTACCAGACGTAAATAATTACATCATTAAATATTTAATGTGGTACTAAAGCAATAACAATCTATGTGAACATGCGTCAGGTATCCTAGATTACATTATTTTAACACATACATATGTAAACGTGCGTGATAATATAAATAAGTGTTATCTAATTATGTGTCTCAAATATATTGTTTTTATTTCACACAAAATTGTATTCGTAACTACGTTTATTCTTTCAAAAATTGAATAGGTACAAAAATGATAAAATATTTTTTGCAGATATTCGGACTAATATTTCAAACGATTTACCCGAACAAGTATAAGCAGTAACAAAAGCGTCATAGAATCATTTACGTCAAAGGAAACATCTTCAAAAGACCCGTAAGTAACCCAATCAGGAATGAATGAGTCGAAATATGCTCGGAAAATACCTTGGAGGTGACGAAATGTGTTATGCCGAAACTCATTTTCGCTACGATAGAGAGTTTTCTTGAAGAAAGAGTAATAACGGTAAATGGTGGTCATAACGAAACATCACATTAACAGCTATGAAAGGGATTAGTGAGTACTACTACATGTTCTCACATTTTTATAGTTCGAGAAAAAAAAATTGTGATAGGATTTGGTTTAGTTATTTATATGATTGTCAAAAATACAAGAAAACAATGGCACTGTTTGAATTATTATCAACTTATCTTCAATCAAACTTAAAACTAATACAGTACAGTACAAAGTACTGATGTTATCTGATGGGTCAGAATAATCACTTAATCGGTTGCGCCAAACTTTGTGCCCATATAAATGTCGTACATACGTACATCATGTGCAATGAAATATACATACTTTTAAACCGTCTAGACAAAATATATAATTGCAGCTTAACTAAATTATAAATTTTGAATAATATTATATTATTTCTTAAAAATGTTTGGGGACCAGGGACGTTCCTATTTACGCCTTCGTAGCCAGTGGTGTTCTTTTTTTTTAAAGTTTAGTCTCTGAATGGCACTTTATGTGCCCCTAGCTATTTTTGAGGATTTTCTTGAGACTGTAATCCAGGTAAGATGAGACGCCGGTCATTTAAACGGAATATAAAGGAAATATTCTCATTTCTTTGGAAGCAGGGTTATATTTTTAGTTGAATCTAGACAGATTTTAATAAGGGAAGCGAGACCTCATTTGCATGCGACGCCGATGCTCTAGTGTTTTGATTACGCGATTTCAACGACGCTGGATTTTTCTCATAAAATCCGCCCTTCATAAAACGATCTCATAATATATTTTTTCTGTTTAATTTGTATTTATTAAGAAAAAAAGAACGTGTAATAGAACCGGACTAAGAGTTACCATCATGTGCTGCACGTGGGACATGTGAAGTTGTCACCACCGACCTTAATTCTACTCGAAAGTATACAATAAATTATACAACGGGCTTGCACAAAGGCCAACCACCAAATGAACTTGATGGTAGGGCTTCTATAGGTACCACCATCTATCATATATTCGTCTGCCAAGCTTAATACTTAGTATTGTTGTGTTCCAATATGTAGGGTGAGTCAGCCATTGTAACTACAAGCACAAGCGACAAGGCAACGCAAAGGACGGTTAATATTTCTTACAATGTGCATTCTTCAGCATAGCAAACCAATATTACCACCCGGTGGCCCATTTGCCCGTCCGCCTACAAATTATATAAAAAAAAATCAAAGCATAAAAAAAATTTACATGACTTACCAATATCAATTATTAAGATGTTTTTTTTCAGCGGCACTATGTTTTAATTAGATATAGTTATAATATATAAACAATCAAAATATACTTTATTGAAGTAGGAATTTTCTTTTGAACGTATTTTTTCGTTGTAAAATAATTGTAAAACTACCAGGACGAAACAAAAAACTTAGTAACTTAGTATCGCCATTGACTTTCCGGTTATGTTTTCACACCAATTCATTACCATATTACTATGTACCCATATTGTAGGTGGTGGGGAAAACGGAGTTCGGGAGGGTATTTCAGATCTTAGTGGTGCGTATCTAAAACGAGGAAGAAAATCGTTTCGTACGTGTCTTAAATACGTCAACTACGTACGGGTGCAGATCATTACACATACTATATAGATCTTTACATATATTAAATTCACAAACATTAAGTTGTTTAATTTTAATAATAAAACTAATTTATTTTCAAAATTTTATTACCTCTTATTTAATATTACAATCCAAACTTTATACAATCATTAAAAGTTTATATTTAAAAATATAATCATGCCACAAATTATAATATGTATTAATTATAATTAAAAATGAACACAAAATATTAAATTTTATTATACAATATTTTATTGTATATTACTAACAATGGAGTTCTATGAATCGATCATGAAATAATTATTATATATATTTAAATTATGTTTTCATGTCCTATATTTTTAAAGATAGAATCATGAGAGGGAATATTGGATGGTTATTGGCTGGCTTTCATAGTGGAAGAGTTGGTTGAATTACATATTTGTGTGGGATTTCATTTGAAAATAGAATTCAAGAATATGTTGTTTGTTGTAGAAAAAAAAATAGTTTATTTGTATGAGTAATGAAAATATATATGCCAGTTATATATATTGCCATAAATAAAATACACAATCAAACTTCTTGCTTATCAAGCGTAATATATCAGTCAAGTCATGTAAACATATTAATTAAAAAAACCTAACATTTGGTTTTATTTCACTGTTCAAAATTATAAGTTTGTAAAGAAATATTATAATACCTACCTACTATAATTATCATATCGAACATTTTTAGTCCAAAATATTTTTCAATTATTATAAGTAAATCTGAAAACAATACATCATTAAACATGATCATTAATTAAAATAAACAAAATCTCGTTTACTACGTTCATACTTAATATAATTTTACGAAGAAAGAATAAATTATATTATATCTTAAACAAAAGCTATCGGTATTTCATTTATAGTTACGGATTATTCCTCACTATTAAACGAAATTACTATATTTTTATCATTAATTATTTCAGTTTTTTTACGTTATTTATCAAGGAATGCTTGACAAATTTCGATAAATTCCGAGACTACGGTTCGTATTGTTATATAGCATCAAATCGTTTACTATCAACTGGTATACAGTTAAGTGTAATACTATCAAAAGTAACGGATCATACAAAACGTAGTCTTCCCGAAAAATGGCAAACATTTATCGATAACGTTAACCGGAAAACTTAATAATATTACTTTGTATTTCAAATGTATTTACGCCAAGAAACGTTTTATACGTTATAATGAGAACGTTGGTCAATAACCAATAGGAAATCAAATTCAGAACGCAATATTCTATTTTTTTAAAACATCGATGATTTCATTTCATTTTGTTTTAGATGAAAATATCGAAGACAAAATAAAATGGAATATGTCTCAATTTATACAATATTAAATACATTTATTAAAATACACACATTCATAAACCAGTGTCTTCAATATACACTAAAGTAAAACCAATATAACTAATTATTACTATAGTATATGTACAATTATATCTTATCTACATAACAACACTGTTTATAAATTAGGTGCACTAATTATATCACAACACACTAATCTAGAAGAGAATATTATTTATCGAAACGCTTCCGCGCAACCTTTGGCTTTTTAAATTTCGAATGGAACTAAAAGCTGTAATTGGTCGGTACACATATGTATTTGGTTTGTCACTTAAATAATATTCAGTTCCAATAGCTTTGATCACGTGATTAAAATATTTTATAAGCGGGATATTTTATTATAAGGATAAAACTACTATAGAAATATTGACAATAGTAGTGTTGTAGGTTTTATGACAATCAATCATTCAATGGTTTCTGTGATGTTGCACGGGCAAAAAATTTGTATTGTGGTTCCATACGACTATTCTTCGTAGATCGAATACATATATAGGTTTTCTTGGTAGAATTGAGAAAATATCTTATAGTTATTGTAAGTTGAGGAAATTGTCTATACATGAAATATTTAGTACTTAGGATATTTTAAAAATGTTCAGAGAATATATCTTTGAAGATAATTTTAAAATTATATACTCAGTTCAATACAGTTCTCAACCAATTTGAAAACCTGCTTAGGTTTTTTATCTGTTATCAAGTTTAAAAAAGCAAATTCGTATTTAGCAATGTGTTATGTTCTAAGCACTAAATTAGCAAAGTGTACATAACATTTGTTTCGATCTAACAGAAAATTTTCTACCAATTCAAAAATAAATTTTATATCATGACATTACTATTTGAAAGTTTTTCCTATCTTTGAAACGATGCCAAATGTGGTTTCGAATATTGAAAATATCAATAGTTGGCTACTGATATAACCAGAACATATAATGTGCAAAAATCCACACAAGTACTATTCATAAATATTCGATACGATATATACAAAAAAGCTTTTAAACTAAATTAATTTCTCAATTACAAACTCTTTATAGTTTTATATTTCATTCATAATGTAAAATAGAAATACTTAATATACCTCTATCGCTTTTATTATTATTAAATCAATGTTGTAAAATTATTTCTGATTACGAAAACGTTTCTAATGTAAGTACTAAAATTCGTATTACCATCACTTGATTCGGTTCAAAACTACCATCCAAATATTCGTCTTCTATAGAATAATTTAATTACATATCCTTAACCAGTCTTCTTTATTTATTCTAATAAGCAACACAACAAGATCTTATAAGAATCAAGTCCTTAGAAATTAATTCTAAATATTATATTTGTTCTTAATGAATAATACTTACTATTACTAATGTTAGCACTAACGACAAACTTGATAATATCTTCAAACTGGAATTTGGTTGCCAATAACTTTCGTCTTTCGATGAAAGCATCAAAGAATCTTCACCGTTCTGTATTTGCTGGCCCGGACAAGGCAAAGATTCTGTAGGAATAACGACTAATGCAATTTGATTAGGGATTGGTTTTAAAGTTGCTTCAAATTTAGAAGACGGGTTGCTTTCTCCATACAGTTCTTCATCATTTCCGTCCTGTTGGAATACATCGCTGTTAGATTCCAGTTCGAATTCCCTTTTAACAGATTTTTCATCTTGTATTATATCTCCATTTAAACCGTTTGTGACACCCTCAATTTGAGCAGTATTAGGTACACATGTTACTTCGTCGAGTGCTATTCGCAGAGGTTCACTTTTTGTTTCATTACGCAATAGTTGTATCCATGACAAACGACAATCGCAGTTTAATTGATTACCTGTAAATAAAAATAATTTTAATAGAATTTTCTTTTTTAATTTCATTTCATTTTAAATCTTAATACTTTATCCCAGTATATTATTATTTATATATTATTATTTATATAAATATATATTACTATCAGCAGTATATTTTATATCCCTTTATAAGCTCATATGAATAATAATACGGAGCCTAATGTAATAAAAACAACTGGCTTTATCCAACGTGTGCGTATCTACGGTCAACAAAAGTCGATAATAAAATTATCATGAGAACACGCCCGTTATGTTTGTTGATTTTTAATAATACATATTTCATTGTGCCTAAATCGTGTTATTACGCCATTGTTGACTCGCTAAAGGGAGCTGTTACACTCATTAATTGTCCTTAACGTTCGAAGGGTACTTTTGCTCTTTGGTAGGGGATTAGAACCCTGTAGGGAATGTGGCATTGTTTGCACAAAATATAGTTATTTATCTTTCCGTGAGTGTGTCCTAAACAATCACGGTGTGTTATTAAATAACACGTTTTGGCGTTGAAAATAATATTTGTAATATTCAATGCAGTACCTATAAGATTTATTATAAATGAATACGTTTTAAATACAACTTTGACTTTTTTTTGTATTCATTTAATTATTTTCTAATAGGTAAGTACTTACTCGTATATTATAGAAATATCAAGTATTCTTTAACACATTGTTACCAATTATAGTAAGCCTAGAATACTTTACCTAACTTACCAATTATTTTTTGGAGTATATATATTTTATGTATAAAATAAATAACGACCGTGAGACCGGCTTATCTCTGGGGATCTCTTATAAAAGTACATAAAATGACCCAAGTTCGATTGACAGACTGATAAAAATAGTTTTTGACAAATATTTATCTTAGATAGATATTGGTTGATCTTTTACCTTTCAGAGGATTAAAAGTAAATTTTTAGAATATTTTGTACAAAACATAAAAAATTATATCTTTAGATAAATAAAATAAGTAAATTTAAAAAATATTATCTATGATTTAAACTTACCGCTTAAATATAAAACAGACGTTTTCATCTTTAAATTTTCAAGAATTGGTTTAACAGTCTCGTAAGTTAATAATTCAATTTCATTATTTCTCAAATCTAATAACTCCAGTCCTCTAACGCCTTCCAATAGTCCCTCGTTAATGGATTGCAATTGATTTCCAGTCATAGATAATTTCTGAAGCAAAGCCAATCCATCAAAGGCCCTTTCAGATAAATATTTCAATTCGTTATTATCTAAAAGGAGTTCGTTTAAATTCCACAATTCTGAAAATGTCAAATCTCCAATCATTGACAATTTATTCGATCTCAAATCCAATCTAGTTAAATTACCTAGACCTTTAAAGGTATCTCTAGTTAACACTGAAATTAAATTTGCCTCAAGTACCAAATCGTTAAGAACATTTAAATGTTCGAAACATCCATCATGAGTAAGACCGATAGTGTTAGACGACAAATCAAGATATCTGAGATTTGGTAAGTCCACAAAAACATCTCGCTGTATTTCAGTTACTTTGTTTCCTTTTATCGTTAAATTAACGAGTGCTGGTAGATTAGAGAATGCGGAAAAATCTAATTCCATGATTTTATCATTCATCAATGTTATTTCTTTAACTGTGGACATGTTCGTGAAGGTTTTCTTCTCGATTTTATTTAATGTCGCGTAATGAATGAATAGCTTCTGCAATTTCTTTAAACGATGGATTACTTGTAAAGGAATGAATTTAAGTGCACCGTCTGACCTTACGTTGAATGTTAATCTTTCAAGATACGGTTGTGAACTAAAACTCGTCCAAATTGGATCGGTTTCGTCTATACCTCCATTAAAAACCCAGCAGTCTGCGCGTGTAGCGGTTTTTATAGCCGTGTTTTCACAATAGCAGTGTACTTTTGATTCTCTGTTTGTTATTTCGCACATATTATCCTTGGTCTGCACAGCATGATATCTCCTTTCGGTTTTATCTCTACGTTTTTCATTTAGACGGCTTTCAGTAAAGGATATTTGCACTGAGGTCAGTGCAAGAGCCAGAAGTAAATATTGAATGACGGTCTCCATATTCCCTAGCTTTTTTAGTAGAGTAATCTGTAACAAAGAAAAAATTCATTAAAACGATATTGCTTTTGATATACAAAAATACCCTTTCAACGCTGAACTTATTTTAGACATCTTTATTGACACGAAAAAAGTTTTGAAAGAAAAAACTTCATTATTTCAAATTGATATGAATTTCTACTACTAGCTACATTTTGCGGCATTGCTCGCAAGTAATTTTTTCTGCTTAATTATTTGTTTATTCACTACTAATATAGTAAACAATACTTTATTATAAAAATAAAAATTAAGAAAGTCATTTTCAACGAATTCTGGAAGAATTGATAGTATTGTTACAGTATGCAAATAATTCCTACGAATTGTTTTGTTTTAGTCGATAGCGACTGATCAATCGACTATGCGACCATACATTACATTGGTACTTCTGAGTAACCATTTATTGAACGAAAATTTTGTAATTATTTCTTTTTATACACGTAACTTTTAATTAATTGATGATTTTCAGTTGAATTTGTAAATGTGTGTATGTGTGTGTGTATGTCTAAAACAAATCGTGGGTTTGCTCAATCTTATTAATTAAAATTTACATTAATATTTTTTTCCAAAACGTGTTTATCACAAAGACACCACGTATAAATTGTGTTACATATTTAAAAGGATTTGAAGTGATCAAAGAAATTATATGTTTGAATTTATTTGTAATAATGATAGATTCTTTTATAGGTTTTGAAACTTGTATACCTTTAACGAGCGTTGTAATAAAACCACACCTCATTGAAATGAGACATAATACAATACGTGTATCAACATCAATGTCATTATTAAAGTCTGAAACACATTGTCTGTGAATATGTTTTATTACAATGCCCATTAAATGTTAATTATCCACCAAAAAGCGTATTGCGTTTTATTACGCAACACTGGAATTAAATAGCTCTTAGCATTTATCAACCTAAAAACGTCCCATATGTATATTTTATAACCTTGCCATATTGAGATATAAAAATATTTGGTTACAAAATTTCATTGAGTTTGTGAAGTGTGAGCAACACATGGTTCTATGTCATTGATATTGCGGTTCAAAACCGGTGCACTTAGCTAATTTGTAGGGTGTGGAGTTTATAACGCCGTGTGTATGACTCATTCAATACCCTCGTTTGCTTTCAGTGTCTGTAACTGTTTATCGAGTCAATACCTCGTTGGGGATCAAACAAAAGCTAACAGATCGGCTTGGAAAGTCAACTTCTTTCGACTTTCATGTCGAAGTAAATAAGCGTAGTGTCCTGTTCGAAGTTATTTGAAAACTTGTGTTACTCATTATGGAACAGTTTTTGTGAATACATTTTCTTTATATTAAGCTGTACTTTCAAAGTCAGTCCATTTACTTTAAATAATGATGTTCATCAAATGCCCTAATATTAGTTATTTGGAGATTACGTAATTAATGAAATCATGGGTACCAAAACGGACCATACAAACAACGAATACGGACTTAACAAGTAATAGTCTGTAAATTTACTGCTGGGCTAAGCCTCTCCTCTTAGGAGAAGGCTCGGAGCTTTCCCTCCCATTTAGCTCAAATAAGTTTTGATGAAGACACATGTGGCAGAACTTCACATACAGCTACGTACAGACACATGTATGAACGTTTCAAGACCGAGATGAACTAAAAACATAATTTAAACACATTAAAATTGAGAGTTATCTAGCCAGTCAGTCCATTTTTTAATCCAAGCTCAAACCAACTCAAAATATTTTTAATATTTTAAGAGATCAAGACAACCTGGTTGCAATAGTTTATTGGTTGTAGTATTATATTATTACTTACGAGTGAAATAATAAGAAAGCCTATACAAAACATGACTAGTAATGAATTTTGTAAACAAAAAAGTTCTACATATAATTGTCAGTAACTCAAAAAGTTTCCCTTTAGAAAGGTTTAATTATGATTTATTATGATTAGGACGACATTTGTTTTATAGAAACAATCTCATCAAGCAATCTTGACTGGATGAGATAGGATTCTTTGTTACCCTAAATTACTATTGTATTGAATTTTTCTAGCCCTCACGATTTGTGCTTTAATTAAAAAACTTTTGTCACTCTTTTATAATACAAATCTTTCTTTTACTTTTGACTATGGGTCTTTTAATTTCTTCAAAACGTCCAGATTCTTTGAGAGTGGTCATTTTGTCTTCTTTGTCTCCATTGTGTTTCATTTCGTAATTCTTAAAGGAAAAGTATGTATAGATTTTAATATTGAAATGTCTTTGTAGCTTTGCCTTTAGACGCCGAAGTTTGATCTCTCTTTGAAGATGTTTGAAGAGACAATTTTACGATTGTAGATAAAGTTCGTGCAGGTAAAATGGAGCCACTTTTTATCGAGTTGTTTCGGAACGTCCCCGTTGTTACTTTGTTTCTTTAGAGAGAATTTTTCAAAGGCATAAATATTATGTGATTGTGAGTGACTGGAATATTTACGAGGAATTAAAGAATATTTTATTAAGCTTCTGCTATTGGATATTATTTACTTTCTCTTTTTCTTATTCCAATTTTAGTGTTCAAATAAAATCAGAATAAGCTTTATTTAATAATACTTATTCTTTATTCAATAATAATAAAGTGACTACAAATTAGTATTATATATTTTTTGAGATAGACGTTGAGAAATTCATTTGTTACTAATTCTTTTTTTTTAAACGGATATTATTGTACATTAAATAATTATTTTTTAAGTTTATTAAGAAGCATAAAACAACGAAATTGCATCTTGTAGTATTTGAAGTGCTTACTAGTAAAACATTTTACATTATTGAATAAAACAGTATCTGAAATCGGGCATGCATTTCAATTAGGAGATCTAAAATATTCAAGTTATTCCAAACATCCTAAAGTGCTTCTGAGAGGGTTGATGGGAATTTACAAATACCCTCCCCGCCTAGCTGTGTTGCGTGCCTTATTTGGCTACTTTATTTAAAATGTATTTACAGTAACAGTAACAGCCTGTGAATGTCCCACTGCTGGGCTAAATGCCTCCTCTCCTCTTCTTGAGGAGAACGTTTGGAGCTTATTCCACCACGCTGCTCCAATGCGGGTTGGTGGAATACACATGTGGCAGAATTTCAGTGAAATTAGACACATGCGGGTTTCCTCACGATGTTTTCCTTCACCGTAAAGCACGAAATGAATTATAATCACAAATTAAGCACATGAAAATTCAGTGGTGCTTGCCCGGGTTTGAACCCACGATCATCAGTTAAGATTCACGCGTTCTTATCACTGGGCTATCTCGGCTTTTAAAATGTATTTATTACAAATAAAAAATCATAGTAACGGCTAAGGTCTCCTCCGATTGAGAAGTTAAAGGCCAAATTCCAACACGCTGCCCCAATGTTGGTTGGTACATACATAATTGGATACACTTAAGGAATGTTCATACAACGCATGCAATTTTGCTTACGGTATTTTCCTTCACCAATAAAAACCTTTTTTTTTTATTTGGCGCTGCAATAATTTACAAATATAGTGTCGGCTAAAATTCTGTCGCATGAGTATTCACCGAACTGCGCCAAAAATGGTGATTCCATCGTGAAGCTTAAAACCTTTTCCTTAATATATGAATAATAGGATGGATGCTTTCTTAAGCTTTTTGTTATTATATCTGAATATTATTTTTATAATTATTTAAAAGTAACTTTAAATAATATATATATTTTATTATGTGTCATTTATATTTATTTAATAAGATCGCTTCACATTCTGAACATTAAAGGTAAAAATCTCAAAAACAAAAATCATGATTAGTTTTTATATTCCTTAAATGATTAAAATGTATTAAAATATAACAAATGAAAATGATACCGCTAAATAATAATTATCTCATAACTTTTTATCTCTTTATCATATTTTGTAAATAATATAAAGTATATAATTTTTTATTTTGATTGACATCTGTAATGTTATATTTTGATTAATAAATAACAATATTCAATTTTAGATTATCTGTTAAAAGCTAAAACCCTGTCATCTGTCTGTTGATATCTATTTTAGTAACAATCAATAAACTGATTCAAGCGTGCTGATGGCTGAGCTTCGTTAAAATGCTTGCTATTTTTAAATTTAGTATTGATTCGAATACGGAATATTAAATAATAATAATAAAGATACGTCATAATAACATTATATTATTATACTGTAATATCTAGCTATATTTAAGTCGAGCACATGTTAGAATAAGTCAGCTCTAAGCTACTAGTGTACCAGATAAGTTACAGTAAATAATTATTTTTTTAAGATAGCCTAGTAGATAGAATAGGAATCTAAACCGAATATCACGGGTTCAATTCCAATCAAATATATACCACAGATTATTCATGTGCTTATTTTTTTTTATTGAGACAATGGAAAACATCGTGGAGAAAGGCGAGCGATATATTCTACCACATGTGTATCTTCCAACCCGTAATGCATCTAATCCAAATCATGTTCTCTAAAGCAGAGTAAGCCTTTGTCTATCATTGGGACGTTGTATTAATTACTATTTATATTAAGCAATTATATTTTATACTAAATAAGAAATTTATTTTATACAGTTTAAAAGTTAAATATTTTAAGATTTTTAATGTTTTATTAAATGTATCCGTTAAAAAGAATCAATTATTTTTTGTACTAATGTTTTGTTTTTATAATAATGGCTATAACTTAACGTGAAAAATATACGGGAATCGTAGCATGAATGACGTAACCGCTTAACTTTCTAAACGTTATATTTTTCATAAGACATGGAATTTTTTCATAAACTTTCCCCGTCGCGGAATTCAAACAGTATGGCGAGTTGGCGAGGGATCAAAATTTCCGCTTATTTTTGCTATTAGACTAACATAGATTACGAATTCCGCTCTAGACATTATTTTTCTCAATAAAGCTATACCTAAAAGGAATTTCATAAAATATATATTTTTATGTAGAAAGTATAATGTAATTTGAGACAATCGGAAGACAATAATAAATCTATAATTTGATTTAATTTCAGATCACATAGCTACAATTTTGATTTCACATAAAGTGATTTTATAAGGATAAGATAAAAACGAAAAAGTCATTTGCACTTCATAATTGGTTAATTATTATTTTTTTAATCTATGTTATGTTTATAGAAAATTGTGCTGACGAAAATATTAACCATTCCTTACATCACCATTGCGTCACCAATTTTGTGTAGCAGGATCTAATGTCCCTTGTGCTTGTAGTTAGGCTTACTCGCCCTGCGAACCGGACACAACAATACTAAATATTGCTGTTTGGTAGTATAACTGATGAGTGGGCGGCACCTACCCTTGGGCTTGTACAAAGCCCCAAGTTGTTTTTGACATTTTCGTGAAGGTTTCTTACATAGTCATATCAACGTTCAAAAGAAAGCATGAGAATGGTTTGGGTTAATTGTTCAAGAAAAACATTTACAGGCGTTACAACACACGCTGAGTGTTATTAGGAATTTAAGTTCATATAATAGCCTCCATCTTTGAAGTTGACTAAAAGTAATCAGACAATGAAACAGTAGAGGTAAAGCAAAGTAAAAATATTCTCTTACAGCTTCCATACGAAACAGTTTCCTTTACTAAAATTTAGTTTGTTTATAAAATATGTTGAGCCAATAATTGAGGCAGGTCCAATAGAATACAATGTGTTTAATTTTAATAACACTGTTTTTAAGTAAGATCATTATCTAAGATCGTCAACCAAAATCCATTTGGTAGGAGTACCTTAAATTGTTAACTTTATTGTAAGTCTCTAAAAGGTTTAGAAATGTTGTCTTTGCAACAAATAAAATATTCATATTGACTTTGCTATAACTCAAACTTAAGGAGCGACATTAACGAAAAAAGTTCAAAGATTTGCAGTAACTTTCACATAATTTAGGCATTTCACTTAGCCTTAATTTTATTTAAAAATATAAAAGAAAACTTAAAAGTGTATGTATGTATATCTACTATGTAAAACGGTTTGAAGTCAGTACGCAAAACCAACTCGGAATCTGCGTACTACTACAACTGCATACTACTACTACTGCATACTACTTTCGCCATGTTGTAGTGGCTAACATACATCTTTGTTATATAATAATGTAATTAATTATGTTATATAATAATATATAATAAAGTAATTAACGGAGACTGGTGGCGGTTAAAATTAGTTTACATTTTTTTATATAAGATTCTCGGTCTCGAGACTTTGAAGTCGATCCTATAGCCTACCTACCTTCTCGTTGAAATTAATCTCTTAAGAGCCTTGTCTACGCAATTAAGAGTAATACTTAAATGGTTTTTTTTTTAATTTATATCTTTCAATGATATGAAGATATCAAATGTAATAAAATTTTATTGATGTTAAAGATAAATCTAAATTTAACATTTAAAAATAAACGTTTTTAAGCTTTAATGATTTATTATGCGTACGCTCGCGAATTTTCATCGCAAGTTTCTGAGCCACGAAAAATTTAGGTTTTTTCTGTATATGTTTGACTTTTAATATAAAAGTTCTATGCAGTCCCTTATTCTACATAAGTAGATTTTGTATGAACGAAGCTGGGACAGGTAGCTAGGTTAAATATAAAAGTTTTTTTTTTTTTTACTTCAATTGTATGTTGACAACTACATATGCACAAAACTTTCTATAAATAAACCAGTAATAATATATTTAAACAATAAATTGCAAACCTCTTTTAAGTCACGAAGATCAAAAGAATTCAAATCTATTTTTATCTGAACAAAAGACGGGATAATTCCATTTACCTGAATCCCTTCTACCTGTCATTTGTATTATATTAATGTTAAAGATTTTTTTCTTACGAATACCACAAAATCTTTGCACGCTTACCTAAAAAAAAATATACCTGACTTAATAATGTGTGTGTTTGAAACCTTTACGACAACTTCGATTGATTTTGAATAAAAATATTAAGAAATTATATAAACGAAAAACTAAAATTAACAGTTGCAGGATGAAAATTAAATTGAAATTTGTTTGATTTTAATTTCGTTTGAAATAAATAAATGTGATTATTATATTAATAAAAACATCGTTCGATCTAAAATTGGTAAAAAAGAGTCGCAAAACGAAGTTAATTTTTAATTTAAATATCAAGAACAGTTATTTTAAATTTATTTAATAAAATTTATTTTATTATATAGTTATTTAAATATATTATTTCAAAATGATTTTATAATAAAAGCCAATCGCAAAACCATCAATGTTCGAGGATTACGAAGACAAATACTTGTCTCCAAAATAAGAATCGTGCCTACATACATATAAGTATAGCCCGTATAGCCCATTCTATTGGCAGAAGGAGTTTAGAAAGAATAACCTTATATATAAATTAAATGCATTTTATATAGCTCAGCAATAATAAGCACTATAAATTGCGATTGATTAATAACTTAACAACCTATATCCACATATTTTTTTCAAATTTTCAATAATAACTTCGTTGATATTCAAAATGCATTTTTTTCACGAATCCATAATTTATGTCATAGATTATTCAAGATTTTTTCCAATGACATCATACAAATTCAATGTCGAAGTTAGCCCTCCTGTCATTGAAATAGGCTAATGTTTAAATACTAATAATATATACTTCAAAGAATCTTAATTCATAGCTGATTTACTTTGATCGACAATTTGCTGACAAGGGAACTAAATTTTATATATGAAATATTATTTTCTAGCATGTCTCTGGCTCATTTACGGATGATTAGTATTCGTATTGGTAATGATAGCGGTTATATAAGACCAAGCTATTCTGAGTATTCAAAACGAAATCGTTGTAACGTTACGTAAGTTTTAAGTCACATCTGTGTGAGGAACGTCAGTAACGGGTCGTTACACGTGACTGAAATACGACCAATTAAAAGGTACCGAACATAAATGTAATACTATTTATGTAATACTTGATTTCATCGTCAAAACAAACCAACTTTTAATGATATTTTATGGTATATAATTATTCCTATTAAGTCATAGAATCATTAATGTTTTGAAAGGTCAAATCTTCAGAATTTTCAATTTATAGCGGTAAATACAAACTCGGAGACATATTAAATTTTGAACGGTATTTTATCATTAGCCTAGTCTTGCAAAATTAATGTAAGTGAACTTTATCATTGAACGGAAGGTTTGCGAAGTTTAAGTTAAATTTGAGGAGTTCATGAAACAGTTTCCATTTAAGGCAATTAGTTATAAGGTATAAATACTTGAAGATTTGATTGATGGCCAGAACCGGTTACAGATTGCGTTGTAAGTTTAATTCCTATCTCCATGAGGGCGAATAATTTATTGTTACAGTTTGATTTTAGTTATTATCTCCTGACAAATATGTTACTATTTACAGTTTTATGCAATAAATGGACTAAGAAATGTGACTTAATTTGTTTAATTCATTAGTTATTTCAGATTGTCAGATATTAAACATCGAAATTAATTGTTTTTTAAACTTAAAGAATTTCATAGAATTGATAAATATGACTTTAACTAAAGTTATATATAATTCTTACTATTACATTAATAAATACCAAAGAATTAAATACTATCGGCGCCACACACTAAAAAAGGTGACGAAGAGCATGACAGCATAAGCGAGCGTCAAGCCATTTGCCGTCACGGCATACGAGTCAGTCTTACCCTTAAGGCTTGAAAATATAACTTTAGAGAAACAAAACAATACATTATACTTAAAACAAATAACAATAAAATTGTTTTTTGCTTATTAAGCTCTGGATATTTCTTCAAGGGTACAAACGTATGTGATAACAAGGGTACATACATGTGACAATGCGATAATAATATTGACGGATGAGGATGAGTGATCTATTGCAATTCCACACACAAGGCACAAGGACGACCCAGTTGACATTGTATTGATCTTATGAAGCTTGCATAGTATTACTAGAAATAAAATCTTGAATGTTTCCAGCAGTTTATTTAATATAAAATCTAATATTGTGAACTGTCATGATTAATTAAAAGAAATATGTCGTTATGTTTCTTTAGTAAAGAATAATAAAAGTCTGTAAATGTTCCAATACTGAGCTAAGGTCTCCTCTCCTATTTGAGAAGAAGATTAGGTACTTATTCCATCTCGTTGTGGAAAAACTTACGACACATTGTCATCCGACTCATACAGGTTTATCCACTGTTGAACGCGAGATGAATAACAAATACAAATTAATTTCTTAGGAACTTACTAATTTACCTAGGATATCCTAGGCATGTATGCTTTTTGTCTTAATGTAAATAATGTTTATGCAAATAAATGTTAACATTTTTAAAACACCACTTTATAATAAGTTATATGCGTCTTTCTATATAAAATGTATATTAAAATAACATGTAAGGTAAACGTGTTAAGCAGAGAATAAATTAAACCAAGTTTTAGCAATCTATAGAAAAACAAAGTGAGAATAAATATCAAGTTTTTACTAAATAAATAGAAGGTAACCTCGGTATTTACGGAGCTATCTAGCGGCCGTGTTCATTCGGCAAATACCCGAAGAACTTTCCAGAGATAAAAACATTACCTAATAATTAAATATGATAAACATATTTTTTTACCTTTCCTAACAAATGTTATAATATAATTGATAAAGTATGCCTGTGCTTGATTTACTGTCGGGATTCTACGAAAATTCTTCTAAATTCAAAAATTCTATTAAAAATTCCTACGAGTATGAAATGATATGTATTCATGTTTTATATAAAATTAAATGGTTCATAAAAGTAAAAGTTAGTGAATTAAATGTGCTATTTCTGGACAAAAACTTTAAGAAGATGAGTAGGTATTGAACAGGACTTGCACAAGTTACTGCTCGATTAATATATTTTGGTTTCTTTCATAGTTTAATGTGTTACGGTGTGTTTTGTTGGAGTAACGCTAAATATGTTGTTATTGTATTTATTCTACACAAAATAGCGGTCCAGGCTGTTTATAATTTAGGAGCTCGAGATTTTGTTTAAGATGTTATTAATAAGGTAATACTTACAGTCGCCTCAAAATAATTTTACAACAATACATAATGATATAAAACCCTTTTTCCAGATAGGCTCGGAAATTCATTACGTTTCTATTATTAACATTTTGCTTATTTAGACAATAAGAAAAATTGAACCTTAAGTAAAAATGCTTGCTACACAATAAATAGATAACATATATAGATAGTAAAAAAATGGAGCGTAAAAAAAGGTAGACGACTAATTGTTTTTTTTTTTTTAAAAAGAGACTCGATTTTCTTGCCGATTTTTCTCATTAGATTCTAGATTCCGAAATTTTTAATTATACATAATCAGGTATATTAACAATTCAAAAGTTTTGATACAAGCTTAGTTAGTTTATGTATATTTTGAGTTAGAAATAGATTTTTGAAATGTGTGGAAGGTAAACCGACACGAACGAACACGAACACGATCATTGGCAGGGTTTCATAATTTCATGGTTTCAAATTAACTGATTACTTTCACCCTAATTAAATTCAAGTTACCTTTGAAATTAGTTAGAAAACTACGAAGTTAACAAAATGCATAAGTGAATAACAAGTTCACAAAATGAAGACAAGGAAAGAATTACAAAGCCCTCATCAGACGTATCCGTATAAAATCCTTGAAAGCGTACTGCGGGAACTCGAAGAAGTTTATTATGTAATTTCTAGATGCTCAGATATTGCTGGAACTATTTTATTTTGCAATTCTCAAATGGAAATTAAAGAGGGCTCCTTGCCAGGCTTAAGTGCTTAGTTTGATATCAGAAGTTCTCGTGTAGGAGTCGTATCTTGAGACACTCCTCGTTTCAAACTTACTTCTTTTCAACTAAAAGCATGTTGTAACAACATGTTGCTTCACGAATGGTTTCTTCTTACAATTATTATTTGAAATTGTTATATAATATTTTATGATTGAGGTAAAATTAGATACATAAAACAAGTATGTATTAAGAATATTATAACATTATATTTATATACCATTATTATTAAATTGTTATCATTATTTTCAAGCAAAGAAATAATTAAAAATAAAAGATTTACGTGGATCATTTATAATGTATGGTTGTAATAAAAAAACATAAATTTCAAATGAACGCGTATAAAATATCGCATTACAATTTTGTCGGCGTCTTCTCTAGAGACAATGATCAGATTTTTAAAATCGTTACACCTGTGAACTCTCACAAAATTTCGACACCCTTACACCCAAATTGTATCACGTAATAATTTGACACATATTCCTTTTACGAATGATCTTCAAAATTATAATGGCTGTTATTCTTTGTATAAAAATGAACTTCGTTAAATTTGGTAACAGTTTCATCAATTTTTTTTTTTTTTTTTATAGAAAAGGAAGGTGGACGAGCATATGGGCCACCTGATGGTAAGTGGTCACCAACGCTCTTAGACATTGGCATTGTAAGAAATGTTGCCAATCGCTTAAATCGCCAATGCGCCACCAACCTTGGGAACTACGATCTTATGTCCCTTATGCCGGTAATTACACTGGCTCACTCATCCTTCAAACCGGAACACAACAATACCAAGTACTGCTGTTTTGCGGCAGAATGTCTGATGAGTGGGTGGTACCTACCCAGACGAGCTTGCACAAAGCTCTACCACCAGTAATTTTTGACAGTGTGTCATATCAAAAGGATAATTGAAATAATGCATATGGAATTCCGCTTCATATCTATAGCCATCGATGAGTTGGAAACGAACCGGTGAAGTTTTAACAAGTTGACTCAACTTTTGAGATCAACTCGTCCGAACAATAATGGAGAACTTTTATGGAATTATGTGGACATGAAATCGAGAATTGGTCTTACCCTTTCTGTTAAACTTCGAATGAATTCGAATCAGACGAAGTCAAAGTTTAATAACGTTTCGCTGATCGATTCAGTTGTATGATAACACCAACTTGAAGCTATGGTTTAATTCGCATTGATAACTGCGTAAAGTTAATCAGTATATTTTTAAATTTAGGTTTTCTTATTTATGGTAGATTTTTTTTTATTGACAAAATATTACAATCTATTATAATAACTTACATCATGTTTATTCAAAGATACATGTCAAATATTTAAATTATTACGTAGCAGCGGCAGGATTCAAATTAAAAATTGGTTTTGGTAACTCGCAAATAGCCATCAATTTAAAAAGAGGCGGTTATTTTTAAATTACAGACAGATATTTAAATTTTATTTATGTGAGATGATATAAGAACCTCCACTGGTTGCAAAATCTAATTACATATAATCACTATTTTCAAAGATTTTAAGTGCGCTTCTTACGAGTATATCTGCAAAAAATTGAGCAATAAATATTGGATCTTGGCAGTTACTCACGCGTTCAGTAGCTTGAATTATATTATATCCAAGAATAATATAATATTCTAGATTCATATCTGACATCATTTTTTTAAGGGTTTATATGAGTAATAAAATTTTCACGCATGGTCTAGATTTGCACTGCTCTTAATTTATCAGTTTCAAGCTTTTGGTATCTTTTATTATCAAACTTTGTATTTTCTCGCTAAATTTCATTATATGATTATATATTATTATAGATTATATATATTTGTAAATATAATCTGTAATTTATACATTTTCACTCCACTTATATTTCTTCCACTTATATATATATATATTATCTATCTCGGTCTAGATTCCTAATTCTATTATTTACATTAAGCCGTAACACTTTTCGCATTTCGCTAATTTCGTAAAACCCTCAGAGATAACACCAGCTTTTTCTATCTTACATCTACTAAATTAGTCGGCACTAAGGATCAGGAAAACCTTTAGCATCGAGCTCTTTGGGGTTCTAAATTATTCTGTACATAAAATAGTCAGGCGTCTTGAGAGGACAATCATTGCAAAATTTATCATTCATGCGTCAATTTGTACCTTCAGTTGACCTTTGTATAACACACAATGGAAATTTAGATGCTATTGTTTTTGTTGAATTGTATAATGCAATTACTTTACTTCATATTTATTTTGTTCATAAAAAACAATTGAATGGTAACATGACATGTTATTTAATTTAAAAAATAATTGACTAACCAATGCTTTTAATTGATATACTCGATGGTAGGGCTTTGTGCGAGCTCGTTTGGGTAAGTACAACTCACTCATCACATATACCACTACACTACTGCAAAGCAGCAATACCTAAAATTATTGTTTTCTGGTTTGAGAGGGAGTGAGTGTAATTACAGGCACTAAGAACATAATATATTAGTTCCCAAGGTTAGTGGCGCATAAGGAATGCAAAGGATACATAGATATTATCTCTTATAATTCCTATTTCTATGGCCATTGACACTTGCCATTACGTTGCCCTTTTTCAAGTCGTCGTACCTGATATAAATATAGGGCCAAAGTCTTCTTTTCATTGTTCCTCTCCTTTCCAATGCAGATTGATGGACACATATGGAAGTTTGTTATCCGATGCATTCTGGTTTTCTTAGGTTGAACTCAAATTAAACACATGAAAATTCAGTGGTGTTTACCAGGAATTGAAACTATAATCTTCAGTTTAGATTGACATATTGTAACCAATGGACCAACTTGGCTCAACTCAAAGAATAGATAAAGTAAAAATAAATGTTAATAAACACGATTGTCGATTTTATTTCACTACGTCCGTAATAAGATGTATTTTATGCTTAAATAATTTTATTTTAATCTATACCTAAATAAAGTATCTTATGTAGAAAGGCAACTATATCTTAATAGATAATACCCACATACATAAAGCGGTATTCACTAAAGCCCGCAATAATAAATGGGTGACACTAATTGGACAGCGATTTTGTTGCTGGAATTCATGAAATTTCTTTTAAAATTTTTACCAAAACTCTCAGCATTCGACACTTACCAGGGAAAATTCTTTTGACAATAATTTAAAATTTACCGTACAAATAAAATAAAAACTGAACGTTGATCCTCGCGCAAAGTTTACCAAAAAGTTTTCCTTAGTCGATTGCAAAGATAAAGTTTTTGTTGGTTTTCTTATCATATATTTTTAGTTCAAGGACTTAGGTTTCCTGAAATAAAGTTTACATTTCACTATCAAGAAATGTTCAGAGCTATTGAACTTGAATTTCGGCAATTGAAATGTGATGTCCTCCTGACCGATTTCGGCCACGGCGGCCAATCTCAAGAGGAATAAGCCAATTGCAAAGGATAAAGTGGACAATTATGTGAGCAATTTGAAATATACAGTTATGGTAAATTATCACCTTAGCACAGGTCTTAGCACTTTTTTTTATAGTATAGGTAGGTGGACGAGCATACCGAGGGCCTATATACGAGGGCCACCTGATGGTAAGTAGTCACCAACGCCCTTAGACATTGGCATTGTAAGAAATATCAGCCATCACTTATTTGGCCAATGCGCCACCAACCTTGAGAACTAAGATGTTATGTCCCTTGTGCCTGTAATTCCACTGGCTCACTCACCCTTCAAACCGGAACACAACCATACCAAGTACTGCTGTTTTGCGGTAGAATATCTGATGAGTGGGTGGTACCTACCCAGACGAGCTAGCACAAAGCCCTACCAACAGGTCCTATAAAATACCATTTTCATTTAATAATAGTAAAAGGTTGCGATAAGTAAAATCTGTAACGTATCTCGTCACTTACTACTCACTCCGGACATACTCAGTTAATATGTGATACATATGTTCATTTACGCCTGGGGTATCTAGGCAATAAAAATGCAAACAGTACGGAAGTTGTACAAGTAGTTAATATCGTATATGGTCAGTTTCTTAATGCTTAACTTTACTTTTTACTTTCACCTAGAGGTAGGGCTTTGTGCATGCCCGTCTGGGTGGGTACCACCCACTTATCAGATATTCTGCCGCTAAGCAGCAATACTTTGTATTGTTGCGTTACCGTTTGAAGGGTGAGTGAGCCAGTGTAATACAGACACAAGGCGCATTGGCAATGTAAAGAATAGAATATTATTTTTTGCATAACTAATGTCTATGGACGGTAGTGACCACTTCATCACGAACATTAAGTGTTCTATTTGCTCATCCGCCTGCCTTTTACATCAAAACTTATATTTTACTATTCACCGCCTAAAAACGCGAAAATTCATTATTTTTCCCGGGTGGTAAGCTATTCGAGTATTCGAGTTGGTATTTTCTATTACAATCATAATTTCAATTTAATTATTTTTATTATTGTGAAAACTGTGGTATAATACTCAAGCTGGATCAGAATGGTCCTGCCATTGCCTTTTATATTATAATTATAATAAATTATATAAACTATCTAAAACATGCTATTTGTCCATTTTGAAACAATTGCGTCCGAAAAATTAATAGAAATACGATTCTACTATTAATCGTAATTTAGATTTTCGTAAGAAGCTAATTAGTAAATGAATGTAAAATAATGGTATGAGGTATTTCGATTCGTTTTTCTCATTTTCATTCGTTTTGTTAAATTTAGTCTTAGTCGGTTAGTTCATAATGAGTACTTATTTTTTAAATACACAGATTTACCTTTCAGTTTAAAAAGGACACAATTTCCTGTGAAGGTATCGTTTGCAGACAGAATAAATAAAGCAGAAGTTCAAATTTGTCGGAATAGATTTAAGGGATTGCTATTTTTCTTACGGTTAATTGTATGTTGCCCTATCTAGATTCGGGTGCGTGCTAATATCCTACGAAAATAAAACTAAAAATGTTGTATATACTGAAATATCATAAGTCTACTCTTAGTAATTTATTTAAGTTATACGCGGGTGAAACCGCGGGCACAGCTAGTTAGATTATAATTTTGTTAAGGCAACACTATCGAATATCATCACTCTCACGTGGGAAACGCTTAATTTATACCTATTCCAATTGACCTGTATAAACTGGATTATATTTTTTTTGCATTTATATAACTGTGAACAGGATTGCTTCCATTGTCGTTTTGTATTGGTGGGTATTTCATGCGTTTGTTTATCCGGTTTTATCCGGTTTCAGCCGGCAAAAACCCGAATGAGGCAGAAAATTGTCTAACATTTTATAGTAAAACCGCTCGCGCGAAACGGAAATGTTTTATCGCTTTCAATAAATTTTACGGAAGTCAGTTTATATGTATTATGTGCTATGAATTCTAAGATTTTACCTGTACAGTTCCATCCTCAATCGTTTCATTTTTAAGCGTTTGTTCATTGCGACGTTTTATTAAGTCGTAGTTTTGTTCGGTTACAATTTCAATGAAATTACGGTTCATTTTATAGGATAAAAACTTACTGTAAGTGTATTTTAACATTTATTAAATTAGTCTTATTTAAGATAAGTTACAGATCCTACATTCATTAAACATTATACAACATTACATACAACTACAACGTATTCATAAATAAAATGAATTTAATGATATTTCTTATTGAATACCTAACGGCCGTTATTGGATAATGTATTTACAATAGTTAATACCAATCATTTTATTTAAAAGTGAAATTTTGAAATCTTCACCTTAATACAAATTTAAAGTTTTTTTAAAAAAAAATTATATCCAAACGGAATTCAGTTACATATTAACACTTGTAAATGCAGTTGAAAATATGTACCGAAAAATTTTCACAACAACGCAATACACTTGAATTTAATCAAAACTTTGACATCATACAGTACGAATAACTGTAGGTTTTCATTCGGACATTGTAGCTAAAGTAAAAACATAATCATTTTAAGTGAACCGTCGTTTGTTGATTTTCTAGCGAGCTTCTGTTTACATGGCATGCCATTGCTATTAAGAATATTAATTAATTGAATTAAACACTTGGTTTCGATGCATTAAACTAATTAATTACTTACTTCTCAGTTTCCGGACCTATCGACATTATGAGCACATTTTCAAAATAATAAAGTAAATTCCAAACAGCTTTACATTACTCTTAGTAAAATGTAGAGTTTTTATGTTTATTTATACCAACTTGTGTTTTTAAAGGTTAAAGTTGATGTTTTCATATAAAATCAAAACATATATATTAATAATTCTCACAGATACAGGTTTACTTCAACACTGTCTTCCAATGTAGCCTGCTATTGACTATGTTTATAAAGGTACAGTGTGTGCACCCTTTTTTTATTTCTAGAAAAACGTGGGTCTCGCTGGCGCTAAAGGCGCCAGAATACCCACTAAAAATACCCACTAAAAGTACCTTCACCGTATCTTCGGGAGGCGTCACGGGATCGCTTGTGCAAACCACTGTGCCGCCCGACGGTTGGCCCGTCGTGCCATCCGTTGTGCGGGTCTCCTAACCTAGTTGGGTTCCCGGGCTACAGAAAACCTAACTAGCCCCAGTGGCTGTTACGGCGGGGGAGAAGTTAGCGCCAAAGTTCGCGCTGCCTATAAATAAATGTATTTTTTTTTTCGATATCTTCAATATTCATCGTCATGTTTCAAGTAATTTACACAAGACCTTAATTAATTGAACACCTAAACTTTCCTCATGAATCACTTCGTCCATTGGTGAAAATCGTATGAAAGTACAATCGGTAGTTTTTGAGTTTATTCCGTACATACAGACAGACAAACAGACAGGAGGGACTGTATTTTATAACATGTAGTGATGATATTGTAGTACATTGTAATTCGACGAAGATAAAATATTGTGATGCCTATCTGATTTGAAGCATTTTTTTAATGCATCAAATCAAACGGTTATATTTTTAAACGTTAACTGAAATTTATATAATACATATGAATCCACGCTTAAACGATAAAAGGTACCCTCTTATCATCCATTACGTTTTCACTTTTAATCTGCTAAAGCTCTTTTTATGCAATTTGATATATTGCTCACCCTTAGGGAGTAATCGCTGATTTTTATTTAAAAAAAACAACTTTCAAGAGGGTGAAATATAATGTAATTATTGCACGCAAAGTAGGATGTAAGAACTTCCACATCATATTAGACGAGAGCGGCAGAGCGTTTCATATTGTATTTACAATTAATTTGCTTAATAGCAGATGTAGCGGTGACATGTTATTGGATATATGTATGTATATAACATAAGTGGCTCGTTGGTCTACCGGTTAGCTTTTTTTAATAACAAATATCGTGAATGAATTAAAAGAGCCTACACTTATTCTATATACTTAAAACTGCTATTCTATGCATAGCTATATAGTTTTATACCTAAAGGTATGTATTATCATTTGATTAAAATATTATTTCAAATATAAATATACTCTACTCGTTTGGTAGGGTTCCTGTGGCCTGGGTAGGTACCGCCCACTTATCACATACTCTACCGCCAAACAGCAATAATTAGTATTGTTTGAAGGGACATCTTAGTTCCCAAGGTCAGTGGGGATAAGGAAAGATTAATATTTATTAAAACGCCAATGTCTATAGATATTGGGCGGTGGTGGTCCATCGATTATTTTAGAAAAAAAAAGCAATTTTTAATCGTCATTCTACGATATTAAAATAAACCTATCAATACATTATGTATTACTTATAATTATTTATATATTAATAATCTAGATTAGATCTCTCTTACAATATATTTGAGTGTGATTATTAATTGCCATATTGTTCGTAAGCTGTGTCGAAACTACCATTTCAATCAACAATAAAATACAAAAATGTTTTTATAATATATTATAACAGTTTAAAAATAGGCGTAAAATAGCAATGTAACCAATCTCGTCATTACAAAATCAAATATCATATTTATGGTGTAGGTTATTAGGGCACATCAGAAATTGAACATAATGATATTAATCGGATAATACGATTATGCAAATGTGATAACATTTAACTAATTAATTCATAGCCTTTTATTGTTATTATTCAATTATTGTAAATGTTAATTATAATATCAAAAGTTTCGATGTATCATAATCTTGCAATCTCGTTTAATATCCTGGGAAATTATTCACACACGGCCATCCGATACCAAATTAAGCAGAGCTTGTACTATGGAAACCAGACAACTGATATACTAGATATACCACTTTTCTTTTGTAAATACGCACTTATATAGATAATTACTTAAATAGACTCATGACAAACAGACATGTTCATGCACACAAATGTCTATCCTGGGTGGGAATCGAATCCACAACCTTTGTCGTGAAAGGTTACTATCTACCAACCACGCCAACCAGCTCGTTTTGATCGTAGTTCGATCTTACAGGCTGATATTTTGTCTATTGTCAGTTTTGAAGTAGCCGGAATATATTAACAGATAATTTTTTAGATAAAAAAATTATGCTTTAAGTTTCCTGTTTTAGTTATTTTTTCAGAAATTGGAGTATTTAAAAATAATGTATTAACATTTTTTTAAATGTCTTTTGTGTACTAAGTAACCTTTATAAAAACCTGGTCAACTCATATTTTGTTTTAAATTGCAATACGGTTTTTTTTTTTTTATAAAATATTTCAAAGCGTACATATTTATATTTGAGTAAAGTTTAACACATTAAAATTTGTACTATCAGTGTTTAAGCCAAAAAACAGCCTGATATTAAAGTTAAAACTAGCTAGGTGACAATATTAAGCTAACGAGGGTAAAATTCTACGGAGTTCGTAGTCTACGTGCCTACGAAAATTATACCTCTGTGACATCTACAAAGAAAGGACTCTGAACTATTTAAAGGCCAAGGTAACATAATTTATGATTATTATTATTAATATATTATATATTTAAGAGCGACAAATACGTTACCTATCTAAACTTACCTACTAGACTAAGCTTCTAATGGTTATTTTGCTTTTATAGAATCGAATGTGTTTTTTTTTTTATTTTCTTGGTATTATGGCTGTTTTGAAAGCCCATGGTAGGTTTTCACTCGCCATATAATCTAAATATTTGTTGAGTTTTTCAAAAATCTAATCGCCCGTGTGACGTTTAACTTTGAAGTATTTCTTTTATAAAAAATGCACCAATATTGTTCTGGTTATAAGTATTTAAATACAAAGGAGGATTTATAGATTATAATTAAAAATACCTACTGTTCGAATCATGAATTCGTAGTAAGGTAAATATTCTGTACAATGAAATTTGTATATGTATCATTATATTGTTCTTTATTTACTGCCTTACGATGCTTAAGTAGTTAGATTTTAAAATTCCGTGAATCTTGGTTCCTAACTGAAGAAAATAATAATATAGTTTTTATGCCATAAAATAGGTGTGTTGTCATTTACATGTGATTGAGGCTAATGGATTATGAGAGGAGGGAGTAATGTATCTGTATGTACCTGTATTTGCGCACGCTCTCGAGTATTATAATAAGCATCTCTTGCGCAGTACGCTACTGTCCGTTGAGAAAAGCCGTCACCTATGTGAGAAGGATTGTTTTTTAATAGTCATTTATTCTTGCTTATCTCAAAGATGTTTTCATATATTTTGTTTGTTGATGTTTTTTGGCTTTCTGTGTTAAATTTCTGAACGATATTCGATTTGGCGCAGTGACTTCAATACGGTCAAAGTCGTAAGAAAGATATAAAATCTATACGTATAATAAAATTGGGACGAGGTCACGTCCGTTGGTATATGAAATACTTTTTTAATAGCGTTCAATATTATTGATCTAAAAAAGCCGAGATGGTCCAGTTACAACGGGTGAATCTTAACCAATAATCGTGGGTTCAAGCCCGGGCAAGCACCACTGAACTTTCATATGCTTAGTCTATGATTATAATTGTTCTCGTGCTCCACGGTGAAGGAAAACATCGTGAAAAAACCTGCATGTGCCTAATTTTACTGAAATTCAGCCACATGTGTATTCCAACCCGCATTGGAGCAGCGAGGTGGAAAAAGCTACAAATCTTCTCTTAAAAAAAGAAGAGCAGGCCTTAGCCCAACAATGTGAGACACACTTGTTACTGTATTATTGATCTTAATATACAAAACTTATTTTTTTTTTTAATAATTGAAATTATGTATGATGATAAAATTTCAAGGTCAGATTTGAGCGCAACATTCCTACTTCTAGTAGTATTTTTTTTTTATAGTTACGTACGTTTAAAAAAACTGGTCATGTCTGGCACGTATACTACAGGAAACTCTACATTAATTATTATGTACTCAGCATAATTAAAAATATTACTTCTATTCAAAATCAACACGTAAATGGATTTTTAGGTAATAAAAAACTTGGTTAAAGTAGACACTTTTATAAAGACTAAAACTATTACCTAAATAATACCAAAGAGGCACCAGGCCCGGCGAGGCAGGCTTTTCAAAATCCCGCCGTAGATTATCCGTTGAATATGCGTCTTAGAAATTCTAAAACGTGTCTTATGATTCTCAACCAGCGACTTCGTAATGAATGAAAAAGCAATGTAACTTTTTTTTTCTTTTGAGGCGGTTATATTCTAATCTACAGCAAAATAGTCGAAAAGGTTTTATATTTTAGACGGCTTTTATTTTCATTTATACTATTTTATAAATGATGCTTAGTTTATAGCTGCGATTCCACTTCCGTATGTTTTTCCAGAATAAACTTTCTCTTTGCAAATACGTCACGTCGATCTATTGTCCATTTCTATGGAAGGAAGTACAAACCAACAACACCTGGATATAAATAATGTTAGTATAGATTTCGTAATAAGTGCTTCAAATTTTAAAGAGTCGAACGTGAGTTTTTTAAAAATCCCAGCCTGTAAATGCTTCCTTTGGCCTTCTTTTGAAGATTTTGGAACTTATTCCTTCTCAATACTTTGGTAGATATAGGTGTGATAAATTTCCAACCAACCCATGCAGATTTCCTTACGATGTTTTCCTTTAATGTTGAGCACGAGACAAATTATAACGCACAAATTAAACACTTTTTTATATTATAGATAGGTGGACGGGGATATTGACCGCCTTAAATGGTCACCACCGCCCATAGACATTTGCGTTGTATGAAGTATAAACAATTTTTTACATTGCCAATATGCTACCAACCTTAGGAACGAAGATGTTATGTCCCTTGTGCCTGTAGTTACACTGGCTCTCTCATCCTTCAAACTGAAACGCAACAATACTAAGTATTGCTGTTTAGTGGTAAAGTATCTGATGAGTGGCTGGTACCTATCCAGAGGGACTTTAACAAAGCCCATACCATCTAGTAAAATTATGTTATACTTGCCCGAAATTTAACCTGTAATCTTCGCTTAACTACTTGGCCATCATTCAGTTTTTTTTAAGAATATCTCGGCATTGATTTCTGGATCTTGATATCTAGAGCCTCATTATCTAGTCATTATATCAACTATTAACAGGCAATTTGACTAACATTGTAAATAGGTAGGTAACAATATAATTATCTAAGATTTGTTTTTTTTTTACTACAACTATATATGCAAACATGTTAAGCTGGAGGCGGTCAGGGTAGTATAATATATATACATAATATAACATATAAATATATTCCAAGTTACTGTTACCGCACGGTATTTTCGATAAAAAAAATAAACAATCAGAATGAACAAAACTTTACCGAAATATTTTAATTGTTCAATATTCTGTTCACCGTTTGTATTTGTTGAAATAATAAACACAAGCTGCACTGGAAAAGCGATTGAATAAAGGATTTATTACATATATATTTTCATATAGTTTTGTACATATTTCATTCGTTTTATGATATTAATCGATTATTATTAATGTATATCGAGAGTTTAATTTTACGTAATGTGTGAAAATATACTTTTCAGTATATTATGAAAATGAATAGGTAGTAACTGTAGAATGAACGTAGCAATTTATTACGGATGTGGTACGAGAAACGTCGAAAATTGTATAATATTCAGTTTTTCATATGGAAAGTTTATTATGTAAATGTATTGGTTTCTTTTATGTTTCAATATATATAAATCTGATCCTTTGATACATTTCTGAAGGGTTTCTGCAATAAAAACGTAAATTCTCTATTTACTTTCGCCTTAAAAATATTGTTATAGGTAAATTATCCGACGTTAAATATTGATTAAAGATGATGATGGTGATGTATAAAGTCATCAGAAGTTAATCTGCTTATAAAAAATTAAATCAAATAAATATATATATAAATTAAACAATTAAAAAAAAACTAATAGTAAACTTCACATATATTCTAAATAATTATATAAAACCTCGATGTTATTTTGGAAGAAATAATTTAACCATCTTTTTTCTATTTCCAATTGTTAAAAATGTTTTTAAATTATTTTATTTTTCATAAGAATAACAGCTAGGAAATTATATTCCTTGATTTCCATGCGAAATACGCAAATTAAATTCTAAATAAGTCAAATACGTATAATAATTTTGGTACAAAAGACTATGTGAGGAAATCATCAAAGTGCTTGTATCTAATAAGCTATACATAATAATCCGCCTAAAAATGTTGGTACTGTGTTTCTATTTAGATAAAAGACTTTACATTTGAACGGGTAACATCCTTACGTTTAATTAATCTTGTAAAATAATGATACAAAAGCTCGTGTAAGTACCTGCTTGAATAATGTTTATTGTGATTTGATTTCAATATTGAAATCATAACATAATTATGGTTTAAAAAATAATAAACAAATATTCAAATGTAAGTAATTTTAAAGTTAAGTTCTTTAAATAGTTGTAATTATTATAATATATATTATTTCAAATTTGTACGAGATTTTAACGATACGAGATGATATGAGTGATTTCAGACATATTTGGTTTAGTAAAATATAATGTAAAATGTTTAACTTTTGGAAACTGGCTTACTTTTAATATGATATAACAATAAACGATAATACTAAAGATTTTCATACTTTCAATTGTTTCATAATATATTATTATTTAGTAAAATAATTGAATTATTGAATATTAAATTGATAATTTTTCAATGCATAATTTTAGTATAAATAATTTTATTTGAAACAAAGCTCGCGCCAAATTTTCCGCTTAATTATAATGTTTACAAGCATATGAAAATTCTCGTAAAATATGTTATTATAGACCAAAAATTATCCGAAAACTTCCATACATGGAAGCAAAGTTTTGATATAACAAAGTACAGAAACACTGAATACACGAAATCGCTAAACTCCCTAACAATCTTAAGAAGAACCGAAATAATAGACTTACCAAAACATTAAAAGTTGCAAACTCCTTTAGGCACGCACTGTATAATCACAATTAGCGAATAGCAAGTCCGCGAAAAAGTTCCGATGGTAATTCGAACGTTTCCCGTTCGTAAGTTCCGCGGTTTCGGCAGACGTTCGTCCCGTTTCACGAACGAGTTTACTACTGACTTACTGAGAGATGGGGCGAAGCAACGAGGGAGTGGACTATAGGGTGGCCCCAAAATTGATAGCTTAAACTAGTTTTTACGGTGTCTTTCTGGCGTCTACGATATTCCTTTATCAACCTTTTTTTTTATTTACGGAATGAAGATAATATAGACGGGATGAGTCATAGCTTATAACGGAAATGGTCATTTTTTTGTGACACAATTTTTTCTTTACACTATTGGGTGATTTTTTATAGATATTTTTTTTTTAATTTTTAACGATAGCGAGTTTTATATAACAATAAGTGATAGCTGTGAATACATTAGACGGGAACTAACATGTTTTATATTACGTTATAAATATATATACCGTTTCAGGTTTATTATATAATTTTTATTTTGTTTTAATAATTAATGATCACAATTTCATAGAGTGATATATTTAATTTTCTTTATCATAAAAGTTACAAATTCTAAAATGTAAATAGAATTTATTAACATTTCATTTATTCAGATATAAAATCAATCGAACAAATATTTATTTACGATCAAAAAACATTTATTAAAAATATTAATTAATTATCTTTGAAACGAATCAAACCTTATTTATTCATCATAGCTGAATAATCTATAGCCAGCTGCGAACAATTTCCCGTTATTTATTTTTAATTTACATTAGAGTTACCCTTATGTTGGAATATAATAAGATCAGATAAGATTCCCCGAAGGTTTAATGTTTATTGTTTTATATAATATTGTATTGATAATCTCGGTATGAAGTCACCTGTCTATTTTGATATTAAGAAATAATATTTTGATTTTAAAATTATTGGTCCGTCGGTTTCGTTTGATGATAATCATGTTTGGTTAATGTTATCGAAAACAAACTTGACGCGAGTTGCTTTCATTTCGAATTATCAATGCATTACATGGAAACCGATTAGAAAATAAATACGCTTTGTTTATTTAAACTTGACTTAATAGTTTTGTTATACCATACTATTTTATATAGCTGACTGTACACGGTATACTTTATCTAGAGGTTAGTTTTTAAATACATACCTAGGTTTGTAACTAAGCCAGCGTATTCAAATACTCCTTACGGTTTGCCGCAGGCCGTTCTTATGTTTTAAATTATAAAGTTAAAAGGCAATTATTTTTTACGGAATACAATTTATGATAAGATCTCTTATCTTGTTACTTATATAACGTATTATGATTTCAAGTAATTTATTTAAACATTGTAAGTTTTAATACATATATCACATAGTTATGAGTAAAGCTAATTATTAGTTAAGAAGGCTGGCCTTGTTATTGTTAACAGTTAATCGCGTGCTTCGAAAAGCTGGTAAAGTCGTTGTTCATGGCTGCAACTGCAAAATGGCTGCAACTGTATTCTGTTATCCTTGGTCCGTAATAGGAGAGAAGTCATTTGCCCAGCAGTTGAACATATACAAGCTGTATATATATTTTTCCCTTACATTAATAACTTGGTATTATTGTGTTGCGGTTTGAAGGGTGAGTTACCGAAATGTAATTACAGGCACAAGGGACATAACATCTTAGTTCCCAAGGTTGGAGGCACATTGGCGACGTAAGCGATGGGTAACATTTCTTAGAACGCCAATGTCTACGGGCATTGTTAACCACTTAACATCAGGTGGCATATACGCTCGTCCGTATATATATTCTATAAAAAAAATAACGTCTTCATAATAATACCAATGGACAAAATTAATTTAAAACAATTTCTTAGTATTACACGTAAAATATTAAGCATAAAATATTCGAGAGAGGTTTAATGGACTTACTTTTAAAGTATAAAAGAAAATACACAGAGACAACAATGCAAAGTGTAGTCTTGAAATATGCACTTGAGAAGTGCTACACAATAATTTGGAGCACACAATAAAACACGGGTACACACTCAACTTTCTTTCAACTGGGTAATAAAAAGTCATAAATGCATAAGACAAAAGCCGAAAAATAAAACTTTAACGCCATTGTTGAATTTAACAAGTACTCAGGTAAAATATTTTATGATACTTTTTTTAAGTTTTAAGTTAGCTTAAGAATTTAATAATCATCTTTCTCATACAACAGTTTATAATCTTACTAATATTTTAAACTCAAGATTGTTTATTTTGTTTTGATGTGTATTTCTCAAAAATGGTTTTAGTTTAATTTGCAATATATTCCATTGAAGTTTTGATGATAATGAAGTATTAAACATTATTTATTATTGTATATCTCTATGTTTGTATAATATTATTATTACTATATAATATTAATTATAAAATAAATAAATGCTTAAATAGTTTTAGGGTCGTATATTAATAAAATTGCCTCTTTTATTTAAGTCAATTTTATCGTGGAATTAAATGGAATTAATGGTATGGTTTACATAGTTTTTTTTTAAATGATTCATAAAAAAATCAGTTCCAAATTTTAATTAATATCGAGTGTAATGAATGTATAACAGTATTAATATCATAAAGAGATAAATTTAGTTCATATTTTCGAACTCACGTAAAAACTACTAATCAAATAGATGATTCATACATTCACATTATAATTGATATCACTACAGACTTTTAGCCTCAAAATGGACCGAATATAATTAGTATGTATATTGAGATATCTATATATAAATAGGCAAAGAAAAAACAGTTCTGTAGCTTCGCCTCTGAAGTTTCTCAGCCAATTTTCTTTTTTTTTCGAACCAAACAAAAAAAAAAGAATTAAAGTTGTTCGAAAAATGCAATTTCATATCATGTTTTCCGAAATATTTCAACAAAGTTCGATATTCGATCACTTGGCGAATAAAAATAAAATGTACATGTACAGGTCAAAGCAGATGAAACACCGATGTATTGGCTTAACTTTTGTTTGTATTGGACATCCAATACGGATGACGGTGAAACGACTGGACGGATTAGTCGAAATCAAAATATAATTATTTAGTAGGCACTTTTAAATCAAAACTGTTTTGCTTGGTAAAATGTATAAGGAACTCAATACTTGTTGTATTCTCAAATGAAATACATTGTCAACTATGAGGTCCTCCAGACCGATTTCTGCCACGGCGGCCAATCTAAAGAGAGATTAGCCAACGGTGCAGAACATATTATAGTGCATAAGTGTGTTCGCAAACACAGGTGCACTCTTATAATCCGATGGGATGGCATTCCGACACGACCAGAAATAGTTCAGGCGTAGGACCATCTGCTTACGCGCTTTCCGAGGAACGGGAGTGTACACGTTTCCAACTTCCAGATTCCGGGCTGCAATTGAGAATTTTTGACAAAAGAACCCAATAACTTTTTATTGGTCCGACCTGGGATTTGAACCCAGGACCGCCGAGTCTGCGGCTTTATATCTAGCCACTAAAGTAACGAGGCAGTCGATAGTCAACTATACAGAGATATACATACAATTTGTTATATAGAATTGACATGCCCTGTATGCTTGTATGGAAAAAAACTATAAAGAACTTCACGCTTTTTTTCGCTATAACCTGAACAGTCGATTTTGATAGATGATGCAAATGACTTAAAGTTGAAATATAAGATAGACGATAGTAACATCTTTACATGAAATATTTTATCGATTCAAAAGAAAAAAGGGCCGTATTAACCTTCAAAGTTATATGACATCAATTGAAATTAATGTAGGCAAAGAATAATTGAATATTATATTATTTTAATTTTATAATAAATACCATTCCACTATCCACAAAATACTCATTATTAAAAATATAAAAGCAGTTTTAAAAATACTTTCAAGAACCTTTTTATTACTTAGCTTTTTGTCATGATACGAAAAAAGTGATTATATACTCTTTTGATGTTTTTTTTACTGGTGGGCTTTGTGCAAGCTCGTCTGTGTGGGTACCACCCAGTCATCAGATATTCTGCCGCAAAACAGCAGTACTTAGTATTGTTGAGTTCCGGTTTAAAGGGTGGGCGAGCCAGTCTAATTACAGGTACAAGGGACATAACATCTTAGTTTCCAAGGTTGGCGGCGTATTGGCGATGTAAGCGATAGTGAACATTTCTCACAATGCCAATGTATATGGGCGTTGGTGACCATTTACCATCAGGTGGCCCATATGCTTGTCCGCCATATACTTACTATAAAAAAAAACATATTTAGATTTTAAAAAAAATCACCTATCATTGAACTTTGTTGAGACATCGAACGAGAAAGTAAAAAATAAGAGTTTGGGATTAGTTTATTGCTGTTTTCTTCTTCCTCATGAAAATTATAAGCATTTAAAAAATATGTAGTTTACAACATTATAGATATTTAGTTCCTATGATTAACGGTGCAGTGATAGAATCAGCTAAAGTTATTTTTTCTACGGAAACAATATCAATTAGCAAGTGACAACTTACGATAAAGTAACCCAAGTACTCTCATCATGAAAGTAAGATTTGAATTAAAAAAAAAAAAACATTCAAAATAAATTGTTTCAAATAAAAATCAAGGTGGATATTGATTAAGTGTACTAACAATAACTTACAATAAAACATAACTATATAAAACTTAGTCTAACATTTAATTAGCTGTAGTATGTAGTGATTAATTAAACATATACCAGCTTTTCTATATACAGCAAATATATCACTTTAGGTTATCGGACGATATCAATGGATTTCTCATGTTATTATAATTATCAATCAACGCTGGAATAAAAAGTTCTTGATCACTGACCGTATCTTTAAAAAGAAAAAGTAGGGTCAACATAACAATATTTATTTTTCAATTTATTATTTAATATCTTAATATATACACTGCATTCATTATAACCACTCAATGCGAAATGAGAATCCTCATTGTTGAAGAGGCTATAAAAAAATCAAAATACGTGTTATATTACAATCCCTGCACCCTTCGTTATGAAATTATGATAATAAGACCATATTGTAGCAATACAAGGGAACAGTTGTATAGCTCTTAATGCAAGGGAATAAAATACAAAATTGCTTACAATATGTAGTGCAATAGGAGAATAGGGGTCATGGTGTTTGGTTCCATTTACCATAAAGAGATTATTAGAAAAAATCTACTATACATTCTCATTGTCGGTCGTGCGTTGTAATAAACTTAAATATAATACGTTTTATTAAACTTTACTCAATGTTGTTCTATATTATGTCATAAACTTGCAAAATATAAATGAGCCATAAGAGTTGATTCACATCAGGTCGTACCAACCCTTTATAGCTTCGAAGGACAAGGATTTCATACTTCTTAAAGCGCAAATCTTAGTGATTTTACTCAAAACAATTAACAAACCTGGTGAGAATTTTTAAATCCTAATCTCGTCAAGAATTATCGAGAAATGAATTAAATAATGGAGTATTTTTTTTTAATTATAGATTATAACTAAACTTAACTACAAGCCGAAATATAATATCCGAACGCACTATCAAAACCAACCCTTTCCTATAATGGTTGCTGAACTAATACGAACAGACAAATAAAATCAGATAAAGAAAATTCCCAATAAGAATCAATAATTAATCCATTATTATTTATAGCTCTTACTTTAATACGTTTTAGGTTTATATTAGAACAAAACTGACAATAAAACTGATAGAAATCGAGGATACGGATCTTATGAAATTTTAAACAATAAGGATTTAAATAATTCTATTTTATAACAAAGGAAATGGTAATATGATCTTTATATTATTGGTATTTCTGAATCCTTTTCCTATAATGTAATCACATATCATTTGAGGTTATTATTTCACGATTGAGTCTGCTGTTTAGACTGAACATGTTCGGTTATGTTCAAAATATAATTGAAACTTCTTATTTTATTATTTTCTCAAATACCTTACTACTACTACCTACTACTACCTAAACTGTCTCACGACAATTGTATTAAACAAAAATGGTCTGTCTTCCCATGACCTACAACTTCTGTAACAATTAAACAATTTGACCTTGAAAATCAAATTTGCTCCAATTTTAAAATTCGTTCTTAGCGAGTAAAAATAAATAGATAAATAAACTACCTACGTATGTGTAACAACAATACATTATATTATGCGTTAATGGGCCACATGCTGTTGATGGTCAACTCCATCCACACACAGTGGCAATCTAAAAGATCCCAAAACACGAGATATAATATGTTATATCCATTGTGTATTGTATCATAGTGTAATTACAATGACACTCTTAAATACGCAACACAGCAATACAATATCCAATTAAAAAATCCTTTTGCACTCCCACCTCAAGAACAAATTTAAGTAAATCCGCACCTCTTAACAGACTCATGAATTCGTTCAATTACTTGTCATTAATGGTGATATCGACACATTTTTACTAACAAAACGAATTTTGTCAAACTTTCTAAAGACCTCATTAATCTTTCACATAGTGTATAAGTTAATGGTTTCAGTTGTATAAATAATAATAATTTAACTACTTTTTTACGATTTAATTTTGTTATATTAATCGATAAAATTTGTTTTTTAAATTTTTGTGAGCCGAGATGGCCCAGTGGTAAGAACGCGTAAATCTTAACCGATGATCGTGGGTTCGAACCCGGGCAAGCACCACTGATTTTTCATGTGCTTAATTTGTGATTATAATTCATCTCGTGCTTTACGGTGAAGGAAAACATCGTGAGGAAACCTGCATGTGTCTAATTTCACTTAAATTCTGCTACATGTGTATTCCACCAAACCGCATTGGAGCAGCGTGGTGGAATAAGCTCCAAACCTTCTCCTCAAAAAGGGAGAGAAGGCCTTTAGCCCAGCAGTGGGACATTTACAGGCTGTTAAGGATTAAGGAAATTTTTATATAGGTTAGTTTGGTTCATATAATTTTTGTTTCTACGGTAAATGTTGTTTGCACTTTTAAAGACGTATCACTTTGTAAGAATATATGATTTAGTTGTTGATTTAAAGTGCTTAGTGATTAGTTGATAGTGGAACTATCTCAATAAATAAATGAATAAATATAACACTAAGCAATGAAAAGCTATTATGTAGTTTGTGCCTGATATCCTGAAATGTCAAAAGGTGATATATAACATTGGCTGTAATAATTATAGTACTTAAAGGGTAAACGCATTAAAAAGAATATCACATAAGTCAGTTTTAATATTTCAAATGGTTCTTAACTAATAAGCTTAAAATATATTTGTTACATTAAATTATTCGATGATTCGTTGCAATATGTTTTTAAATTAATTTAATAGTACTTATTGTACAAGAGTTACGTCATCCTAAATAATTGTATTTCGTATTCGTGTAACATATTGTTAAAATAAATTTTAAAACGCGAAATAAAAAAAAAATCTTATTTGTCCCTTTTTTTTAATAAACTATATAACCACAAATATTTTCTATTAAATAAGTTCTTTTAAGGCTGAAAACTGCGTTGGACGGGAGATAGCTGTTTACTCTGAATGCAAACTCGGCGAGCTTTTTTTTCCGTGTTCGAGTTGCCTTCAAAGCAAGCACGCTTTTGTATGTACACGCAGTTTGACTCAAAAACTAGCTACGGGGTAGAAAATCTCTTTCGAACTTTTTGCTGTTCACTTTGTAATATTTTTTGTACGAGCTTAACAATGTGTTCCGTTATTAAAAGTGGCTACGATTATACACTTATGGTTTATATCGTTCTAAATATGATCATTTATTTTGTATTTGTATTGTGCAGTGATGTCAACTGCATCGTATTGATTGAAGTGTAGCGAGCTTTTTTTTTTAAATATATAGGCTAGCTCGTGACTGTTATCACACCTGATGGAAAGTGAAGATACAAGGTGGAGCGCGCTTGCCTAGAAGATGCCTATTCACTCTTGACTTGAAGAAAAATAAACAGATGTTAAAGAGTTTCTCCTGATCAACTATTTCTTTTTAGATATTTTTATAGTTTTTACTGACCAGGTAGTAAGGATTCGCGCACATGCAAATGATCGATACTACCACCTAATTAGCTATTCTGTCAAATGTGTAAGCGAGCGTTAAACAAACGTTATTAAAAGGCATAACATTATTGATGTAAAAAAAAGCTTATTACTTACTAATTTATATGACCAATCACGGTTCAACCATTTGGACTACTGATATTAATAAAAATATATACAGTAAGTATTGCTTAAGACTAAAGTCTTAAAGACATACATGTATAATCCATTAAGACCAGAAATAAGCGACAAATTCCTCATACCTGATTCAATCATCGCCATTTTGCAACAATAAGATCGAAATATATTTATAATTATAACAACAAAATAAACCCAAGCACACACACCAAGTGGTACTGTTGACATCAGACAATGGTATCGCGAATGTAATCTGACTCGTGATCGATCTTTAGAATTGGATATGGGGATGAATAGCGCAGATGTTAAAAGATTACTATTGTTACTCTGAGCGAGTGGGTTTTACTTGAACCTTACAGTCCATTTACTATATGGAATAACGTCCATGTTATTGATGGAAAATCTTTACCTAAATAACGATGTAAGAATTGAGTAAGGTTGTTATAAGAATTCGTTGTTAATTTTTTTAAATGTAATATGACAAATGACGCAAACATTAGAATTTTCTTGTTCTCGTCACGTCATTTTTTTCATATTTACATTGACTATTTACAACGGGCCCAACTAAAAAATATATATAGACAAAATCCAATGCGATGATGGCTATTTTAAAGAAGAAAGATTGAGTGCAGGACCGAAGGCTGTGCGCGATTAGCGAGGGATGGTATAACAAAGCGAAATGCTCAACACTGGGCTGCTAATGAAAAGATGTTGACAAAAATCTCAATTCAACATCAATCCTTATTACCAGTTCAGTTGAATACGAGCCGCCTAGCGATATGAAATACGAAGGTTCAATCCCGATTCCTTGGCCTAAAAATGGGAATATTATTAATCTCTCTGAAAGGATGTATCAATAATGTATATTTTTAATATATATTTGTATATATATCTTTTGACTAATGAAAAAATGTCCGCTATATTAAATGTAGTAATTGACGAGCCGGTGGTACGTAGATACTTGCTTTTCGCACCGCAGGTCGTGTATTCGATTCCCACCCAGGACAGACATTTGTGTGTATAAACATGTCTGTTTGTCCTGATCTGGGTGTAATTATCTATAGAAGTGTGTATTTATAAAAGAAAAATAGTATATGTTGTATATAAGTTGTCTGGTTTCCATAGTACGAGCTCTATTTATTTTGGGATCAGATGGCCTCGTATGAATAATGTCCAAAAGAAAAGGTATGAGTTTGATTTATTTATAACACGCTATATACACCAAGCGACTTGATCCACGTCAAATTTATTTTATCTGCTGCTCCTTATTTTTCCATAAATCCCGTTATTTATATGTATATCTTTATTTAGGCCACCTTATGTCAAATTTCATTACGATCGTTTCCGTAGTTTAGTCATAATAAAGAGACACAATTCTTTTGCATTCATAATATTAGTCTAGATTAAATAAATATGGTAGACAAAGAAAACAATATTCGATAATATTACCCGTCTCATATATCCCCCAGATCACTCAGTGTTGAATTTAATTGATGAATCTCAAATTAGTGCATGTACAATGTTTAGCTATTTACAATGTTTATTAAGATAGATTATAAAAGCTTTAAAAGTACTGCACTACCGGTAGTAGTGTCCGTGGAAAGAAAATATATTCGTGCGTTAAATGCATTATATATTTATACACACACACATATTCATCCCAAAAATAAGTATATGATAACTTTGTGTGAGTGAAAAAGAATGACACTTTGAAATGGGTAGATTGTATGAAGTGGGTACAGTGTCCACTATTCAAATTCAAGTTTCGCAAAAGCCTATACAAAACTCTAAACTTCACAATCTGCAAGTTCTTATGTTAATGTAAATTATATAAATGAAATACGAATTTGGCATCAAAAATTTAAACACCCAGCAATAAAGATTCAATGTCATATAAAATAAAAGAAAACCGGAATGCTACATTATATTGAACAAAGGGCTTAAATTCATTTTAAATATAATTCAAATATGATATTTACATTCGAACGGATCTTACCAGGGTCACAAGCACCCTTAAAACGAATGGACACAAAACATATTATGATCATTCCATACAAATAACTTATTTTAATCGATACCAAAAAGTTACTCACGTGCGAAACAGGCATGCATTATTACATGCCTTTATTTGATCGAATGCAATTTATAAACCTTAAGCGTTTTAAAAAAATGTTGTATATCTTATAACAAGGGCCTTTGTGACAACCTATAACTGGGAGTGCTACCCACAAATCATAATACATTTTACTGTCAAACAGCAATACTTAGGTATTGTTCCGTTCCAGTTTGAAGGGCCAGTGTATATGTCTTATGTCTATAGGCGATGGTTACTACCTACCATAAAGTTTGCATTTGCTAGTCTGGATGCACATTTTAAATAAAGAATTAGTTATTTTCGTTATGTAATTATTTAATTTCAGTTGCATTCTTTTTTATGGTATAGGTGAACGGGCAAATAAGCCACCTGATGTTAAGCGTTCACCACCGCCCATAGACATTGGCGATGCGATATTATCTATTCCTTACATCGCCTATGCACCAACCTTGGAAACGAAGTTACGTCTCTAAGTTGCCTGTACACTGGGTCACTCACCCTTAAAACTGGAAAGCAACAAGTATAGATGTTTGACTATTTTATAAAACTAAAATAGTTACATAAATTTTTACAAATATCAGAAAATTAACTCTTACAACGCACCGAAATACCTATGATATTATATAAGTCAATTCTTCTTTTAATATTCAAATTTTTAAGCATTTATAATACAATAATAATTATAATATATTGTTAATATAATTAGTAATACTATTTCATATTAAATATACAGTTAAATATGTAATTCATAAATGTTACAACCTTTCTTAATATTATAAATTCGAAAGTAAGTTCGTTTCTTAAGCTTCAAGCCTTCATTACTCAACCGGTCAGATTAGTACAGAAAAAGAGCAAGCCTAGCTAACTCGGGCAAAACCTCGTACGGAAAATACTTTTTGAAAAATAAGTCTAGAGAATACATTATTTGGGTGGACATTACGCTACCAAATTAGATACTGTAAATATTTATGATATCTTTGACTAGAAAACATTTAATAATTATTTTATAAGAACAAAACAACAGTGAATATTTTTAATTTGTTTGGGATTAGTTAAATGTTAAGTTACTTGTGAATCAGGATAGATCTTTGCTGAGTGAGTGAGTCATTGTAATTGTTAGACACAAGGGATAGTTTTAGTTCCAATTATTGTTAACGCGATGACGAAGTAATAGTTTGTACTTATTAAAAACAATGACGAAAAAAATTTATTAAGGTTTTATATAAATAGTATAAGAGCTTGGAATTAGTATTCGTTTATGTTCATAGAGAATATATAAATATAATCAAATAATTGAAAGGAGAAACTACTGAGTTTATTACCGGTTTTTCTCGGTAGGTATTTCATTTTATAAAATTGTAAAATCACGACAAAAAGTGATTGTGATAGCCTACTCGAATAAAGTGGGATGAGAGACTTTATGAGATGGCCAATTTGACAGCCCTTCTATTTTAAATTTAAAAAAATACTACTAACTACTAACATGCCAATCTTATCCATCTTACATAAAACTACAAAAAAACGTTGTTATTGTATTAAATTTTACATATAGTAATTCAATCGCTCTGTTCTCAACTTTAAACCAAATCCGTTAAATAAGAGTCATTCGTTCGGAAGGAGAGATTCCTTTGTAAAGTCCCATACGACCGCCCCACTCTAAACTTATAATAATAATGGAATTCCCCCGGATTAATTGTGTTATTTTTGTTGGATCGCTTTTAAGATTCGCTGAGACGTTAATAATATGTTGTTACAATTTTGGAACGCGAGCGTTTTTTAAACGGTTATACAATGATTTGGTTTCAATTCTTTAATTATTATAATAATGTATTGTACTGTTTCCAATTTCACAGTAACTAACAACATTCCATGTTATTTTAATTTTGTCGGGTGAACTTTTTGAAGACTTGGCCTTGAAAAATATTACAATAGTTTAAAGTAAACATTAGCATGGAGTAATAATCAAAATAGTACAATTTATATTCGTTTATTAAAAACCTCATAATTATATATATATTTGGGGACCGAGTCACCCTCGTCCGTGGGAGAATACCCTTAACACGTAACCCCACACGTGGTCCCTAGGTGGTACCAATCAGATGACACTCTAACTGGTGGTAGGCTTCAGCCGTGGTTAGTATCCACCAACCGAACAAAGTAGTACCGCAAAGCAACGCAGTTGTGTTCTGGTACGATGTCCGGTGACACCATTCGGGTCATGACAGTTGCGTCTCTGTAGAAGATCGAAATAATGCACACTGGAATCGCCACATCGGGAGACTAGTCGCGGAGGGTAGCGGGATCCGAGGCACGCTGCCCCGCTGGCAGACCGCAGATAGATAGCCACAGCTCACAAAAGGCTGCCCCGCCAATTGTCGAAAAATCCCGAGGATGCGCCATCGTGCCGGTCGGCGACCGGATGAGAGGGCCCGATGGACTTCCTTGGGGGGCTCGGGCGTCCCCGCAGTCTCCAGCCTAATCCCCCATCAGTGTGCGCGATATTCCTTGTGTGTATCATCGTGTCTTAGCAGCATGGCGCCTCGTTCTACTTCCGACTCTTGCCCTGTATCACGTACTCTGATGCTACAAATGCTGAAAGTTTCACAGCGGTTGCACACCCTCTCGCTTAAAGTGCACCTCAACAACATTAGAGGGTTGCACTCTAATATTGTGCCAGTCCACTACGACCTTGAGACTGAAAAACCCCACCTCTTGTTTCTTACGGAGACGCAGATTGGTTGTCCGTCCGACGTATCGTATCTTTCCTACCCCGGGGAATACCCTAGAGAACAATTTTAAATCACGAGCAGGGGTATGCGTTTACGTCCGGAATGACATCTGCTTTCGGCGTCTCCGACGATTTGAAGACACTACATTATCGGTACTTTGGGGTTTGGTGGACACGGGTATGGAGAAAATCCTGTATGCTTGTGTCTACAGTTCGCACAGCGGGAATCAGGAGACAACAAGGCTCACAGAATACCTTAGTGAGGCGGCTGACGCGGTTCAACAGTTGTACCCCACTGCCCAATTAGTGTTTCTGGGAGATTTTAATGCCCACCACAAGGAGTGGCTATCTCCATACCAGGACACTGACCATGCTGGGTTAGAGATACGAAAGCTAGCTTTAGCGTTAGATCTTACCCAGCTGGTCCATAGTGCTACACGACGACCGACGTTGACTCGCATAAAGCCTATTGCTTGGACCTTCTGCTGACAACTGATCAAGACCGTTACTCAGTAACGATCTCTTCACCGTTAGGTAAGTCCGACCACTGTCTGGTGAAATCTGTATCTGTCTACTCGGCGGGTGTGGCGATACAAGTCAGCAGATTGGGAAGGAATGCGCTCTTTCCTTGCATGCTATACTTGGCAGCGTATGTGCTTCTCTTCTGGTGATTCCTCGATTAGCGCGCAAAGTGTGACAGATTTGCTACGTCTGGCTATGGAATATTTTATTACGTTTTCAGATAAGCCACTGTCCACCCTAGCTCAGCCTTGGTTTGGGCCTAAATGCAGACGCACAGAAGCGTTGAAGCATCAAGCGTACCTGGCCTGGGTTGATGCTCGTAACCGCAAAGCAAGGGACATACGCCTAAAAAAGAGAGCATTTAATAAAGCCGCCAAGTCATGCAAGAAAGCTATGCAAAAGTCACGCTTCGATCACATTAGCCGAATAGGGAAAAAACTGGCTTCATACCCACCGGGTAGCAAAGCGTATTGGTCCCTAGCTAAATCGGTCGAAGTGAACTTTTGTCCCCCTCACTGCCTCCCCTTCAGAAGCCTGACGGAACGTTAGCTCACACCGCTGAAGAGAAGGCAAATCTGTTTGCGTCTTTATTTGCGGAGTCTTCTCGTCTTGACGCTGGTAGCGTGACACCTACAGCAACACCTAGCGCCGACACTCATATGAGTGATATACACATTCGGCATAAGGAAGTTCACAAAATGCTACGCAGTCTGGACGTGAACAAGGCTAGCGGACCTGATGGCATTCCAGCAATTGTCCTGAGGAACTGGGCGCCTGAACTGTCTCCTATCCTGACACGTCTGTTTCGCCTCTCTCTTGAGACTGGTAAAGTGCCTAAGTCCTGGAAGCTAGCTAACGTGCAGCCCGTGCCTAAGAAGGGTAGTCGTGCTGACCTTGCCAATTACAGGCCCATCTCGGTTACGTCCATTCTGTGCAAGACAATGGAACGTATCCTAAACACTAGGCTCCTGACGTACTTGGAAGCCAATGACCTTCTCAGTGACCGACAATACGAATTCCGCCGAAATCGGTCCACTGGTGATCTTCTGGTGTACGTCACACACATCTGGAGTGAGGCCATCGAGAAACACGGAGAGGCACTTGCTGTCTCTTTGGATATCTCGAAAGCCTTTGACAGGGTTTGGCATGATGGCCTTATCAGCAAGCTTCCTGCATATGGCCTGCCTGCTAGCCTTTGTGCGTGGATTTCAGACTTCCTGAGGAACCGATCGTTACGAGTGGTGGTTGATGGCCACTCGTCGGATCAAATGGCTATAAATGCCGGTGTTCCCCAGGGATCTCGGTGACACTATTTTTGCTGCACATTAATGATCTGCTGATGCCCAGTATCCATGGGTACGCAGATAACTGCACAGTTGTCGAGAGCTACAGGTCCAACGCGCGAACTAGTGAGGTCCTAATTCAGGCTCAGAGAGAGGCTATGGTTGAGCGCTTGAGCATGACCCTTAAGGCAGTGTCCGATTGGGGCGATGCCAACTTGTTCATGTTCAATGCAACCAAGACGCAGGCGTATCTATTTCCCGCCAAAAAGAGAGAATTCCAGCTACCTCCCTCTTTCCGAGATGTGTCCGTATCTAAAACTGACCACCTTGACCTTCTTGGCGTTACTTGGCGTCGACTCTAAATTTCGGCTCTTTTATTGAGTCCAAAACCCAAATAGCCGCCCGAAAGCTTGGTATCCTCGCCAAGGTGAGACGTTACTTTACTCCAGAACAACTGCTCAGCTTCTATAAAGCACAAGTGAGGTCTTGTATGGAGTACTGCTCTCACCTTTGGGACGGCTCTGCTAAGCACCACCTGCGGGCTCTAGAGTTGATTGAGAAACGTGCTAGGAGGCTGATAGGAGACGATACATTGGTCGAGTCAAGACTCCAAAGTCTCGAACATCGACGTGTGGTTGCCTCGCTTTCTGTCTTCTATCGGATACATTTCGGAGAATTTGCGCAGGAATTACATGATCTAATTCCTGCCGCCCCCTTCTACTATCGGACGGCCAGGCAAACGCGACCAAAGCGCCATAGGTACACAATGGAACTTCCTCGCCTACGTACGAAGCGCTTTGAATCCACATTTATTATTCGCACTGCGAAACTGTGTAATGCTTTGCCTGAGTCCATATTTTCAGATAATTACAATGTAGGTGTGTTCAAATCCAGGGTAAGCGGGTTCCTTCTAGGCAGGCGCGCTCCATCCTAGACCGTGACTATGCTTAAGATCAGGCAAGTCAACGGTCAAGCGCTTGCCTATTAACGCATATATATATATATATATATATATATATATATATATATATATATATTTATATATATATATAATATTAACCTTCTTTTATAAAATCCTACTGTCGCCAAATCATTAAATTTTGGGAAGTATCTTGAATTGTCAGTCTTTGTAGTAAATGTGGAGTATAATTCGTTTTATTACAAAAAATTTTTATAAAAGTTGTATTACAAAGATTTTTTATGTTAGGGAAAGAAAGGGAAGAAAGAATTATATTTGCCCTAAAATTACTTTCCATCCGATTTTCATTGATATATACGGTGTTTTTGCCTTTGAAATAAATATAATGTTTTTTTAAATTAAATAAAAATCTCGATAAATTTGTTTATATAATTTTACGATACTATGAAGCAATGACTGTTATTTTCATGAGAATGTGGAATAGATAGATAAAGAAAAATAATCAACATAGAATAAGTTGATTAAATTCAGCTTGAATTATATATCCAGTTTTTGCCTTGATTATCCAGGCTAAGGCCAAGTATTTCAACCGGAGATATCACAAATATATATTAGGATATTTACGACGAATATTGGCGCCGATTGTTCGCTTCAGTACTTCCAGCTGTGGTTTCGGCTCTTAACATTGTTTCCTTTGTGACATAAGACAGCGCCAATGTGTCAACATATATAGGCATCCCACAATGTAGTCAAGTCCCGTTCCCAGGGAACCAGAGTCAGTTTATCAGGTCTTATATCTTCATCATGACCAACAAACATCCATAGCGATCACGAATATTCAAAGTTCAAACAGTTCGTTTTATTATATTAACTTTGTATACCAATAACATGGATATAGTATTTATGAGTCAAAGAAATAACTTCCTTTGCACACAAAGGTATAGATAACTTATATTCATTTTATAACATTGCATGTTTCCAAGACCGTGTAATGTAATAGAAGTCACCAGGTTATACAACTATAGAATGAAACATAAATAAAATCAAAAATTCAGGATTATTAATTTGAAAAATTAATATAGAACTACAGTGAATGTGGTCAAAAATAAATAAAATAAAATATCCCTGGGCGTGCCCAAGGATATTTTTAACAAGATTTAATTAAATGTCAAAAGAATTTTGATGAGTGAATAAAAATAATGGTTCTGGAGATGAATTTAAGATTTTTTCATCCAATTAAATTCCCATGAACACCATACTTCTGTTTATTTAAATTAAACTTTCTTTCATCTATTGTTTTTAATTTTGTTTTACTTGTCAATACTAACAATTTGATGACCGATTTAGATTATTTTAACTATGCTCAATAGATTCCTATTATGTTATAATATAAAATAGCTTACATTACAATTGAACACAACATTAGACATTAGTAACTGATATTTGAGACACAATTTCATATTATACAAGAATATTTAATGACTGCCTCGTTGATCTAGTAGCTAGACATAAAGCAGCAGATCCCAAGATTCTTGGCTGAAAAAAGTTATATTTAAAAATATGTTGACTTAATTTTCAAATATATAAAAAAGGAGTATATCAAATATATAGGAAAGTAAGGCCGCAGCAGTAAGTCAATACTAAAACAGTAACAATTATTTAATTATATTAAATGAATTATCCCATTCTATTCTACTCTTAATAGTTAAATTAAATAACGTGTTTTTTTTAATAACGATTTATCGACGGACACAGTGTCGAGAGCCATCCTACCAAAATTTATTGTCATTAGTGGTATTTCCGGAATTTGTTTTCGTGTACTTTTTCGTCATTATGGCACTGATACTTGGCTCCGTGTATGTAAGGTCCTTTGTAAAGTACTACAAATAGTCGACGTTTAGTTATGGGTACCAGCCCAAGCCTGCTAGTTACTGCGGCCGCGATTCCAGGTGAAGCTTAGTATGAAGAATTCATACTTCTCACGGACGACGCAACGTGACTTCGATTTCCTGCAATACGAGTAACCGACTCATCGATGTCGTCAACTCGATTTGCTACATTTACTTGGCGAGTATATATTTTTTAAAAAGCCGAGATGGCCCAGTTGTAAGAACACGTGAATCTTAACCGATGGTCGTGGGTTCAAACACGGGCAAGCACCACTGAATTTTCATGTGCTTTAGTTGTGATTATAATTCATCTCGTGCTTTACGGTGAAGGAAAACATCGCGAGGAAACCTGTATGTGTCTAATTTCACTGAAATTCTGCCACATGTGTATTCCACCAACCCGCATTGGAGCAGCGTGGTGGAATAAGCTCCAAACCTTCTCCTCAAAAAGGGAGAGGAGGCCTAAAGGCCTCCTGGGCTATGAATGCCCCACTGCTGGGCTTTAGCCCAGCTGTTACGGTTCAGGCTGTTACGGTTACGGTACATATTTTTGGAAATCCGCTTTCAAAAGGTTCGTGAGTACTGCAGCTGTAATATGAATCTTACAGTTTCAGTTAATTTAAACAGTGTTTTTAAAGTTCTTAAAAGTGCTGCAGTGAAAATAGATAGTTTTTTGTCAATTTTAACTTCGGAAATTTCATCTCGAATAATTGCATGAAGTTGGTTACGAATTTCATATTTTTAAATAATTAGATAAAATGTTTTATTTTCGACAATCTGTTTCGATCGATGGTCTGTATTGCATGAATTATTTTAAAATGTAATGTTTCCAGAAAAGAAAAAAATAACAAAAATCGAGATCAATTCTTCAAAACCAGAGTCTGACTTCGATAATATTTGTCAGACAATCGACTAAAATAACGTAAATATGTCTGTATGATTTACACGTTCTGTGAGCACCACGACCTAAACGTATAAACCCCTACAAAGGGGACCGCGAGTCAATACCCGTGTTTTTGACTAATTGCGAAAACGCAATATCGTTTGCTAGTACAGACCAATAAAAAGTAGTATGTAAATATATTATGTCACAGCTTTCGAGTTCAAAGCTCAACTGGATTGATTAAAATGTTTTAATAAATGGCCAGAAATACCTGTTTATTTAAAACACCGTTTGGGAAAAAAATAAATTACGCCTATTTATTAGTTGAATTAATAAATTGCATGCAAACGTATTCGGGAGATGTGATACAATGTGCTTTGCATGTTGTGTTGTGTTAACAAGACTCCAATTACGCATTGCAAGATGTACGAATCAAGACTAACTTATAGCTTATAGGAAAGATGGAGGATTTGCCATTAAATACATTTTTATTGAATTTTCGCTTTTTTCACATTGTGTGTTGTGGGATTCTTAAATACTTGTATGGTCTCAAACTTGGTTAAAGAATCGTGGTCATTGCTTAAATAATCTAAATGATTGAATCATACATGTTATAAAAATGAATAATATAATAATGCTTCTCTAAATTTTCAAAGTAATTCAAACTTCGAGTCAAAAATAATGTTCACCAATTGCAAAAATTGTAGTCCTTAGTGGTTAGTTGACTATTGTTAAATAACTATTGACCATAAGCGCCGATTTTCTGTCATAGGCGAAGTAAGGCGCTAAAAAGAAGTTTATTAATTTAAACTAAATTCAGTTTCGTGTCTACCCGAAACGACATGACTATTTCAATGATAGGATTTGGTCCTTAATTTTGGATCTAAAAACCGGACCGGACAAAATTTTGTGCCTGCGCTTCGTCTGGAGCGAATCCTGTGTTTATATTTAGGTCATACTTACCATGAAAATGCATTGTCATGGGAACTAAGCCAGTATGTAAAATTTTAACTCCATAGGATTAAGGGGAACTTGTTCTCAATTAGCATGCAATATATAATATATAAAACAAAGGAAAAACACTCCAGAGGCGATTCCCCTTTTTAATATTTTTATCTAACAATGAACAATCACTCACTCAATCGATTTTTAAGTCAAATAATGTCTCAAATGTTTTTCGTACGAAATCAGTCCACCGAAAAACAAATTAAAGACAATCCCTAGAAGTGAGAATTCGACGAGAGCAATTTGAATTGCTCAGGGAATGCAAGCAGGAGAAAACTTTTACTTGTAACAAGGTTTGTAATAAAGTTTTTCTTTCTTACGTTTCTTTAAAACGAATTACAATGACAAGCACCTGTGATTTTTGATCGACAACGGTTCATAATCAATGCCATTACAAAGATGAAAGACTTACGTAACACTGATTATTAATGCGTAATTTTCGATTCAATTTCGTGATTATTAAATTTAATTTTTGAAGAAAATATGGTATTTCACATCAAATAACTGAAATAACAAAAATTGTGTATTTGAATTCACTAGTCTGTGCCACCTGTATCACATGTAAAGGGAGAGGAAACATAATCGATAGACTTATTTGACCTGTCTGAAGGTGATAGGATCAAAGTAGTAAATGCTCCAACACACTATTTCCATTGGCAGATACAAGGTCCTTGGGTTCAGTCGGTCAAGATGAACGTACGCGCCTCACAAAGCCTCCGCATTCTGACAACATTCTAAGCTGAGGTGTGTTTTCGCACAATATATCCACCCTTAAGACGTGCAGCTAACTGTAAGGTCACACCCATTGCACACCCATTTCTCGGCTCAGTATTTAGCGTCCCAACCGGCCTGTGATGAAATATAACATTCGTATGATACAATCAATTATGTTAACGTTTCATTTAAAAAAATTAATAACAATGAAACAAGATTAAATACACAGACCGAAAAATGTATTATATTAAAATTCAATAAAAAAAAAGTATTTTATTCCATATTTTAATGTTCTTGCAGGTTAATTTTTTTGTTAAAAGCACACTTGAATTTTAAAATTTACATGCAAATCTAATATTTTACGCTATTAAAATTATTACCACTCTAACAAATAATGTCCTCCCGACCTACTGTCATATTATCCCAGTGGATAAAAGATTTTTTATGTTATAGGTAGACGGACGGGCAAATGGGCCAACTAATGTTAAGTGGTCTCCACCGCCCATAGACATTGGCAATGTAAGAAGTATTAACCATTTCTTACATCGCCAATGCGCCACCTTGGAAACGAAGATGTTATGTCCCTTGTGCCTCTAGTTATACTGGCTCACTCATTCTTCAAACCGGAATGCAACAATACTAAGTATTGCTGTTTGGCGGTAGAAAATCTGATGAGTGGGTGGTACCTACGCAGACGGGCTTGCACAAAGCCCTACCTAGTGGTGTAGTAATTCAAATTCGAGTTGAATTGAAATGCGACAAGTCAATTAATTTATACGTAATAAGCTCCTACAAATACTTTGGAGTTGTATCACTTTACAAGACATACATTCAATAAAAAGCTAGCACCGTTTCAGAATGTAGTTTTTAGACAAAAAAACTAGTATAAAATACAATTAAATTTATATAGTGTGAAAATAAAGAAACATTAACCTGATGCTCTTTTTATCGTCGTATAAAATTGTATCGAATAATATGTTTCATCAGCGATTTTTTTTTTAAATATAAGATTTAAATTTACAAATCGGCAAAGTACAATTATATGCGGAATAATTAAAATGTTCCCGAAAGGATTTATTGACTTTCGGAGTGGGAAACTTGTTTTTATAAGTTTATTTTTATTTCAATTTTTTATACAATCAAGTCTACCGAAATTTTTTATTCATAAAATTAAAAATATATACCGCAGTTTAAAAGGTCGAATAGGATCTTATCTAATATTGAGAAAATTATTAATTTAATATTTTTCATTGTAATTATTTAAACATATCTTTTGATGCTTATTATATAATGTGAAGAATTATCTCTTGATACGTTCTATATTAGAGATTGCTTATAGCAATAAGCCTATCTATATACACTATGAATAAGTTTATTTGCATTAAACTTTTTTGTGTGCAATAAATTCTCTTTTTTTATGTTTCGTCTCTGGGACTCGAAAAGTACATCTAATTAGACTCTTATTGTTTTGTAAATAAAATATATATCAATACTTTATAAATAATATCTAAAGAATATAAAACATTCTTTACATTTATAATTATATAAAATCATTCATTTTAAAGGTACTTTCTTGAACATCGTATATATTTTCAAAAGATCTTTTTAAAGTAACGAAACATTTTCTACTAGAGAGCCAGGAACAGTCTCACAAATGTATCGACCCAATAACTCCTAGATTGTAACCTGGGTACAGCACTACAAATAAGGTTGTCACAAGTAAATTTATTAGTCGATTTTGTTTTTCGGTCTTTGCTGACAAACAATACGATGCAATCATATATTTCGTGATGAAATATGTTGTTTCTAGCTCATGTCATATAATATTAATAATACCTCTTGAACAATTCCAAGAAATTTAGTTTTTCTTTTTATTACAAAGGTATGATATTTTTATATTTTTTTTAGAAATTTGTCAACCCTATGTTCAAGTATAAGAGCGACGCAGTGAAAGCCGATTTAAAGGTAACAGTCACAAAAGAAGATTGCGCAAAAAGAATCAGCTCTAGAAAATTATTTTCTAAATGAGAGTACATCAATAAATATATTTTAAAATAAATTCTACGCCGTTAATAAACATACCATACATAATGTAACTACTCCAACTGAGGACGTGTTTAGCCTAATAGAACCGAAAATAGCACAATTTTGTGTGTAAATTTAATAATAATATAATAAGTACAACTTTGCATAAATACTGTATTCCTTGTATATTTTAAAATTGTTTAAGTAGATTTTAGAATTTTTCAAAACGAAAGTTTTTTTAAATCTTTTATCTGTCTTTAACAAAAACGCAACGGTGTGATGCGCGCGTTCATGACGTCGATTGTAAGACCACAGTATATTTGTATATGTCACATTTTAGAACCAAGTATGCGACCACTATTTTAACTTTAGAAAGATATAATACTAGTTTCAATATATAAGCTGAAATGCAGGCTTTAAAAATATTTTCTAGTGAGGAAACCACTGAATCGATACAGATAGGACTTTCGATTCCCAAGGGATTCTCAGAAATTTTTGTAGACATTTTGTTAAGTATTTGCAATACAAGTCATACTTTATTTACATTTCGCAGTTCGAATTAAAGAAATGAAAACATGGAATTAATTTTTCCTTTAAATTGTATTATTTAAGTAATAAATACGGCAAAAGTATAAAAATAATGCACACTATTCGCTTCACTGTAACTGGTAAGCCGAACACTAGAGTATTTATAAAGCAATTAAAAAAAGATCAACCCTTGGATAAGGTTTATTTTTAATTATATATATATATATATATATATATATATATATGTGTGTGTGTGTGTGTGTGTGTGTGTGTGTGTGTGTGTATGCGTGTCTCGCGAATAGCATGCACATTAGTGCTATAAACATGCTATCTAGAAGTAAACTGCGTACCGTAGCAGATGCGTATCATGTTTGAATCCATAAACAACTGATTTTCTTTATATAAACTAAGAACAGTCTCAATAAAGTCACTATACAAGCGAAAAAAAACAAAATCGGAAAAGACGTTAAGATGCCAAATATAGTCACACGGATAAGCACGTTAAACTTACAAAATTTCTCTATTTGTGTCGGGGTTTAAAATATGACACTTTCGAACATACGTTTGTTCATAATCACCCAAAAAATCACATAATGGAAGTCTTGGAAATGTGGAAATACAAATACAATAATATAAATACAATACAAATTAAAACTATAAAATTACAGATATTTTATTCATATAATTTAAAATTTATTTTAAATATTATAATAATCCTTTTAAATGCTTAGTAATTTTACAAGAAAATGTTTTTCAAAGGAGGATTTAGCTAAGACCTACAAAACATAATCCATTTCTATTCAACCTCGTCCTTTGCGGATTTAAATATGAAAATAAAATGAACCAGTTTTGTAATCTGATTAATCAGTATCTGAGTAGAAATTGGTTTTAGAAATTATATTTCTATTTTATCAATTTTATAAATGAATAAAATATAAAAATATAAAACCTTCGCAAATTTTTTAGTCCTATCCTAGTCTCAATTAAAAATGCTTTGAACGCTAAAAATATCGCCCAGTCAACAACGACACTTTTGTTAAATCGGTCTTTGTTACGTCAATCTAAAGTCTATTCAGATGGTTCCAATTGCTTTCAATTTAGCAGTTGATCGACTAAAATCGACTTATCTGATCGCGGTTTAACTGACTGAGTCGGTAAGCTCTTATGTTATTACAAAAACTATTCTCCAAGCCGTAAAATTATTCATATTTATATATTGTTCTTGTTTCAACCGGAATCATAACTTATGTTACACATCACTCTGCTCGAAATCAGCTTATGATAATGATAACTTTCTTGAAACATTTGCAAAAATATTAATATTTGGGTTAGATAAGATTACGTAAAATTTGTTAATGTTTTTTGCCTTGTAATGAATCAATTGAGCCCGAATTAATATTTGGAACTCATAAGCATTTAATGATCCATCTGAGAGAAATTTTATTTATTTATAGGCACATCAGTAGATACATTAGGTAAACCTTCTTCCCTTAGGGAAATCCATCTTATGTTCAAAATATATTCAAAACTAAAGAATAATTCAAACGTAATTAAAATTAACGGCGATCCATCGATGTCGTCCAACCACGATACATGGCTGTCCGTTTGACGTTCCGCCAGAGTGACACAGCAACAAAAGTCTGCTATCACTCTATATAATTTATATTTGTTGTAAATAATAACGTAATTGTAATATATGTTCGTATATAAGCTCCGCAGCCGCTAGAAGTGACTTACTTCCGTTTTTTTTTTCAAATTCCGTAATTTGTATTATATATTTGTTTAATTTATTATAATGATGATATTATTAATATATTAATTAATTGCCAGTTCTAAACGTTCGTAGTCATTGCGAAATGTGTGCGTGAGTGACTGACATAAAGGAGAAGCGCGAACATTTAGTTGGCGCTACGAGATAATAATTCACAGCTGAATATACTGATACCGAAATGTGATAAATGTTTCCTTATGAAGATATAAATAGAATTTACTGCTTCCAAGTTTATAATTATTCGACGAGCAATTGTACTAATGTACAATGCGAGGTATTATTGTTTTTAAAGGTTATTTTTCTCTAATAAAATACACAAATCTTCAATCACATAGACAACACATCACGTCACAAAATTTATGATGAAGAAATCACTTAAGGATTTTGTGATGTTTGTATAAAACCTCTTTCGTTCGTGATTTGTTCGTTTTGCTTTTATGTATGAGATAATAAATAAGTTATATTTTCTTTTCAACGGTATATTTTTAATAGAAATATTTTATTTGAATAGAATTGCAATATTTACAAAATAATAATGTTGCATTTGTTTATACAGTTGTTTATAAGGTAAATACTAATAAATGTCAATGGAATTAAATTTTTTGTATAAAATTAAGAGAATATATTTATAATGCACATATCTTTGAACTTCTACTGGTGGTATTGTGCAAGCTTTGTGCAAGCTCGTCTGGGTAAGTACCGCCTACTCATCAGATATTCTACCGCAAAGCAGTAGTACTTGGTATTGTTGTGTTCCGGTTTGAAGGTCAGTGTCAGTGTCAGTGGTCAGTGAGTATAGGCACAATGGACATAACATCTTAGTTTCCAAGGTTAGTGGCGCATTGGCGATGTAAGCGATGGTTAACATTTCTTACAATGGCAATGTCTATGGGCGTTAGTGGCCACATACCATCAGGTAGCCCATATGCTCGTCCACCTACCTATACTATAAAAAAAAGTTGATGGTAGTGACAGACTATATGGCACACATAAACAGTTTTCACTTTAAATTACGTTTATGTTAAATGCCAATAAAACGAGTGTAGGATGATTAATTCACGAAAAGCTGGAAGCGGTTTTAATCTCTTCATTTGCATGTAAAAAGAGATTATTGAATTTTTAAGCAATTTTCTGCTTCTGCTATATATAAGGGTGTCCAAAAAACCCTCAAATTAAATGACGTTTTTCGATATTTCACTAATAGCTGCATATTATATTAAATATTTGTATATTTGAAATCATTTTTCGTCAGGAATGGCATGCTAATATGTAGAACTACTATAACAATCCTCATTATCAACAAAAAATGATTTGTTTGACTTTGATATTTCTCATGTATGTTCACTTAATGATGAATTGTTCTACAGAAATATGTTCCCAAGTGATCCCATATAATTTTCTTTGTCATAAGCTACGCCATTTGTTAGAAAACTATAAAAATATTAGACTACCAGATTATGTACGTTTGCAAGTTTTTGTCTTATGGCGCTTTATGGATATTTAAATTAAATAAGCTAAACATCAATTTCCATAGTACTTTCTTCAAAAATGGAGAAGTTTCATACAAAGTTTTATCTCCTTTATTAGCCTTAGGACTTATTTGTTTGAAAATCCTTCCTTAGTGCTAACCTACTGTGTAGAAAGAAACCCTGCAATATTAAGAAACTATTCAAATATTAATTGTGCTTCCCCCTGTAGTTTGGGCTGTACGTTGATGAGTCAGTCAGTTATTATTTTATATATTATATAGATTGATGCTCACTAATTGATGTGGACGCATATATTAACTTTTGTTTAAATTATTTGGCACACGTTATTAATCCTGATCAAAATTAATAACATAATTATTTTCGATTTTAAACATTTAATGAACATAAAATTTAAGGACTAATTGGATACTTCACTTTAAGACTTCGAATATTTGAATTTTCGGATAATTATATTCAACAATGTTTCACTGCAAAAAATAAATGCAATAAATAATGCAAAAAAAAAGAATAAAGTTATTATATTTGAATATTGTCACCCAATAAATGTGTACTTGTCACGGCTTTGAAAGTCATTTGTTGAATTATTTTTTGTAAATTGGTTTCCGACTGTACACTAAGAAGCTTGCCTGGGACTTATGTTGTCTCAGCTTATTGTCGGTGAGACTAAAGTACGTACAACAACAAACTAATGTATAGTAAATATTTTCGATGGAATATATATAATATTAATTGTGAAATTATTCGAAATAATGTTTGAATTTCGAATTAGACTGATATTTTACTCTCCTCTCTCACAAATAAGATACATTACAAAAATTACGGTTTACAATTTCAACACAGTAACAAAATACAGTCTGTAAATAATCATTAATTTGTTATTTGGTATTATAATATTTTGTAGTGTTGTTAAAACTGACTATACAAAATATGCTGCAAATATTTAAATTGACCTAAAAGTGGATGATAATTGTCTTTTCAGGCGGATCGTAACTATAGGGAGAACTCAGCTCACGGGAGCAATAAACATATGTGGCGAATATTGAGTAGTCATGAACCCCAATCCACGCACATAACGAGATGTGCACATACAAACGCGCCATTTATTTACTGCATAGCTTTGTGTCTTTGGGTGCTCAGCACATTGATCTTTTTGTAATTTCTTCAACGGTATTATAAGTTTACTTAAGAGTGGTATAAAGAAAATTGTTAATATATTATTTGATTTTTCATGGGTAAATACATTTCAATGATAAAAATAAAAGGTATAACGACATTATATATTCAAGGGTTGTCTCAGATCAGAAATAAAAATTAGTAAAATTAAATAATTTTCTACGTAGAAAAAAAATAACGAAACGGTCTCTAATTTTTACATTTAGTTATATTGTACGTTAATGTAACAAAAACCGGATAGTTAATTATATTTACAAATAATCCAGGGCTGACTCTCGGGACTTTCATAAAACCCTTTATTTTTTAATAAAAATCTTAAACATATATATCTTATCTTTTTAACACACATAATACAATATGATCATTTAAAATATTTCCACAAAAATTTTTCTTAGTATGTTTCTAAATTTCGGATATTGAAGTTTAAAATATAAATATTGAAAAATCATGTATGTTCAGCTGTACATTTAATGAATTAGTAAGACTTGTCTTATATAACGACACGTATATATTATGTTTTACTTTCTGTAGTAAATAAAAATCTTTGAATTGTAAAAAGTAATCATAATATTTTTACTGGTAGGGCTATGTGCAAGCTCCTCTAGGTAGGCATCACCCACTCATCAGATATCTACCGCAAAATAACGGTACTTGGTATTGTTGTGTTTTGGTTTGAAGGGTTAGTGAGCCAGTGTAATTACAGGCACAAGGGACATAACATCTTGGCTCGCAAGGTTGGTGGCGCATTGGCGATGTAAGCTATGGTTAACATTTCTTTCAATGCCAATGTCTATGAGTGGTGGTGAAAACTTACCATCAGGTCGCCCATTTTCTCGTCTGCCTACCTATTCTATAAAGAAAAAAAAAACGAGTTTGTTCCGCCTGATACCGTGAAACTCACTTTTTATGTCTTTTACCGTTTACGTAAAATACTTTCACCGTTGACACACATATGCATTTATAATATACAATATAAGCACGTGACTTTGCCCCGGCTTCTTCTTTATTCGTATTTCGTGAATAAAATCAGTAATCGGTAGATATTTCACGTGATCATACACACGAACGACTCGAAGTTCACGTCGTATACGTTCAAACTTTATTCGACTGTGTTGCTTCCCTTTGAGGATTTGGTTTACGAGTGTGCGCTATAAAAGTACATTGTAAAGTCCAAAGAATTTACTGTCGAATATTTCGACATCGGAAATATCTTGTGTTCAGGCTTCCTTTGTGTTCTCAACGGCTACTTTGTGACCTATTGTCTCTGCTTTTAAAAATGTATCTCTTCGATCCATTAAAGAGACATTTTTAAGTAAAATAAAGCTATTGTAGACGTTTGTAAGTTTGATACATGTAAAATCATCTGTGTCATTGGTTCAGTGGCTAGTTTATAAGGCTGTAGAATTTGAGGTTCTGGCTTCAATTCTGAGAAAAAGTGTATCAGATTATGTAGACAGATGCACATCGGCTTACCTATACGAGATAGGCAGATTACTAAATACAGATATTCTTGGAATTTATTTTGCACCACGTAGGTTTTGATTATGTAATATGAATTTCGATGCTCTCTTCAATTATAACCTATAGGTATGTAACTCGTCATGATACTTATCAGCTAATTTTTTAAAGACGTAAAAAATATTGACCGTTCCTTATGTCGCTAATGCTAGACCATACATGGGAACTAAGATTTCATGCCCCTTGTGCCTGTAGTTACTGGCCCACTCACCCTTCAAACCGAAACACAGCAATAATAAGTATTGTTACTTGACCCTTGACTTAAAATGTATGCTCGATTTATGAGTCAAAGATTAGTGATTATTTCAGATATATTTTGGCGCATATCGAAATATTTTCAATCAATTAATATGTACTGCTATCTAAAAAACTCAGCTGGACTATATTTCTCGACTAGATGTCGTTGATGTTGCCAGAAACTACTATCTAATGACCCATTTCAGTCACTATTTAAACTGGAGTTCATTTCAGTCACTAAATAATGAAACTGGAATAAATATCGATATATATTCAATTTTAAGATAGTTTAGATGGCTAGTAAACGTACCGTTGCTTATTTATTATTTACGAGACGTAATATGACGGCTCGGTTGATAGAATTTTGAATTTTTGGTACCTGAAATATTGTGTGTTCAATCTTTATGCTGTTGTTATAACCTGTGTTTATACGTCATTTCATGCTCGGCGGTGAAGGCATGCAATAATAGTGAAATACGCTCTAAAATTTCCAAATCAATTTACAAATGATGAGTTAAAATAATAATAAACAAAACTTCAATCTCATTGAGAGCATCCTCATTTTTAAAAGTCGATTATAAAAAAAATTACTTATTAGGCAAAATCTTTTGCCGTTGAAATACCTGTAGCAGAATACAAATGCTTTTTAAAGCACACCTGACTCGAGAGAGAACGAACAAGGAATACAGATAAAAAATGTTATAAAAGAAGGTCTTATTGCTAAAACAGCAATCACTTCTATACAACCTTGGGTAGAGATAGAGGTAGAAATCACAATTGAATTAAATAAATAAAATTTAACGTGTATTATACATTGAAATGTAAAGAAGCAAATAAAACTTAAAGCCAATGTATGTACATTATGTATAAATGTATGTACATTCATGATGATAAATTCTAAAACGTAAACGTGTAAATGGTAGCAATAATTGCTGAAATAATTATCCAAATTTTATTGATGTAATGCAGTAATTAATTACACGTCCCAAACATACATTGCAAATATATTTGTTTATTTGTGAACTGTGGATATTCTTTTCAACTATATCGAGTGCTTATATAAATCGTTCCGTATTAACCTGCTTCTTATTTTTTTAATTTCTTTGAAGGCATTTAAAGTTTATAGAGTATTAATGATTATTAATACAGAGCTGATATTTGGCGGAAGCTTTGAACAAATTATGATGTTAAGTATTCTTCATTATGTGCCTTGTCGAAAACACAGCATCGCATTATGAAGAAGCAGTGTCGACTCACCTTTATTGTTGTACTTAACCGTTTTATTGTTATGTAAAACGTTTATATTATATTGTCACCATCTCCAATGGATGAGAAAAATTTACAGGTCTAATATTTATTTGTTTGCTTCAACATTTTCTTTCTAAGATTTGACTTACATAGCAATCAAAAACCGAAATTAAAGCTTGTAAAATGGCTGTATTATTTTTATTTTATACTAGTTTTCGCCAGCGTTTTAGCTGAAGGTATTAATTGAAGAAAAAAAACATACCAAATTTCATCAAAATCAGTTCAGTGATTTCGTCGTGACAGACAGATGGACATTACTTTCGCATTTATACTCTTAATATTAGGATAGATTTTATAAATACTCTTTATTGAACACCATAATAAAATAATTCAATATCCGTAACAGCCTGTGAATGTCCCACTGCTGGGCTAAAGGCCTCCTCTCCCTTTTTGAGGAGAAGGTTTGGAGCTTATTCCACCATGTTGCTCCAGTGCGGGTTGGTGAAATACACCTGTGGCAGAATTTCAGTGAAATTAGACACATGCAGGTTTCACGAAGTTTTCCTTCACCGTAAAGCACAATATGAATTATTATCCCAAATTAGCAAAAGCACATGAAAATTCAGTGGTGCTTGCCCGGGTTTGAATCCACGATCATCGGTTAGGATTCACGCGTTCTTACCATTGGGCCATCTCGGCTTATTCAATATATAATTAATAAATAGATATTCAAACAAGAAAAGCAATAGAATAGGTGACCTTATCATTGTAAGCGATTTCATCCAGACATCCTTTGAGTTAGGATATTTAAAACTAAGATTGAGGATACGCACTAAAATTATTTACATTACCAATAAAATATGATTTATACTATTTAATCTAAAAGTAATAAAAGAATAGTTACAGCAAAAAGTCCTAATGAATAATACGGCTTAAAATAATGCTCTCTTACCATTTTGTTAAAGATAAATATAAATTTATATCTTTTTATATAGAGTGGCAAATCATTCTATACCTATTACTTACATAGGCACTAATATAACAAATAAGGTGAGCTAGACTTAACGTTCCCTAATATCATTTAAATTTACTGCAACGGAAATTCTGTTCAACATATATTTTTTTCAGATTAGTCCAAACAAACAATGATAAGCATTCTACTATAGTAGTTTGATATATAAATTGTTTACTAAGAGCTAACTTCGTAACATTCAACTCCTTAAACTTTGGAACATAATTAACATGTTCAGACTAGTTGAAAGCAAGCATTTCATGTGAAATTAATAATGTAGTTTATTTTTGTTTCTTAATAAAAGTTTTGTGTTGAGACCTCAGTACTTGAGTTACTGTTTCCTTGGCATATATAAGATATATTCAAGTCATACAATCATGCTTTGTGTTGAAATGTTATGACGTCATCGTATCTACTTTTGTTATGATGTTATCTATCTATGTATGTATGATGTCGATTTCGTTATTATAATGCACATGTGTGTGCACTTAATCCGATGGAATGGAATATACATCAGGACCGCACAGATTTCAGGTGCAGAACCCGAACATACGTGGGACATTCCCAGGGACGTTAGCTGATAAGTTTCAAACCTCAGCCTACTAAAGAATTTCTTGACAGAAAAACCAAATTACTTTTTTTACAGACTCGAACCCGGAATTTGAATACCAAACGTAGTCTTGTATCTATTTACTAGACAAACGACTCAGTCCCTCTTATACTATACAGACTGTTAAAATAGATCGCAAAATTAGATCGGTAATGGAGTTTTCTCGTTTGCACAAACTGTCCTTTTTTAGTTGGACGACATTACACAATAAAACGTTATTTAAATAAAATTCAATTCGATCTTTCGATTTAATTAGTATATATTAGTAGTATATTTTTTTTAAGTATTCACACTGATATATATAAAACTAATTAGCTTTAACGGTTTGTCTACTTGGTTTAAAGGACTTTAAAAATATCAATAGTTTAGTTTAAGAAACATTTCAACCTCAGCTAGTACGCTATAAATAATACTTTATCAGTAGAAATCAAATACATTTTTAACTAGCATTTCTATGCGGGCATCAAACGGATATCGGTCCCGTGATCGGAGATGAATTTATGCAATTACTTTACTAGTTTTAGATTAATATATAATTTACCAAGAAAAACGCAAAACATTTTCACAAACAATGTCATGTCGACTTTGCTCTTTGAAAAGTCGATTTTCTATTGATAATGTCATCTAGGGGTTACACAGATTACGCCTTTGAAACGTGTTTAAAGCACACAATTATTATAAGTAGTTTCAATTGACCTTGGAAAGTGCATAGACTTTTCTAAAGCATATAACACCATGTTATTTGCCACTAATTACAAAAGGGCTTATTAAATTTTTGCCGGAGAATAGGAATTGAGATTCAACAGAAAAATTCTACTAGCATTCTGCCCCCACGCGGTCATGATTTATATAGCAATTTTGTTGTATATACTTATTTAAGTCCCCAATTAGTACACATTTTATAATATGTCATGCATTTTTATCTATATCATTCGCGTGACCTTATTCCATTTATTTGGTGTCGACGCAGTGTTTAAATTGCATGGGAAGGATTTCGCAGACCTTTTGGGACGGCCACCTGCCAGTTCTTTGGAAATACTTTTTATAAATTGTTTTACTTTAGTAAAATGTTTTTATTTAACTAAATTGTTTTTACGTTAGTAAAAAAGCACCCAATCAATAAAGAGGAATAGTGTAACAGTGTAGTGTAACTGTCAATTATCTATGGTTGTTCAAAGGCTTCATTCTATCACAGAGCGGAGGTGCGTTTATTATTTCCACGGCATCATAATACATATAAATATGGAAGAATTTAATATAAAACGCAGTTTTTTGAACTTTTTTTTTAAACTACCTACCTAAGGTGGAAGCATAAATGGGCCACCTGATGATAAGTGTTTACCACACTATATCTATATATTAGTTACCAACCTTGGTAACTAAGATATAGATATATTATATTCCTGGTACACTTTAATTGCACTGGCTCGCTCACCCTTCAAACTAGAACACAATAATACTAAGTAGTGATGTTTAGCGGTAGAATATCTGATGGCTGGGTACCTACCCAGACGAGCTTGAAGACGACCATGATATATTTGATAAAAATATATTTTAATTTAATTTGATTTATTTTGTCCTTTCTTTCACGATAGACAGTAATAAACACGGCTTACCGAAGGATTTAGAGTGTTTCACATTAGGTAATAACCTCATAGCTATAGGTGTGGTTGAAAACGCATTCCCTTTGTACGTTACTTAATTATCTACGCCGAAATAAGCCGATCACTCACTAGAGCATCTTCAGCCTGTGCAAACAGGGGGAGAAGTACAATGACATACGTTTCTATAGATGTGGTACTTAGTTTTATTGGAAGTACTCTAGAGTTTTTCTGTACGGTTTGTACAAACCTGCTTAAGTCAGTACATTTATATTACCAAATCCTAATGACGTTGGAGATGATGCCAATGTCCTACTGACCGTTTTCGATCACAACGGCTATTCTTAAGGAGACACTACACTTTATACATTACATATTACAAGTTAGTACTCTCTATTCCCTCATGCTCATTAGGTGATGGAACAGGAAACCTGGAAATAGTTCAGTTACATGACTAACGGCTTTACGTGCTTTCCGAGATATGGGAGTATAACAACCTAACAACACAAACAAGACAGTTGTTTGGTTATTTATATTTAAAATTGTTGTATTTTTTTATGTAAAAATAATATAATTTATCAATTTTGTCTCAATACCATTTCTGAAAAGTTGATTAAAGTAATCTTAATTACTCTAAGTTTAGTCTAATATATGGTCATTACTCATTGGGAGCCGATGATAAAAGAGCCGACCAATGAGTGTTGAGGATTTTACCAGATATGTTAATCTGACTTAAGTCATTATTTTAGAAAATTCGATGGTAATTCCTTCGAAAAGCGTTTCCATTTTCTCTATTTCAATGTCAAAGTAAGGCGGTTGTTTAATTTACCCATTGATTGCTCATTGTTGAGGGTCCGATCCGTTCTACCATATCACATGCGCTGGGGTGCATTTTAAGGGGTGTCTGTATACAAAAAGTGTTTGATTTAGGGGTGCATTAGTTAAAATATCGAATTTAAATTAAATTATATCTAAAAGATTACATTTATAAGCAAAAGTCATGAAGAAATTTAAATAAAATGCAAATTTGTATTTCCTTGCCAGATTTTAATTTTAAATATTTTTAAAAGCTATTGCAAGCCTGCCATGGCAATGGTTGTTAAAATAAGAAGCAATTAGTTAATCATAATTTTAATCTTGATAAAAGTTTACTTAAAAAATAAAACATTATATATATGATATAATCAAATAAATACGTTATACATTTTAGCTGCTGTAGATTACGACCTTTCTTACCTTAGCGTGCTTAGCGTGTGTTTAGCTAAACAATGTTTTTTCTCTTTCTATCATCATTGATTTAAAAGAAAACGATATATGTGTAAATAATCACGCTATATATATATATATATATATATATATATATATATATATATATATATATATATATATATATATATGTATCTACTGTTATTGAACTTATTACAACTACATCTCCGTCATCGAGCTTTAAAGTTACAAATATGTATTATCTAATCTATCTAAACTTCCTATCAATACAAAACTTAAACTAATGTGATGTGATGGCCTCCTAGCTGTTTTCAGTCATGGTAATCAAAAAAAATAAAGAAAAGAATATGATGGTCTCAATGGAGACTAGACAACTTCACACGAGATATTACACACAGAGTTATACGTACAGAGTTGTACTCTACTCCCAAATCCTCATAATAATGGAAATGTAACACGACCGAATTACGTGACTCCCGACTGCAAACAATACTCCCATACTGCGTATTCTTCTCAATTTCTAATACCTACTTTCTAAGCTAGACCACTAGACTAGTTAATTACATAGCTTAAGTTGTAAATATGGTGATACGAAATTTGGAGGAGATTTTAAAATCGAAATGTACAGATAGAAAAAGAAAGCATGTTGCGTGTGTTTTTCATTAGGAATGGAATGTGGTACCTTCTTTTTAGCTTCATTATATCCGTATGATGGTGGCTAGAAATAAACTATGTATATGTATGAATGTATATGAAATACTACCATTGTAACGTAACCATCTCCATAATGATGACGAGGATGAGATATATATTTATATAGATAGATACATCTTAAATACATAAAAAATCAATAACTCTTTTCATTATGTATATCATATAGTTATACTTTCGTGCGAAGTGTTAGTGATAATAAATAATAAAATATCAAGCTGCAATGTTGAACAAATGATCGTTAGGAATCAAGACTATAGGGAATTAACTAAACTCAAATGTATATGCTTTACATGTATTATTTAGCTTTATTTTGTTTTAAAGTATTAGATTAATCAGACCTATGCGTTTTGTTTTTAGTTTATCTATACAATTCTTCACAGCGAAGTGGATTGTCCTAACAAATTGTTATCTTACTGTATTAACAGAAACAATTTCTATAATTTATATGTATTAAATCGTTTCAGCTTACAAAAAATATCGTTTAAATTCCACCACTAATTGAGGGGCGGTGACCATAAAATACGTAACAAAATTCTTTTCCCTCGTACATTCGCCCTAAACACCCCTTAACATAAACTAAACACCAGGTATTACGTAAAGATCTACCCCATGGACGCCGCAATGGCCTATTTTGGGTGCAATTTATAAGAAAAACGTCGTTAAAAATATTCATTTTTACTTTGTCTTTTAAAAATAGAACGCCTAATTACACAAATTTATGTAAATAACTGAATCAATTTGCTCTTAAAAATCCATATAACACAATTGATTTTCACTTTCATTGACTCATTTAACAAATCACAAGTCGCGACAATAATTAATTAATTACTTTACGTTACTGTCCGCCTACGAACAACAACAACAATATGGCGGCTGTATTAGAGATCAAGGTATCTCCTAACTATAAATTAAACTTCATGTATATTTGAGGATCTTTTTTTATCAAAAAGATGTCATAGGCATTTACAGATTATAATTGATATATTTTTTGTCTATTACTGTATATAATACGTTAAATATATTTTAAGGAAAAAACAATTCGTTATCGTATATTGTTAAATCCGGATTTAATTAAAAAATATATATGTTTAACAAATAGAAAATATTATATCTCATTATAAACAAAAAAAACGCTCTCGCTTATGATATAAGCGTTGCTGCACGGTGGGCTTAGCACGATGCCTAAAGCATAATTTCACGGACCGTCGGCGGTACTGTCCATGTAATAAGCAGTGTTTACAATGAAGTCTATATACTCCGACCTATCATGAAGGGAATGGGAATAATAAAGCGGAAAATTAGGAGTTTTTTTAGAAATATCAAGTTGACAAATTAGCGACACTTTAATTATAAAATATGTTCGTCTTAGTGTTACGAAATCACGATAAATTAATTATGATGATATAGCATCGACATATCGTATGTCGTGTCTACGATAAAGGAAACTAAGTTGGTCTAGTGCTATGAACAAGTGAATCTTAATTTGAAGATCACAGGTTCAAACTGAGGCAAGCACGATTAAGTTATCATATGTTGTATTCATAAGTAATTTCGCTCTCGGCAGTGAAGAAAAAATATAAGGTAACCTGCTCGTCGACATTCTGCCACATGACCATTTTTTTTTTATTGAATAGGAAGGCGGACGAGCATATGGGCCACCAGATGGTATGTGGTCACCAAACACTCTTAGACATTGGCTCTGCAAGAAATGTTACCTATCGCTTACATCACAAATGCGCCACCAACCTTGGGAACTAAGATGTTATGTCCCTTGTGCCTGTAATTACACTGGCTCACTCAATCTTCAAACCGGAACACAACAATATCAAGTACTGCTGTTTTGCGGTAGAATATCTGATGAGTGGGTGGTACCTACCCGAGACGAGACGAGCTTGCACAAAGCTCTACCATCAGTGACCATCAAATCGTATTAGAACTGCGTTGTGGATAAAGATCCAAATCCTTAAAGAATTACCTTTGCCCAGCCGTGGGATTCACTCATTGTTACGTTACTTTATTATTGTGCTTGTACATAATAAATGTAAGGGTTCATGTATATTTATAACATAAACAAAAAGAAAAGTGGATTCGATCAACCAAGTCTATACAACATGATTACCTTTTTGCATATTTAGAACGAGTCTTACATTAAGGTTCTTTTTGAATAAAACGCCTTATTGGTATATAAATAAAATGTATTTTTTTTTGCATACATTACAGTGTACATATATATTTGATATGTGTACTTAATACATTTTTAAAATGACTGACTGACAAACCAAGCACAGCGTAAACTACTGGCTCTAATAGGAAAAAAACTTTGCACAGTAATTCCTTACGGAACGTTGCCTAAGATATTTTTGGTCTCTTATAAATATTTTTTCAAAATCATCTCAAATGGGGACTGAAAATTTGTATGGAAGTTCAATATTTCTTATATAGAGATGTGGAAATGTGCTAGAGATATGGAAATGGGTATTTAGACTTTTTTCTAGTTATGTGTTCTTAAAAGTATTTAAGTTCAATGTTTAATTAAGCCAAGATGGACAGCAAATAGTGATAGACACGCCATGTAAAACATAGATTGTGGGATCATTTCCAAGTAACGCCACTATATTCATATTCATGAGAAAACTCGAACGAACGACTTTAAAAAAGATTTTTTTTTGTTATAGTATTACTAATATTTCTATTTACCCCTCCAATTTCGCGTACAGCTGTGCTAGGAGTGGGGATGTCAGTATCCCAAGAGGTCAGGATCGACAATTTTTACATAATTAGGCGGCACGTTAACCATTGCGCTATTGTCGCTATGGTAAACTTCCTATTATGTTCGACACGTATGTTTTTGTACTAGGTTACCCCCATTTGCATATTAATCGATTTTAACATTTTATGTTTATATTGTTAAATGAAACGTAATACATACTTTGGACTGAGCATCGCATTGAGACAGTTTTGTAATACATATTATCCACTCCAATTGGATTTATCATTACGGTAACAGCCTGTAAATGTCCCACTGTTGGGCTAAGACCTCTTCTCCCTTTTTGAGGAGAAGGCATTGGAGCTTATTCCACCGCGCTGCTCCAATGCGGATTGGTGGAATACACATGTGGCAGAATTTCAGAGAAATTAGACACATGCAAGTTTCCTCGCTATGTTTTCCTTCACCGAAAAGCACGAGATGAATTATAATCACAAATTAAGCACATGAAAAACTTCAGTGGTGCTTGCCCGGGTTTGAACCCAATATCATCGGTTAAGATTCACGCGTTCTTACCACTGGGCCATCTCGGCTTATTTATCATTATCCTTTTTAATTTTTTTTTATTGTTCACACTATCGTTATCTTTATAATATAATATTCATAGTACCTTTGTAATATTTCACTTGTACTAATAAAAATATAACAATATAATTACATATTAATTACCATTTTATTTTTATTACTACCTTCAGATAGGGTTGTGTACAACATCGTTATTATAATATTATTGTACGTTGTTGAAGATTTTCTCCAGTCGCGTTCCACCTAATACTCGCTTGTCAAGAATCCAACATAATTATTTTTAATGCCTTATTTAGTAGGGCTTACTCGGAGCTAGGGCTTTGTGCAAGACCATCTCCCATCCATTCATCAGATATTTCATCGCTAAACAACAATACTTACTATTGTTGCTTTCCGGTTTGGAAGGTGAGTTCCGGTTTGGCCAGTGTCACTGTGGACATAATGTGTTTGCTTCCAAGGTTGGTGGCGCATTTGTTATTATTTATTACATCGCCAATGTCTATCAACGTTGGTGACCACTTACCATCAGGTGCCTTTAACAAAAAAAAAACTAATATAAATAATTTTCTATAAATCCACAATTAAATCCGTGAAATATTGTATTTTCCGAAAAATATTTATTAAAGATTGATCGTTGTAACAAAAAACCTTTGATAAAACTTCTTAGAAATGAAATCAAAGCGAATACATGTATATAAAAGCATGTTATTTAAATATTTCTCTTACAATGTAAAAAGAATTCAAGTTTTCCTGAAACCGATGTTAGATTGCGAACGTGTCAATGTTATCTGGTTACCCGTTTCGTAGTTCTTTCACCATTCTAAGTGATTGATAGTTTTCGATATCGTGCGTATAAGTTACCTAAATCTTAAGAAAAAACTTTTCTAGGCGATAAAAGTTGTAATAAATTTTACTCATTTACATTTATTGAGTATAATATTATGTTCTTAGTTAATACAATACTTATTTTTATTCTCGTCTGATTATAAAAAAAGATTGTATATATTTGAACAATATATACACTGTATATACAATGTATTTAATGAAATGTCTTCTGGCCATTAGTGTATTTATTTATCATATTATAAGTGCTTAAATAAAATTGTTAGAAATAATTCAAGCTGAGGGAATGGTGAATTTTATTTTCTACCAATGTCAAGCCGCATCGTATGCGATTTAACAATAAAATATTTAAAAAAAAGAATAAATATATGTAATTAAACATAATAATAAAATAAAACACATGAAACTGTACACGTGACATAATTAAATGAAACGTCTTTGTGTCAGATAAGTAAGATTACATAAGGGCATTCGTTGCATTCCAATTTGACCTTGAAATTTCATACTTATCGTATTTAAGTTTTCAAACCTAAATAAAGTATATTCTTTACTTAAATATACTTTAAACTTGTTTGTAATTCCAATATTATGGTAAAACGATGTAAGTTTTGTTAACTACGTGATTGTGAGAACGAATTAACTATTTTGTTTCTCATCAAAAACAATGAAACAAACTACAAAATTTTCACACTTAATTTTTTATATTTTTATTATTTTTTTCTTTCAAATTTCATTCTTCAACCATTGAGAACTACATTGTGACAGTAGAGGAGCCTTTAACAACCAATAGTATTATTACAGAACGTTACTTTTATAACTTAATATATAAAAATCTAAATATTAAATAACTTGTCAAAAATAATGTCAATTGGTGTCAAAAATATTACCAAAATCTTCCCGATTACATAACAATACTATAATAAAATTTTTAGATACATAAATAGAATTATAAAAATATATTTATAAAATAATAAAATATCTAAAATATTTGACTCCACAAGACCGGAATTAACAATAGAAAATCTAATAAAACATCAATCAATCGACGAAAATTCTCATTAGCTCTATTAAATAGGGCGCTGCCAACCCCAGAACTAACGGTTAGCCATTTATTTACGTTCATTCCAAAATACCCCTAAAAGTGAATCACTTAAATGCTAAAACTGTTTGCTCAGTATTGAAGGGTGATATGCATAAATGTTCCTTCGAGTTCTAGTCAACGCTCGAGGGACACGAATGACAAATGACGGTGATCGTTTATCTTCTTAACTGTCAACGGAGCCAATCAACACACGTGATGCCCTTACACATTTACCTTTGGTAATTTCACCCTTATTGCGACTGTATAAGACCTATATAGATTGCTAGTTTTAACGATATGTCCAAATTAAAATGAACTGTACAAGCAAGAATCGTTGAAGTCTCTCAAACAAGACTGAGGCCTTTGTAAAGTGGATTCAAACTGCAGTTGTCATGGCGACAGATCGGCGTCGGTACCTATTTCTGATAGCATAATCAATCAGGATATACGAATTGGAAAGTGATTGGTATTAAGATATGAACATTGAACTAAGTAGCCGAGAAGATGAATAGCATTCTGATTAAACGTTTACTAGTAAGAAATCCAGTGTCTATTATTATAATGTAATTTTTTTCGTCGAATCAAATTGATAACTATATAACGTATCCGTATAGATTATAAACAAAAAAAAACTCTTAAGTTGTATTTTTATTTTCTTACAAGACAACATATGAACCAAAGACTGATTAAATATAAATATTACAAATTGTTTTTTTTTTATATAATTAAAAATTTATTATAATTTTAAATTTTTATAATTAAAAAACGTATATAACGTTAAGGTATACCTGTACAGATTAGTCTATGGAGTTTTGTATATACTATACATATTATGGATATATCAGACGAATATCAGACGCTCACGAATCCATAGATAATAAATTTCAAATGGAGATGATATGTTATAAAAGTTAATCAGCGTAATAGTCGATTATATGCTTAAATCTGTCATCAACTGAAAGTTAGATAACTTTTTGGTTATTAGTACTGTCAACTAATAAAGTGAATTGAAATGTTTTTTTTTCTAAATATATCAACTGTTTGAAATTTTTATACCGGTCATTTGATAGGCTTGAAGCTTATACACAAGTTTTTTTTATTTATTTCAGAAGTACGTTGTACAAGTCATGACCGTGCGGAATGGTGGCAAGAATGCTAGCAGCATTTCCCCGTTGAATCGCAATTGCGATTGTCTGGGCGAAAAATGAACCAGCCTTTTGTTATGTGGAGGCAATTATTGCTCCAAGGTCCAAGTGCTTCAACTACAACCGCACAAATGTACATGTATAATAGATAGGCATATTATCGCCGTTTGTTTGTTTCAGCATTTGCAGTTCTTGTTAGGGTTTCCAAGATATTAGATAGGGGTTAATATCAAAGTCAATGCGTGTAGTGCCTCATAAAAGGACTTACAGTCTGTCCATCAGATCTTCTGTCATCATCACGACTGACTCCAGAGACCTCAATTGAGTCGTTTTTATAATATCTAATTACTTTTGCCCTATATTGCCATTAGACCTTTTTCATTTGTCCCATGTGGCCTGATAAAGATGGCTCTAGCAATATGGCCGTCTTTTATACTATCCATTATTTTGTTCAGCTTTCATTGTAACTGTTTTATCTCGATATTCAATTAAGTGTAATATTATTCTCAATACAATTGTAGTATAAGTTCATTTCAAGAGTACATAAGTAAAAATCAACTGAAACGAGAATAGCACTAGTTATCTTTAAGGTGGACGTAAACTCCGAATAATTGTTATTTAAAGTAAAATGATTGGAATATTTTTAGGTTATCAAAAATTTCTTTCTTATCTACATAATTTATTCTATTAAACCGAATAACTGATTATGACAATTATTGAATTTCGAACATGTTCTAAAAATAGATATAAATTAACTACATCTGAAGTGAATTGAAAAGGTAATATGGGAACGATCAAAATATAATTTCATTAAAAACCTCTTCGGAGTTATGAAGGAATATAATTTATAAGAGTAGCGATCAAGGAAGTATATTCTTTTTACGTTAAACTTCCAACTTAATGTTAAAAGCCTTTTTATGAACCACGGGCAATGTAACGAGCTTTTATGAACCAGTGAACTGATGTTAAAGTGGTATTAATGAATGTCGACAATTTCAAATTAAATTTCTATCACCCTTCATATTATTAAATATATAAATAAAAATATTTCAATTATTTTTACATAAAAATACTATTTAACATATACCATAAGCTTCGTAGCTATAACATAGTCATTCCGTTTTTCGCAAGAACATGTATTAAAATATATTATTTAGTTTTATTTCAGTTTAACGTGTTAATTATTTCTAATATCACGTAGGATTTAGCATATACGTAGACAATAATTGGTAATAAGGAATATATAGCATGTTGTTGTTACCTGTCACATTTTATCCTTTTGATGTTACCGCCAACTACAGAATATTATATCTTTATTTAATATTAAAAGCCTACACTTTGTTTGTCTTGCGGGTAGCCTGTACGTCTGCTGAATATATTGTAGGAAAGTTAGACAACTAACTGACATAGATCCTGCTCGATTGGTTTATTTTGTTTTTTTTTTTCATACTATCAGGTCTTATACATATGATATACTTTTGGGTAAAGAACCAAAGGATTTTACACTTTTTAATTTTAAATTTCGAATTTAAATCTCATGTAAACTTATTAATGTATAAACTTATTATAATGAACACAGTCAAAATTAAAATACTTTTTATCCAAAAATACAATTTTGTATCAATTACATACACTTAGTTCCTGTATGAGATCCAGAAAATATTCAATCAATCAATCAATCAACAGAAAATCATTTTGTCCACTGCTGAACATAGGCCTCTCCCAAGGTGCGCCAAAGCTCCCTGTCCTCCGCCTTCCGCATCCAGTCGGTGCCCGCCACCTTCTTAAGGTCATCGGTCCACCTGGCTGGAGGGCGCCCTACGCTGCGTTTGCCGATCCGCGGTCTCCACTCTAAGACTCGTCTGCTCCAACGGCCATCGGTCCTACGACATACGTGACCAGCCCACTGCCACTTCAGCCTACTAATTTTGCAAGCTATGTCGGTGACTCCGGTTCTTTTCCGGATAATCTCATTTCTGATCTTATCCTTCAAAGATACTCCGAGCTCGCTCCATAGCACGCTGAGCGACTTTGAATTTGTGGACTAGTCCCGCAGTTAGTGTCCACGTTTCGGCACCGTATGTCATGGCAGGTAAGACGCATTGATTGAAGACTTTCGTCTTCAAACATTGCGGTATAGACGACGTGAGGACTTGACGAAGGTTGCCAAATGCTGCCCATCCCAAGCGAATTCTTCGATCGGCTTCCTTCTCGAAGTTGTTCCTACCGACTTGTATAACCTGTCCTAGGTAGGTATATTCCCTAACAACTTCGAGAGGTTTCCCTTCGACGTATATAGGTCCCGGCACAACATGCCTATTGAACATGACCTTGGTCTTGTCCAAGTTCATACCGAGACCGACACGCCGGGAAGATTCACTAAGGCTACGCAGCATTCTGGTTAGTTGTTCCAGCGACTCTGCTATGATGACGATATCATCGGCAAATCGAAGGTGTGAGATGTACTCGCCGTTTACATTGACTCCACATCCAGTCCAATCCAGCGTCTTGAACACGTCTTCCAACGCGTTGGTGAACAGTTTCGGAGATATTACATCCCCCTGTATCACCCCTCTGCGCAGTTGGATCGCCTTCGTCTTACAGTCCTGGATGTGGACAGTCATTGTAGCGGCGTTGTATAGACATCTCAGTACCTCGATGTATCTCCAGTCGATATGACATCTCTGCAATGAGTCGAGCACTGCCCAGGTTTCGATGGAGTCGAAGGCTTTCTCGTAGTCCACAAATGCCATACACAGCGGCTGATTGTACTCTTCGGTCTTCTGCACAATCTGCCGAACAGTATGAATGTGTTCCACGGTGCTGTAGCCTGATCGAAAGCCGGCTTGCTCTGGGGGCTGGAACTCGTCAAGTCGTCTGGCGAGACGGTTCGTGACGACTCTTGAGAACAGCTTATACACGTGACTCAGGAGAGAGATTGGTCTGTAGTTTTTCAAGAGGAGCTTTGTTGTTTTTAAGCTGTTCTAGAGCCGCCCTAATCTCGCCTTGGTCAACGACCGGTAGCTCCTCGGAGTAATGGCGCGTAAGAGGGGCGCGCTGGTCATCAGGACTGATTCCCACAGGTTTATCCGATCTTAAAGAGAACAACTGCCCATAAAACCTCTCTACTTCTCCGACAATCTCAGACCTAGAGGTAACGACCCCACCATTTTCAGTTTTAAGTTTTGTCAGACGCGGCCTCCCAAACTTGCGAGCGAACACTTTCGATCCCCGATTTTGCTCAATCGCAGCCTTGATGGCACGGGTATTGGAGCATCGGAGATCGCGTCGCGTCAGCGTTTTTATTTTTCGGTTTAAGGCCTTATCTGACAAAAACGATGGTAGTTCTCGTCGTTTCCTCATGAGCTCGAGTGTCTCAGCAGAGAGTTTTGGTGCGTTGTCTCTTTTCTGTGGCGGAAAACACTTGCGGGATGTGTTTTGCAGTATTTTGACCAGCGTGTCGGTTTTCTCATCAATACTGCTTACGGTTTCCAACGCGGTAAATTGATTTTGAAGTTCCATTAACTTTTCGGTACCTTGAGCAGCTTGGAGCATGGTAGGTCGGAGAGTAGACCTCATCATTCGCGATCTTTCAGCTTTAAAGTCGATATCTAGAGTGCCTCGAACCAAGCGGTGATCACTTCCGGTATTAAACCTGTTGATCACTGAGACATCTCTAAATATGTGCCTTTTATTCGAAATGATAAAATCTATCTCGTTCCTTGTCACGTTATCGGGGCTTCGCCAGGTCCACCTCCTCTGGGGCTTCTTTTGAAAGAAAGAATTCATCAAAAAGAGCCCCTGCGCTTCGAGAAAGTTTACCAGCATTTGCCCCCTGTGATTTCTGCAGCCCAAGCCGTAAGGTCCAACTTTCGATTCACCGCTATTATGTACTCCCCCTTTAGCATTAAAGTCTCCCATAACAACACTGTAGTGGGCCTTCGAGGTGTTGTTGAGGGCCTTTGCGATGTCCTCGTACATCGCTTCGACCACATCATCAGAGTATGCCGAAGTTGGCGCATATACCTGTACGACCTTCAGAGAGTACCTGTCGGAGAGTTTTAGGACAAGGTACGCTACCCGGTTCGACACACTACTGATTTCCACAATGCTGCTAATGAGATCCTTTTTGACCAGAAAACCGACACCACCCTGGGAGAGGTTATCACCTTCGCGGAAGTAGAGTAAGTTACCGGACTCTAGAGTTATCGTGTCCTCCCCCTGTCTTCGGACTTCAGATAACCCCAGTATATGCCAGTTTATATGACTTAGCTCTACTTCTAATTCGGCGAGGTGATGATCCAGCCTTAACGAGCGTCCATTGTACGTTGCCATTTTTAATCGCCTTTTATGGTAGCCTGCCATGAACCGTTGATTCTTTGCACCCCCTGCCCTGCCGATACCGCGACCGCTACCTTGGTCGGGCCTAGCGGGCTTGCCGGTAACTGGGGGCCTTTTTTCTTGCGCATCTATCATTGAGAGGTTTTGCCCATACTCGCCACGCTGGGCAGGCATGTTGGCGAGCGCAGTAGGGGGTAAGATGCTCATGGGGGGACGCTGCTGCCCATCCCCCCTTTCCCCTTCCCTCAGTCGCCTCTTACGACACCCACGGGATGAAATTGGGGGAGTACTATTCTAAGCCGGTACTCCACGGCTAATATTCAACCAACTCATTTTTGTCAGACATATATATTTAGTAACAGAGTAATAGGTTTAATTTATAAAAAGATAATTTTTTATAACTAATTTATTTGCTATTACTGTATTATGAACAAGATTTTATTTACTGTTACTTTATATTCTGTATACTGAAACATTGGTAGCTATACCTACATTAAATATAAGATCGTAAAATGACGATTCAGAACTTGTAAAGGCCTTCTTGATTAAAGTATATTTTGATTAAGCTTTCGTATTCGATTCAATACGAGTTTCACGCCATTAAGCATCGATGTTAGTCATTCGGAGCCCGAATAACTCAAATGACTCAAGGCCCACACTAGTATATACTCCCTGCCTGGTGACTCTGTAAAGGCACGTAGACTAACAGCAATATATAACAGAAAAATAATGGTGCTATTTTTATTGGTGGTAGAGCTTTGTGTTTGGGCTTTGGGCTCGTCTGGGTAGATACCACCCACTCATTAGATATTCTACCGCGAAACAGCAGTACTTTCTATTATTGGATTCCGGTTTGGCTGAGTGAGCCAGTGTAATTACAGGCAAAAGGGACAAAACATCTTAGTTCCCAAGGTTGGTGGCGCATTGGCTATATAAGCCAATGTCTATAGACGTTGGTGACCACTTACCATCCGGTGCTCATCCAAATGCTCATCCGCCTTCCTATTCTATAAAAAAAACCCGGCCTAGCTGTACTCTCTTGCTTATCGTTGATACTTTAAATAAAATGTGGTTATCGAATTATTTATTACTCTTTGTTGTATATTAGTGATTTATAATTTATTAACTAAGATCGATGTCAATTATTAATGGCGTAAAGCTGATCAAGATACTCGATAATTGATGAGTAATGACACTTTATTAGTTAATTAAATTATATTATATAGCAAAATCTTGGCATTTCTATTTTCAAGTATGTGAAATAGTTTTGTGGTGTATGCCTTTAGCATTTCTTATTTCTTTGATATTAGAACATATCAAATATCAAAGTAAAATAAATACGTCTTATAAAATAAATTAATAACATCATCTTTAGACATCAAACATAAGAGAAATTAATTTTAGTCGACTTTGAATAAAAGAGGTCTTAGCCATATTTTATTTATTTTATCTGTGGTTTATTTCTTAATAGCTTCGCTATTTTAATTAGCTCTCTTTAGCTCACTCGTGGTTATACCCGCGTTCATGTGTATTCATAGTATAATATATCTCTATTGATAATTTCATTTAAATGTATTCAGTAGTATTTCCGTAAAAGAGTAACAAAGATCCATCCATACCATCACAAACTTTCGCATTTATAATATAGGATAGGATAGAATAGGATTTTTCATATTATTTTTTCATATATAACTTCTTCTTCTTCAAGTGACACTTCGACTAGCGAAGGTTGGCAGTCAGCTTTGAATACTCCTTCTAGTTCTTCGCGAGGCGAAAGAGTTTGGCTGTACTCTCGATTCCCTATAATATATAATTTAAAAAAAAAGAACCATTATAAAAATGTGTATTAAGTAAAATAAAAACCATTAGCAAAAACTATTTAAGAAAATATTGGTTGTTTGTGTGGTATAAACTAGCAGTGTACGTAATATCAGAAAATTTTCATTACAAATGATAAGTGTAAAAATGAAATGAAAATTTTAAATATAATACGTTATTTAGGTTCGTATATCATGCAATAAAGTCTTGCGAAATGGTATCCTTGCTACGTGACATAGATGTTGGAAAAATAGTATAATTGAATACGGTATAAAAAAATAATTTAAAACGTTAACAACGGAAATGCTTGTGTCAATTTGCGAGTCCATAAATTTTTAATCAATTTCACAAACGGTCTCTACTGGCAATATACATCTGTATATAAGCGATCAATATTTGTATTAATAGTAATTTTCATTACAGTTATTAGAGTTAATACAGTTGATTTATCTATTTTAAATACCATTCTGATAAATTAAATATTCAGCGAATCTTTGATAGCAAATTTCCACTGATTGAATTTAAAATAGTAATTCAGATATAAATGGAACAGTTTTGTCCCAATATTAATAAAGTAATTTAGTCATTGCGTCCATTCGCAACAAAAGCTAGCCAGTGACGCAAGAAATAATATTATATTATGTGCGTAAGCACATGAACTCGTTTTCAAACCAACTCTCCTTCCCAGTCATAAGTCAGATGCGACGGAAATCAGATATGCCCGGAGAGAGATCAGATAATACCTTATGATTAGTAAGCATAAAAAAATGGAAATATATTTTAATTATTCCGTCTCCGAATAGCTTCTGGCATCTCTTTGCGGCATCTTTATACCACATTGACGTGGCGTTTGTTGCTCTGGGACCATTATTCGGAGATCAAATGGGCTATTTCGCTCGCGGGTTCACGGCAACATTAAACAAAATTTTATTTTCTATACTAAAACTTTGCAAAACCCTCAGGAATTGCTTATTAAATGGGCCCGTTACAATGTAACTGTATTTTCTTTTTGCATTTTTTTTACTTTTCACTTTATCTTTGTGGAAAGTTTGTGTGATGATTAAATGTTTCTTGATTTAATTTTACGTCCGCGGAATTGTTTTATTATTTTGATACGTGGATTTTTTTTCAGATCGAAGTTAATTTTTATATATTTTTTTTCATAATTCAAAGTAAAAACGATAGCCGAATACTCAAACAAATACGCAGTCACTACGAGGTTCTTAAAAAACCCTAGCGTACAAAATTATGTCGTAACTTCCTACCCATCTTAGCATTAAATACTTATAAACAGTAACTAAAAGTGCAATCAGTATTATTAATTTTATAATTTACATGTAATCTAGATATTTCGTATTTAAACAATGGAAATTTTGTTAGTAATTCAATTACTAACTAGCACACATTTGTTATGTTTTCATGCGCCCCGGGAACTGCTGACCAGGTAATGTATTGGACATATTATTTCATCACGCTCATGGATACGTAATAATAGCTCATTCTAAACCTTAATTTATGTAATTTGATTTTCATTTAATTTAAATAATTTAATGGCATTTCGACCAGTTATAAATTAATTTTGGAAATTGGAATCAAATTATTTGAGTTATATTGTTTATTTTGATGTCCGATGAGCCCGAGGTCAGCGAATAGAACGGGTTCAAATCCAGGCAAACAGCACTGTGTGTTTTTATTATTAATTTCGTTCTCGGCGGTGTAGAAAAAGGTGATGAAACCTGCTTTTGTCGCATGAAGTTCTACCAACCCACAGTTGAACAGCGTAGTGAATTAAGCTCCAAATCACCTTAAACGAAGATAAATGATTCAAAAAAACAAATCTTAATGACATAACGTTCAATGATCAATGTCAGAATATGATTAATGAAGGTAATTTTGTATTGATTGCGAAATTAATTTCTCCAATTATGGTATTACAATTAATGCGTTTGCTTTGGTTTGCCACAATTACGTTGACATTTACTGCCTATTCATCTACCTAATCTACCTATCAGAACTTCATCAATCATATAATATTAACTTAATAGAATTCTTGTTAACTGATATTAATCTTGAAACGACCGTATTAATACAATAATATGGACGCCTTTTATATATTTTAATTTATTCATAAAGGCATACATGAATAAACAAATCGCCTAATGGTAAAAGGTCACTCATGATCATAGACGCTGTAACTATAAGTAATTATTGTTTTAAGCAATTCATTACGCACTGTAAATACGCTGCTAATTTTAGAATCTAAAACATATTTGGAGGAATCATTGCCTATTATACAAATTTATACGGACTAAATGGTTTGAAAATCTCATTTAGGCACAATATTGACACATCGTGAAGCAGCACTGTGACATAACCTCCAAGTTCTAAATCTTTTTTCGAACAAGTCGAATTATGTTTTTATGGAACACAGACAAATTTTCTCCGATTCTAAAAAAATATTTGTTTAATACTTTCGAACACTGAATTTATGATTAAATGAATCAGGATTATTCGACGATTATTTAATAATGTGTAGTTGACCGAAATATTTAAATTAATATTAAACAAAACTAAAAACTAACTATTGATTAAATTACGCTTAAAAATAAACGCATAAAACATTGCAATGCGTTTTCAATTTATCTAAAGTGTTATTTTAATGTGAAATTCACGCTACAATAATTTCCACATATCCTATAGTAATGATGCCACCAAACGCAGATTTTCTATGGAAAATACAAATAGAGTTTCTATATTCCATGAATAAAAATATTGTAACGATTTTTATATACATATTATTATTTACAAACATGCATAAAAAACATGTTTGCCTGAATACTATTATGGACTTTTAGCTCTAGAGGCCTTTTTTAACAGTGACTATCTAATTTAATTATACAAGATATTTTCTGGGATATATAATATATACAGTAACAGCCTATGAATGTCCCATTGGAGGTCTAAGGCCTCCTCTCTCTTTTAGAGAAGGTATGGAGCTTATTTCACCACGCTGCTCCAATGAGGGTTGGTGGAATACTCATGTGGCAGAATTTCAGTGAAATTAGATACATGCAGGTTTCCTCACGATGTTTTCCTTCACCGTATAGCACGAGATGAATTATAATCATAAATTAAACACATGAAAATTCAATGGTGCTTGTCTGGGTTTGAACCCATGATCATTCGTTACGATTTACGCGTTCTTACCACTGGGCCATCTCGGCTCAATATAATATATAGATAGATACTCTTTATTCCTCTTTCTTACATATTAGACGGTTATACTACCCGAGTGACATCAGGCTCCGTACCAGTGTCTTTCAAGATATTTACTTTCCATAATATATATTATGTACATTCGATAAAGTTTATTTGCTTTGGTTGTAAGCATTGCTAATCTATTCACATTAAGGTCCTAAATATATATAAATATAAATTAAAAAAAGCTTCTGTACAAATCGATCGCCTGAAATGGTGGCAAGAATGCTAGGAGTATTTCTTCTTGAATTGCAAGTCTGATCCTCTGGACGAAAAAGACGAGGTATTATACTTTTAATAAAGATTTTTCACTATCACTGTAATAACAAAATATTTAACATGAATTTGAATAATTTATCTATTATGTGTTAATGATATTTCATATACAATAAAAGTATTTACACCCCTTTGCCTATTTAATATATTTATTGAATGTATAATGAAATTAAATCATAAGGTTTGTTCAAACATGATTTTCAATTAATTAAATCGAAGATAATAATTTCCACATAAATTTAGTAATATATATTAGGTTCACCTATTTTAATTAATTATTGGTGGTAGGGTTTAGATCAAGCTTATATAAAAGAAAACCAGTTTAAGTCAATATGGAGTAAACTTAATGAAACTTGGAAATTATGGCATAGGAATCATTTATTGAGGATTTATTGGAATATTATTTATGCTATTTTATTGATCGAAGTCTTCTAATAATAAAAATTTAAATAAAATAGATCCATGAGACTACTTTACATTTATTGAAGCACCTGAAGATCTTTTAGCATTTACATCAACCCTCTGATTTGATTGTACTAAATCAGAAAATAGAGATTTAGAGAATAGGAAGGCGGACGAGCACGACGGGCTACCTGAAGGTAAGAGGTCACCAACGCTTATAGACATTGGCATTTTAAGAAATGTTAACCCTCGCTTACATAGCTAATGCGCCACCAACCTAGGGAACTAATATATCTTGATGATTGGGTGGTACCTACCCAGACGAGCTTGCACAAAGCTCTACCACCAGAGATTTTTTTATGAAGCAATAAATAAAGTGAATAAAAATAAAATTATTACAAGATATGGTGCAATAATATTAATTATAAATAATTGAGGCATCCTACAAATCATTAGTATCTAATGACGCAATAATAGAATATTATATTTAACATTTATATTTTTCAGAGTAAATTTCGTATTCTTGAACATTTTATTGAGTAATGGTTTAGAGGCGGTGAAGAAAATAAGCGATTTTCTTGTCGAAATTGGACTGTCACTTTTAAAAGACTTTAACAATGCCCTGATTTGATGTGATTGTTTTTTTGTCAATAGTTAAATTAAATTCAGAGATGTGATCTATGACAGATAAGTCATTTGTTTTTTTTTTATTTAATAATAATAATTTATTTTTTATATAAAACTTATAAGAATTAAGGTTTAGTTTAAGGGGACAATAAGACTTTAATTCGTATTTCGTATAAGAAGTCAAATCATGTCATTTATCGTTTACAATTTATAGTCAGCTTAAAAATTTATTGAGTTGTAAGTTAGTGTGAGTAAACAACAAAATGAATTATTAAGAATGGTCAGTCATAGAACTTTACATAAAAGTGCTATTAATATCAAAACTTTGTGATAACAACGCCACGGCTTACGTCCCTTAGGTTTTTAGCTGTCAAAAAACTAACACATTTAGTGTCATTTATGACCAGTCGACTCTCTTTACTTTAGTCACTTAAGTTTAAACATGGTATTATAAACTTTATTACAATAACAGTTGGGTTCTAAATTGTTTAGTTGCTTATATAAGGTGTGATGGACAGTATACTCGATGGAGCCGTCCCATGAGACAATACGACACGAATTGTCACGAAAGTAATGTATTGATAATTCTAAATGAAAAAGTTTTGTTTCTTTGTTTTGTAAAAATATATTTGATGTTAAGTAGTCACCTCTGATCATAAAGTAGTGTTTTTTTCTCTTCATACAAATATATATATATATATATATATATATATATATATATATATATATATATATATATATACAAACTTATGTCAAAGTTAAAAATATCGGTGGAATATAAATATTGAAACGAATGCCTAGCCTCAGTATTTAATAACTTTTTCGAGTCGAAAATTTGTTGAAATTTGTGTAGTTTATAAGTATTCTTGTAACTATTTAACATATTTAATAATTGTCGAAAATACATTCTTCTATATATCTTTACGGTATTGTATATTCGTAGCTGGTGTTAAAAATTTAACACCGTCACGCTTTCTACGCGAGTGTAAGATTAATTATTTACGAAATTAAACAACCCGAAAAGAACGTGAGCCGAATTTCATTAAATGGGTCTTTTTTTTTGTTTTCAAATTTCATTTATTCATTTTCTGCTTAGACTTTGACAAAAAAACTTATTCATGACAATAATGTTATTTAATGCGGTAATTAGTTTTCGATAACAGCCCGATTTAAATTTATTCGACCTGCATATATAGATTAATTATTTTTTTTTCATTTATTGCTTTTTTCTTCATATTCATGTACTTAAGTCATTACAATACATTTCTATAATTAATTACATTACAATAAATATTCAAAATGATGATGATACAGTGGTTAGAATATAAGAATCTTAAACGAAGACAGAGGGGTCGAACCCGGGCAAGCACCGCTGAGTTTTCATGTCCTAATTATGGGCTTGTTTTTATGATTCATCTCAATTTCCTCGGTGAAGACAAATATCCTGAGGAAACCTGCCTCGTGTGTCTCCACATTAAAGCAGACCCGCCAATACTTTTTCTTCTTAAATAAAAGTATGAACACAAATACACGCACTATTACTTAAATATTGACACAACAAAACAATTTTCCTTTCTCTTCGATATAAATTATGCAAGAGATGTCTTGAAGAAAACCCCTGACGCTTCTAATTTTCGACTACTTTCTATTCTGAACGAAAACGCATTTAATTTTCTTTGTTTCTTTCGTTTAAAAAAAAAAGATGTACTAATTGAGCCCTCGAAATAAATTCGTTAATTATTCAAAGAGAATACTCTTGTCACTCCATTAAATTCGCCTCGTAAATGGAAGAAAAATAAGGGCTTTTTTGTAATGTGAACTATACAATACAAGCGAACACATACGGGTAACGATTTTTCCCTGTAAACATTTCCTATTTCTTCTTTTTATAAAAAGGATTTAATTAAGGAAGTAAAAAAAAACTATTTGTTTTTCAAAAGTATGTTGTATTATTGGCTTTTTGTATTTAATTGCCACTGTACTTGAGACTTTTTAGAAGGAAGTTCTAGCCTTACACGTTCACAGCTTAAGAGTATGTATTTGGAAGGATGAGACAAAATAAACCTCAGTGAAGTTTGGCCTTCTACCAATCTTGACCTATCGTCTCCTTTCAGACTATAACGGTCTCACCTTGAGAAGGCAAATAAACCGTTCCTTCTACTTATCAAAGGAAGACTAGACCATAAAGTCGCTCGCATGGCTCTTTGCTAATCGAAAGAGATTCACGGTCGTATTATATGCGTATATATATAACCAGTATGATATCACTGTCGTTTCATTGTCCACCATTCAACAAAGCTGGCATACAATAATTCCTACAAACCATGCCTAGGTTGCAGAACGAGAAAGTAAGTAGTATGCAATAAAAATCTAGCTTAGTAGTAGAAAAATTGGAAGATACCATAATAAATATTGCTGATAAGATTATATGTCTAATAAATAATGTTTGTGAAAGAAATAATAAATAAAAAAAATATCGCAATAATTTGTTACATCGTAAATGTTATATACTGATCAGACGGAAAAGCAACAGTTAGTACATAACATCCGGTACATCTTTGGAGGCTGTACGCCGCCGAATATTCCCTGAACGGCACGCCCTTTTCAATTTCCTGTCAGATTTGACTTATAAGTCATTTTAGGAGCATTCATTCGAATTGTTTTAGAGTACTGCTTACATATTATTTTTGAAAATCGAATACATGTAAATTGTAATATAACTCAAAAATACACTCTCTAAAATAGTTTTTAGTCAAAATATCAACGACAATTAACAGAGCGTGATTGAAATTTAAAAAAAAATATATATACAAACATATCTGTTTTGAAAATATTTCAAATCAGTTAATGGATTTTAAATGTTATTAAACTTTTAGTTTTAGTTAATTTAACAACGGTCAACATCGGACCTGCATACTTTCTCGAAGCCTTGAAATCGCATTCCTTTGTATTAAAATACAATCAAACATGATAGTACCACTATTGTCTCTAAATATTTCAAAATACAAAAATGTTACATATATTTCGCTGCGTCATTGTAATTAAGCATTTGATAAAAAAGTATTTACGTATTACAATAATTGCATTTGAGGAACTGAAAATATTCTCTTTTCTCTTACAATTATTATCTGACCAGGCCGCAATCCGTCATGGCTGAAGAGAGGTGGACATAACATTATTACAGAATTGCGAAAGTAACTGTTCGTCTATCTGCCTGTCTGTTATGCTTTCACGGCTAAACTATTTACCGAATTTAATGAAAATTGGTATAAAGCAAGCATGAAACCTACAAAAATCTGTAGCATACTAGGGTTACAATTTATTTCTACATACCTATTACATAGTTTCAATACAAATTAAAAAAATATTTTTTTATGTTAAAGGATATTTGCATTTTTGCTTGTTATTTTATCACTTTCTGTGACAGTAAGCGCCAATAGGCGTCATTATAGCTATCGTGTTGCTAGATACTGTCACTGAAAATATACTATATTTTATTTTGTATGTGATATGGATATAAGTACTTGAATAAATTCAGCTTATACAAATAACGCCTCATAACACCACTTGGATAAAGTTACTGTTTATACCTAACACCAACACTCCCTAAAACTGGCGAAGTCATATATAATAGTTATATAAAAAAAATATATTACAAAAATATTGTGACTGGTATTCATGCTTGACTGTTGGTTATAAAGATGTGTTTCAATGGCCCCATCAGTCGATTACAGAAACGATAATTGAAACGGCAGTGTGGTTACGCCTCAAATCAAAAATCCATCAGACTCCATCGTTGGAGGTTTAGAATCAAATACATACCCGTTTACAGTCTTGGTACTTATTATAATGAAATGAGGTGTCATAAAATATAAAAAAGTATCAACATTAAGAGTCTGTGAATGTCCTACCGCCGGGCTAAGGTATAAGCTCAGGTCAGCCCATCGAGGAGAAGGTTTAGTTAACTAACTTTGTTTTTTTTTTACCGACACAATAATTTAAAGATTTACTGAAGTTAGTAATGTGTTCCTAAGTTAGTAATGTTTTCCTTCACCGCTGTTCACGAGATGAATTATAAGCCCAAATTAAGCACATGAAAATTCAGTGGTGCTTATCTGGGTTTGAACCACCAATCTTCGGTTCTGAAGATCTGTCACATAAATATACACCAATACATGTTAGAGCAGTGTGGTTGCATAAACTCCTATCTTCTCGTTTCATCCCAAAGAAAGAGAAGGCCTTAGCCCTGTGGGACATTTACAGTCTGTTACTTTGCTTTTTTTTAAGTAGTTTAAAATATTTGACATAAATACGTCAATTTTTTCTTCATCTTTTCTCTTACGCTTTAACGATGACAACTAGATTTAGTTCTATCTGAGCTGTGATCAGCGTATATAACAAAATACTTCACATTGCAATGACGAATCAAATAGAACTTATCTTCTCGAAGTTCAGATTTTGATTACATTTCATTTCAATGATTTCTTAGAAAACAATCATACCAGCGCGCTTAGGTGGATGACGTGAAACAATAACAATTAAAGTGCTTTTAATTGGAAAAGAAAAATGTATAAATAAAATACACGACGAGCCGGTTGGCGTGGTTGGTAGATACTTGCCTTTCACGCCGAAGGTTGTGGGTTCGATTCCCACCCAGGACAGACATTTGTGTGCATGAACATGTGTGTTTGTCCTGAGTCTGGGTGTAATTATCTATATAAGTATGTATTTACAAAAAGAAAAGTAGTATATGTAGTATATCAGTTGTCTGATTTCCATAGCACAAGCTTTGTACAAGCTTAATTTGGGATCAGATGGCCGTGTGTGAAAAATGTCCCAGGATATTATTATTATTATTATTATTATTAAAATAAAATTTTTATCAAGAAACAAATGAACAATCAACGACTGCAACGGCGGTTTTATGAAAGTAAGCAAAAACACAAACTGAAGTTACTTCATATTAATTAATTCTTGTTGCATGCGTTGTTTATTTGCATGAATGGGGTTCACGCAATGGGGTTAGTGTAATATAAAACTGATTAGTGTAACAAGTCTCGACAGCTGGCACTAAAACGTGCTAACAACGTTATGTAAAACTGAGCGTCTATTTGTAAACATTGTTTGTGAGTTACTGCATTTCAAAATTTAGATAATAGTTAAAATGCCAATATTCAGCTTCACGGGCCGGTTGGCGTGGTTGGCAGATACTTGCGTTTCATGTCGAAGGTTGTGGGTTCGATTCCCATAGGACATACATTTGTGTGCATGAACATGTCTGTTTGTCCAGAGTCTGGGTGTAATTATCTATGTAAGTATATATTTACAAAAGAAAAGTAGTATATGAAGTATACCAGTTGTCTGGTTTCCATAGTACAAGCTCAGCTTAGTTTGGGATCAGATGGCCGTTTGTTAATGATGTTCCAGGATATTATTATTATTTCGCTTGATAACAAACAATTCATGTTATTTACTATCCATATTTATCTCTATAGCTAATCTGTCTCTGCCAAGTCTGTAAAATAATATTATTATATGAACTGACTAGCTCCTAGATTCATACGGGTATAATAAGGGTCTACAAATAACGTTAATATTGGAGGTAAAAGAAAACTTCTTGGTTTTTTTTTTATGAGCTAGAGCTTTCAATGTCGTTTCCAGGACATCTTAACAAATTTTCAACACATTCGAATGAATAGTGGACGAACATACAAACATTGAGTTTTATTTATTAAGAAGAAGAATAATATATAAATATCTCTTATATACTATTCTCTGTGAGTCGAGTCTCACTTCACCCGAGGTTGCCTGATAGCTATTAGTGATAAGGCCGTCTTTGCATATCATTTTTTGACTAATTTTATCTGTTAAAATTGTCTCTTTTTGTAATTGAGTGCAATGACGTTTTTATCTGCCTATCATAAATATTTTTGTAATTGTATTATGTTGTTTACTTACTTGTTTTCGATTATAACAGTAAATTATAATTGACATATTAAACATACAAATGATATAACAAATACATGCTATAGATATTGAGCCAAGACACATATTAGTTATACAATAAATTAAAACTGAAAAGTACAGATAGTAACTCAAATACGAATATTCAAAACATTGATACATGGTTACAATGACGTTAACAAACATGATATAATTTTTATAATTGAATACCATAACTTTTGGCCACTAAGCTTATAGATAATAATAACAATAATTTATTAAAACACACAAACATAAAACATAAGTTTACTTATGGATTGCAAACTGTTTAGCTTATGTACTAAGCCACAACATTAAAATTTTGGTTTTGCTTTAATTTATTTGGTGACTGGAACTCACTTTTCTTTATGGGCTATTTGGATAACCTGTGTTAAGGATAGTAATTTCCCAACACCCAAGATGGGTAAGCAGTAGGCATATAGCTACATCCATGTAAATATTAGGCTTAAAGTAAAAAATATTTTTTTTATTCAAAACAGATACAATAAGAAAGCGATAGATATTTGGTGTTTGGAAAACTTAGAACAATTATGTATGGACGTAAATTAGATATTTAGTTGATTAATGTTTTCTTATAAATGCGTCCAGTTTATCGATCTTCACTCTTAGACTCGTCTTCTATAACGGTTTATTTACATATTTACTAATATTTCAATTATAAAGTATAAAAAACCGTAACCGTAACCGTAACATCCTATGAATGTCCCACTGCTGGGCTAAAAAAAAAGGGAGAGGGGGGCCCCCTCTCCCTTTTTGAGGAAAAGTTTTGGAGCTTATTCCACCACGCTGCTCCAATGCGAGTTGGTGGTATACACATGTGGCAGAATTTCAGTGAAATTAGACACCTGCAGGTTTCCTCACGATGTTTTCCTTCCCCGTAAAGCACGAGATGAATTATAATCACAAATTAAGCACATGAAAATTCAGTGATGCTTGCCCGGGTTTGAACCCACGATCATCGGTTAAGATTCACATGTTCTTACCACTGGGCCATCTCGGCTTTATGAAAAACGGCTTTAAAAAAATAATATGCTGTCTATTTTGATGAGTACTTAATTTGTGACAGTTGAAATAATCTTAAAAATAAATTACTGTGAGTTGTCTATAAGAGTATATAATATGATGAAGTATATAATAGACATACAAATACTTCATCCAATGTTTTTGAAAATATAAACATACTACATTCCGACCGCAGTCTTTGAACTAAAATAAAAACTGTATATCAATTGGAAGAAACAAACAAAACTGACTCTTTATAATATAAGTATGATCATTTCAAAATACAAAAAAATAAAGTCAATAGCAATCTCTGAATAGAGGAACTTATTTCACATAAAATCGTGTTTTTTTGCTAGCATTATTGTAGCAAAAAACACTTTTTACAACACCCTTACGATATCTCAAAAATGGACCAATGAGAAAAAATAATATTTTACTCTGTTCTTAATCACGTAATTTATCTCCAGAAGCGATTTATTTGTTCTTTATTATTAGGTAATTCAATTGACTAGTTTCCTAAATATTTCCCCAATAAATTTGATCCTCAATTTGTTCTTCAAAGCGTCCCGCAGCGATCCTGGCCTCGTTTTCAATTTTACGCAACTCGTTAGCGTCAAACCTTAATAATACGTTTATTTCAAAGACTATATTTCAGTTCGTAAATTAAATGTAATTTGTTACTACACGTGAACTATTTATGAACTTCGCAGAAAATTAATGTTTGAGGGTGTTTTTGTGAAATGATGATGTAATGATTGATCGTGAGGTTAATTGAAAAATCTAATTTTGACAAACCTTATTTAAGGTTTTTAGATTACGATTCATTATTTGTTTAGAGGACTAATGGCTTTATTTGTATATGTGGTGTTTGTGTGTGTACATATTAGATGAAGTATCTGTATAGGAATCTATTAATGATTGCAGACCCACACAAACATACAAATATCTAAATATTTAGGGGATAATTAAAAGTAACCCTAACATTTTTTTTTTGTTTTTTTTTTTAAAGAATATATATAGAAAATTATATTATATTATGTTCATACTAAATAACTATGAAATAATTATAATTCATGTGACCAACTTTAATTGAGAGATATTGCTGGTCCCTTATGTCATCAGATGATTAAATTTCGCTCAACATGTTCTGAAACGTTTCGAAAAACTTGTCCGGGGGCATCTGTAGGTGCCTGAAGAATTAATTGGGTAAGGTTGACCCTCGTGGGCTTTACACGACAAAATCTCTTCGACCTTGCGTGTCTGCTAATTCGACCCAACGTGTATGACTTTTTACGTTTAATCTCATACATTTATGATTCAAATTACGGATGTTTAGGGATAAAGAGTGTATAAAATTATGTGTAAAAGATGCGCATAGAATTATAAAATATATAAATCTCACAGTTCCTTAATGATCCCACTGCTGGGGAAGGTTTCTTTTGTTAAGCAGACTTTTTAGATTTGTAATAAGAAGGCAGATGAGTGAAATGGCCACAATACGCATTGATACTAATTACTTATACTGGACATTGATTTCTTGATAGCCTCGTTGGTTTAGCTTATAACGCTGCAGACCAAGAGGTCCTGGGTTCAAACTCCATGTTTAGTGAATAATGTAATTTACAGTATTTTATTTATTTAGTAAATAACATTACATTTCATTTTTAAAATAAGGCCTACAAGATTACGTAATATATGTACATAAGTATTATTTTAAGTTCTTAAAAAAACTGAGTTTAAACAAACTACATATGTTTTGAACATAATATTTGCATAGCTAACAAGCTATATAATGTTATGTATTGTATATAATATTATGTATATTTTTATTCTTTTTCTCTCTTCGGTGTACAATAAAGTAAAGTATAGAAGCTTTACATTACTCCAAAAACATTATTAAATTCCTTTTCTTATAAACATTAAGGTTTCTATAAAGACATCACGTTGACTACTACCGTTTACAACGTAACGCTTTTAACATTTTCAGACTTGTTTGTTTTATAAAATACTGGCATGGAAATACACTTGCGGCTTTATTATAATAAACGTTGTATAGCGGATGAATAGTTAGGGTGTTTTCTCTCTTTCTATCTATAGTATTGTTTTTATTTGCTAGAATAAGACAGCATTCGGTAATCAAAGAAAATATTAAAGAGTCGATTAACAAACACAAAATTCAATTTTTGTTTTACTTATTTATTTGTTACGGTACATAAACATTAAATTTATAGATAATATAAAGTTAATAGTTTTAAAAGAGATTATCTTATATATGTAACAATTACATTGCAACAATTAATTAATTATATTGCAACTGACAAAATATCATATTGAAATAATTGATTTTATGTATAATTCAGACTGGTGTTTCGTAAGTTATCTTAACTTTTTTTTCAACTCATCGATGTGGCAAATGTTATAAAAGTTATATAAAATGTTTTTTTTTTTATATAACTTTGATAACATTTGACAAAAAAGGTTTCATTGTCCACTAACCTTAAAAATACTATAGGGAAAGTGAGTTCGTTTGTTACGCCTATAAAAAAAAGAACCATATTGACCTTCTTCACTTCACATCTTACTTTTGATTTAACCACATCCCAAATTTTGAAATTAACATAGTTGGCCTTTTGATTATTTTGCACACTTCCGTTAGCTCAGAATTGGATTATTTAAGCAGCATATTATTACTGAAAATCTCTTTAAGCCAAGGCCTAACTCAGCCTAATTCACAATGCATTAAGTTGTCTTTACACTACGATGCGGCGCACACACACATAAAACGAACAACACAATTACAGCTCAATTTGCTCATCTTCATTGTATGAGAATCTTTACAAAAGTTTCTAAATTTTATGGTCTAAGAAATTGGTTTAGTTTTCCTACAACACTAAGCATGAAATATATTATAAACACAAATTTTTGCTCATGAAACCAATGGTGCTTGTCCGGGTTTGAACCTGGAACCTTTGTTTTTTTATAATAAGTAGGACCGACAAATTGGCCACCTCAGTAAGTGGCGCTATATGAAATATTAACTTTGGTAAATAAGGACTTTTGTCACTTGCGTCTAAAAACACCGGGTCAGTGACCTTTCGATCCACAACACAACAATACTAAATGGTTCTATTTAGCGGATTAATTTCAGCTCCCTATATTTAATACTAATATGAGTGTATTTTCAGCGCTCTATGTTTAATAATGAGTATATTTTATTTAAATTTAAATCATATAGTAATATAATACTTGTTGGACAAAACAAAACGATAAAATCAAAAGATTAGTTCGTGCTCGTGTATACGTTGAAGCTATCTAAGCGATGCAGGTTAATGTTTACACCGACAATATAGTTATGCCACACACATAACCGTCAGTGCTACGTTCAAGAACTTCGATTACTTAAGTTGTTTTGCTTAAAATATTATCTCTAACATTTTTTACAGGAAATGCCTCACATTTTTCTTTTTACTATTATTTATATTAGTAAATTAAATATATTAACAGCATTTTAAGTTTTCCTAAGACCTTGGAAGACCTCGGCACTATGCTTGATGACCTCAGCAGGATCTCCCAACAAGTGGGTCTTAAAATGAACATGGACAAGACGAAAATCATGTCGAACATCCATGTTACACCCACTCAAGTCAACATTGGAAATTCTGCACTCGAAGTTGTAGACAACTATGTTTTACCAGTCACAAAAGATTTAATTTAATCTCCGATTTGGGTTAATAAGCCCATAGAAACTTATTATGTTATAATAAAAAAAAATGAGCCAACCACATTGGTTTGCTTGCAGACAACACTTTAGTTTGGGAACTATGTTGGAACAATCACACACACGTGATACAATATCAGTTAATAATGTTACATTTTACGATTTCTAAAAAAGGGCTCAATCGATTTGAAACTTTATCGTAAACAGGTTGATTACATAGTACTCCTAAATATTTTTCTTTGACGTGCCTTGTCTTTATATACCGTTTTTCAGAACATCGTAATAAAGTAATTGACATCGATTTATACTTTTGCAAGTATTATTTGTACAACCACCGATTTCGACGAATAATAATTCCATAGTTACATATTAACCAGCCGTATTAACGTAACTTACAATCACGCTAAATTACTGAGGTTTCCATTACAATTATATGTGTAATTAATTCTCAATTAATATTAATCCTTATCGAAATTAATAACATATTCATTTTAAACATTTACTGCAAATAAAATTAACGTTTATAATTTAAATTTGGAACACTTCGTGTCGATACGATATTAAAAAAAAAAAAACATTTACTCTTACTGTATTTTAGTTTTGTAATTAATTTTAGTAAAAGAAATTGCTTATATAAAATATTTTAACGCGTCTTGTAATAATATACTAACACATGCAAATTTTTGCTACTACGTAATCTTATAGCTTTGAGATTGTATTTTATTACTCCAAATAAGCTCTCTACAAGCGAGGGTCTAATGATAATCTGCAAAACATTTGCTTTACGTAGAACTGCCTTAACAACTGTATTCACACATACATAAGTAACAAGAAACGTGCGCTATGTGTATAAAATTGTTTGCATGAGCACACAATTTAGTACATGTAAATTGAGCGCCTTAATTATATTAAAGTGCAGCTCGTAAATGCTATGTTAACTGCTAGGCCTCCTCTCCTCATAAGGATATGATTTATAGTTTATACAGGTGTTAACAAATGTGCCAGTATTGCCATACATGCACACAGGTTACGTGCAGGTTTCCTTACAATTTCACCGCCCCGTAAAAATAAATTAAGCTCATGAAAACTCAGCTGGCTTTGCATTGATTTCAACCATTTATTACCATTATTAGAGCAGCGTGATGGAATAGTCTCCAATCCTTCTCGTCATTAGAGAAGCAGTACAAAGTTTATAGGTAGTTTACTTTACGATTTACATTAAAAGGATCGATACCTTCAATCGGATCAAATATTACTCGCCATGTGTTCGTGTCTAGAGTACGACGTAGAATGGAAGCAAAATCCGATAGCCAGTCAAGTCTGAACTAGCTCAAATTCGAATTCAGAATAGCGCGTTATATGAGAGCTAATAATATCCATATTTAGAATCTAGGCTATCGGTGCTGTTAGGTAGATCTTTCGTAAGCTTAAATTGATTGTTATAGTACTTATTTTTATTACGATATAGATTTATATTGTAAGTTTTTATATACGTATATAGTCGCTTTAGGTTATTTTTTTTAAGATAAGCCAATAATATATGTTACTGTTGTTACACATATAACTAAAATCTAATATATTTAAAGTATGTATATACAAAAAAAAAACAGATGTGCAGTAGAAATACTAAGGATGTAAGGATTCGTTTGTATTTAAAAGTCGAAGAGCGTGTTATGTCGGCTTTAAAAATTCTTTAACAAAACAAAGACGCGGCATAATTAAAATTTAAAGCTTAGAATGGTTAAAGGGAAAATTCAACAATGTAAGTAGATGAAATGTTGTCTGACCCGCGACAGCGTAATCTGAAGCTTTAATTCTAACCCAAATGTTAAATTCTCACGTAATTGCTCAGTAATATTCTCTGGGCGGGATAATTATATTTAAATTATATTTTTTGCTAGAAAAGTATTCTGTTAGCACGTATTCATTTTGCATTGTTTTTCTATGTTGTTAGTACAAGTTAGGATGTTTTTATTTTTTTATGTCAGCAGACAGTCAGATAGAAAAATGAGCTGGGAAATAGGGTAGTAAGGTCTTAATTACGCGCAAAGAATCTATAAACGTAAGTAATAGCCTGTGAATGTCCCACAGCTGGGCTAATGCCTCCTCCCCTTCATTGAGGAAAAGGTTTTGGTTGTAAGCACAAATTATGCACATGAAAATTCAGTGGTGATTGCACGGGTTTGAACCCACGATCATTGGTTAAGATTCAGGCGTTTTAACCACTAGGCCATCTCGGCTTATAGAGTCTATAATCTATAATAATATTATTTCTTTAGTAACTAGATTTATTTGCACAGACTAAGCGCTTAAAACATAATATAAACAAAATATTGATGATGCCTCGTTGGTCAAGTGACCAACTTATTGCCTGTGTAAGATCAAACTTAAAGCGACGACGATATGCCACCAATGTGGAGTGTACCTGGATACCTCAGAGCTACGCTCAGAGCATGTCCCGCGTCGTTCGAAACCTCTCCATAGCCTGTAAGGCGGTAATGGTCCAGAAAATTATTATACTGTCACCAGTCCCAAGTGTGTCCAGTATATCAACTCGATCTGTTACAAACACATTATTCGTATATTATAATCACATTCTAACAGGTAATGTTAAGTGAATGCACCTTAAAGACCCAATGTTTGCCCAGTGGTTGAAATTCGATCATAATAATAAAAAAAAGCGTTTGACAAAGAAGTGAACTATTTGTCTTAGCACGTTTATATATGTATACATAAATATGTATATATGGTACAAAGCTGTTCGAGCTGTTACTGTTACTGTTAGCTGTAACATGTGTAGAATATTTTTTCAAACCTTCAAGTTAAAAATAATGAATATACCAATTTATTATCTATATGTTAATTAAATTAGCTTAATGTGTTACGACATGAACATAGTACATGTCAGTCTCAGACTAAATGAGGCTCAACATAATAAAGAATTAGGGCGAAATAGTGTTATGGAAGATAATGTGTTTGCCTTACTATGTGTCCAATTAAGTCTATGGGTGTACTTAAATATTATTAAAGACAGTTGATCAAATACTTTGCAACAGGGTGTAATTGTTTTACTATATTACCCAGTTAAAATTAACTAACAATTATCAGTTAAAATTAGATATTCTACCGCAAAACAGCAGTACTTGTTATTGTTGTGTTCTGGTTTGAAGGGTGAGTGAGCCAGTGTAATTACAGGTACAAGGGACATAACATCTTAGTTCCCGAGGTCGGTGGCGCATTGGCGATGTAAGCGACGGCTAACATGTCTTACAAAAAAAAATTCAAACCGTAAATCATGCAAGTTTCTGGAGCCAAATTTATTGACCTATGTATGGAATTATATAAATAGTTCATCTTACAACGACAATCAGGAGTTTTCTTTATTTGTCACAGAAGGAGGATGCGGACGATGCTCCTGTATTTTTATATTTAAACAATTTCATAAAACACATTACACTACTGGATAAATAAAAGACTACCCCGATAATTAAATTAATTAATTTTAAAAACATATGATAGGTACAAAAATGTTTCACGTTAATTAATATTTTATTAATCCGTTTGAAAATAATTCAGATTTTAAATCTAAAATTAACAAATATTAGATTATTATATATATTCAAATAACAATTACAAATATTCAAATTATCAGAAAAACAGTTTTATTAAAAATATATATTCTGCGGTAATTAAAAGTGATTTAAATTAGTAACTCGATTTTAATTACCCGAACTTCCCAACGAAATCTAATTTGAAAGTCCCCACAGCGATCGGAGCCACGCGACATCTGCGCGTTCGTTATTTTCTTGACTTTTATAATTAATGTACTTCGAGATTGTGCATCTGTGTGTATCCATGTAAATATTAATAAAACAAATAGTGCGCTTCATCAATTTTATTCAACTATTTTCATTACATAGTATATTACATACTGCATATCGAGCCGGTGGTTTCTGGCGTGGTTGGCCTTTAACGCCGAAGGTTATGGGTTCGATTCCCACCCAAGACAGAAATTTGTGAGCATGAACATGTCTATTTTTCCTGAGTCTGGGTATAATTATCTATATAAGTATGTATTTACAAAAGAAAAGTAGTATATTAGTTGTCTGGTTTCCATATTACAAGCTCTGCTTAATTTGGAATCAGGCGGCCGTGTGTGAATAGTGTCCCAGGATATTATTATTATTATAGCTGTTATTAAAATATTGTAAAATAATCTCAACGAATCTTAAAATTATTAATATATTATTATATTTAATTCTTAATTAGTAAGAATCACATAAATGCGTATGCGTAATGTAAATCATATAAAATAAAACCTAGCTGACTGGTCATACCAACATAATTTATTTACCACTTTCAAAAAATATTTCAGGTAGTTCCAATTCGGTAAAAGCCCCAGTTTAAGTGAAAAAAAACAGGCAACTAGGGACTGCCGATAGAAGTAAAAACTTGAATCTCTTAAATATATTTGTCCAATTTCCACATCTATTGGCATTCCAAGTAATAATTCTATCCTTTTCTTTATATAGTGGTAGAATATTTAATAATAGAATAATATTATTGAAATTAGCATGCCGGTGACGCAAAGCCACGAGTCTATCTCTTACGCAACGCACTTAAAGATGTTTTCAATTCAAAACCCAAACCAATTATTACTGCCTTACATATGAAATTAGCGTTTTGTCGTACTGACCACTTCGATCTGAAATATCTCCTCTTTAGTTAAGAATTCCAGATTCAAATTTGTAAAGTTATTTAACTAGTACATTTGAATTTTGAAAACAGTCACTCATTTGATTTTTTCTCATTATTTTTTCGTTGGCGTCGCTTATTAACGCACAATGGAAAACATGAAATATCGGTATATTTAAGAGTTCGAGTTCTACCAAGGCACCAGTGCTGCAGGAACAGCTCGAAGAATTAATGATGTGTATGGCGCTGGTGTCGCAAAAAAAGCATGGTACGTTTTTGGTTTTAGTGTTTTCGTTCTGGAAATTTCAACCTTCAGAACCAACCCCGTGGACGGCCGGGACCAAAGTGGAAATTGAAGAATTAAAGGCTATTGTGGAAGCGGATCCATCACAAAGCACTTCAGAGATAGCTGCAGGCTTCGGGGTAAGTAATAAAATTTATTAATCCACTTGAAGCAAATCGGGAAAGTAAAAAAAGTTGAACGATGGGTATCTCATGAATTGAGTGAATAGAACTTGCAAACACGCGTCGACTGCTGTGTTACTTTGCTCAACCGACAATAATGAAGGGATTTTAAATCGAATCATTACTTGTGATGAAAAGTGGATACTGTACGATAATTGGAAGCGCTCGTCGCAATGGCTGAGCCCTGGAGACCCAGCCAAATCCTGCCCTAATCGAAAATTGACTCAGAAAAAGTTACTTGTGAGTGTTTGGTGGATTAGCGCCGATGTCGTTCACTACAGCTTTCTAAAATCTGGCCAAACGATTAAGGCAGATATATATTGTCAGCAAATGCAAACCATGAAGGAAGAACTAGCTGCTAAACAACCGAGATTGATAAGTCACTCTAGGCCACTGCTGCTTCACGACAACGCAAGACCACACACTGTACAACAAACAACCACTAAGTTAGATGTGCTACAATTGGAATATCTGCGACATCCACCCTACTTCTCGGATCTTCCTCCAATAAATAACCATTTTTTTCCGGAATTTGGACAACTGTCTGTATCTTACAAGGAAAAAAAATCAACTCTGATATGGTAGTCCAAACCGCCTTCAAAGAGTTTATTGATTCTCGCCCCCATGTTTTTTTTAGTAAATGGATCAATGAACAACCTATAAGATGGCAAAAGTGCATAGATAACAACGGTGCATACTTTGATTAATTAAATATATTTTACAAAAAAAAATTGACTTTATATTCCTCCCTTACAAAACGCCAATTTCATATGTAAGGACCTAATAATTACACGATCTTAATAAAAGAAATAAATTCTCTAAGACAATCTAAATCTAATTTTTCGAACAGCATTTGTTTCAAAGTCTAGACCAAACATTACACGAATTATCTATAAAAAGTACTTCGTGTCATTTCCTGACTAATAACATTATTTTTTTGTTTGTATCGTTTATTAAACAAAAATTGAGTAAACCATCTAAAGGAACAGTAATTATCTTTAAACAAAATTATATTTTCTGCCTCGAGATATTCTTTTGACAACGATTTGAAGGAATAAATTTATTTATTTAATGAATTAATTTTTTCTTGAATCTTCGTCGATGTAGAAAATTTATGTTCTCCGTTTTCATGTTAACCGCAAGGCGAAAAACCTTAAACGATTACAAGAAAAAACAGAAATAATGATGGTATAATAATTTGTTTTAAAATAATGAGTCTATATAAGCTTGAAATATGTATGTACATGTATTAAACATATTGCCTTTAAATAATTATTTTAGTCACATGAAACAAAGCATAAATATATGTACTCATTATTTCTTTAAACATAACTACAACATTATGAAATACTCAGTTACAAGTACTCGGTTTGTCAGTGCTTCACTAGCCCTGTCCTTGTTTCTACCAACAGAAGCTATGTAAGTGTGAAGAGTAATGTCTACAAAGGGGGCACTTGCTAAGTTTTTGATAATCTCTGCTTATGTATCATAAATGTGTTTCCTGATTTAATTATACCCCGAGGTATAATCTCAGGATGTTTTTAGCTTATCCGACTAGCTATTATAATGAATCTAGCTGGCACGGATTTAATGATGAACAAGATCCATCTTAATGATGAACAGTGAACCTACCAACATTGCAATTTCGCATAAAGCATATTTTATTTATATTATAATTATTATATCTTTGATTTCTCGGCAAATTTTGTGCTACTATAATATTATTAAGTCCATATAAAAGACAAGTCATAATTTATTTCAAATAATGTATGAGTTTGATTATACAACTGCGGCGAATTTTGGGCTCGCATGACCAATATTCCTTCTGATTTATTACATGTGCCCAAAAAGTAAGGATATTCAACATTTGTGTTGTCTGTAATATAAAGAGTTTCATAAAATGTTACCTTCTAGTAATGGGCTTTTAAACACGAACAAAATGTTATATCTGATATGGAACTCAAATTATAGCTTTTTATGGTTTTTTGTCGTCCGATGTAAAAACTAAGCTGTTACAAGATCATGTGTGGCCATTTCTCTGTCAACTTGAAACATTATATTTTTCTACAGTTATCAACTATAAATATAAACAATTCGAAAAGAATTCGGTGATCCAATCACGAATATATAGCGTAAACAATCGAATTCCAAATATTTGAGTTTAATTTTGGAGTTCTATTAGAATATCAAAAAAAAAAACATCTGATAAAGGCTTGTTATGTAAAATACAAGTGTATTTTAAAGTATATAATTGTAAAGACCTAAAATTTTACCATTTTTTAAAGGCAAACGTGTCCTTCATGAAAACTACACTAACTAAAACCCAGCAGAAATCTTCCTACGTATGGGATTGCTTGCGTATACCATCCATAACCTGAAACTGTCTTTAACTAATTCCCATTAATAAAAATAGAAGAATGTTCCCCAATTCCCTGTTATTATGTCGCACACTAGTAATCCGTAGCCTATACTGCGAAGTGCCGTACAGACAGCATACTTAGCATATTTTGCTTGCAAACTAGCTTGACCCAATTAATTAGGACTGTTTTTTTACACAATTTCGGTATAATCTAAAACACACTCAAGTGTATGTATATAGTTTTAGTGTTTACAGTAAACAAAGACTTTTTAGACCTTGGACATTCTCTTACTTCACTTTAATCACCTTCTATATCGAATACAATTGAATTTGTAAATAATTTTAAATCATATGATATCGATCAATAGTGGAATACAGATAAAAAGATAAAAAGGTCCTCACTCCACTTTGGAATGCTAAATATGTAATAAATGAACTATGTGCATTGCTATTCATGTCAATATAATAAAGGTATTTAACTTTAAAATCTCCAATATTCAATATATTAATATGAGATATTGGAATTATGTACTTTTAACTAAATGTGATATATAAAGCCTCTTTCTGGTCTGGAATTTTAATTATAAGGCATATTGCAAAAATATTAATGTTGTAGATTTTCTAATAAATTTATTATGAATTGTAAATTTTCTGAATATGTTAATGAAAAAATTAAATTACAGTGGATGTTATTAATTTTACATATAAAACTAGTTGTTGCCGGTTGTGATTGTCATTTTTAAGTTTTTCTAATAAATAAAATCCGTTACAATTCATCTGTCACGAATTGTCCATATGTACCGTCATGATGGTACTACTGTACGAGGCAACATCACAAAAGAGCCAGCAAAGATATGTATATATTATTTTGACTTTATATTTGACAGTCGAATAATGCCAGTTAATGTTTCTTTGGTGAAACAAACGCTTTCCTCTTCATTTGATGTTTGCAACTTGAACTGTACCAATGGAAACGGTATTTTTTCTCAATTTCATAAACACAATTTAAGCTTATGAAAGCTCCTTGGTGAATTTGATATAAATAAAAAAAAGTAATTTAACTGAAAATAAAATACATTGCCGAGTTAATATATCAATCCTTAAAATCTAAAGATTTGTATAAATACTTCCAAAAATTGGACCAAATACATGGATAGTTAATAAAGTCACCCCTCGAAACTATTCAAAAAATATGCACAAACGTGTTCCCGTTACAGTATTATTATAATTATCGTATAGATTATTCTTGTTATAACGAACGAGCTTATTAAACAACATGATGTTGAATATAAAAAAAATGTACACAACTTGCCGAACATAATGTGCGTGATCCGAACAATAAAATGCTGGACGTGTTCACCGGTTCTACTTTTTATATAGAATAACTCACAAAATAAAAACATTAATTCGGTCCGATATTATTTGCGTGTTAAGTACTTACTAAGAACAGAAAATATTAATGAAGTGATATGAGCGTGCATTACTCACATTGATACAAAATTATACAATAAAAACAACTATGCAATCCGTGTTAATAAAAATAATTAATTTGAATGACTCATTCCAGCGCTAAAAGTGTAAGAAAAGTTTCGACTTAAATCGGTTCGATGAAGTTTCATTTATTTTTATTAAGTTGGTAGCAAATGGGCTACCTAATAGTTAGTGATTACCACTGCTCATAGACATTTTCTCAGTAAGAAATATTTACTATTCTTTACATCACCAATGCGCCACCAAACTTGGGAACTAAAGTGTTTAGTCCCTTGTGCTTGTAATTATATTGGCTCACTAATCCTTCTATTCGCAACACAAAAATACCAAGTATTGTTATTTGGTAGTTGAATATCTGATGAGTAACTGCCTCGTTGGTCTAGTGGCTTGATATAAGGCCGCAGACTCGGAGGTCCTGGGTTCAATTCCCAGGTCGGGCCAATAAAACGTTATTGGGTTTTTCTGTCAGAAAATTCTCAGTAGCAGCCCGGAGTCTGGAAGTTGGAAGTGTGTTCACTCCCGTGCCTCGGAAAGCACGTAAAGCCGTTGGTCCTGCGCCTGAACTCTTTCCGGTCGTGTCGAATTGCCGTCCCATCGGATTATGAGAGTGAGGGAATAGAGAGTGCACCTGTGTTTGCGCAAACACTTGTGCACTATAATATCTCCTGCGCAGATGGCTAATCTCTCTTGAGATTGGCCGCCATGGCCGAAATCGGTCTGGAGGACATTATCTGATGAGTGGGTGGGGTGGTGCTTACCTAGGCGAACTAGCACAAAGCCTTATCACATTTCAGATTTCTCATTCTTATAATCATCATTATCTTTCTCAGCATTCTTATATCAGAAGGTTATTATTTACAAATATTCCTTTTAACATAAATCACTAATGTCTATCGTTAGACATTTAGCTAGAGTTATGTTGCTTTCCTTACATAATTGTTTTCATTTATTAATTTCTAGTACCATGAATGGTACCAGAAAGATAATTAAACCCTTTGGTTTTAATTTATCGGATATTTAATTCAACAATGATCCATAAGGATTTGACTACATTTTGATGTGCAGTGATATAAAGTGTTTATGGAATTCGAGAAAAAGAACAATTGTTGCCAGATGTCACTTAATTTATCAAAGATACGCAAACGATATTTTTGCTTGTCTTGGTGAAATTCTTTTCACCAATAAATGCAAAGAACTGAAGAAAATGATAATTTCACTGAGAATTGAAAGTGAAAAAATAAACATACTTCTGTATACAGATAACAGAGGAAGAAAAAAGAAGAGAAGAAAAATGCGGAAGAGAAAATCGAGTGACGTTTAAGCACCGACTGAAAGAAATTCTGGGCAGTGAAAGATATCTCCAAAGTGATTAGGACTGGACCAAACGACTAGTCACACAATGGATAAGGTCAAAGATAGAGAACGTTGGAAAACGCTGGAGGATCGAAAGAAGATATACTAAAAAGAATAAATAAATTAGTACATAACAAAAAAACAATAAACTAAAAGGTTTAGTTAAGCAAACCTTATATATTCTTTTATACAATTAAAACGAATAATTAAAGTGTTAATTCAGTTATATTTTTTACGTTACATAATTATTATATTAAGCCCAATATATAATTGTTTTTTTAATCTTAATTCATATGTTGATAAAATAACCTTATATTTAAAAAAAAATGTCCGCAATAATATTTTTAATCACTTGTCAGTTTATGGTAACCGTTTTTTTTTTTTTAAATGTATAGGCTAGCGCTTGACTGTATCACACCTGATGGAAAGTGAGATACAGTCTAAGATGGAGCGCGCTTGCCTAGAAAGTGCCTATTCACTCGCAACTTGAAGGTACCCATATTGTAGGTGGTGGGGAAAACGGAGGTCGGGAGGGTATTCCAGACCTTGGCGGTGCGTATCAGAAACCGTGTTTTTAACATACGCCATTTCCAATATTTCACGTGCCGTGGAAAATATAATACTTTATTTACCATCTGGTTAATAAAAGCCTCCCTTGTTTCGGAGAAAGCATTACATTTTGTACGTGGTGGAATTTAAAATTTACTATAATTGCCATCACGAAACGCGGCTTCGTTTAAAACACATTATGTATGTCCTATGATTTCCCCCAAATATTACGTAGCATAATATGAAGAGAACAATGGGCTTGCATCAATTAATTACTAGCTTATGTATATGTTACCTGATAATTGGAACAGTTAGTATACAATAAATCTAGACATATTGTAAACTGTCAAAAAAATATGAGCGTTTGAGTTTATTTACAGACACAGTAACCTAACCATAAAAATTAGACGGTCAAAATTGTATACTATTTATTATAAACTAAGTAACTAAAGCGCTTAATTGTGACATCAATTACATCGCGCATAAAGAAATTTGGCAACTCCTTTCTTTGTCGCACTTCCAAAAAATGGAATTCCTTACCAGCTCACGTGTTCCCCTCCTCGTACAACCCGGGTTCTTTTAAACGAGGCGTGAGAGGCATCTTGAGGGCCGGCAAGGCGGGGACGGCTAGTGCAGAACATTCTTCCCAACTGTACTGGCTGTCGTCGCGTTTGGACTCTACTACCACTTACCATCAGGTGGAGTACAATCATTTGCCCTCTCAGCAAATATAAAAAAAAGTGCTGTTCACATTTTTTTTTTATAAAATATGTAGGTGGAAGTGCAAATGGGATATCTGATGGTGAAATAAAATTTTAGTTCTCAAGGTTGGAGGTGCATTGACGATTTAGGGGACGGTTAAAATATCTTACAGTTTCAATGGTGGTGGTGACTACTTACCATCAGGTGACTCATTTGCCAGTCAGCAAACTTATTTATAATAAAACAAATAATTAAGAAAACTAATAACCTTTACTTTCATAATATTACAAGATAGAAAAACCATAACGTAAATATAGCATCTTTTAAATAAACTTCACAACACCGAAGGATAATTATAAAAATTCACCTCCAAACCATTTTCTGACATGTAAAAAAATATTAATCCGTGATTTTTCTTTAAAACGAAGAATTTTATCTCGGCTAGCGAAAGTTTTCCAGCAAAGGTTTAAGCTAAAGCATCAATGAAGAGAATAAGGCTTAGTTTCCATCAAATTCATTGCTATTTTAAAATAGCGCTAACCGTTAGCTTTACCGCCATATATAATAAATGATAATTCTATCTGTATCTGATTTGTATTCAGTATAATAAATAATGACAAGTATAAGAAACATACGTATAATATTTAAAGTTTCTTGGTTAGCGAAGCATTTACTATGTCAAAATGTCTTTATGCTCGTATATATTACAGTGTCAATGATTAATGGTCAAGGGATACAATTACATGCCTCCAAAAAGAAAATGACATAAAAAAATAATTACATATTGATATCGATTAATAAGTAGCTTAAGACGATGTATAATGAACACATAACTCAGCGTTCATTAATCTTATTTAAATTTAAAAAAAGAACCGACTAAAACCTCTTAAAAGTATCACTGTAATCTATTCATTGAGGCCATTCCAATAAGTTTAAATACGATACTTCTATTGTGAGGAGCTTTATACCCCGCTGACTGTCACGTTTAATATAATTAAAGTCACAGGATACTAAATGTTTCTTACATGCCTTCAACGACTTGAAAAAAGGTTAACCTTAAACAACTAAATAAATTTTCTGTTGTCATAGCTAAGAACGTTTTCGATATCGATACATCCGTTTAACAGCTATGATACTATAGATAGAGAAACAAATACACACGTTAAACTTATATTCTGTAATTTATTTAAACTCGATTAAGCCGTTTTTTTTCTAAGAAACAGTCTGGTTAGTTTTTTTTTTTTAATATTTTTTTATATATATCAGTCAGTTTTGAAGCATTTATTGTCAATATGTTAAAATGCTGTCGATATGTACCAATTTTTAGTATTCTTTAGTCTGAATTTTAAATTAAATCTGTACAAAATTATATTTAATTTTACAAAATAAGACCACACTGAAGCGAGTAACCCCAAACCGCAAATTTCGAATTAACAAGTGAAAGTAAAATGAATTTAAATCGATTTAATAATCGCTTATTTTCTTACGTTAAAATACATCAAATAATATTTAAAAATTAATTCGTATGTTTACCCGAGTTACAAATTGTTGAACCTTTGTCTATCTATGCGTGTCCTCTGATGCCTGTGTTTTTAAGGTGTAAACGCTTAGTTACTGTCAAAAAACGTCAATTTAAAAATTAAAATTTTATTGGCATTAAAGTTCAGATTACTAAGTGTTATTCAGCATTATAATAGGACATAGGCATCATTCATAGGACAATTAACATCACGTAAAACAGTGATATCCATAATAATTGTACTGTAAGGGGATTTATAAAAGCAAACCTTACAATACTTAATGTATTCTTAAAACTTCTTCCAAATATGTTCGCGTTTATTGATAAAGGTCTTCACGTTACTAGGGCATAAGCAGTAATGAATACAATACAAAAATGTGCGTTTTATATTAAGTCTGGCACCCGTGCATGAGCATAACAAGATACAGCCAAATTAACTTGAAAAGGTTTTTGCATTTGTAGTAGTGTACCGTCAGCAAATAATTAAATAAATACTATTTATATTTAGATACTTAATAATATAAAACATACTCAACGTAATTCCGAATTTTCTTTTACTCTTTTACTGTATGTAAAAAAACATTTCTACATAACTCTACAGTTATGGCATTAAATTTTACTCAGCTCATCTCAATATAGCATATTAAGCATATAAATATTTATTGTGATATTTTTTGAAACGTATATTTTCAATATAACCAATCATTATGTATTAACTAATTTGTAAGAACAGAATATTAAACAAAATGGCATTCCGACTTTAGTCACTTTTTATTACACTACTACAAACGCAAAACCGTCTCCAAACTGATTTTTCTGTAAATAAGTGTTTGTAGTGTGTTAGCGGTGAGGAGCAGTCATCGGCCGACCAATCGGTGAAGTCGACGATGACGCCACGTGTGACTCGTGGCTCCCAACCGTAACACATTGCATGACTGATCGATACACTAGTGCTATGTCAGATTTGATGACAGTAACGCAAATGTCAGTGATAATGAACTAATACCATTCGATCAATGCATAATAATTAACGAGAACTAATATATGATTATAAGTATACTGCAAAACCATCCAACAGAAAAAGAAGCCAATTTTCGTAACCACGAACAGAAACAATTATTATTATATCAAAATTAATAATATGTCTAAAAAGTAGTATCATAAGAATAACAGGTAACTTTTTGGAATTGTATTATTTCATAATTACAAAAAACACTAAATATATATTATGAAAAGCTTACCAACACATTTTTGTGTTTGTGTGTGTTTTGACAAAATTATATAATATCAGGCAATGAAAAAGTCCACATCCCAATAACGTAATCATGAAAGACATACATAATAAATGAACACGTTCATATGATATTTTATAAATGCTTATCTATATAAAACAGGTCAGGTGTAAGCTTAAATTGTTAAAAGTTGTATTCTTAGTTTCAGTGCTCCATTCTGCTACGAAATTCTACATAATGCTACGTAGCATTACGTAGACAGTAGAACGAAGGTCTTAGAGCGAAAAAAGAAGAAATAAACCTCGAGAAACAAAGCCCCCGCACTTGTCAGAACTGGAAAATTATTTTCTGAAACTTAGTTCGAGTTATGAAGTCCGGAGAAATTAATTTTTTCAATTAGCATAGTCTCTTCGAAATGAGGTCGACTAGGTGAGCTTGATTTATACTTTTATTGTGCATAAAACTATTATTTATAATTGAAAACTTTTATGTATCGAATAGTTCTAAATATATTAATTAAATCAATTGATACCAAAACAATTATTTATTTTTATTTTTAAATATCAGTATTAAGAAAAAATTAATATATTTTCGTTATAGGTGGTAAATTTTTATCAAACATGTTGCACTTATTTTATTTTTCTGTATTATCACTTGAATAATCTTATCCCTTATAGCATTATTCACTTTATATTAAATTGTCATAAATAAAATATGTATGCACTGTTATTTTTACAAAACCGTAAACTAAGGAGGGAAAGGTTTTATTAATATATTAACGATTCAAAATTGCTTTGTCCAAGCTAATTTGAATAATTAAACTTTGTTTTGAATCGTAAAAGTTCAAAATAATAAAACCTTATACGTAATATTTATCAGTATAATACAATAAGTAACTTGCAAAATTTGTGAAGATTTAAGGCAAAGCTATATTCGAAACCGCACTGTACTGCTTTCAGATAACAATCCAGTACAACGTATACTAAAATAACAAACCATTTGCTCTCAAATGTAGAAATGTACGTTAAAATAAATAACCCGTTCAAAATTAAACCCGAACTCGTTTCCATTCCCAATTGTTCGGTGTGAATGCGTTCACAAATCCTGCTGCACTAAAACTTCGACAATAATTTTATTCCAAAAGATTGTTTGAAAATAATTTGGACCTTATTACGAATAGCATAAAAGCTATTATGACACAATATTTAATAAGCTTGGTCAAAACAACGATTCGTTCATATACAGATGTTCGATTTTTAAAAACTTTGATTGGTATTGTTAATATTAAAAAAATATTGTAAAGGGGAACAAATTTAAAACATTTTTTTTTCAAAAACGAAGGTGAATGTTTAAAATTTTATTTCAACAAAACATGTATAGCTTTTGTATATATGTAGTATATACAAAAGCTATTATTTATTATTATTTATTCGCTTGCTCATTTATGTATCGTCAGCACGGGGTTCCTTATAATACTGCAAGAAAATTTGGAGACTGTTACATTAGGCCGTCTACCTAATGTTGTAATGCTTTTGCTGGTATTTAGCTTTTCTGTACTGATCATATTGAAAAAGCCGTTAGCTTTTATGACAACTGCGGGTAAAAATAAGCTGTCTTAATTCATTTCAAAACCACGACGCCAAACATACACCGGTAAATATTTTTGATATAAAATATTTTTCATTAAAGGAAATATCTTATTATACATTTCAGAAATGGAATACAAATAATAACCAAATATAACCTTTATAAAACCATAATTACACCATCATTAAAATTGACACAGTGTATTCACACAAATTGACTTTGTACCGTACCCCCTGAAGGAGTATAAGTAAAAACAAACAATTTCTCAGTTGGAAAACGAAATAGCTTTCATTCGAGCCGATCTCAAACGCAATTCCGTTCTGAATTGAGTTTCAGACGATGCTATGATACTTGGTTCTTACAAAATGAAGACTTATATACATATATTACTATAAGTGATATTTCTATTTTGTTTAATAATCATGAGCTTTAATGTTATATTTAGTAAATAAAAATTATGGCTTTAAAAATAATTTATGGATCAAGAATATTTTACAAAACACGACCTAAGTTCGTTGCAATATTGCAATATATATTTTGGAATGCAATATAAAAATAGTTTCTTTTATCAGATACATTTAAACGAAGTGGTTTGAAAATCATTTAAGTTTGCTTACTTTTTTTAAATATATATATGTATACGTATACATAAAGTCGTAAGTCTATAATTTTAAACTACTCTTGTAGTTCAGAAATACAACACTCACGATGTTTATTATCGACATCGAACTGTTTCATATTGGTTCATATAAGTCCGCATCAGTGACCAGTAGCATTAGGCGCCGTAAATATAAATTTATGGTAAGCAATAAACGGTAAATATCTATTGTGTTGACGTTTACAATCGCAACACGTGGATTCCGTACAAAATTAACTATAAACGTTGTTAAGTTTTTATCTTACCTGGTTTATCTTACTTAGATGTAACTCTTCAAAGTAATGTGCTTAAAATGCAATTACTTAAATCGCCAATACATATCTTGATAACTAAGATGATATGTCCCATGGTCCCAGTTACACTGGTTCACACAAATATGATATCGTTATGTCCGGACATAAGAACATCGGGTTTTTCTTTAAAAAAAAATTAAGTTACAGCGGACTTAGGACTACCTACTGGGAGTCTCAGACTCCTGTGATAAATGCGTAAAACAGTTTGAAAGGAACCGGATCTTCTTCTGTGTGAAAGTGACGTCAACGTCTCTTGTCTGTCCTTACGATCTGACCAAAATCTGGCTTCGAGTAAATTTACAAATGAATTTAATTTTATTATATATTCATACTATTTTATTTTACAAGCTAGGAGAACTCTAATGCAATCTGCGTGTAAATTGATGATAAGAGAATGAATTTTTCCATGTATTTTTCGATCGTAAATACATAAAGTTTTTATAGCATGGATGCAGTTACTGGCTAAACGAACTAGATGAAATTAAAGATAACTCTGTTAATGACTAAATATTTTGTGCAAACGACACGAGGCAGCCATCAAATAAAAACGGCGTATTTACTAATAAAATATATAAATAACACGTCACATGTTCACACGTCACACTATTGTTCGTGTCACCTATTCCTCTATGTAAGGTCTGGTTAGGAGAGAATACTGAATTAGCGAGTTTTTTTAAATAAAAAATAACAATTTTTGGAATTGAAGATTGCGGATTCAAACCCTGGCAAGCACCACTGATTATTGTTTTCATATGATTAATTTGTGTTTTATAATTCATCTCGTTAAATGGAAATTGTAAGGAAATCTACATAAAATAACATATACACAATTACATAGAAAAAAAATGCTATATTTATGCACTTATAGCAGCGTGGTGGAATAAGCTTCCAAAACCTTTAATACAAAAGGCCCAGCAGGTATATTTGTAGGCTGTTACTTTACTTTTATAACTCTTATCATACTAAAAATATCTAAGCCATAGTTTCTGGTTTCATATACCGATTTATAGTGCTGTCCTGTATTGAGTTAAAATACAAATGCACTATCTATTACTTCTCATGACGTTGACGATGATGATGATGTCTCCTGATAAATATCGGCCACGGAGCCCAATTTCATCAGAGATTAGCAAACTATGCAGGACATATTATAGTGCACAAATGTGTACGCTAACACAAATGCATTCACTCTCATAATCCGATAAGACATAAATCCGACACGACTAACAACAATTCGTAGTATTGTTATATTTCGGTTTGAAGGTGAAGAATTTGCGATAAAAAGGATGATTAATATTACACATACTGCCAATGAGCGGTTGTGACCACTTATTAATATGTATATGAGATTTTTTATATGAGGCAGCAAAGGTTAAATTATAAATGAAAAAGTCTTAAACATTTCAATAATGCTTGTATTTTACACACATATTTTCTTTACAAACATTAAATATTGTAATGACATTCGTTTTATTGTTCCTTGCTTTACAGCAAAACAAGACTTAATTTAAGGTATGTCGGTGTTAAAATTGCACAAATATATAAAAACCCGAATTTTATTTTTATTTGTTAGGAAAATAGCTGTGTATATCATGCAGCAAGTTAAGAAGTTTTTTCACATAGTTTATATTGTTAAATTTACTAACAAATGTAACTAAATGTAAGACGAATAATTATACGAAATTATGTTATCTTACTAGAATTAAGAAGCTCGAATTGAATTAAGAACTCGAATAAAAAAAGTTTTTGTCAACGACATCGTGGGAAATCTTGACGAAGATAATGAGATGAGCTAATCCTCAGATCCGTTCAAAATTATTGATCTTGTATTGAAAAAAATAGGGAGTTAGGAAAGAGAGTAAAGTATTTTCCGATCAGTGGAATAAGCCAGATTAATAATAGAAAGTTACTCTATACCAACATTGGTATGGCCAAGGATATATTCTAATTTTAACACTAATGCAGCACAGTTAGCATTTAATAAAATATTTAAAAAAAATAAACAGCAAATAGTCTAACTCAAGTAACAACCAAGTTCGCAAGTAGAACGTCTTGATATCTGCATAAGACAGCGTCTTTTAAAACCTCTGTATTTTATTGAGAATATAAATGAGACAGCATATTCAAGTCAATTTAATTATTTTTTTTTGTTATTTATACGAAAAAAAATAATCTGGTAATACAAGTAAATCCCACATACAATTTCACTAAAGACACACATTTCCTTGAAATAAAGTGTTGAAATCAGAACTGAAATAATGAGAAGGATGAACTTATCTATAAAATATTTCTTTTTAGTATTTTACTTAGCGGTGGGTTATTTGAAGGATATTTCTACTTCTATATATATATATATTTCTAATTGTGCTGGTTAGGATGACAAATTAAAGCTCATATATATTGTTATAACATAATGCCTATATTTAACATTAAAATTCAGCAAGTGCTTATTATTGCTTCATCTAATTTTTGTCTCCACTTAAATTTCTACTTTAATTTATATTATATATATGAAAACCTTATATTAATAAAAAAAACACTTAAAAGTTAATTTAGAAATTGACTGTATATAAAGAATCGTTGTCCAACTTTGTACAAAAAAAAAGTTTGTTCACTACGTGGTACATTCTCAACCATTTTATAAGAAAACTCACTATAAACACGTCGCCATTTGTTCTGCAAATAGAACTAAAGTTGTTTACTGCTCTCTTTTGAGCTCTCAAAACTTTTCTTTCACAACAGCGTTGCATCCGAACTTAGCCTGTTTTCGGTGTTGCAAGCCTAATAGAGTCGTTGGGATCCGGAGATTTCCTGATCTCCATTTTGTTAGATAAACTTTTAAGAAGCAAAGTTTTATAGTGCTTTAGTTTTCTCCTGTGGTAAGTGAATGATGACTTTCAAATCTTGTTATACGAAGTCGCACAGCCAAAGCCAAATAAATTATATTATTTAAACAAAAAAAAAACAAGTTAAGCCTTTTTTGTTTGAAACGAAACATATTATACGTTTTGACAAAATTTGACCTCAAAATAGTTTTATCGTGTCATATCGTTTTACAGAATTTTTATTAAGCTACTATTTCAAACAAGACTTCGTCAGTGGTTAAGTTGAAATTGGTTCAAGTAATAATTATAATAATATATTTTTTATTAACACCCAAAAGAATCACGTAGGTATCACGGGGTGTGTAAGGGGAGTCGACAACAACCTAGGCTCCCGTCAGGCGTACCGTCAACCTCACCTGCTCGTGGTACATCCTGCTAATCTACGAACGAGGCTCTGGCGACCGAAATCGTGGCAGTATAACCACACGAATGCTGGAATCCGAAATGCAAATCTCGACACACAAATTTACGGCCCCCTATTCCCGGTAAGGTGTGCTAAGAATCCCCGGGCTACGGCAGGGTACCACAAACGGCGACTGTCTCTGGCCACGCATAATTTATTTATTTATTTATTTATTTTAGGAAAACAACAGCATGATACAAAATATGTTGACATTAAAAATAAAATATACAAACAATAGAGCCAATTACTGTTTTCCATTGAATTATACAAACTTAATAATAGTTGACAGAAATAGCAACACACAGTTTTGAAAAATAAAATGTAAATGTAACAAAATAATAATGAGTTAAAACAAAACATTACAATTCGATTAGGCGACTATGTTATGCGTGAGTGTGGTTATGCAGTTACACTGTAATTTGTGTGTGTATGAGTGATTGTATGTATTTGAGTGTATAAGTATTTGAGTGTACGTGAGTTTGTGTGAGTGTGATTGGTTAAATTGAATTTTGAGCCCTAAGAATATCTTTTTTAAATGATTTAATTGACCGATTAAATATATCAATGTGAGAGTATCAGTATTATTAGTATCTATTATAAAGTGAGAAAACGCGTGATAGTGTAGAGTTTGCAGTGTAACGCGTATTGGATAAAGGGACGAATAATAATCTATACTAATAGATTCGAATATGCATTACGAGTTCGCTTGTTCGGAACATTAAAAAGAATACGCGAGCGCAACTCAGGGGAATCTATTTTACCAGAGATCAAATCATATAGAAATATCATGTCTAATGTTTCGCGTCGATCTGTCAAGCTGGATATGCGATAATGATTACAAGCATCCTTGTAGTTTGTGTTAGTGTAAGTTTTAAAGTTCAGATGTTTAATAAACTTTTTTTGTATGGCCTCAATACTTTCAATATATTTATTATATTGTGGGTTCCAAACACAGCTAGCATACTCTAATATGCTTCTAACATAAGAGAAATAGGCAATTTTAAGGCAATTTATATCACGAAAAGGTTTGCAAGTTCTAATTATAAAACCTAGTAGTTTAAAGGCCTTATTAGTTATAAAGTCTATGTGATGATTGAATAATAGTTTCGAATCTAGGAAAACACCTAAATCACGAATCAGGTTAGTTTTATTTAAGGAAACGCTACTCATTGTATAATTAAAAGTAATTGTCTTAATTTTTCGGGTAAAAGTAATTTGCGAGCATTTATTTACATTAATGATGATCCTGTTCATTATACAGGGTGACTGGTGAATTAGTATCAATACTTAAGGACGTGATATTTGACGACCATATATGACCAAAAAAAAATACATATAACATAAATATTAATAAACTTCTAAGTAAAGTTAACCAAAAGTTATGTTATTAATTACGCGTCATGTGGACACCCTAGCTGCGCTGACGACACAACACAGTTAGGTACATTTAGTTATCGCGCGGTACTTTACCTACGTCCAAACGCCGCCGCGTGTTAACAGGGTAGCAGGCTACCTTTGATAAACAAGCATGATCCCACAATCCCCCTTCATACTTTAAACCTGGCTTAGAACAGGCAAAAATATCAAAATATTTCACTCGTTTAAGCAACAAATTTGTTGACTAGGTAAATGATATGAACTTGGGACAAAAATTAACTGTTTACCTATCTTGGTATTTCCGGCGTATTTAAAAATGGAATCATACTTATTTACAACGATTGTCAATCATTTAACTACCTATTTACCTACATAACTACACTAACCTTAACAAATGTTCAAAGTGAGCTCCTGCTCGTGTGATACACAGTTCGGCACGTTTACGCATATTGTCTTTCACACGCTTTAACACGAATGGGTCACTTTACTACTCACAGTACTCACAGTATTCTGCATTTGTGTATTGATAAGCCATACCTAATTACTAATGAAGGATCACACTCACACACGAAACATTAGGTATACGCGTAAGATCGATCGCTAGGGGCGCGCGCGCGGGAAGATGGACGAACCTTACGGCGGCGCTCGCCCGACTAACCTACTAACCTACTAATACTAATAAGCCGCGGGGCAGGGGTTGCGGGTGGCAAACACCACGCCGCACGCGCCACGGAAATATGTCCACACTTTATTTATTTAAAGTAAATTTTTTGTAAATTTGGTCAAAAATTAAGTACCTATTTTTTTTACATAATTCGAATGAGAATCATGTACCGATTATGCTCCTAAAATATTGATACTAATTCACCAGTCACCCTGTATAATAATTGTATAATCTATCCAAATCACTCTGAAGTAAAATACAATCTTCTATTTTGTTAATTTTTTTATAAACTTTATTATCATCGGCGAATATTAAGAAGTTTGAATATTTAAAGCAAGCACCAATATCAAACAAGTGGGTATTATAGAGCAGAGGTCCTAAATAAGACCCCTGAGGTACACCAGAAGTAATATCAACGTAGTCAGAACAAGAACCACTAATTCTTACAGCTTGTCTTCTATTGGTTATATAGGATTTCAACCAACGAAAGAGGTCACCACGAATGCCTAAGCCGTGTAATTTGTGTAAAAGAATGACATGATCTACACGATCGAAAGCTTTTTCAAAATCAGTGTAGATCACGTCAGTTTGAGCCCCTGAGTCCATATAATTGTAAATATCACTGATGAAAATTGATAAATTGGATACTGTAAACCGATTTTTCATGAAGCCATGCTGATTATGCGGAATAGCTCTCGCGAGAAAAGGGTATAGTTTGTGATATACTAGCTTTTCTAAGATCTTACTTGGAATATTCAAAATGGATATAGGTCGATAATTTACTATCTCTGTCTTGGGGCCTTTTTTATGGATAGGAACACGCCCTCTTTCAACGACTTATTAAATATTAATGTTAAAGGCAATGCTAATTCAATAGCGCAAGATTTAAAAAATATTGAGGGTATGTTGTCACTTCCAGAGCCTTTTTGAATATCGAGAGATGTTAACAATTTTAAGACTTCCTCTTCTGTCACAGTGAAAGAATGATAAGTATCGTCCGTGACTGACGGGATTTCATGTAAAAGATTGGCGTAGTTAGGTGCATGTTTAATAAAGACATTCTTTAAAAATCACTAAAACCAGAACATATTTCTTTTTCGTTATTGTAAATTTGATTACCAAAATGTAATGAACTAGGATAAGGACTTTGATTTCTGCGTTTGGATGAAATATGATTGTGAAGAAGTTTTCGAATTCGGCTATAGGCGCAGGAATCATCGGGGGCAAATGCTGGTAAACTTTCTTGAGGCTCAGGGTTTATTTCTGATGAATTCATTTTTCCAGAAAAATCCCCAAAGGAAGTGGACCTGGCGAAGCCCCGATAACATAGCGATAAATGAGAACGACTTCATTTTATCGAATAAGCGCCAAATATTCAGGGATGTCTCCGTGATCAACAGGGTAAACACTGGAAGTGATCACCGCCGGGTTAGAGGCACCCTGAATATTAACACTAAAATCGAACGATCGCGGTTAATGAAGTCGACTCTTAGACCAACTGCCCCAGGTCGAAGCTGGTTGCGAAAGCTTCCAGTTGGAACTACAGAACCGATTTGCCATGTTGGAAACCAGGCAGGACATTGACGACGCCACCAATAGTCTGGTGCGTGTCATCCGCGAAGTAGGCCAAAATTACTTTTGATAAAAGAGCAATGGACGTAAGTCAAAGCTCTCAGGCGAGACTCTGAACGAGATGACGAGGAGACGAGAACAGCAGAATATGACGCCATCTGAGTGTCAGGCACTTAACAGGAAGGTTAAAAAACTAATAAGGCGTGACACAAGACGAGCGCATACCCGGAATATTGAAGATGCCATAGCACTCAATAGGGGCTCAAAGGTTCTTGCAAAGTGGCATAACTCCTGTTGTCACCTGACAAAACTCAGAACCACACAAGGCACAACCGTTACCTCAAAACCAGAGATTCTAGCTGAAGTCGAAAATTACTATGGCGATTTATACTCATCACGAGTACCTCCACCTGAGTCCCACAGTGCGGATAACCCACAAGCCAGACTGATACGCCACCTATCAGACGATCTTCCCGACATCGATTTGGGCGAGATTAGGATTGCTCTCGGACAACTTGGAAACAACAAGGCTCCAGGAGATGACGGAATTACCTCAGAGCTTCTCAAAGCAGGAGGCACACCAGTTCTGAGAGAGCTGGCTAACATCTTCAATTCCGTCCTCCATAATGGTATTACACCGAAGACATGGAGCAAAAGTGTGGTGGTTCTGTTTTTCAAGAAGGGTGATAAAGCTCTTCTGAAGAACTACCGCGCCATTTCACTTTTAAGCCATGTTTACAAGTTGTTTTCGAGGGTAATCACAAATCGTCTTGCCCGGAAATTCGATGACTTCCAACCCGTTGAGCAACCTGGGTTTCGAAAAGGCTTCAGTACCGTAGAACACATACAAACACTAAGGCAAATAATACAGAAGACCGTGGAATATAATCAGCCTCTATGCCTAGCGTTTGTGGACTATGAAAAAGCCTTCGATACCATCGAGACCTGGGCTATTCTGGAATCCATGCGGAGATGCCTAATTGACTGTTGGTATGTCCAGGCGTTGAAGTGTTTGTACGAAGCCGCAACCATGACCGTCCAAGTACAAGATCAGAGCACAAGACCAATCCAATTGCATCGCGGGTTAAGACAGGGAGATGTAATCTCACCGAAACTTTTTACCAATGCATTGGAGAACGTCTTCAAGACGCTTGATTGGGACGGACGCGGCATTAATATAAATGGCCAACACATTACACATCTGCGATTTGCCGACGACATTGTCATCATGGCGGAGACTCTGCAGGATTTGGAAGATATGTTAAACAACCTGAGCGATTCTTCAAGACGAGGTCTCGGGATGAACATTGAAAAGACCAAAATCATGGCAAACCAACATGTATCCCCGGGACCAGTGGTTGTAAATGGCTCTCCACTTGAAGTTGTGCAGGAATATATCTACCTGGGCCAAACTATACAACTTGGCCGGCACAACTTTGAGAAGGAGGCTAAAAGAAGAATACGTTTGGGCTGGGCGACATTCGGGAAATTGCGTCATATTTTTGAATCGTCGATCCCACAGTCGCTTAAGACCAGGGTCTTTAATCAGTGCATCCTACCTGTAATGATTTACGGTGCCGAAACGTAGACACGCACTGTAGGACTGGTCCACAAATTTAAGGTCGCTCAGCGAGCGATGGAACGCGCGATGCTTGGGGTTTCTCTGGGCGATAGAATCCGAAATGAGGACATTCGCCAGAGAACTAAAGTCTAACATCGCGCGTAGAATTATCTCGCTGAGCGGAAGTGGGCTAGTCATGTCTCCAGGCGCATTGATGGCTGATAGAGCCGACACGTGTTAGAGTGGAGACCATGCTTAGGCAAACGTAGTGTAGGACGCCCTGTGACAAGATGGACCAACGATTTAAAAAAGGTGGCAGGTACGGGATGGATGCGAACTGCTAAAAGATCGGGATGGTTGGCGTTCTATGGGGGAGGCTTTTGTCCAGCAGTGGACGGCAAAAGGTAAAAAAAAAAGAATCACGTACACAATTTGTTTGCAGTATTATCTAAATCTAGGGTTTTTATTGACATTAGCAACACTGGTGGTGGACCTCTGACTTCAAAACTAATATACTGTTTCAAATACGCAGGACTTATTTTCTGACACGTATAAAATATGTATACTTCCAGAATGTATTCTGTCTTACATATCGGTTATAACTTAAATTCTGACAGGGGTTAAAACGAACGTGCAAAGTTGAAAATAATACATACGTATGTTAGTATCGAATAATATTAAATGAGCAATTATTGAATTTTTATTAAAATAATGAAATATTGAATTACTGTATTAGGAATAGTTCTAATGATATGTCTATATTTTTTTCTAAGGTTTTACTTTTTATGTTTATCTATATAGTTGCCTTTCCTGAAAAACGCATTCTTCTACGTATAAATAATTATTAGAGCCGAACAAAACTCGCTCGCCTATGTATTTTATTACTTAAACAAGCTTTCATTGTTTATTTCATTATTTCTTTATTTAATATAGAAGCGTTACACTTACTTATTGATTGTCATAAATCTACCACCGGTTTGGAAATAAACCTCAGACCTGAGAAGAACTGGTGAAAGAAACTCAGCAGGGTTTTTTTTATTGAATCACAAGACTAATTTTAAGCAGACCTGTATCTATAGAATCTATTTTTATTTTTCATTAAGATTATTCTATTATTTATCATTATTTCATTATTATCATAATTTTTTATTAAGATTATTCTATTAAACAAAAAAATAGAAACATTTTATAAATGTTATTACATATGCAAAATTTTGTATCGTATATCAACTTTGGAGCCATAGGCTAGTTTCTTTAAACATGTTACTGAATACATTGTTTCGTTGAACAACATGACATTTTCATTAAATATTGCTGCCAACATTAAAGACAGAACATAAAGTTTTGCGTTTTAGTAAGAAAACTGTATTAATATATTATGTTATTTTTATTTTATACACATCTTTATTATTAATACTGGTAGTAGGGCTTTGTGCAAGTTCGTCTGGGTAGACCCACTTATCAGATATTCTACCGCAAAATTGCAGTACTTGGTATTGTTGTATTCCGGTTTGAAGGGTGAGTGAGCCAGTGTAATTACAAGCACAAGGGACATAAAATCTTAGGTCCCAAGGTTGGTGGCGCATTGGCGATGTGAGCGATGGTTGACATTTCTTACAGTGTCAATGTCTAAAGGCGTTTGGTGACCACTTATCATCAGGTGGCTTATATGCTCGTCCCCTTTCCTAATCTATAAAAAAAATCTTGTAACATTCATCTAACGTAATAAATTGCGATACGTTACACTATAAGCTAAATTCAGACATTATTTTTGAAAATATTATCTATCTATTTCGTAAAGTACTTGGTAAACTAACTACGAAATAAAATATAATGAAATTTTGTATAATAATAGGTTTAAGCTCTGAGTAAACACACAGTTGCTAGCTACATTTATACAATATAAGTAAAGTAAAGACAATTTACAACATAAGTATGTTCACGATCTTCCCTAATTGGATTACGTAGGCTTAAAACATTTATCACTCTTGAAAAGACTTGAGGACTATTGTTTAGGGAGCACTTACAGTAATCGCACATTGACGATTTATCTTCAACTAGCCGTTTACAAATAACACTATAAATATTTTTAATATGGACTCAGATGGGTAAGTCCTCAATGTGCGCTGTGTATTTTCTCGGAGATATACCCGATCTCGTTTTTGAATGGGAAAATTAAATGTACCCTTCTCGTTGTTAGTTTTGGACATGCCCATTGTTATTAATATTAATTTCATATAGAGGAAGGGACTTGTAAATCTAACTAAATCTACTTAACAATTGTCTTTCATAATTGTATTGTTCTAGATATTTTGTTCCCTTTTACTACGCAGCAGGAGAATTACAACATATCATAATCTATATATTAACGCGTGAAAATAAAACTTTGTATCCTTTACTAAGCATATTGTTTGGCATAGATAAACATCATGGCATAAATACAGAAGACGTGCCGATAGAGAAAATTGATATATACTATATACTATATTTTAGAAAACCATAATATTTAAATAAATAAAACTCATTATTTTAATTTCAGTATGTCAATGTACACATAATACACATACACAAAAATAATATATATATTTATACACATGGGAAACCAAAAAAAGCAATAACGTGGCGTTTGATATTTTCATTCATTTTATATATCATAATTGTAATAATGACAAAGTTCTATCTAGCTAAAGCTCTTGTTTCATATCAAATAACCCATATAAGCTGTGTAGCAGATGAATAGAGTTAATACTTTTTTGATGTCAAGTCTCATTATTATTAGCAATGCTTGACGGTTGAATTTCAAGCAATGGGCTATCACTAGTTAAAATAGTTTTAATATTTAAATAATGATTAAGCGTATATAATTGTATTTCATATTTTACATAAACATAAAATAAAAAATCAGAAAAACTTAACAACTTCTTATGACCTGGGGTTCAGATCCCAGGACCTCAGTCAGTCAGAATTCATATAACACATTTACGTGCACGATAGCTTTCGATTCAAAACAACTCGTCTATTGTAAATCTACCTTAGCTAAATTGACCCGTTTATGTAAGAAAATATTTTGCTTAATTTAAAATTTTAAGGGCTGCTATTTCAATGAAATAAAAAGGCCATTTTGTTACGTTTGAATATGACCCGTAAGATTGATTGTTTGTTACGCTTCCACGTCTTAACTACTCAACTATAATATCCAGTATATTGGTAGGGCTTTGTGCAAGCTCGTCTGGGTAGGTACTACCCACTCATCAGATGTTATACCGCAAAACAGCAGTACTTGGTATTCTTGTGTTCCGGTTTGAAGGATGAGTGAGCCAGTGTAATTACAGGCACAAGGGACATTGGCGATGTAAGCGATGGTTATCATTTCTTACAGTGCCAATGTCTAAGGGCGTTACCACTTACCATCAGGTGGCCCATATGCTCGTCCGCCTTCACATTCTATAAAAAAAAACTGATCATGATGACATTTTGCATACACTCTTTACATTGCGAGATTGCGTGGTCTTAATATTCACTACTGGTTCTAATTATATATTCAGAGAATAACAATTGAAAAGCTGATTAAATATAATTATTAAAGTTAAATATATGGCAGAAAGTTTTTATTCACTATTAGTTCAGAAGTAGCTCCAAGTCTATTCCTTTAGAGGAAAAGGGGATCCAGAAGCCTACTTCTAACATGTACAGGCTTTTTAAAATAAAATTGCTAAAGTACACTATTTTCAATTATGGAAAAATCTCCAAAAATTATAAATCAGTTACATTATTTCGATTTGATATTTGATTTATTTTAAGTCATAAAATGATATCGTAAATTATAGAACTAAATTGTTTTATAAAATATTTTAAACTTATCAATCTTAATTCATCTTAAAGGAACACTTCCTCATGAATATCTTAAGTGTATTAACTTAAGCAATATTAATATATAAAATTACTTAAAGTTAAATGTTACAGCCCTAATTAGCTCGCAACATAGCCCGCAAAGTTTCGTTCAAACACCCAACTTCTCTCACTGAGCAAGTTTTAAACCACATTTTAATCAAACTACTGATATCTCGAACAGTTTTCTAATAAATCGATATCTTATAATTATTTTATCGTTCGAAAAAGTTGCATCGAAGTTTTAAAATTATAAAGTTTTTTGTTGTTTTATAACTTTTTATCGAGATTAGTAAGTTAAAATTATGACACCACATTTTGTTTGGACTTTAGGTGTAGTCTCTAAGTGGTAGGGCTTAGGTGATACCCTACACTCATCAGTGTTGTTGAGTTTCAGTTTGAATGGTAAGTGAGCCAATGTAGCTAAATGCACCTAGGATATCATCCCAAGATTGGTGGAGTATTGGTGATGTACAGAAGGGTTCATATTTTAATATTTCTTGCATTTTCAATGTCTATTTTGTCTTAATAAAATAATTACAATATATTTAATTAAATGTGCAGATAATTAAGCAAATTCTTACGATTGAGACATTATAGAAACCCTCGGAAAATGATAACGTCACGAATATAATATTATTACTAAAATTCATCAAAGTGCATGCAAGATATATCACTATACGTTTCACAGCTCACCACGTTTATCAAGCTTGTTACGAAAACTATGCATTCTATAATAGTTCCTATTACTTTGATAGAAATGTCAAATTAGCGTGAAATAATTTAACACTTCGTTACGTTCGAGCTATCCGTAAAGTATCTATGTAGATTCAAACTAGGGCTCCGATACGAAAATTTCTTCAGAAACTTAATGTGATTACTACCTGAATATAGACTCTACGTGTTTTGCCTAGAGTCGATATTGATTTATCTTGTTTTTGGTCGATGTAATTTTGTGGACTGCGAACACAATTTTGGTTCGTTTCGTTTAAGAAATCCTGTTAGTTCATGTATGCGCCTGTTGTCCTTAGTACTCAGAAAATAGAGACTATATTGTGATTAATATTTATTGCGGACGTGTACTCAATTACTCACGTCCATTAAAATTAGTAAACTTATTAAATGTACAAAGTTTTCTCATTAGAAAATGTTTAGATCAGTTTTGGTCATTACAGAATTTTTATTTTTAATATCGTATTAATAAATCATTTTATACTACAATAAAACTCTTGCTTATAAAATTTCTTCACCGTCTATCTATATTTCATGTAAACCATCAACTTGTGCGCTTCAGGGTTGACACCGACTCGTAAGCCGTGACGGTAAACGGCATGACGTTCTCTTATGCAGTCATGCACATTCTTTGCCGCCTGCAACGCATTTTTCAGACATGTCTTCTAAATTTAAAAATCTTTTAATTTCTCTTTAGTTCTCGTAAATCATAAAAAAAGAAAAAAAAAACTGTCAAAATGTCTAACAGTTAACGTAGCTTACGTTGGACAGTAATAAGCACTTGAACATTTTTAATAGAAGGCTTTTGAAAATTGTGGTGTAAATAAGTTTAACTTCATTATTAGTAACAGCTGTTATGTCTTAGTGGTTAGAACAAATAAATCATAACCGAAGATTTCAGATTCACGGCAAACACATTTGAATGTTAGTGTATTTAATTTTTCTTGTTCTTAATTCATCACATGGTCGGTTAAGAAATTATTAAACAAATTAACATAAGATTATATTAGCCTGTCTCTATTGAATGGATTTAAAAATAATTAGTCATATTGATAGATTAGTTCTTATTCAAATACAAAGAAAGTTAATTTGTTCTATTACATCATTTTCAAGGAATCGTTACAGTTTTTCTAATCAAAATAAATTCATAGCGTATTTTTTTAAAACGTTTTTCGATTTTCACATATTAAATTCTACTACGCATTTTTATTTATTCACAACTGACCAACATTGATATTAACACGACGACTTCTTGTTGCGGTCGTAATGGAAAGTTACGAATCCGATTTATGGCTTTTCAAAGGATATTAGGTGTCAAACGCAGTACTGAGGTTTGTTGCCAGCGTTTACAAATGTAGTGACCACAGTCTGCGGCAGTGACTACGATATACATTATGTAGGCGTCGTGTTATAAAGGTTTCAAGATTGGTAGCAGTGATATGTGAAACCTTGCCTATTAATATACTAATATAATTATCACGTGGGATCAAATAGAATTATAATGTAACAGCTAGTGTAATGTCCTTCAGACTGATTTCGGCCACGGCGGCCAATCTCAAGAGAGATAAGCCAACTGCGTAGGAGATATTTTATAGTGCATAAGTGTGTGCGCAAACACAGGTGCACTCTATTCCCTAAGTCTCATAATCCGATGGGTTGGCAATCGGACACGACTGGAAAGAGTTCAGGCGCAGGACCAACGGCTTTACGTACTTTCCGAAGCACAGGAGTGTATACACCCCAAGTTCTAGACTCCGGGCTGCTATTGAGAATTTTCTGACAGAAAAACCCAATAACTTTCTATTGGCCTGCCCTGGGAATTGAACCCAGGACCTCGGGGTCTGTGGCCTTACATCAAGCCAACGACCAGCGAGGCAGTCACAGCTATAAGGTAAAAGCAACAGCTAGTGTATCGATATCATTTTGTTGGCTGCATTCTGATCAGATTAACTCGATGATTATAATTACTGTATTGTATTTTAAGTACTTGCGTATATAGAAATTAATTGTATTTCAAATGTAGCATCTGAAATAATTTTATACCTGCTTTGGATATTCTTACATATCTAATTGCATCTGCAATACTGATCACAGAGGTAGTTTTTTTATTGTCAAACGAGCAGTCGATATACCTTATGGTCTATGGCCCATGTTGAGCTACAATGTAAGGGGAAGTGATGCGTTACCAGCCATCACCATATTCGAAATTTGAACTTCCATATTATGACTGAAGAAATATTTGTATAAGTCAAACTGGTAATATTTTCTAGATTGTGCTTGGGCTGTCCGAGCGTCCGAGTTTTTTATAGAGAGGTTTAATTAATATACGATAAACAATGAGAGAATCCACTACAAGTTCGTTTTACGTCATCAGTTTGCAATTTAAAACAAAATATTATTTTACGTTCGCTTTTCGCTTTATCGCGGCTTCCCGGCTTCTATCGCGTCATAATTTAGAATGACTAAATACCAATTTCCATACCTTATTCTTTAAAAATTAAGAATTTTTATACAAACTATCATCCTCTTTTTCTTTATAAGCTAAATAATAAAAAATACCCTTATTGCTAACCTGCTTTGTAAAAGAAACTAGTATGTAAATTTGCATAATGCTAGCCCCAAAAGTTTGGCCTGTTCGTTGATATGTCAGTATATTTAAAGACACACAGCCTTATAACTTTAAAAAAAAATAAAAAAATTCAATAGCAATTTATCAACGAGTTTCACCTAATTTCATCATACATTATTCGTTGAAAGATATTACTCTTCTATGTGAAAATGCCGTACGTTTTTATAAGGATATAAAATCGTAAATTACCCTCGAGGAAATTGCCCGTTACCTATCATCTAAACTTAGTATTCAGGGGCGCTACAACACTTATATACTTTTAATGAACGTTACATTTTGGCTTTTGAAGGCGAACCCTCTGAAAGGTTGGCTTATGGGATCATTTAAATATATTACTCTATTATACAAAATAATTTATTATGTTTAAAAATAATCTACTAATAAAAATCGGTAGGATTCTGGTTATCTGGGTAAGTCATTGGCTAAATATCATCTAGTTGGTGGTAGGGCTTTGTGCAAGCTTTTCAGGGTAAGTACCACCCACTCAGCGTCATCTCTCAGACGAAAGACGTTCACTGCTGGACAGAGGCCTACCTCAAGGATTTCCATTTTGGCCGGTCTTGCGCTGCCCGCATCCAACGGCTTCCCGCGACTCTTTCTATATCGTCGGTCCACCCTGTAGGGGGCCTGCCCACGCTGCGTCTTTCGGTTCGTGGTCACCACTCGAGAACCTTTCTGCCCCAGCGGCCGACAGTTCTACAAACGATGTGCCGCGCTCACTGCCACTTTAATTTTGCAATTCTTCGGGCAGCATAAATGCACATAATATTTTTAATGACTTATATTTCTTTTATATCAATATTAATAAATATATACTATGTTCACACAATATCATAATCCTAATACGAAACAAAAGAATATATCAGTGGCAAAAATACCATATCAAGGATTTTCTTTTATCATCGAAGCAAAGGGCATATACGTGTAGACGTAATTAACCTAATTATTTAGCGTGTAAAAGAAATATAAAAGGAATGATTCAAAAAGAAAATGTCCAGCAAATTTATATGAAAAAAACACATTATCGTTAGTTATTATTCAAAACAATACAATGTTATTATTTAATAAGTTTATGTAAATCAAAAGAATTTCATTGTAAGTGAAGTTATAATTTGAGCTTATTTTAATAACAATACTTTCAATCTATGTAGTGTAAAATTTTGACCTAAAAATTGAACGTAGGTAGTTCGGATAACGCTATTAACAACGTACAGTGAGCGTCATTTTAACTTATTTTTTATTAAGTTAATATTGAATTGATCTGATTTTATTTGAAGATGACTCTAACGTTTTTGTAACAAAAGAATCGTTAATAGTTTACGATATTGTCACGGGTATATAATATAATTTTGTAATAGTTAGATTAACATAACATTAACACAACAGTGACATTTGTTTTTGATTAATTAATTAATTTCCGAAAACGTAGATAGATGTGCAAGATATATTATAAATTACAGGTCTTCTCAAAGTCGAACCTAACGATTATTTAAATAAACAAAACTACTAACGATCCTTGCGTAACCTTTAAAAGGCATAACTTTATGCCCAAATTTTGCCTTACTATAATTCGAACCTGCGACTGGCCACACGCTAGTCATATACCGTTACACTACTACGACTTATTATGCAAATTGCCTACAAAACGATAATAGAAGTTAAGAAATAAATATAATTTACTGTACATTGCGTTTTCGTTGTCGGTGACATAGCAAGTTATAATGAATAGTTTCCGCCGTTGAAACATGTCACGGCGGCGCTGACTCACTGTCTAAATCACTCATTTTCACCCCTACAATGTACCCGTCTGGGATACTTGTTTACTTATCAACGTTGTCGAGAAGACAGATTGTTTTAAAAGTATGTTATTTCAATACCTTTGTTCTTATTTGGCTACTGGGTCATTGAACGGTCAACGGGAATGCAACAATTTATATAAGTAAAAAGCCATTCACAGAGCCAACATGGCTTAGTGGTAAGTGGGCGGAAGTTACGTCACATCCTTGCGTAAATTCTTTTGGTTCGCCGATTTTTGTTGAAATAAATGATAAGAATTAAACGAAAAGTCAATCGAAAACGAATTAATCGCATAATGTTTTATTATATATATATATATATATATATATATATATATTATAATGGTATACTGGTATATTTTAGTACTATTACTATCTGATGTGTATACGAATCTTATAGTAATGTGTTTATGTTTTTTTTTTACATATACGGGCGGATGGGCGAACGAACGATGGTAAGTGATGGTAACTGGTAGTCACCACCGCCTATTAAGTACTGGCACCGTAAGAAATATTAATCAACCAACTTTGTTAACTTAGATGTTTTGCCACTAGTGTTTACAATACACACTGGCCCACTTACCCTCTATCCGGAACACTGCAATACTGTGTCACTGTTTGGCGGTAGAATATATGACAAGTGAAGGTGATACCTATCCTGACTTGTAAAAATACCTCCCAAGTAAAATGCTGCATTTTAAAAATGTGTGAAAATACTTAAATAAAAAATACTTTATGTGTAATAATATTTTGATGTGCTTAATTTGTGTTTCTAATTTATCTCGTTCTTGACGGTGAAGGAAAACATCGTGAGGAAACCTACATGTGTCTAATTTCACAAAAATTCTGCCACATGTGTATTGCAACAACTAGCATTGGAGCGGCGTAGTCGAATAAGCTCCAAAACTTCTCAAGGAGAAGAGGCTTTAGCCTAGTAGTGGGACATTCAAAGGTTGTCACTTTGAAAAGAAAGAGTAATAAAAGCAAAGCTTTAATTGAATTTTACTTTTATGATTTAATCCGTCATTATCACAACAATAAAGTAATATGGCCTTGTTAATTATTAAGCAATAGACGTACAATTCTTGTAGAACACGTAAGCCCCACACCTTAATTACTAATTAATCCATCGTAACTTCGACGACATTACAATTTTTTGACAAAACTTATAAGTGAAGTTTCTGTTAACTATAATTGCTTAGTGAAATGAACACGTGGATATTAATTTAAGAACGCCGTTTCAAATTTGAGGAAAAATTTTAACCGTCATCAATATTTTACCTCCACTTTCAAGATTTATTAAGGAATATTTTTTTATTGTATGTTTATGTAGCATCATGCTAATTTTACTTCTTCGTGGGTTATTTAATGCTGGTAAACTCAAACAACTGGATTCATTCAATCTCATACTAGTGGCTTTGTGCAAGCTCCTGTGGATAGGTACCCACCATATATATATAGGCCTCTGCATCTTTGACAGATGATTCAAGCAGCATCGCGAAGGCACTTGCGTTCATGATTAAAGAGACCAATGCGAGAGAGGATCCTTCGGACGCACTCCCGACAAGTGTATGCGCCCCCAGATGGGCGGGGGCTTGAAGCCCGGTCATGACGCCTAACGCATTATTCTTTTAGTAATTCAAACCAGGCATCGTCATGCTTTGATTGACCGTCGTGAATAAGGCGTCAACACTTGGCACGGACCTCGGTCAGTTCCTCCCATCGGCTAGGGATGTTAAACGCAACCATATCACGCTTAGCGCTATCCTTGTAACTGAGCATAGGCCGCCCAACAGACCTTTTCGCATCCGCAACCTGTCCCAGTAGTATTTGCCTTGGCAGACGAGTCTGTTCCATTCGATGAACGTGTCCCAGCCACCGTAACCGTTTTTTTTTAAATGGCCGTGATGCTAGGCAGTTGTGCCTCGCCTAGAACAGACTCATTTGTCACACGATCCTTCCACGTGATGCCCAGAATGTTTCGAAGACAGCGCAAGTGGAATGTGTTCAGTCGGCGTTCTTGTTTTGCGTACGTTGTCCACGATTCTGCTCCATACAAGAGTGTGCTTAGGACACATGATTGGTAAACAAGCATTTTCGTTTTTACCGTAAGGTGTCTGTTGTCCCAAGCCCTTGAACAGAGCCTACTGAACGTGGAGGCTGCTTTGCCGATGCGAGAGTCGATCTCTGCATCAAGCGTGAGATTGCTCGACAATTGCGTCCCAAGGTAGCAAAATTTTATCTATATATTTATCTATTTATAAAAAAGATTTATCTTTTTTCGACCGAGTGGCTTGGAAGAATGACTCTCCTAGGGACAAGTCGAACTTTAGTAGCAACGAGACTGTGATCGGTGTCGCAATCGGCACTGTGTAACGCCCGCCTGTGGAGCGTTTTCCGCAGGTCCCTCCTTCTTGTAATAGCAAGGTCTAATTGGTGCCAGTGTTTAGATCGGGGGTGCATCCACGAGACTTTCCGCATCATTTTGCCTTTGAAAAAAAGTGTTGGTAACACACAGCTGGTGCTTTGAGCAATACTCCAACAATCGTTGCCCGTTGTCGTTTAGCTTACCTATGCCGTGTGCACCGAGGCATTCAGGCCAGGCTGATGTGTCCTGACCGACGCGGGCATTAAAATCACCCAAAATGTGCAGTCTGTCAGTTGGATTCACCCTGCGCACTGTCTCTTCGAGCTGGTCGTAGAATTGGTCCTTGGTCTCTGGTTTTGAACTAAGCGTCGATGCGTAACAATATTGAGCCTTTTGAGCTCCACGTCGATTCTGTAAGTTTTGTGCAGTTCTTGGGCGCAGTCGGAGCTTCCGTAGGTATTCAGGAAGCCTGTCCTTATAGTTCGGACATTCCATGTCGCAAAGTGCATGTAAGCAGCGTTGGTATGGGCTTTGGGATTTTTGTTAGTTGTCCTACTTTTTTGACAAGGTGTTGACGTCTATGTCGGTGTGGGGTCACAGCCCTCCCCTCATAAGGTTTTATTTCACGAGCCGACGTGAGGAAGAAGAAAGTAGCCGCTGCGATGTTATTACAGTTTATTATAGCTACAGATGAGAGTTTGTAGAGAACAACGATTTTAACGACAATCTGTTACTTCAAAATAGAAAGTCGGCTAGCAGAGAGCGACGCTGTTACTATACTACGTCCAATATGCTGGAAGGCAAGGACACAAAGGAAGGGAATGACGTGGGAGAAAGGGCGTGACGCAGTGATAATTTTTGGAGACAGCGAATCAAGGAGAGGGGTAAGGATACTGTGATCACGGAGGCTACTGGAATGTGACACTAGTAGCTAGAGCATTCCGGGGTCGCATACCCGTAGTGATTCCAACCAACTATCGGACAGATACCTGGTAGATCCACCCTCTGGACACAGGTACCCACCACTCATCAGATATTCTATCGCAAAACAGCAGTACTTGGTATTGTCGTGTTGTAAAATAGACCCAATATATAATATAAATTGTTATCACGTATTATCATTTTAATGTAAAAAATTCTATCGTTAAAACGATTTGATGTATACAAAATTTAACTTGGTATTTTTGTGTTCCGGTTTGAAGGGTGAGTGAGCCAGTGTAATTGCAGGCACAAGGGACATAACATCTTAGTCCTCAAGGTTGGACATGCTAATGTCTATGGGTGTTGGAGACCACTTACCATCAGGAGGCCCATATGTTCGTCCGTCGTCGTCTATTGACACTAATATAAAATAAAACTTACTTCAAATATGATTTTAAAATAGTCTCTAAAATTGTTGTGAAAATAAAATATTATTGAATACACAATATTTATACTATAATTTATCATATAAGCTTCCTTTATTATGTAGAAAATATGTTTGAATTAGATAACCATCAAAGAGCTAGTAATAATAAATCGCACATTAATCATTCAAAAAATATTTTTCTTTTTTTTAAGTAAGTAGGCAGACTAGCAATTATTATTATTACCAACTCCTTTAAGAATTTCAACAATCATTTACATACTTAATGCACCACCAACCTAACTAAGATGTTATCTCCTATGTGCTTATAATTAGACTGACTCATTCTCCCTTCAAACCGCAACACAACAGTATTTTTTTTTTATATAGAATAGGAAGGCGGACGAGCATATGGGCCACCTGATGGTAAGTGGTCACCAAACGCTCTTAGACATTGGCTCTGCAAGAAATGTTACCCATCGCTTACATCGCCAATGCGCCACCAACCTTGGGAACTATATACTAAGTACAGCTGTTTGAATGTATCGAGTGGGTGTGACCTATCCGGACTGACTTGCAAAAGGCGCTGTCACCGAGTAATTACCACAAAATAATGTCCAAGATATAACAAGAACACTGTATGCACTTGGATAATAATCGTTAATGAAAATTTTTGTTTTTATAAGTATGACTATACAAAATTATTTCGGAGTTGCGACCCCGTCACCAAAATGGCAATATTTTTGATTGATACGAATATAAACATTGTAATTTCCAGAGCACTTTTAAAAAAACTGATGTGTAAAAATTGTACCATTCTAGAATGATTGATGTGCATCGAATGTGTGGTTTGTAGGCTAAGAGCTTGGTCAGTGTATATATTTTTATAGGAAGATCTAAAATATTTGCACCATCATTTTAAGTAAATATATTAAGACTGCCTCGTTGGTCTAGTGGCTTGATGTAAGGCCGCAGACCCGGAGGTCCTGGGTTCAATTCCCAGGTCAGGCCAATAAAATGTTATTGGGTTTTTCTGTCAGAAAATTACTAAAAGACTGTTTGCGGGTTATTACTAATATTTCTATCGATAAGCGAAGTCTAAAGCTTGTTTTAGTGCAGAATCTATTAACCGAGATGTCACAACCAAATAGCGACTTTCCCACCATTAAATCTATAAACTATTTACAATTTTATTTTATTACATTTAATTGTAACTTAATAATCAAGTTGATTTTGGTTACTTTCAAAATCGAATCAAAAAGAGTTTAGTAATTTAGAGCTTTTTGCAACTAAGCCTTGACACCTTGGCACTTCAAAATGGCGTCTGAAATCTCGATTTGACCAAATAATAGGAGTATTAAAACAGCTAGTCTATAATTCGCCTATCTATTATATGTTATATAAAGAAATTTAAATCAAATATGTCAAAATAATTATATAAAGTTCGTATTGCACATCACACATCACAGACATCATCATCCATTTCTCGTCCACTGCTGGACATAGGTCTCTCCAATGGCACGCCACTGAGCTCGATCCTCAGCTCTCAGTCTCCAACTGCTACCAGCCACCTTGCGTATTACACATTCGTTAGTAATAATATAAAAAAAAATGTATGTTGCATATACAGTTAATTTAATGTGTTTCGAATAAAATGAAAAGAAAGAAGACATATTTTGGAAGACAGCTCCTACACTATCTCCATTATTAAAGTAGACTGACGGAAACTTCTAAACCTTTTTATGTTACGTGGTATCTAACTCATGTAGCACCCGTAAAAATGTCAAACTTGTAAGTAATTCACTCCGTAACTTCGCATAGTGGACTTTATCGTGACAAATTTAAAACGTACCCCCTAATAGCCCATTTTTTAACTTTTAGAACTACTATTTACTTTAATAGCATAATTAAAGCGAATTCTATTAAAAATTTCCCCGGCTTAGTAATCAGTTTGCAAGTTCCTAATTTGCTTGAGCATTATAGTAAATTCCGTTGGCGTCTCGCCCGTACGATATTGAGGTGCTCAAAATTCCAGAGAGTCGTATTATGTTTTTAAGAAAGTTTTTATTTTCTTTGAATACTCGACCTCTGTTTTATGATGTTTTGTATACAGGAAAAGTTCTGAGTATTTTTATCGTGGTTTCACGTTCTTGATATGGCAATGAAAGCCATTTAGCGAACTCTTAAATTAATTTGAATTATACGTAACTCTTATAATTTTATTTAGAAGGAATTGTATGACTTCTTATCTTTAACCAACTTGATTGACAATTGGCTTAAGTGTTTTTGTTTATAATTAAAATTATATTTCCTTATGAGATTATCGCAAAACATTCAATGAGCTTTATTCCGTGATCAGATACTGTTTCTTTAACACAATTATAACATACCATCTAACAGATAAACGGCAAAAATTGTTATTATCACCATGTATGACTTTCAAAGTTTTTGCATTCTACACTATTGTTTTTGTATTGTTTGTAAATTTAATTATAAGGAATATTAATGTGTAAATTTATTCTATAGAACAACATTAGTTTTGGAAGGTTTGGAATGCATTTACTAAAGTATATCTTAGGTAATATAAACAATTGAGCTATCTATGGAACAAATTCACTAATCATTTTCTTTAATATAACAACTGAACATTTTCGAATATTTTATTGGATTCTGTCTTGAAAATATAAACATTATACCTTAAAAATAATCTTATTAAAAGACCGTTCAATGAAAATAGTTTTTTTTATATCATATCAGTAATTAAAAACTAGTGAAAAGAAGTTAAGCTTACGGTTAAGTATTTTAGTATAAGACATTACGTAAAACAAGCTTTAAGCTCATACATACGTTACCAGATGTTATTGTATTATATAACTTATTTAGTTTCAAATTAACATTTAGAACAACTTTCATCTTATTTATTAATGAATTAATTTTGCCTTTAAATAAAGATGTGAATAAAGCAAACATAAATTTTGCGACTTTTTCATTAAAACGAGCAATGAAGCCAAGAAAAATGCATGAATTCCCGAATGAATCGTCTTTCTAATTGAGATCAAATTCACTAAGTACGTTTAAAGAGAAAAGTTTCGTTATAAAATTATACGAAGTATGTAAAAAAAAATTATGCTTATAAAAAAAAAACAGCTATTACTTATATGATGTTGGATGTTGTAAGCGTCTAATGCGAATTTTTTCTGAGTTTTTTTTTTCCTCAATCTGTGTAGCGTTATGATGGTTGAGTTAAGTTTTATTAGTAGACGCCTTTGACCAACAGTGCGGTCTTAATATGCTGTTTTAAAAGTATCTATAAAAAGCGTCAAGCGTGTCTGTGTGAGAGTATGCTTACTTGTGTGTATTTGTAACCCCTATACACTGTACTGGTAAGACATGGTGCTAGGGTATCTGTATATCAATACATTGATGCTTCGTTAGTCTAGACTATGTATCCTCAAGCAACGGGTTAGACCAATAAAGACTTCCGTCAGGTAATTCTTGCTTTTATTCTACCGTTGTTCTATTCGGAAAGCACGTAAAGTTGGAGTGCATGCTCTCTTTTTGGTCTTAAATCAATGCCATCCCATCATATTGAAAATTACAGAAGCTAATAAAAAATATATAACATTTAATTACAATTAAAGGGCTTTCAAAGCTTACATAATTATCTATAATTGGACGCTTGACTAAGTTCGTACAAACTTAGCTAAGGGCACAACTTGTAAAATGTAAAAATGCAAGAATAAATTCCCAATAATTTGCTTCTAACATAATTAGAGTAACATACTTTTTAACTCGTATAAAATTTATTAGTAGCACAGTAGCACGAATTTCATCAGTAGCATTCCAAGTAACAATACGCTCCAGTCGTGATTTACGTCCTTTCATAAAGAACTAATAGATGGTGCAAGATAAATGATTTCATGAAAAAATTTGTAAAGTGAGGTGGGTGCTTAATAATAAACATACGATATTTTTCGGTTTGACACACAATAGCCTTCTAGAATGATTTATATCGCTTAGATGTTTCCGTATTTAATACAAACAATTAATATACCTTAAAAATAAATTAATAAATACCTTAATTTTACCATTAAAATAACAAAAAGTCAATTTCAATTATCTTTATTAAAATTAACTTTATATTAGCCGCACCCAATATTTGAACCTCCCAGGTTCCTTTCGCTAGCCAACCATCAGGAACCTCATGATGGTTGGCTAGCCACTAGATCATTAAGGCAATAAAATATACTTACATACTCTGTGATCGGCACAATAATCTCCTTGATCATATGAAATAGCTAATTTAATTTTGACATTGATACTTGTATAGAATATTCAATATTTACAGCCTTACTTATAAACATTGTTTGGCGAGTTATTAAATAAAAAAATGCAGTGTCTTTTTCTTTCGAATGTCAAATCAATAATCACAGAAAGGGAGAAATTTAACTGATCATCCGCTAAGCAACGCTTATAAGTACAGTCGTTAATTTCTACATCGAATTTTGTAGTTGTTTTTAATCTATTACTAATAAATAAGAAGACGTGCTTAATAAAACGTTGTATAAAACTTATATCAGGAGATGGAACGCGTTTCGGAGTCGTTTTTTGTAAATATTATACATACTAGTGGTAGAGCTTTGTGCAAGCTCGTCTGGGTAGGTACCACCCACTCATCAGATATTCTACCGCAAAACAGCAGTACTTGGTATTGTTGTGTTCCGGTTTGAAGGATGAGTGAGCCAGTGTAGTTATAGGCACAAGGGACATAAAATCTTAGGTCCCAAGGTTGGTGGCGCATTGGTTGCGATGGTTAACATTTCTTACACTGCCAATGTCTAACTCCCCCTTCCTTCACAAGTCCACGCGTGCTGGCTCTCGATGTCACCGACTAACTGTGGCATCAATTCCATCGCGCACAAAGAAATTTGGCAACTCCTTTCTTTGTCGCACTTCTAAGAAATGGAATTCCTTACCAGCTCACGTATTCCCCTCCTCTTACGACCCGGGTTCCTTCAAACGAGGCGTGAAGAGGCATCTTGCGGGCCGGCAAGGCGAGGGCGGCTAGTGCAGAACCTTCTTCCCGACTGTACTGGCCGTCCTCGCGTTTGGACTCTACTACCACTTAACATCAGGTGGAGTAGAGTCATTTGCCCTCCCGGCAAATATAAAAAAAAAAAAAAAAAAAAAAAAAAAAAAAAAAAAAAAAAAAAAAAGGGCTTTTGGTGGCCACTTACCATCAGGTCATGCTCATCATCATGCTCGTCCGCCTTCCTGTTCTATATAAAAAAAAATGAGCTGCAACTCGCAGTTTCTCCCTCTCTAAATTTAGACTGTTGACGTGATAAGCGTAAATTTAAATTTCTTGTTATATTTATTTATTTATTTATTTATTTATTTATTTGGGAAACAAACAATTATGATTACACTTAATAGTAAAAAAACAAATATAACAAAAACATAAATCAATCAAGTTTCCACTAAAAATTAATACAAACAAATGACATATTATATTAAGAATAAAAACAAAAACAGAAAGCATAAGATGCAAGTGAAACTTCTATTATTTAAATATATGACGTAAACTAAATTTAAATTTGATAATTTTTGAGTTAAATATATCTAATTTTGTACAATGTTTGTTATAACTTTTACATGCACGTAACAAGAACATATTCTTTGAATAGTCACAGTTACAAAGGGGTACAAAAAATAAAGTATGGTTTCTCGAGTTAAGGCGAGGACATTTAAAAAGTATATTATTAAAGAGACTCTTAGAATCAACAATGTTATGAACAATTTTGTATAAAAATATTTGGTCTCTTATACTTCTACGCATATTTAACGGAATGATACCCGAGATATTATTATTGTCAGTATTATCAGAAAGGCCACCTCTAAATCGCAAATGTTTCAAAAATTTTGACTGAATTTTTTCTATTTTGTTTACATACGTTTTATAATAAGGGTTCCAAACTGTAGAGCAATATTCCAAGATAGATCTAACATAAGCATTGAAAAGTAGAATTAAGGTAAAGCTATTTTTAAATTCCTTAGTCAATCTAAGAATAAATCCCAGCATTTGATACGCTTTAGCTATTACATAATTAATATGATAGGTAAAAGTTAGCTTCTGGTCTAAGTAAACACCCAAATCTTTAATCTCGGAAACTCTAATCAGACAGGTATTCTGCAATTTATAATCAAATAATATTGGCCTCAGTTTCCTAGTAAATGTTAGAATGTTACATTTTTTTAAATTTAAGCGTAAGAGATTTTTATCACAGTAATTATCTAAGCTATTGAGATCATTTTGAAGTTTTAAACAATCTTGGGGCGACTTAATTATTTTGAAAATTTTCATGTCATCCGCATAAAGTAATATGTTACAATTATGAATAGATCGACTAATGTCGTTAATAAAAATATTAAATAATAATGGCCCGAGATGAGAACCCTGAGGAACACCAGAGGTAACGGGCACAAACGATGAACAAAAACCTTTAATAGAAACAGCTTGGCTACGATCCCTCAAATAAGATTCGAGCCAACGAAGCAAGTCACCGTGAATACCAACGGCAGCAAGTTTTTTTACCAACAGAGAATGAGAGATCTTATCAAAGGCTTTTGAATAGTCCGTGTACACAACATCTACCTGACCACCGCTATCCATCACTGCTGCGAGTTGATGAGTAAACTCACAAAGATTCGTTTCAGTAGATCTACCATTGACGAATCCGTGTTGCTGGTCGATGATCAGCGGTCTTAGAACGAAATATAACTGATCATATATAATTTTTTCAAATAATTTAGCTATAGTATTTAGTTTAGATATAGGTCGATAATTTTGAATGTAATGCTTATCTCCGGTCTTATAAATGGGTACAACAAATGATTGTTTCCATGCTTTGGGTATTATACCTGTACGAAGAGATAATTTAAATAAGATAAATAAAGGTAAATCTAAATTACTCCAGCAAGATTTAAGAAAAATGGGTGGAATGCCATCTGGGCCACTTCCCTTACCAATTTATTTATTTATTTATTTATTTATTTATTTGGGAAACAAACAATTATGATTACACTTAATAGTAAAAAAAACAAATATAAGAAAAACATAAATCAATCAAGTTTCCACTAAAAATTAATACAAATAAATGACATATTATATTAAGAATAAAAACAAAAACAGAAAGCATAAGATGCAAGTGAAACTTCTATAATTTAAATATATGACGTAAACTAAATTTAAATTTACTAATTTTTGAGTTAAATATATCTAATTCTGTACAATGTTTGTTATAATTTTTACATGCACGTAACAAGAACATATTCTTTGAATAGTCACAGTTACAAAGGGGTACAAAAAATAAAGTTTGGTTTCTCGAGTTAAGGCGAGGACATTTAAAAAGTATATTATTAAAGAGGCTCTTAGAATCAACAATGTTATGAACAATTTTGTATAAAAATATTTGGTCTCTTATACTTCTACGCATATTTAATGGAATGATACCCGAGATATTATTATTGTCAGTATTATCAGAAAAGCCACTTCTAAATCGCAAATGTTTCAAAAATTTTGACTGAATTTTTTCTATTTTGTTTACATACGTTTTATAATAAGGGTTCCAAACTGTAGAGCAATATTCCAAGATAGATCTAACATAAGCATTGAAAAGTAGAATTAAGGTAAAGCTATTTTTAAATTCCTTAGTCAATCTAAGAATAAATCCCAGCATTTGATACGCTTTAGCTATTACATAATTCATATGATAGGTAAAAGTTAGCTTCTGGTCTAAGTAAACACCCAAATCTTTAATCTCGGAAACTCTAATCAGACAGGTATTCTGCAATTTATAATCAAATAATATTGGCCTCAGTTTCCTAGTAAATGTTAGAATGTTACATTTTTTTAAATTTAAGCGTAAGAGGTTTTTATCACAGTAATTATCTAAGTTATTGAGATCATTTTGAAGTTTTAAACAATCTTGGGGCGACTTAATTATTTTGAAAATTTTCATGTCATCCGCATAAAGTAATATGTTACAATTATGAATAGATCGACTAATGTCGTTAATAAAAATATTAAATAATAATGGCCCGAGATGAGAACCCTGAGGAACACCAGAGGTAACGGGCACAAACGATGAACAAAAACCTTTAATAGAAACAGCTTGGCTACGATCCCTCAAATAAGATTCGAGCCAACGAAGCAAGTCACCGTGAATACCAACGGCAGCAAGTTTTTTTACCAACAGAGAATGAGAGATCTTATCAAAGGCTTTTGAATAGTCCGTGTACACAACATCCACCTGACCACCGCTATCCATCACTGCTGCGAGTTGATGAGTAAACTCACAAAGATTCGTTTCAGTAGATCTACCATTGACGAATCCGTGTTGCTGGTCGATGATCAGCGGTCTTAGAACGAAATATAACTGATCATATATAATTTTTTCAAATAATTTAGCTATAGTATTTAGTTTAGATATAGGTCGATAATTTTGAATGTAATGCTTATCTCCGGTCTTATAAATGGGTACAACAAATGATTGTTTCCATGCTTTGGGTATTATACCTGTACGAAGAGATAATTTAAATAAGATAAATAAAGGTAAATCTAAATTACTCCAGCAAGATTTAAGAAAAATGGGTGGAATGCCATCTGGGCCACTTCCCTTACCAATTTATTTATTTATTTATTTATTTATTTATTTGGGAAACAAACAATTATGATTACACTTAATAGTAAAAAAAACAAATATAAGAAAAACATAAATCAATCAAGTTTCCACTAAAAATTAATACAAATAAATGACATATTATATTAAGAATAAAAACAAAAACAGAAAGCATAAGATGCAAGTGAAACTTCTATAATTTAAATATATGACGTAAACTAAATTTAAATTTACTAATTTTTGAGTTAAATATATCTAATTCTGTACAATGTTTGTTATAATTTTTACATGCACGTAACAAGAACATATTCTTTGAATAGTCACAGTTACAAAGGGGTACAAAAAATAAAGTTTGGTTTCTCGAGTTAAGGCGAGGACATTTAAAAAGTATATTATTAAAGAGGCTCTTAGAATCAACAATGTTATGAACAATTTTGTATAAAAATATTTGGTCTCTTATACTTCTACGCATATTTAATGGAATGATACCCGAGATATTATTATTGTCAGTATTATCAGAAAAGCCACTTCTAAATCGCAAATGTTTCAAAAATTTTGACTGAATTTTTTCTATTTTGTTTACATACGTTTTATAATAAGGGTTCCAAACTGTAGAGCAATATTCCAAGATAGATCTAACATAAGCATTGAAAAGTAGAATTAAGGTAAAGCTATTTTTAAATTCCTTAGTCAATCTAAGAATAAATCCCAGCATTTGATACGCTTTAGCTATTACATAATTCATATGATAGGTAAAAGTTAGCTTCTGGTCTAAGTAAACACCCAAATCTTTAATCTCGGAAACTCTAATCAGACAGGTATTCTGCAATTTATAATCAAATAATATTGGCCTCAGTTTCCTAGTAAATGTTAGAATGTTACATTTTTTTAAATTTAAGCGTAAGAGGTTTTTATCACAGTAATTATCTAAGTTATTGAGATCATTTTGAAGTTTTAAACAATCTTGGGGCGACTTAATTATTTTGAAAATTTTCATGTCATCCGCATAAAGTAATATGTTACAATTATGAATAGATCGACTAATGTCGTTAATAAAAATATTAAATAATAATGGCCCGAGATGAGAACCCTGAGGAACACCAGAGGTAACGGGCACAAACGATGAACAAAAACCTTTAATAGAAACAGCTTGGCTACGATCCCTCAAATAAGATTCGAGCCAACGAAGCAAGTCACCGTGAATACCAACGGCAGCAAGTTTTTTTACCAACAGAGAATGAGAGATCTTATCAAAGGCTTTTGAATAGTCCGTGTACACAACATCTACCTGACCACCGCTATCCATCACTGCTGCGAGTTGATGAGTAAACTCACAAAGATTCGTTTCAGTAGATCTACCATTGACGAATCCGTGTTGCTGGTCGATGATCAGCGGTCTTAGAACGAAATATAACTGATCATATATAATTTTTTCAAATAATTTAGCTATAGTATTTAGTTTAGATATAGGTCGATAATTTTGAATGTAATGCTTATCTCCGGTCTTATAAATGGGTACAACAAATGATTGTTTCCATGCTTTGGGTATTATACCTGTACGAAGAGATAATTTAAATAAGATAAATAAAGGTAAATCTAAATTACTCCAGCAAGATTTAAGAAAAATGGGTGGAATGCCATCTGGGCCACTTCCCTTACCAATTTATTTATTTATTTATTTATTTATTTATTTGGGAAACAAACAATTATGATTACACTTAATAGTAAAAAAAACAAATATAAGAAAAACATAAATCAATCAAGTTTCCACTAAAAATTAATACAAATAAATGACATATTATATTAAGAATAAAAACAAAAACAGAAAGCATAAGATGCAAGTGAAACTTCTATAATTTAAATATATGACGTAAACTAAATTTAAATTTACTAATTTTTGAGTTAAATATATCTAATTCTGTACAATGTTTGTTATAATTTTTACATGCACGTAACAAGAACATATTCTTTGAATAGTCACAGTTACAAAGGGGTACAAAAAATAAAGTTTGGTTTCTCGAGTTAAGGCGAGGACATTTAAAAAGTATATTATTAAAGAGGCTCTTAGAATCAACAATGTTATGAACAATTTTGTATAAAAATATTTGGTCTCTTATACTTCTACGCATATTTAATGGAATGATACCCGAGATATTATTATTGTCAGTATTATCAGAAAAGCCACTTCTAAATCGCAAATGTTTCAAAAATTTTGACTGAATTTTTTCTATTTTGTTTACATACGTTTTATAATAAGGGTTCCAAACTGTAGAGCAATATTCCAAGATAGATCTAACATAAGCATTGAAAAGTAGAATTAAGGTAAAGCTATTTTTAAATTCCTTAGTCAATCTAAGAATAAATCCCAGCATTTGATACGCTTTAGCTATTACATAATTCATATGATAGGTAAAAGTTAGCTTCTGGTCTAAGTAAACACCCAAATCTTTAATCTCGGAAACTCTAATCAGACAGGTATTCTGCAATTTATAATCAAATAATATTGGCCTCAGTTTCCTAGTAAATGTTAGAATGTTACATTTTTTTAAATTTAAGCGTAAGAGGTTTTTATCACAGTAATTATCTAAGTTATTGAGATCATTTTGAAGTTTTAAACAATCTTGGGGCGACTTAATTATTTTGAAAATTTTCATGTCATCCGCATAAAGTAATATGTTACAATTATGAATAGATCGACTAATGTCGTTAATAAAAATATTAAATAATAATGGCCCGAGATGAGAACCCTGAGGAACACCAGAGGTAACGGGCACAAACGATGAACAAAAACCTTTAATAGAAACAGCTTGGCTACGATCCCTCAAATAAGATTCGAGCCAACGAAGCAAGTCACCGTGAATACCAACGGCAGCAAGTTTTTTTACCAACAGAGAATGAGAGATCTTATCAAAGGCTTTTGAATAGTCCGTGTACACAACATCCACCTGACCACCGCTATCCATCACTGCTGCGAGTTGATGAGTAAACTCACAAAGATTCGTTTCAGTAGATCTACCATTGACGAATCCGTGTTGCTGGTCGATGATCAGCGGCCTTAGAACGAAATATAACTGATCATATATAATTTTTTCAAATAATTTAGCTATAGTATTTAGTTTAGATATAGGTCGATAATTTTGAATGTAATGCTTATCTCCGGTCTTATAAATGGGTACAACAAATGATTGTTTCCATGCTTTGGGTATTATACCTGTACGAAGAGATAATTTAAATAAGATAAATAAAGGTAAATCTAAATTACTCCAGCAAGATTTAAGAAAAATGGGTGGAATGCCATCTGGGCCACTTCCCTTACCAATATCTAAATCCTTTAAATATTTTCTAACGGTTTCAATAGAGAGATCAATCGAACCAACAGAAGCAGAGAGCAGAACAGAACAGAGCAGAACCAAGAGAGCCATGACAATTATCCACTGGAAAAGAATCGTCAATACAGGTGGATTGTAAACCTGGTTCAAAAGCGGTCTGAAAATAGGTATTAAACATCTGACCGATTTCATTACCGTTGGATGATCGGTCACCATTAAATAACATTACATCCGGGATATCGGCTGAAGCTTTTTTGGATTTAACAAACGACCAGAAGAACTTACTATTACGTTTAATATCATTTTCAGCACTCTCGATATATTTATTATAGCACTCCATCTGAACACGCTTTTGGCGATCCCGCAGGAGATCAAATTTATCATAGTCACTGTCTCTCGCATAAATTTTCCACTTCTTATGAAATTTTAGTTTTTCATTAGTTATTTTTATTAAAGCCCTAGTATACCAGGGAGGATACCTTAGACCATAACATTTTCTGGTAGGAACGTACTTTTTAATAATAACGCTAATAACTTGGTAGAAATTATTTAGTGCTGCTTCTATGTCATTCGTATCTATAACTTCAGACCAATCAATCTGAGCCAACTCTAAATTTATGGCATCATAATCAGCAGCACGAAAGACAGATACGATCTGAATAGGAGGGCACAGTGTAAGGGTGGCTGATGTGCGAGTCTTTATAAGTAAAGCAGGGTGATGACAGTCCTCGCTTATCAACGGTTCTTTACATTGACTGACGTTACAGTCGACATCACTGATAACCAAATCAAGAAATCTGTTATTAATATTGGGAACAACATTAAATTGATTAAAACTTGTAAATTGAAGAAAGCTATATAATGACTGAACACAAGTATCGTTAGTATTAGCATTTAAAGTATTATAAGAACTAGGTTTAGAATGGTTCCATGTAGCGGCACTAATGTTAAAATCGCCTAATATCAAAAAGTGATCATGAGGCTTATTAACATAAGCATTTGAAACAGATTCAAAGAAGTCATCAAGGACATTAGACTGATATCGGCAATGAGGAAAATAGCAACAAAGGAGTTGTAGGACACTGGCAGTAGGGCGTTTGTTTATCTGCAAAGTAACCTGTATCACATCTGCCACAGCACCAGGGAATGCAATGGGCTTAGATTCAATTACTACCAAACCACGTCTAACTGCTATAAGCACGCCTCCACCCATCCGATCCCCTCTTAATGCATAGTCACGGTCGTATCTGTATACATTGTAACGATTATCGAATAGTTCAGCGTCAAAGATTCCAGGAGTCAACCATGTTTCACTTAAACAAATAATATCATAATCATTACTCAATAAGCTCCTGAAAAATGTATTAGTCTTAGTACGTAGACCTCGGACATTTTGGTAATAAATAGAAAGGTTATTCGTACCCATTATACGAGGACATTTTTAAAATACACATATTACTATACAATAAAGAGGAGTGGCGATTCCGATAACACTTACAGTAGACAATATGATATAAAAATAATAAATAAATATACCAGACGTGCAAAAAATGGAATGTATAACATGAATAAGAAAGACAATATTTAAAATTATACTCAAACATATTACAAAAACTTAAATAAATATAACAATAAGAAGAAAAAATAATAATTAAACAATCTCTGATAGCAAACATTTTGTGATATAACATAATATAAATTAAGATAATTCCTACTTTATTTTGTTTAAATCAGAGATGCTAGAAATATGTAGAATGGGACTTGTATCTGATCGACGCACCATAATGGCACAATTCTTAACCCATGTATAAAGATATTTGTTCTCCTTAGCTTTCACTTTAACCCGCTGTAAAAGAGATTTATTAGCACTAGTTAAGTGATCGTTAAAGTATATTTGCGATTTATTGTCATTAAAACCAAGATCTCTAGCGCCCAATTTAAATTTCCTCGCTTTACTTAAGAAATCGTCTTTTTTATAGCGAGCCAGAAAACGTACTACAATGGGTTTAGTCCTTTTTGAGCTATGATCCTTAGGGGCTACGCGAGTTATAAAGTCCAAATCATTGTTTACATCAAGAGGAAAATCTATTCGTTTCGATATACATTTAATAAGATCCATTAAATTTTCGCCTTTTTTTTCCGGTATGCCGTATATTTCAACATTAGACCGTCTAGCCCATTGTTCACGACTGTTCAGTTTAGACTCAATTTGATCCAAATTATTTTTAATTTCTCCAACGTCCTTTTTTGTAGCCTTAAGTGTGTTTATTTCCTTTTCAATCAAGTCAACCTTTTTGTTTAAGTTCTCATACTGGTTATTCATGAATGCTAAACTATCTTGAAAACAGGCTATTTCGTTTTTAATGGGTGAGAGTTCAGTGGATATAATATCTGCAATATTTGTTTTTATTTTGGACCAAAATTTTTCGAATTCCATAGAAACAATCCTACGAACTTGATCACATGAAACCAACAATTCCGATGACTCTTCGGGAGATTTACAAGACGCACCTCGTCTAGTTGAGATGTTTTCTGGTGATCCACGGTCAATGCATCTCAATGGAGTGTTGTCGTTGTTATGTTGTCTTGGTTGACTAAGAGCACACTCAGGACAAACCCATTTTTTTTTTATGTCGGATAATACATGTTTTTTCTTATCATTCGGGTATAGACAGGCGACGTGATAATTATGTTTACAGATCGAGCATACTCTCGTACCAGTAGCTCCCTCTGCAGTAGATTTACAACAAGCGAATTTCATTATGATAGAAAATTTATTCGCTTTAAATGTCGCTCTCTTTTGATCGATTGCTCTCTCTCGCTACCGATTGATTGAACGACAACATTCTTTTGATCGATTGAGATCGAGACGCACACAGTGTTTACTTGTTTGGACATCCCCCGCTCCCCGCAACGCCCCCCTCCGGTGCCAGTTGTACTCGCCGCGTCTCCGACGTTGGCTTGAGGAAACGGCCGGTGTTAGTTGCCAGGAGCCTGCTCCCCAACACAAGAAAAGCACACTCGGATCCTGCAAAGTTTTTGCTGAGCAAAAACTCCTGCAGGACCAAACTACTGGACTGCTGACGCTGTAATCACCAGGTGTGCACGGTTAAAACTTCCGCTCGCGGGCGCTTAGCTGGGCCTCCCCTAGTGGGTCTCACCTGGCTGGGTGGCACGCGCTGAGGTCGTGGTACCGTGCATACCTCTAAGCTGAGCAGAGACTAAAACCCATCACCACCATGTCTGAAGGGGGGGAGCCCCCCCCTTTAGACCAACGCAAGCGCGGCCGAGGTAGGTCGGGCATACCACGGTCGGTTGTTCGAAGGGATATCTTCGACAACTCGACCGTGCCCGTCGCCCTCACCCCCGCCACCGCACCACGCCCTACGTTCCGCGTAATACAGGCGGAAACCGGAGATGACGAGGAGAACCGGGCGTCTTTGGAGAACTTCGCCGCCGCTGTAGCTGAGTCTACAGCTGGCGCAGAAGGGTCCAAGCGCCCGAGACCGGATTCGTCTCCGGAGTCGGAGGAAGCGGAGGACAAGCGTCCCAGGACGGACGTCTCTCCCCCGCCGCCAACATCACCACCATACGAGTCGCCGCAAGACTCCGAGTCATCGCGCGCGGCGTCGCCCATGTCAAGAGAAGCAAGCATGAATGCACCGGCGAAGCACCTGCTGCCACCGCGATCCCCATCCCCACTGGAGGGAGGGTCGCAGGATACATGGCCGCGTAACTCAACCAGCTACGCGGCCCTGCCATCGACGGTCGAGATGACCACCTCTCGGCCGTCATCGCCTCAGCCTGGACCGTCTGGAGTTTCCTACGCGGCGGCCGCTGCAGCACCAGCGTCGCCCAGGAACCGGGTCCCTCAACCAACGCCAGCACCGAGGACTGCGCCGCGCTCCAGCTACCCGCCTATTATAGCGGAATGTTTGCCCAACTGGACGCGGCACTTCCAAATCCTGAAGGGCAAACTGGGACATGCCCCGAATGCGCGCCCTCTAGGGAGGGGAGTGCGTTTCCTGCCCGGATCAGCGGAGGAGTTCCGGGTTATTCAGCGCCATCTGACGGAGGCTATGAACCAGGACAAATCCATATCCTGGTTCTGCTATAGCCCATCAACGGAGTTGCCGACCAAGGTGGCCATTAGGGGGCTACCTTTCAACACACCCTCGGAAGAGGTGATTGCCGCCCTGTGCAGCCTAGGGTTCCCTGCACAGAGTGCGAAGGCAATCCCGGGCGGAAGAAGCCGGCACGGGTGCACCTTCTTTGTGCAGCTGGCGCACCTGAAGGAGCAGGAGCTCACCGACTTGTATAAGGTGACTGAGCTCCTGTGCATGCCCGGCTTGTTGGTGGAGGCCTGGAGGGGCGCGAAGAGCCCACCTCAGTGTCACCGCTGCCAGGCATTTGGCCACGCCTCGGCAAACTGCCACAGGCAGCAGAAGTGCGTTCGCTGCGCTGGCGAGCACCTGGCCAGGGATTGCCCGAGGCCAATTAAGGACCCGCCAACGTGTGCGAATTGTAACAAGGCGCACACGGCGAAGGACCGCAGATGCCCAGTATACAAGAAGGAGGCGAGAAGGAGGGGCATAACTGTGCCCGCCTCTCGCCCAAACGGACCGAGGGCAAAACCCAAGGGGGCCCTATCGTCGCGGCTCCCATAGCGACGATAGAACCAAGTGAAACACCTACTGTGGCAACGGGGCAAGCTGTACCAGCGGCCCCGATCACAACACTGGCACCACCGGCCAACCAGGCAACGACCAGGGGCCAACCGCCGTCCAAACCTAAGAAGAAGAGGAGGAAGAAGAAGAGAGCAGCGAGGCCGGCCAGAGCCGAGCCTGCGGCGGCATCAACGCCGCAGCCTAGGAAGGCAGCGACGGAGCCAAAGCCCGCTCCGGCTACCGCGACGCGGCCGGTGGAGAGGCAACAACTACCTCCACCTCCTGCAATCAAAACTGCCTCGACCGTGAATAAAGGCCCGGACACTACCATCATCGTCCGGGTCTTCATGGAAGCACTGACGGCAATCCTGGTCGCCTATACGCAAGGCCAGGACATCATACCGGCTATCTCAGCTGGAATTGCCGCATTAGCGAAACTAAATTCCAGCTGAGAGTCTTATACTGGAACCCAGGCGGCATACAAGGCCATGTCCGGGAGCTGACCCTTCTCGCCCAGTCGCAGGATGTACATGTTATCCTCCTGGGTGAGACAAAGCTCTCGACCGAAATTGAGCTCCGAGTCCCGAACTTCTTCGTGTACCGGCGTGATGAAATCTCTCCCAAGGGCTATCGATACAGAGGAACAGCAGCCCTGGTGAGAAGAGACATCGTACACGAGGAACTTGCGCATGCCCCTTTTGCGAGTCTGCGTACGCAGGGGGTGCGTGTGCATGCTGGTGAGATGGAGCTCCTGCTGTATGCCGCCTACAAACCACCTGGACAGAAATTTTGCAGCACTGATGTCCAAACGTTGTTCGACTCGTCGCAGCCTACACTGATCGTGGGTGATTTGAATGCGAAGCACCACGCCTGGGGCTCACGCATCATCACCCATGAGGGCAAGCGGCTGCACGAGGACAGCGAACGTCACGGTTACGGTGTGTTGGGTCCAGGAGCGCCGACCCACATACCGGCCAATAGCAGTCGCCAACCTGACGTCCTGGACATAGTGCTGCACCACGGAGTAAACTGCCCCATAGATGCTGAGGTCATATACGACCTAGACACTCAGCATCTACCTGTTTTGGTCACCATCACCCTGCAGTGCGAGTTCACAGCGCCTAGTCCCCCTATGAAGCGGGTAGACTGGAAGCGCTTCAATGCCGAACTTGCGAGGCTGGAGCTCACGGTCCCCATCGCGACGTCTGCCGATGTCGAGGTGGCTGCGACGGAAATCTCCGACGCCATCACTCAAGCCAAGGAAGCAGCCACCACCGTTGGTGGATCGGCGCGCAGGGACCCGCTACCGAGCTCGCTTCGCAACAAACTTCGGAAGAAGCGCGACCTTCGCCGACTGTGGGCACGCACGCGCTGTCCGAGGGTGAAGCGTGACCTGAATAGGCTTGCAGAGGAAGTGTCACGTGCGCTCGTAGCTCTCGAGTGCGACAAATGGGAGGTCGCAATCGATCGAGCAGGCGAGCACGACACGTCACTTTACCACCTCTGCAAGAAACTCACCACCAGTGATACTCCTATCTACCCGCTACTAGATCGAGCGGGTAATAGGAGATACTCCGCCAGAGACAGGGCAGAGATCCTGGCGGAACACTTGGAAGGGCAGTTTACTCCCAATCCACCGGACTTGACTAACGCCAATGTCGTCCGTCATCACGCGGCGATCCAGGAACAAGTGGAGTGTTTTCTGTCGGCCCAGATCCCGCCGCTCCAGGGAGACGATTTTATCTCCCTGTCCGAGCTGCGGAAGGCCGTCTTTCGTCTACCAAAGCGAAAGGCGCCAGGCCCCGACGGAATCACCAACGCCGCGTTGATGCAGCTACCACGTGAGGTCTTCGAAGCGCTCACGGAGACCTTCAATGGGATACTCCGAACCGGACACTTCCCCGAGGCATGGAGGAGGGGGAAGGTCATCGTCCTTCCCAAGCCGGGCAAGGACCGAAGGTTCCCGGCAAGCTATCGGCCTATAACGCTACTATCGCACATCGCCAAGCTGTTCGAGCGTCTGCTGCTGCGTAGACTCGCGCCTCACCTGCCCCTGCGCGAGGAGCAGTTCGGGTTCCGCAGCAACCACTCAACGACGCTCCAGCTGACGAGAGTCATCAGCCACTTAGCCAGTGAGAAAAACAAAAGGCGTCCCACCGTCGGGGTCTTTCTCGACATGGAGAAGGCCTTTGACCGGGTGTGGCACGCCGGGCTCCTGGCTAAGCTTCTGAACACCACGGCGCCTCTCGCGTATGTGCGAGTAGTGGCGTCATTCTTAGAAGGCCGTAGCTTCTATGTCTCGGTGGAGGGCGCGGACTCACAACCGCGGCCCATCCGAGCCGGAGTACCCCAAGGTAGCTGTCTGTCGCCGCGTCTATACGCGGTGTACACGGACGACATCCCCACCCTCCGCGACCATCTGCGCGAGGGCGAAGAGGACGTACTGTTGGCCCTGTATGCGGACGACAGTGCGTTCCTATCGTCGTCTCATCACCAGATCGTCGCAACCAATAAGATGCAGCGCTTGCTGGATCTGCTTCCGGAGTGGCTAGACAAGTGGAGGATGGCCGTCAATGTCGGTAAGACGGCCGCTCTGCTTGTCGGTGCCGACAAGCCGATGCGTCAGCTCACCCTCCGAGGCCAGGACGTGGAGTGGCAGACCTCAGTTTGCTACCTGGGGTGTCACATTGACCGTAGGCTGCGCATGATACACACCGTCAACAAGGCGGTGAATCATGCCGCGGCTGCGCGGTCAAAGTTGCACACCCTCTTCGCATCCCGCCTACCACTGAAGACCAAACTGAGGATCTACGGAGCCTACGTCCGCTCGCGCCTGACGTATGCGGCCCCCGCCTGGTATGCGCTATGCTCAGCGCACCAGAAGCGGAGGTTGCAGATCCAGCAGAATAGATGCCTGCGATTGATAGTGGGAGCCCCGAGGTACGTCAGAAACGACGTCATCCACAGAGACACCAGGACGCCCACCGTGGAGGAATTCGTCCGTCGCCTCGCGCGCACTATGTTCGGGAGAGCGGACAATAGTGCGTGCGTACACCTCCACGGTATAGCACCGCTGCATGCTCGACCACCAGAGGGGCGTCCTCTACCTCGTGAGCTCCTACTGTCGCCGACCATCTGCCCCGACGCAGGCATCGATGACGACGATCTGGAGGACTGACGATGAGACGACAACCTGGAATTGAGAAAAAAAAAAATAAAATATTAATAATGACCAACTAAACAATACAGCCACTGGGTCATTGTGACCCTGGCCCCTTGGGCCAAAAATAAATGACACGGCAGGCTGAACCTGCCGGGGAGGACCAGCCCGGGTAAAGGGGGCAACCCCGAGGCCCGTACCCAGACTGGCCTAGGCCAGCCAGGAGGAACCAGTGTGTGTGAAAATTTATTTTAAAAATTATTGTTTTTTAAATAATATTTGCAACAATGTGAAGCTTGTAGTCTATTTTTCCTCAGGATCGAACTCACAACTTCTAATTACAAATAGACAATTATGCACTTCAGGACCAGAAACTATCTTGTACAATTCGTTGAAATTGTCATATATAAAAACCACTACAAACAAAAAAATCACTAATAAAATATATATAAGTAATGACTATCCTTAAAAAATACACTAACATGCAAACAAATATAGCTTATGTGTGTTGAGATTGACATTAGTTAAATGTCTCCTAATAATAAATCAAATTTCACAAACCAGACACTATCGAGTTATACCATACCTTTGTACTGTCTTCCATTGTATAGCAATTGGTAGGAAACCTGCCTAAGGCTGGTCCGAATCGAGTTTTTAAACTGTCATTAATCAAGCACAAAGCGAGGGTCCATTGTCCGTTAACGTAATACATTTATCATAAGCAATTCCGTTGAAAAACTCCACAATAGAAACGATTCACGTATTTCCATACAATTTTTCTAACGCCAGTGATGACGGAGATGTTCGCGAATGATTAAATGCCAATTAAAAATACAATATAATAGGCAGGTATTTTTACTTTTATATAAAAACAAATTTAATCATGACTGTACTGTATTTTATTATATATAAGAAAGTGTATACGATCCAATATAACAACTGAACCAAAGGCCTCGGAATCTGCAGCCTTATTTGCTAGCTACAGAGCCAACGAGAACGTCAATTGTAGTTACTACTCGCTCCAATTTGGACTGTATCTTCACTTTCCATCAGGTGTGATAACAGTCAAGCGCTAGCCAATATAATACTATATTTCAATAAAAAAATCTATAACAATTAATAATATATTTTTTATAGTATATTTTATAGTATATAAGATAACATAATATTATCTTATGTATTCCTTTCAATTATTATTAATATTTCTTGTTATTAAATAATACCTGTACATAAATCTATATTACTATATAATATATCAGATATATTCACATATTAATTGTTGGTAATATATTACTAATTGTAATGCTTTGTTGAATACACGTGAATAGCTTGTTAGGTGGATGTGATGTGTAATAATATAGCCCGAATATACTGCTCGTAAAGCATTTCAGGAACTGTCGATAATAATAATAGCTATTATTCATGTGAAGGTTAAAGTTAAGTAAACTAATATTCAATAATATCCCATTGCTGGTCCAAAGGAATTAAGGATTAATGTTAGTTAAAAATAATGCTAATAATAAATTGTTTTATAATGAATATCTTATATTCCTTAAAGCAGCTATAAATTGAAAAAGAAAGGTATAATTTCTAATAATATATATTTCAAATAATAAAAGTAGGCTTATCAAAATTATTAAAAAAAAATAAAAAGAAATTAACAATGTGTTTTATAATATTGTAATTAATAAGGATAACATAATGAAATTAATAATAAAGATAAGAAAAATATTTTTTTTTTATTAAATATTCTTTTTCTCAATGAGGTTGATTTTTGTGGGATCGAAAACTTAGGATAACTAGTTTTACTTCTCGTTTCAAAACGGCCACAAAAAGATGAAGATCGTTTTTATTACTGACAAAACGTTAAAACGAAAGAAAGAAACAAGAACTCTTCAATAAACCTCCACTTTACCAGCAATCCCATCACTGGTCTCGATCATGTCGATAGGAAACCATCTAGTTCGTAATTTCGTTTGAACAGCTCCTATAATTAGTTAGTGATTTTGCGATTCCAGCGAGAGTGTTTTATTGCACTGACGCTTCTAACTTTTAAACGAGGGTAGCTTGTTTGAAACTCAACCTGCAACTTACTGACTCAGAACAATAAACTTTGATGCATCCAAATACAGCTCAAATTTGAACGTCGATCGTCGGAAAAGAAAGGTATTGGTTAAAAAAAACTTTTCCGTGAAATTCTCTATCGTATACAAAACGTTTGGAAGCGATGCAAAAATTATTCGGCACCTTTATTCTTACATAGCTGTTGTATTAGAATACAGATGGGATGATTTCTTTTTCAGCAATATTTTGATGTTGATGTTTCAGCTCAGTCTATTTATAATATTAGCATTTTTATATCATATTATTTGGTGATAGAGTCGCTTTTGACGATTTACTAGGTGGTATAGCTTTGTGCAAGCGCGTCTGGATAGGTAACACCCACTCATCAGATTTTCTACCGCTATAGTAATACTCACGCGTTCTAACCACTAGGCCATCTCGGCTGCTGGGTTCAAACCCGGCAAGCACCACTGAATTTTCATGTGCTTAATTTGTGTCTATAATTCATCACGTGCTTGACAGTGATGGAAAACATCGTAAGGAAACCTGCATGTGTCTGATTTTATTGAAATTCTGCCACATGTCTATTCTACCAATCTGCATTGGATCAGCGTGGTGGAATAAGCTCTAAACCTTCTCCTCAAAAGGGAGTGGAGGCCTTAGCTCAGCAGTGGGACATTAACAGGCTGTTACTGTTACTGTTATAGTAATACTTAGTATTGTTGTGTTCCGGTTTGAAGGGTGAGTGAGCCTGTGTAATTACAGGCACAAGGTACATAACATCTTCGTTTCCAAGGTTGGTGGTATATAGACGATGTAAGGAATGGTTAACATTTCTTACATTGCCAATTTCTATGGGTGGTGGTGATCAATACATATTAGATAACCTTGCCCGTCTAGCTAATTATAAAAAACTATCTTGTATATTATATATAGCCAACTATTAAATTTTTTACTACCTTAGTTAGTCTGATACTATCTCAAAAGACTCCAATTTAAATAAATAAATGTTATATTTAAAAGTTCTATACATTTGTTTTTTTGTCAACAGTCTATTTTCGAAACATGTAATACCTATGACAGTGGACGAATTCTATTAACAAATTGTCATCTTATCGAAATCGAATCGAAGCGTGATCGTTGCCGTTTTACAATTTTTCAATTTAATTATCGACTATTGGCATAAAAGTTAATTGAAAGTCTGGTTTTGACATATTGGTATGTTAACATCATATCGGTTTAGTTTTCATCGGAATAAACATAGAATAGTCAAAGTTGGATTGGAATTGAATAGGGATCGTATCCTTATCGTTATAGATTAGTAACATTCGGCCCCATATTTGGCGATAATTTTATATGCAAGTTTAAACTTTCTGTTTACAGTAAGAAAACTGGAAGGTATTGAGATGAAGTTAGAAGTGTGCATATGTTTCAAAATGTGATGTCAAAAACCTCATTTCGCTGTGTCGTCTTCGATTGAAAAAAGAAAGTCAAGTTCATTAACAAATACTTAAAAAATGTTGAATGGTCGATAAATCGTTTCTTTTCGAGTTTTTTAATATTTTCTCTCGCCATTGACCTCGAAGCTCTCTCATTCGAATCAAGGGTACTCTAAGGTTTTCCGCTTCACCGAAAAGGGCTGATTCAGCAATGGGCAAGCGATCCCTATTAGGAAGTTAATCATGTGTATAATCATTATTAAGATTTATACGCAATAAGATTTAATACGATAATTGAAAATGGTTTTATTTGATCAACTGATATCAAATATAAGTAATGTTTTTTGTGTATTATCATAATACACTACTACACTACATAATTATATAAAAAATCATAGTTCTAAAAACATATATTTATGGCTTTAAATTTTACATAAAAATACGAAGTTTCTATTCTCTGTTCCAAATTCAAATGTTTATTTTTTTATAATTTATTGTTCTATATATTTATATTACTCCACGAGATTAAGTAGACGATAATAGAGAAATAATTCCAGTGATCCCCTTGACAGCGTTCCAGAAATGTATTCTGCCGCAAAACAGCAGTACTTAGTATTGTTGTGTTCCGGTTTGAAGGGTGAGTGAGCCAGTGTAATTACAGGCACAAGGGACATAAGATCGTAGTTCCCAAGATTGGTGGTGCATTGGCGATTTAAGTGATGGACAACATTTCTTACAATGCCAATGTCTAAGGGCGTTGGTGTCCACTTACCATCAGGTGGCCCATATGCTCGTCCACCTTCCTTTTCTATAAAAAAAAAAAAACATAATATATAAAAATAATTACAAACCAGACCGATTTATTTTTTCATAACAAAAAATCAATTCCTTAATATTGCCTGACTGAAGCTCATTATTGCCGGAATTCTGCTGTACTTTGGCAACGTCAGTAAAAACAAAAGTTTGTACCAAACGAGGTGTCAACAGTTTTGAAACTTGGACAGTTTTTGCCGCAGGCTTAATCAATAAATGGCTCATTGTATCTGGCTCTTTAGAAAGCCAGATGATAAGAAAAAAAAAGAAGAAATGAGCTCAGCTTTTAGTAGATGTATTCTTATTCGTATAGTAACTTTTAATAGACTATGAATGATGATAGCTCAAAAACCTATTGTTAAATAAGCCATTTTTATAAAATAATTAATAAATATTTTTTTTATATATTAATATAGAATATTTTTTGAATGTTTTAGAGTGCTGATCTGATATATGTCATTGCACAAGTGTGTCCTAAATATAGTATGTTATAGAAAAGTAGCTGCGTCGCACAGTTTCGTCAGCATTAAACGTTACTAGCGTGATGCAATATACTTTATAACCTGTCTTAATAAATGAGCTATTAATTTTATTTTATGTTACTAAAGCCCGGCAAACATTACTAATGTTTCAATAAAAAATGTTAACGTCAATAACAGTACGATTAGTACGCAAAAAAAATTGCGATCATCGACAGTAGGACAAAATACCCTAAATTAAATAAATAAATCACGGACATTTGTATATATAGACATTTGTTATGGACATTTGTCTATATATATATAGACAAATGTCCGTGACTGAATCGTGTTGATGCGTGGAATCAATATATGTTTCAAACCGTTTAGGATCACTCGCGCTTGTTAAAAGGTTTTATCGGTAACGAGTTCGTAAATGAAAAGGTGTAAGCTATCACGGGCAATCATTTAACTTCCGTGTTGTGGTCGAACTAAATTGTACAGCTTGGAACGCATTGGTATAACCTATCGATTCATGGAACAATAGATTTTATATTTTAATACATAAAGATCATAATGCTATAATAGTAATGGTTAATATGAGAAAATGTCTTGGTATTTCTAAGTATTGTTCGTGACGTGTTTCAAGAGTTATCTGGTTGGAAGTTTGATTGACGCGTTGGTTACTATTAATAGTGTAATGCGTTAAATACATTGATAGTGTAGTGTGTTATATGTTAATCGTTCAAAAAATAAATAATGCAATTTAATTTGAAAATAACATAGATGAATTATATGTTAAGATTTGTTGTATAAGATAATATTAAGATTTCTTAATAGTGTATGACAAATTGATTAAAAGTAGTAACATATCTAATATATAAAAATCTCGTGTCACGGTGTTTGTGGTCGAACTCCTCCGAAACGGCTCGACCAATTTTTATGAAATTTATGATGTATTTTTGGGAGGTATGAAAATAGGTCGTAAAGTATTTTTCATACCGCTAGCTGATAAGAGTGTCCCTATCCAGTTCTTTTTATATTTTTTAGACATTTTGTTTAATTTGTAATTTATTTTGATTTAACTTAAAAAAATACATATATCCCCAAATTTTCACCCTCCTAACCGATCGCCCCATTTTGTAATCACGATTTTAGTATTTTTCTCTGAACAATATCAAAATAATTACTTATAGTAAAACCTCATCGAACTTTCGTCTACGTCATTCACGAGAAGAGTCGCATCATTTTGACATTTAAAAATTTGCTAAATATTTAACGTTTTATTTAATTGATAAAAATATAAACGTGTTTTATGATATTGAAAAGGTTGGTAAAAACTAAAAGATCAAATAAGCTATTCGTATACCGTTTTTATCAGTAAATACAACAATTTGGTCTATTTGTGTGAATGAGTTACAAAAATGCCAGCAAGACGCAAGTCGTTTATCCCATATTCTACCGCCAAACAGCAATATTTAGTATTGTTGTGTTCCGACTTAAAGAGCGATGGAGCCAGTGTACCTACAGGCATAGGGGACAATTTTGTTCCCAAGGTTGGTGGCGCATTGGCGATGTAAGGAATGGTTAATATTTTTATAGTGTCAATGTATATGGGTAGGGGTGACCATTTACCAATATTATAAAGAAAACAAATAACGGACCATCTATTTCAAAAGTTCTGTCTCATAATGTGGGACGAATGTACGATGAGCCACCACTCACACACAAAATTCCTAGATATAACCTAAGAAAACAATAATAAATAAACGCATGAAAAAATTCGCAGTGTAGTGCTTTTTGCATATATATATAATGACAACCAATAAGTTGCAAGGCCAAACGATGTCCATTTGTGACTTAGATTTGGACACACCATGTTTATCACACGGACAGGTATACGTGGCATGTTCTCGGGTGGGCAAACCATCGAGCTTATTTGTGTTACCTAAAGATGGACTAAATATCGTACACTCAATTGCTCTTTGAAATTAATTAACTGCTTTAGGATAAAAATATAATACTTTTTTCGCTTTACATTTAACTTTTAAGCAAACAATGAATATGTCCATTACACTAACGTAATACATTGAATTAAGAAAATGAGTGGTTGGTGTTTTTTTGTTTTTATCGGCGGTCAACGTCTACAGCGCTCCTTTCCTTTTTCTGTCTTAGACCCCATCCTTACACACTTACAATACTTAAATTTGTTACTTTTTATTTAAAATCCAAAATATTCAGTAGATATAATTTTTATGGCAGAACAACGTTTGCCGGGTCAGCTAGTTATGTATTAAATACAACTTACAGTCCCATGAACTAGTTATTTCCTAATAATGTAAAAACTTTTATTTTACTTGTATATCTCAAAGTGAAAACATGTTATGGGATCATCTGGGAAACAAATATTTTCTAAGAAAAAAAATATAATATCAATAGGCAAATATGAAAATTTTTCGCTTTTTGAAAATTCTACTCAACGTTTTTCGAACTCAAATATTGACTAAAGTTACCGAACAGAAAAATAGATCTTTATATTTATAATGGGGATTAAAGTTATTATTCGCTAATCAGTAAATAGCAAGAAAGAAACAGTGCACTTACGTACACATTTTGAAGGTTCCTCTTCTTAGTATGAGTTTGACAGTTCACTATAAAGTAATTTACTGACAACTTTTCTCCCATATACTATCAGACTTAGACGAGTGAACATACCGATATAGATTTAGCTCTCTCTTGCAACTAACTCCGTAATTTCTTTTGTGACGTCATTTTCGTTTCACCAAAAAAAACTTTTTCTTCTTCTGCCTAGCGTTTTCCCGGCCTAGTAACGCCAGAGTCCGCTTTCCTGCATCTACGCCTCCACTTTGCCCAATCTAAAGCGTCCTCCTTAGCGAGATGAGCTCTCTCTCGTCCTCACAACATCGAGCCAGCGTTTCTTGGGCCTGCCGCGGGATCTAGGGCCTTCGACAACAAAGTCCAGGCATCCTGCAACTTAACCGCTACACCAAAAAAAAAAAGCTTAAAAAAATATTTAGCAGATATCAGCATCCAGTGCTAGCATGAAATAAGCCCTCCTTGGAAATCGCTGTTTGTTTGTTAAATTTGTTTTTGTTCAATCAAAAGATGCGCGTAAACGCAACCTTAGTCGTCACTTACGAAAACGGTTGAACCTGTTGTATTTGGTGGGTCGTCACAACTTTCTTAAGCTGTAAACTAATACTTACAACAGATATTCAGATTAGCCGAATTGTAAAGTTTGCTCGAGGAAACTGCTTTTGACAGCTCTTTGAAATAGTCGACACTAATTGAAGTTTTGAATTTGAGATCTTCTACATACTACGGAATTATATTTAGTAACAATTTATGTACTTAGTTATGATTTTACACACAACCTTAAATATATTAAATAAATAAAATATAACATTTTTTTAACTTGCGATTGAAAGTATTTTAACTTGGGTTGCTTCAGTTTTACTCATAATTTAGACAGTACAGTACAGTAACAGCCTGTTAATGTCCCACAACTGGGCTAAGGCCTCTTCTCCCTTTTGTAGAGAAGGTTTGGAGCTTATTCCACCATTCTGCTCCAATGCGGGTTGGTATAATACACATGTGGCAGAATTTCAATTAAACTAAACACATGCAGGTATCCTCACGATTTTTTCCTTCATCGTCAAGCACGAGATGATCTATAAATACAAATTAAGCACAAAATTTAATCAATTGCATAACTAAGACACAAATATTAAAATAACATATTTATATACATTTGAATGTCATCTATTGAGTCACTACATATTGAGTGAAACGTATACTTTATAGTCTATATCTAAATCTATGGTAACGGCTCGGAAAATTAAAAACAAATAATAAGGAAATGTCCATATTCCCTCTTAACGTCATGTTTCGAAGTCGTTAAAGTTTTAACTAAATTTTAGTAAATAATCATCCTCAATCTGCTCTATATAACACGTGGAGCCATAATATATTTAACTAAACACAAACACATAGAATATAAAAAAGGTAACATATTATACAAAAAAGATAGGCGTTCGATATTCCCGTGTAAATGTACCTAAGATGCTGTCTGTAATCATTAGGATTATCTCTATATAAGAGTGTTATTAAAATCACTAAGTAGTAGTCACTCATGTTGTATTTCGGTTTAAAGTATGAGTGAGCCAGTGTAAATACAAGTACAAGAGATATAGCATCGTAGTTCTCAAGGTTGATGGCACATTGAAGATATAAATAATTCTTAATATTTCCTTTCCATTTTAGAGTCTTCCTACCTATTTTATAAAAAAACAATTATATTACTCGATGCTTCGATTACAATAAATCTTTTTAAAATTATTATCGTCTACTATCAGGATAGTCCCGTAAGTTGAAATAAATTGCCTTGAGTGATTGAAAAGTTGTTTCTCTAAGCGGCCCTGTCTCGTAAGCGCTTGAAAGACTCAAACGTACTCATTTTTAATATAAAACGACATTGTTATAAAACATGAATATGTTGTAAATTTTAGTAATGTTTTATTAAAAGCGCTTGTAAATTCACATGTTTTGTTTTAATTCCATTGTTAACTATCATATTATTAACAAATTATTTACATCTTCAGATTATATATCCGGTAGGCTATTTGACGACATATTCATATAAATATAATATAATATAATATAGTCGGAACGAATATTGTCGGTTCACTTTGTGCACGAACGCTAACGAAACAATAACATAGAAGATATACGAAAACTTTGCCCATGACAGCCTGTTATGTAAATCTTATACATAAGTAACATTTACCATTTTTAAGTTTCAAAGTTGGGAATAAGTTTTATTTTATCACCGCTTAATATATATATTACGAGGTTTAAAAAACACTAACGACGAATAAATCTTTCGACTCAATACGATTTTAACGTGTGAAAGGTCTTAACGGCTAGCTAATCTATATCCATGTTCTATATATAAGCAAAATATTATTGACTCAAAGTCGAAGTCAAAAATCTGACTGACTGTCTAGTCACAGCATCTCCAAAGTAATAGGTCCGATTGACTCGAAATTTATCATAGGTATGCGACAAACACGCTCACTAAGAAGGCATTTTACGCAAATACAATTTTTTTTATCATCTTAACTTGAAAAAAAAATTCAACTAAATTAAAATATTAAAGGGACGTAATATCGTAATGTGCAGTTAGCGTTACTTTACAGAGCATACCCGCTTGATTTGAAACATTGTAACATTGTACAAGCTATCATATTCTGTTAAAAATCACTTCATATCTCACTCACAGTGTTAAAAACCAACTATACAGTATCCTTGTAATATGTATCATATAAATGTTATAGTAACCACCTGTGAATGTCCCACTGCTGGGCTTAAGCCTCCTCTCCCTTTTGAGGAGAAGGTTTTGGAGCCTTCTCCATATAAATGTTATAATTTTTATTAAATTCAATCTCCCTTATCACTTTCTGACATTTCACGATCATTTTCTACAGTGAGTTTCGAGTTTTGTATGTTTCTACTTTCTAGTACGATTAACATACAAAATAAAAATGCTAATAAAAATTAATATAGATAAATTGCAATCCATTCTAATTATTTGCTAATATATAATAATTAAATATTTTAGATTGATCGAAACAATTTAACGTTGGGCTGTCGGTTAAAACAATTAATTAGCTTAATTATTATCAAAGTCTCTACGATATTAGTTTACAGTTTTCAGTTAAATAAATTGTTTTTTGATATGTTGTTTATTTGCTTATGTAAAGTACAAACAATGCAATAATTTTAAAGTCTAATAACGCAATTCTATTATTAGCATATTTGTAACTGTGATTAATAAAAACAAAAATGAAACTTGGTTATCATATTATAATAAAAAGGGTATTATTATTACACTAGGATTATACGAGAAATCTTAAAACTCATGATAGCTCTGATTCGAAGCCGCTTTTGGTAAAGACTTTCGGTTATATAATAATTAATTAAGAACAGTACGTCTCAAAATAAGTTTAAGGCACAATGCAAGCAATGGCTTCTATCTATGCAAAAGACGCAATGTGTCTGGACAAATGTGTGTAAATAAACTTAATATACTTAATTATTATTTTGATTGTAATTTATTAAAATATATATCGCTATTTATTTATACATTTTAAATATTATTATTTTTATTCAATATGAAATATTTTCCTTTTACTAGAATAAAAAAAACAAACCTCTCTGTTTTAATAATGCTTGCATGTTTTTTATTTTAGCCTATTGGGCGTGTAAATTGTATTCAGTTTTATTATTTGGTAATTATATCTTCGTTTACCTTTTACTGCAATGACTGTAACGTTTGTGTTGGCAGCATATGTACAAGGCGTAGACTGAAAAGCAGCCTAGCTGAGACTACGACCTTTTCACCAAATCATCAAATATCATATTATTAACTCTTTTTTTATGGTTTTGTACCTTAATTTTGTCTTTGTTTCTTTTTGGTGAATAAAGTTACTTATTATTATTATTATTAATTACAAAATTAAACTACAATTTAGTTTATAATTTGATAACCATTTATTAAATTACAAATACGACAACGATAAATATTTATGTTTATCAATTCCACTATCCTTATCATGATTTTGGATGAAATGGCGCTTTAAAGGTCAAAACGACAAATTAATTACAATAAATTATAATAAATATGCGTTGACTTTGTGTAGTTATATATATATTATAATTTGTATGTTTTACTTCTCATATTTATGTAATCATTTGAAAGTCTAGATGTGGTTATTAAAAGACGTAATATTTTTAATATCGCTGACCAGAGTACTGGAATCCATATTCACAACGGAGAATATCCAACTGTGCGAGAGATATTGCACAAGTTTGTGTGTGCAAAATCAAGTGCACTCTCTACTTCCTCACTCTCATAAACCGATCGAAGAGAATTCGATTAGGACCAACGTGCTTTCTGAGCCACACCACGTTCGCGACACCTTCCAATTTTCGACTAGCTACTGATTATTTCTTGTTTGAAAAGCCAATAACTTTTTATTGTCTCACCCCTTGACTTACGACGATAGTTTATATAGGTATTAATACGAAGTGTCAATAAATATAGGATTGTCAAATAGGAAGCTGAAATAGAAATAGGCAGGCCGACGTTCGAAGAATTGATAAGCCACGGAGAAGAAAGGTTTGGAAATAAAGATGGTTTGAAAAAAGCACAGAACGCCTACAGAATAAAATGGGACCGAGAACTTGAAGCAGAAATCAGAAGGGAGTGGAATTCGCGCGAAGACGCTAATTAAGATATCGTCTGTGTAATAGCATGATCTATTTTAATTTTCGTCAAATATAATGCTTATGATTGATGGATTTTAGTATTATAAATGGTAATAAGTTAATAATTCTTACTTAAATTTGCTATGCATATTATGTTTTTAATTTTATCTGTCATACATACACACATTTTGGATATTTTGAAGTTTTTCTTACTTTTAATTACAGTAAAAATATTTTTTTTGTCACATCAATTATTATATGTTTATTATTATTAAAATAAAAATAATTATTTATCTAATTTTAAATGAAAAAATTCGGGAGAGAATTATGCTATTGATCAAATTTAGAAAATAGTTTAATAAATATTTAAAATGATTTATCTGTATTAGCTTCCATGAATTTGTGCCACAATTTCTTAAAAGCTTTTCAACTTTGCTCGTCTGGTTTGCAAGAAGCTTCAGTGTTACTCTAGATTTTGAGGACTCTCAATAGTCGAGAGCTATTACTGGATACCCATGATCTTTTGATTTATTTTCAATCTTTAAATGAACATTAACCTGAGAGAATTTGAAGAAAATACTTAAAGTAATGTAAAATTATTATATTATTTGTGCGAAAATTTAAATTTTTGATCCGATTAACTCTAAAGATTCTTCACTGGTTGCTTTAAAAAGTACCAATTTTGTGCAAAATGTTTAATTAAATATACGCAGATATTCGAAATTATTGACAATTATTATTGCATTGGTAATTTGATAATATAATCTCACGCACAAAGATTTTATGGAGACTAATGTTCGCAGATAACAGAATTATCTACGAACATTACAGTACATAGACTAATTTAATTATTAGTTCCAATTAGGTCCATGGAACGCAACGCAGTATGTATTGATGTATCAAAGTCTGTCCATCAATCCAATTACCGGCTTCGCCATATATCAATCTTATAGGAAGTTCAAATACGTTGCTAGAATCGCATTCACAGATAGCGCACATTCGCGCCGTGTGCCAAAATTGTATTTGTAGCGTTATGAATAGCAATGTGTTCTGCAAACCATACTTTATAGCTTATCGATGTTGACTTTTGTTGAAAGTTCGTTATTGATGCAAGTAGATTTAACATAGAGATTTTTAATTTTTTTTTGCAGCAAGTATTAAGTTTCTTATTTGTATTTGAGTTTCACTGTACTTTTCTATATTTGTTCTTTTTTTGAAATGTATACTGTAGTGCACAATATATATCTAACAAATGACATGTCTTTTTTTATAGAATAGGAAGGCAGACGAGCATATGGGCCACCTGATAGTAAGTGGTCACTAACGCCCTTAGACATTGGCACTGTAAGAAATGTGAACTATCGCTTACATCGCCAATGCGCCACCAACCCTGGGACCTAAGATTTTATGTCCCTTGTGCCTGTAATTACACTGGCTTACTCACCTTTTAAACCGGAACACAGCAATACCAAGTACTGCTGTTTTGTGGTAGAATATCTGATGAGTGGGTGGTACCTACCCAGATGAGCTTGCTCAAAGCCCTACCACCAGTAAGTAAACAAGTTTATTATTCATCAAATATCTACATCGAAGTAATTTAAAACGTTCTTTAATGTAAGATGGTGCATATTCAACATATAGTACAGAGTAGAGAAGATAAAAGGTGTGGAAATTTCTTCTAAGTCTGATTGGCAGCCACTTTAACTGGGATATATGATCAAACTTTCGCAGACCAAAGATAAATCCTATAGATATGTTTGCAGCCTTAAGTATTTATTATATTTCGATAAAAGTACTATACTTCTGTAATGTGCTTGTTTACTACAAAATAATTTTACCTATGCCATTTCTAATGTTTTAAAATATTCATAATAAAAATCTTTTGTTATATTTACAAGATTATATTAAATTTTAAGGCTACTTCTGAATGTATGTTCGAAATGTATATCCTTATGTATCAGTGATATGTATTGTTTACAGTGACATAATTCGCTTTTTTTTATAGAAAAGGAAGGTGGACGAGCATATGAGCCACCTGATGGTAAGTGGTCATCAACGCCCTTAGACATTGGCATTGTTGTTTTGGTTTAAAAAAGACTATACTAATAATTATAAAAAAAAATTATAAAGGACTACTACAATTAAAGATAAAAGAAAACAAATATTATTAAAAGCACTTGCATTAAAAAATTATTTTATATAAACGCGATAATGATTTATACATTTATAAGTTTTGCTTTTACTCGTCTATTAACTTTGGAAGAGTTTTAATTTGTTAGGTCGTCGCATGCTAAATTGCCATAACTATTGGAAAATAACGAAACGCCCGAGGCTTAGTTTTGGATAGAATATAGGACTCATATTGTCTTTCTTGGCATCGATTACAGTATTTTCTATTTCATTATTTCGTGTTAAGTTAATATGTATCGTTTAAAATACCAAATATTTTATCGAATTTTTATTTTAAAATCATTAAAAATTTACGTCCTTCTGACCGATTTCGGGGAGTACATACAGACAGACACAAGTGTGTCATACTCACAACACAGGTGCTTTCTCTATTTCCTCGCTCTCATAATATGCCGGACGGTAATATTATTCACGAGCAAAGAGATTTTAGTCGCAGGAACAACGGCTTTTCGTGCTTTTCGAGGCATGGGGAATTTTCACACACTTCCAACTTATATCTAGTCTATGAGCTGCCTTATATCTAGTCTATGAGGCAGCAGTATATTAGGAATTATGCAATTATAAGCGCCATATCATAAATATAAATTAAATAAGTATATAAGTATTTTATTACTAAGTTTCACTAGCTATAATATTGAACAAATATTATTATTGAGGAATATATTATTGTAGCAGAATTTGTAAATACTGGATATCTTCACGATATTTTACTTCAACGCTTACGAGGCGAATATTATAAAAAAATTGAACGCGTGTAATGTCCTTGCCACTTACTTATCCGAAATCGAATTCATAGTCTGCGAAGATTTTTAATTAATAATGACGATCGGCTCATATTCAAAATTTAAAAAACTTTGTTCTTGAAAACTTTTTCAAGCTGTTTAATTATGATTTAACAATTATAATATGTTCTGTCAATTACAATATAAAAAAGTTGTTTTTATTGGTTGACTAAGTCAGTTACAAAATAAGAAAGTTGTTTTTTATTGGTTGAACAATAAAAGTTTTTCAATGTATACTTTAATAAAGCGGCAAACATTACTTAGTATAATATAATCGATTTATTATATATCAACACATTTTCATGAACGTTTTGGGTAATATTTTTCAATTAATACAAAATTGCATTAGTTAGCTTCGATGTATTTTAATTAAGTCTATACATATAATTACGACCTGAATAATGGTTATTAATTATTCAACTAATTAATAGAAGGTCGGATTTCTGAAAGTAATTTATTAGTAGTAAGACTTATAAGTCCCAATGCTGGGCAAAGTTTTTTTTTCAAAGATTCACTCGGCTTTCTTCGAGCCTATCTAAGGCTTGTTTCAGGAGTGAATGGAGTGTTGTAGTGTATGCGATCAGGATCGAACCTGCGACTATCTCATATTTTAGTATTCCGCGTATCATTGATTGACCTCTTAAATAGAAATATGAGATCAGATTTTTTCCAATAATGAACTACATACAAGTTTAAAACCTCAGATTCGATGATTTGTAAAAATGTTTGCACACATTTAAGTCCATGTGTGATAGTTAGATATTTTTTCACTTCTACATATTATTATTTTTTATATTATATACAAAACTCCCGCTATAATATTGAGGAGAAGTTCTGAACTATGTCCACCACGCTGCTCCAAACTGAGTAGGTGGATCTTCAAAAATACCAATAATACTATTACATATTATGTATAGTAATAAAGATATATTAATTGTTTTCATATTTTAAAAATACAGTAGTAGTAACAGTAACAGTCTGTTAATGTCCCACTGCTGGGCTAAGGCCTCCACTCCCTTTTGAGGAGAAGGTTTTAGAGCTTATTCCATCACGCTGCTCCAATGCGGGTTGATAGAATTCACATGTGGCAGAATTTCAATGAAATTAGACACATGCAAATTTCCTCGTGATGTTTTCCTTCACAGTCAAGCACGAGATGAATTATAAACACAAATTAAGCACATGAAAATTCAGTGGTGCTTGCCCGGGTTTGACCCACGATCGTCGGTTAAGATTCACGCGTTCTAACCACTAGGCCATCTCGGCTTTTATTTTAAAAATACTACATTTAAATTAAAGTTAATTAAGCAAGTATTTATAACAGTAATGTCTAGTGAATATTCGAACCCTGCGTGTTCTACCCGATATAGCACGCGATAACGATACGCACGTCATTGTTCGAAACTTGAATTTTAAATTTTCAATTTGTAGCTTTGTTTACATAAAACGTATTATCTATAACCAATGTCTGACTTCATACGATGATTATCCAATTTGAATGAAAAGTCATTTAATGTTTATTTGTAGACGACGTAACACTATTGTTAACTAATACATTTAAAATTCGAATGTATTCGAATTCGACGTACACTATTTTAAATTTTGTTCTTATTTATATATTTAATTCCTTTAAGTTTTCATAAAGATAGTAATTAGCTAAAGAAAAAAGATTTATATTATTTTTTTAGTTATTTCATCTTATTTATTTAAATTCACCATGTTTAATTGGTGTACTTACATACATGACCCAACTATTTAAGTGCAATTTAAAAAGAGGAAACACTTGTGTTTGTACATAAACACTTGAAAAAAAAACGTAAAAAAAAACATCGTCGTAATGTCGTATCGTCGTAAGTCAATAGGATTCACGAAGCAGATACGACATTATTAACAGAATAGCACAGCAGAGTAAACGATGAACATACTTGAATGGTAAGTGACAGCGCTACGTAAGTGAATCTTGAGCATTAATAATTAACTGTCTATGTCCCTTGTACTTATCGTTAGACCGGCTTACTCACACTTACTCGTAACTTGACAATACATTAATATAACGTTGCTCTTTGATGATAGAATAAATAATGAATGGCATCTACACAAAGAAGGCTACTACTCTATCCAGCGACCAATTAAATAACTAAAGAGTTGGGTAACCCAGTGGTTAGAACACGAATATTGATGATTATGGGCTCAAGTTAAAGCTCAGTGGAAAAGGAAGACATCGTGAGGATCATCAATATATGTATCCACTAGCCCGCATCAAATCACCTACCTTTTCCTCAAAATTAAGACGTTAGCCTAGCAGTATGTACATTTACGAGCTTTACTTTAATTTACTTTTTTATAAAATAACTTGACTTATTACTTAAATCTTCACATCTAATCAGAGCGTATATTTAAACTAAAGAAAATTATTCTTACTGAATAAACGTTATAGTACATTTTAATACCTAAACTTCGAGCCAACGTCGATATAAGAAAAAATTAAAAAACGCAACACGGCAAAGAGAAAAGTGCTTTACAACGTTCGTGCAAAATTAACGTTTAATACCAGATATTACTGATTCGAAGCGGTTAGCAGACTGTTTCGCACGCGATAATGAGTTATTGCTTGCGAAAGACTTTTCGCTTGTACTCATTATTTATAAATTAATGTCATAAACTTTGAAATAAACGCAATGTATAATATGAATTGTTATCACGTATTAAAATTGTAATCTATCATTAAGACGACTTGAATTTTTCGATAATTTTATACACAATTTAATTGCGACTAAATTGTATTATAACGCTGTGGAAATTAAATTTCTCCTTACACTTTACAGTACTTTATATTATTTGAACAGTTAATTTTTTTTGTTAATACTAATTGCAAACTCTTAATAAAAATTTCAAATGGATTCATCACATAAACACATACACGAAGTCGCTTCGCTTATACAAAATTCGTTGTCGACCTTGTTGACCATTATAGTAATAGATATTTTCTCATATTTTGTATTATGGTATAAGTATTTAATCCATCTATCCAATCTTAGTGAATGATGAATCCTGAATTTAGTTTAAATATCATATTATAATATTGACTAAATAACAATAAAAGAAGAATATATTGTTGATTACCAACCATAGAAGATAACTTACATAAAAAAAAATTACGTAAAAAGGGTGGGTACATTAGAGAAAGCTTCAAATTCATCAAATACCGAAACACACTATGGTTTTGTTACATATATATATTAAGATTCACCGTTAATAAAAAATAACAAGTTACAGTTTTGCGAGAGGCTTACACTAAAGGTTGATACATACTTGTATAAAGTCGTGAGCATCTTTGTCACCGTTACGCTTAATTAGATAGATTTAATCGTCTTTATGTCTCGTAACGCTGCGCTGTGATTGGTCACGCATATATTCAATTACGAAACAATGAGTAATCGATAGCAATGTATTATGAGAACTATCATTAACTCCGGTGTACATAGTCTGATTGTAATGATTCAATCTCTCAATCCTAGACGTACACACTGCTCTATTGCTTAGCCCGAGAATACTACAAAACAAACATTCTGCTATTAGTCTTCATTTAAATTATAAACTATCCAGTACACTGTTGAATGATTTATAGTTGTAAAAACTTAAAATGTTTATATTACTAATAAAAATTAAATTTAACGGGTCACTTATATAACATTAGCTCTGCGTGCAATTAAAAAATAATATTCAGTGTTTTTTTATATTTTTACGTGTCAAACTATGTATAGGATATAGAATATGTGATGAGTGAGTGGTTTTACTCAAAACTATACGCTGAGAGTGTGTGAAAATTAACCTACGTGAATTTCAGGAATCAAACCCGGGCCAGCACCACTGACTTTTCATGGGATTCATGTTTCTAATACATCTTACTCAATTAACTTGCAACGTTTATCAACATGCATTGCAGAGTGGTAGATAGCTCCAAGCTATAATTATAGTCTAGGAGTGTAACATTTACAGGCATTAATATACTTTTCTTATTATATGTATAGAATTCACAACGCAGTCCGTATTAAGAGAACCATTTAATTTGAGTTCAGTCAGGGCTATCGTACCCAAATCAAGACTGTTTATTTATACCTTTTCCCCTTTTCCTTCTGAATACCTTGTTTTGGCTTTACGATTGACCTCTTGTTTATTTCACAGTTGATCGCGTTGCGGTATTTTCTTTACAGAGTTTTCTTTCGTATTTACTTTGAGTCGTAAAATTATCATTCTATTTCAGACCTTACACCATTGAATTTAAGATTCATTGACAGTATCCGATGTTGGTACTCGCTTGAACTTTTTTCGTTTTTGGGATCGAGTATTAAGTATTTAGAAAGGTCTTATAATACGAATCAACCGACTAACATAATTCATTTCGGAATTCAAAATTCTTTAAACAGTTGTATTCTATTGTTATAGAGTGCCGTAATATAAAATTATATTAAAAAGTCTATAAAAGAGCGTGTGAGGTATTTTTTGTCAAATGAGAGCAAAAATTTGATTTTTTTTTGTATGTAACAAATCATTAAATATTATACCAATATTTATTTTTTCCTTACATAGTTAATTGCTCATAAACCAATCACACAAAACAATTTAAACTATTGTTCAGACTAAGAAAACAATTCATTCATAACATAAAAAGGAAATTAAATACACACACAAGAAAGGAACAAATTAATTGTCCGATTAAATTAAAAATCAATCAATCGATCGTATCAATTCAAATTGGTGTATTCAAAAAGAAATATAATATATTTTAATACTAGATATAAGTTTAATACTTATATATGACATCTCAATATTTTACGCTCATTTTTCTCCAAAAAATTTCACATAGAAAAACTAAGTTAATATCATGATAACAATAAACAAAGAAGTTATTATTCTTGAATATAACCGCAATTGGACTTAAAGCCGAAACATATACACGACATATGAAATCAAAGCAACACCTGCCTGTTTATTTAGGATCAACCCACATTATCTCCCAAACCTGTTTATCGCTAACACGATATGAAATGAAAATATGTATGTTTGTAAATGAAATTCATTTACCAACATATTTTCCTTCCTTGATTAATTCCTGTTGTTCTATTTGATAATAGCTTTATATATAATGTTTTTATTTAAAATTTGATTTTTGATATTGAATATTATCAAAGCTTTTCATCAATGAAATGAAAATTAAAAAGGAGGGACAAAGTATTCCAAATATTTGTAGTTAAAAAAAAAATATTGCACTATTTTTTCATTTATTCAATAACCCTAATTCCTTAAAAACGATTATATATGAAAATATTCACATTTATACATATTTATATGTAAAAGCTAACATTATTCACGGCGGAATTAAAAAAAAAAACGAAAAATACAGTCGCTCGAAGTCAGACACACAGCACAGCAATCGCTGTTGAGATTAACCGGAACCACACCATAAATGACACTCCAGAACACAACACGCAAAGTGCCATACAACTTTGTTTAACATAACACAAGTTATACGAGTCGAGAGATAGCATTATATTTAGATTACACGAACTTTAACCAGAGATCCAATACAAGAGTTTTCTGATACAATTTATTCTTAGAATTCAACTTATATGCTTAAGCTGAGAACACTTGGAAAACTTGTAGGTTTCTAAAAATACGATATTTACATATACATTAATAGATTAAACTGACTATCATACCAAACAGCAAGAAATATGTTTGTTGTGTTTAAGTTTGGAGGGTGTATAAGCCAGCGTAACAGGACAAAGAGCAAAACTTCATTTCCAAGGTTGGTAGCACATTGGCGATCTACGAAATGGTTCATATTTCTTGCATCGCTATTGTTTATGCGCGAATAATAATAAACACTAGCTGTATAGCTAGATTGTATAATGGTAATCTGTCAAATTTTAAAGTCTATAAGGACATAGGTATGTAAGACTAAGTCAGATTGTAATATATAATATTAGATGTGATACGAATTATTATTAAATATTACTGGAGAGTTTCTGTCATTTTTTATAATAATCAATAATAATCTATATTTTTAATCTGGCAACAAGAACATTGAAAGATACTCTTTATGGCGGGAAATTGATAGACTTTGAATGCTTTATAAGAGCATTGCAGATTGCGTGTTGAGATCTATTTTTACAGCTTCGTCTTAAATGTTATAATGCAATAGAATCATCATTTCAGGAAATAGGCTGACCAACATCGAAAATTTTATTTTAACATTTTAATTTTAAATATTAGTTCTATGTTATACGTTATCCATAAAACTTCGAAATATTTCTATCCGAACAAGATGAGGTACTTATTAATGCGCATAGCCATATCACCAGTTCCTCCGTCATAATAATTTTACGGTCCAAGTTGTACCACGATTCTAAACTTTACGATGGTGAGATTCTGTGCATAGTATTTCAAGTATGAAATTATTAAGAGCACCATATTTGAGTAAAGTTTGAGACACTTCATTTAATGAACAAATTAATTAATGAAATTGATATGAACAAATTAAGGCTTTAATAGTTGATTTTTTTTTTTGAAATTAAGTGAAACATCTGTCGTCTTCATCTATCATCGTCTATCGTTATCGCCTATCATCGTCATCTGTCCTTTGGGTTAAGACCGACTCGTATGACGTGACGGTAAACGGCATGACCTTCTCTTATGTCGCTATGATTAAATAAACTGTGTAAATATATATTTACTTCCAAAAGTTAAATTTGATTCTTCTAATTAAATTTAACAGGCAATTAAAAAAAACAGCCCTTAATAGTTTATATTATCCACTTAAACTCGTTATCTTAATTATAATCGTATTAATTAAAATAAATGCTTTTGTAAATTAATTTAATTTGCAAGCTTAAATATTTTTACAAACATATATTTAATTTAATTTGTTAGTGTTTATGTGTGAAATCTTTTAAGTTGATTTTACCCACAATACCTGTACTGTTGACAAAACAATAAGTTGTGTACATTGTTATATATTAAAATATAATATTATAGTTTATTCAAGAAAGCATTTAACTCCTAAGTTTTAACTCATCATCAGGTGGTTAGTAAATAATTAAGTTCTTGTTGTTTCATATTATAGTTCATAATTATACATTTTTAGTAGTTAGCTAAATAAATAGTAGCTTATCACGTCAGAAAAGTATTACCTGGGCCTCATCCTTTGTTTGCCTCGCTCTTGTGGCGGATAGTACATAAGTTCAAGCCCTGGCTCGGGTCAATAAATTCTTAGTGTTATTTTCAGTTAAGAAATTATCTACTGCAAGAAAGAGAGAGAGAGAGTCAAGCGAAACTAGGCCGGCTAGGTTATCTTTTAAATGTGAGTAATTTTTTTGAATAGAGCTTAATTACGTAACAATTTTTACATGTTTTTTTTAAATAGTTATTTATTAATCCAATCAAATACTACGGTATATAATAGTAATCTTATTCAAACGACGTTCTTGTGGTTTCTTTCCTAAGTCATATCACCCGAACTACTCCCGACCTTTTCCTCCGGTCCAATTTACTCTAAGCTCTATAACAGCCCAACTAAATGAAACGCTTATGCAAAATGCGAAGTAGCTAACATCGGAATGGTTTATTTAGTTTTGAAGTGAAGAATTATACGTATATATATTCGATTAATGATATTCAACCTTAATTATAAACATTTAGCGGCCGATTAGTAATTGTGTCTTATTCTTTCGAATGTCAAATCAAGAATGACAAAAAGAGATAAATCAGTTTTTGACTAAACAGTCACTAAGCAACGTAAAAAAGTAAGACAGATTATATATAGTAACAAATAACTTAAAAGTATACCTCATTATAAGTTATAGGAAATAATATATTTATAAACTATTGTTTGAACCAAAATGTAATCATTTTTTTACAAACACAGATGTAATCACGCAAACACATCGCTTTTAATACGATAATAATAAATGATGATGATAACAATTGGCCCGTCCGCGTACCTTTAACATAAAAAAAAGATTATTCTAATAAAATTCAAATTTTTACTATTTTAGTTTTATATATTTATTCGTATAAGTATAATTAATGTAATGGTACATATCAATAGAAAGCTTTTATGAATGATTTGGTGTTTCTAAATCGCAATGACTCGATTAACTTGCTATGCTTGTTTTTTAGTTTGTCAAAGTCAAATCTTGCTGAATAAGAACCACTTTCTTTTATTCTACAGAGTTAATATTTTACATGTTGATACAGTTCCGATGACAACGCATTTTCATGGTAAGCATATATCTTAGTAATAAAAATCTCTCTTCAACGATTGAAAAGCATATACGCGAAGTTTTGTATAAAAGCTTGTTTTTAGAAGGAGCTTTTTACTATTTTAATCTTAGATTATGTTAATAGTATTTATCGATATAAACTTTTTACTATTTTAATTTTAGATTATGTTATGTTAATGGTAAATCATTAACATAATCTAAGATTAAAATAGTAAAAAGCTCCTTTTTAAAATCGATATTTCATTACATTCAAATGTAAGTAAAAAGTTGTTCATCGTGATTAATTCATCATTTGGTTTGTTTATCACTTCGCGTGAATACTATTAGTTATTTGCAAAGATATGGAAAAATATCACGAAAATCAAAAACGTGTATTCATCGACTTGTCGGTATTTAAATTATACATCAAAGAATATAACGCACACATTTACGTTGACCATCTACGCTTTATCCGCTCCGTAGCTTTTGCGTTATTTCGATATAAATAAACAAATATTTTGAAACATTTTAGTTATTTTCGGGTAAAATTTATGTGAGGATGACATGTCAAATATAGCTAAGCAAACACTTTGAGCTAAGTGAAGAATCGCTTTAAGAGTAGAACAGAATAATCATGATTTTGTATAACAGAATATCAATATTATTTAAATTTCGAACTCTACAAAATTCGAATTAATGGTCACAACAGTTCAAAAGTCACAATATGACGCGTTTGAGCATTAAATCGAACTAATTCACGAACAGATCGACCGACTAGCCCAAGGGTCGCTTTACAATGGCATTGCAAATTGTTATAAGCGATAGAAGGGTTAATTGCTACCGTTCTACTTCGAATCACTCTGGTTTTATGGCGCCGATTTTAGAGCGTATTCATGGGTCTTTTAAGGGCTCTTGATTGGGTGATAACGTAGTAGATTAAATTCCTCGAAACGAATGAAAACAGTTAACCGTACGATTTCGTTTAAGTCTGAAAACTAAGCCAGTTCGTTGAGTGAATTTTATTTCTATTTAATTGAAACAGAACTAAGAATGTAAATGAATATAGATATAATATAATATAAAACAAGACGAAATAAAATTAAAATAATCGTACGTGTAAATAATGTAACTTACAAAGGTTTTATTATAATTATATAATAATTCTAAGTAATTGTTTATACAAAAATATAATTGCTAGTAACCACTGATTGACATGACTCGTTTTCTATGTAATTGCTAACAAAAAAAGGACTATTAAGCCATTATACATAAAACATAAATATGCAGCGCGTTTCGGCGAATGTTTAAGTGTATAATGTTAATATACAAGAAGTTACGCTTCGCAGTTTTACCCACTTTGAATTCAGACTAATGACGTAAAAAGCGTGAATTTCATATTATTTTAAGCAATACAATATATTTGATACCGTACCGATTTTTTTTTTATTTTATCAAGATTACCTTGCCTAAATTATCTAGACAGAGGTATTTGATTGTTTACTTTTTAATGAATATTCCTTTTTACATTTGCTACTTTTTCTAATAACGGCCCATCAAACAAGGGGATCTTAAACGGTTAAGGAAAACATCTTGAGAAAATCTGTACATGTGTTAATCAAACAACGGAGCAGCGGGAGGAATAAACTCCAAACATTTATCTTCAAGAAGGTCCTTTAGCCAGTAGTATATTTAAAAGAGGTACATTTAAAAAAATAATAATAAAAAGCTCAAAAGTGTAATGCTCGAATTGTGTTTATTTTGACGATTCTATAATCGCCTTATAATGAATTATATGTCTATAAGTTCCAGACTATATCATTAAGGCCAAAGAGGCCGTAGAAAACAGCTTGTAGGTATACTATAAAATTAAAATCCAACAAAAATAATCTTTTACGTAATTTTTAATATCAAACTATAACATATTAAAGTCACAATTTTCACACGCCAACTAATTATGCAAATAATAATATAATGCCGTGGAAAATTTCCATTCAAAATATGCCTTTTAAAAACACTTGAAGACCGCAACTAGGCATTATACCGGCGAAGGCGTCACTGAGTTCGCTCTTGATGCAATTTCGAAATGAAATTCGTTCGGAACAAGCATTTACCGCGATAAGGAAAAGTGCATGATGTCATTATGGCACGATTCTTTGATAAAGGACATTTTTTTGCTTAACTTTGTAGTTGCAATTTTGTATGTAGAAAGAACGTAATAAGATTTTTTTTTGTAATTGAAATGCTTTGAATTATGAAGGGAATTAACCCACTAATTATAAAATAAACAAAGGAAAATTCTAGGAAACTTGAAGGTTTAAAAAAGCCTTATATTATAGGAAAATTATAAATTACTTGCATTATACGAAAAACATTACATTAATGTGAAGATTAATTAAAATTCCTATTATTTATGTATAACCTAAGCCAAGATTTAGTCGTCAGTATTTGGCTAATTTTTATCTGCTATACAATGTTTTTTTTTTTAAAGTGTTCAAAAATGTTGCTAGCTGTGTACACAAACTTAGGAGCACTCTTATAACTCGAATAGATGATCAAACCGAACGGATGACATGGTTGGAAAAAGATCGGGCATAGGACCCTCGGCGTTACGTGTTATCCGAAGCATGGGTATATGCCACCGCCATCTTCTTCACTCAAAGCTTGAAATGAGAATATCTTTACTGAATTGACTTTTATGGTCCATCGGTCATTTATTTTAATAAAAGTTACAAATTAGAACGTGTCGCAAAAGAGAAATACAATAATATTTCAATGGTACAATGTATGCGATGCACACATGAGATCAGAGGCGTGAAGAGGCATCTTGCGGGCCGGCAAGGCGGGGTCGGCTAGTGCAGAACATTCTTCCTGACTGTTCTAGCCGTCGTCGCGTTTGGACTCTACTACCACTTACCATCAGGTCGAATAGAGTCATTTGCCCTCCCAGAAATATAAAAAAAAAATCTAGAGGAAACACGTTCGACGTTCTCTTAAATGCTTTTAAATACATACATATATGAGCTTGCGTGTGTTTAATGTATATATCAAGATCGCATACACGCAAACCTAAATCGGTTACTCAGTTCATAATATATATTGTCACCAAAACAAAAAATTCCTGAAATATCACAAAAACAATGTTACAAAGCAAGCATTCTCATTGAATCACTACAACATAAAAAAATTATTATTAGAAGATAATGTTCGTGTAGTAACGTAATGTAACAAGCGTAATATTAAGCTAAATGTTAAGGCTGAGATAAACTAGCTTCGAAATAACCCTCGGGGATACATATTAAACTTATAAGGCTAATATTTAATATCACAGCATTCTATGGTATAAGGAGAAAAGCATTTAAGAGTTAAAATGAAACAAAATACTATATTACGCGCTGTATCGAGAGAAAACACGGTCGTAAAGGATTCTCGTAAACACATTATAAGTCCAAGGTTGCACCGCTCATAATAGCAGAGATAACAAACGAAACAATATAGAGGTTACACTTAGAGAAAAAAATAATTTTAAATATATATTGAGAGCGGAAAATTTAAAACGTTACATTGTCAAAAATATATATATATAATAAAAAGAAAGATAAAATAATAATATTGTATGGTTTAACGCTACAAATTAATGTGATGCGAGTAATTGGGCTACCACTTAGCTCGATGTTGAGAATTATAATATCAACGCCGGCTTCTATTGGCAATCAGATACCATTGGCAACGATTGACAAGGAACATTTTATCATACATTGGCGAAAAATAACGTCGTTCTAAAATCAGAACAGAACAAATCTTTATTTTTTATTTTGATTTTAAGCAAATACGCACAAGTTCACTCCTACTATTTGGTGGTACTTTTGGTAATTTTCAAAATCCTGGCTTCTATTTAGAATTTTCTCCGCCCAAATCCAATTTCAAATATGAGTTCAGATCACTCGTGAAATATTTGCGCTAGCCCGTCTGGGTAGGTACCACTCACTTAACATTTATTCCACCGCCAAAAAGGAAAACTAAGTTTTGTTGAGTTCCGGTTGAAAATGAGTGAGCTTTTGTAAATAAAAGCGCGAGAGATATAATCGGATATAACATCTTAGTTCCGAAGGTACTAACCTTCTACTACGCCACTAGGTGTAGATATGAAATTGAAACCCATCTACCAACAACTAGAACTACGAGGAAGTAAAATTTAAATTAAAAAAAAAAGAAAATTATTTATATCTGTATATAATTTTAATCGCTACATTTAATTTCTACGATCTTGATTTTGATCTTTACATCTTCAAAATCCTTGAAATAATATTTAGCAGACAGTATTTCGGAATTCTATAAAGTGAAAACGGCAAACAGCCAAGCAACATTTTACATTATGTCTAAGTTTTCGACTTCGCAAAGTAAATTCATCCTTCCTTGGTTTTCGATTGTACAATAAAATTTCGTAGACTCGTTAATTTAGCTTCGTAATTAAAATTTATTATTATATTAAGCATATTGCTCTTGACAGGATTATACAGACTATAAAAAATAGCTTATGTTGAAGAATATTCGGTTCCGGGTTCAATAACCTTGAATAATAGTTTTGTATACTCCGTTTTTACACATTTGATAAAATATAATTATGTCGTCATATCGGGATATAGCAGTTTATTATTATGTTAATTAAATAATATAAGTATCCAATGTTCTTAAGAAGCATACCAAAACATCTATTTCTACCATTTGTATTATGCTGTGTTATCTGTGAAAAAAACATATTGTTTTATAATTAAAATTTCTGAATGTAATTAAATAAGAATCGTTTTTTTTTTTTTGTTTTTAATAGTTTTGTGTTCACCGTATAAAGTTTTTGAATAAAACGATTTGAAAGTTCAACTAATGTTACGTGTATTTTTAAATGAATATGGATTTAAATTCTTCACTTTTCGAAAGAACATTAACACGAAAAATGAATTATATGTTACTTATTACATTACACTTATAATGTTTTCGGAGCAAACGGACCACCTGGTGGTATGTGGTCATCATACACATTGATCATGTTAGAAATATACGCAGTGGAAACCTCCAGAAAGGTACCTGGCCCCCTCGCGGCCTTTGTGGGATTCTTACCCACTAAAACCACTGTGATTTCTGTCCTTAGCCCGGATTGTAGAGGCTGCAGGATTGGATTGATAACGCATCCCTAGCCCCTCAAACAATAACACTACACTACTAAGTATTGCTGTTTAGTGGTAGAATATCTGATGGGTGAGTGATACCTACCCCGACTAGTTTGTACAAAAACAACTGGTATTTGCAAAATAATAAAGAAAAATTTTAGAATCTTTAAATTTAGAAATGCGCAGGCTAGCATAATATAAATTCCAAATAAGATCTCCTAATATGAACTTCCCATTGTCAAGCTTGTTATTTTGTTATAATGCATTTCCATTGGAATGAATGGCAATTTATGTAATTCGTTAAAATATCACCAACAATTGCTCAACATCATAGAAGTTTCGTTGTCGTTTGTTTACAGCATAAAATAATTTTAATCATATTATATTTAAATATAAAACGAAAACTTTTGTCACGATTACATGTTGACAATACAATAGTTGGCAAATTTTCTTTTGTGGAGACGCAGTACTTACTAACTTACTTTCTTACTTTATTGTACTTACAACTTGTAAAACTTAGCTTCTAACATATCCTTTTTGTCTTAATTGAGTAAGCCGTTTGAAATCTTCAAATTCATATCATATTTAATTGCACCTTCTAAGCTGGTTTTATTTTAACTTTATTTGTTACAAACTGTGCTCACGGTTTCGCGCGCATGAAATTAATATTTGGCTATAAGTGTACATATGTATATACACAAAAATCTTATGAAATAAAATATAGACTATATTAATTCTGGATAAAGTAACTTTCTAATGGTGAAATAATTATTAATATTGGTTCAGTGGCTTCAGAGTTTATCGATTACAAACAAACAAATCTATCCTATTTCAAAATCTTTAATAAAGTATTCGAATTCTCTTCATCAAACGAATGGCGCTCAAATACTGCACGATCGTTTTAAGTAAGAAAAAAAACTTACAAGACAAATGTTATAGGTCTATTTCCAATTACATTATATTTCGATATTACGACGAAATAATCGAAAAAACTTTACGCTATCGAATATAAGGTTGATAATTGCTTGAAATTTAAAATTTTCTGGCCGTTTACGCTATTGAACTAGGATAGTAATGTACGACTGTTATCGGCTCCTTTCGCGATTTATCGTTCGTATGTTAAAGACTACGACCTCTGGGGGTAAACGAAAATGCGGAAGACTTAGAGCAATTTTACGTTCCATTTAGCGCTGGTGTCCTTACGTTGCGACGTCCTTTTGCTTTATATGTCACAAGAAATATGTTAGCTACTTCGATAGAAGATAAATTTCTATTTGAAAATTGAGTAATTGTTTTCTTTATATGGGTTTCTTTACTCCATCATAACATTAAAATGTCTGAACAGATTTGGATTTTTAGGGTAACTTTAAAATCCTTACTTGAGTTACATTGGCTATAACGTGATTAATATGTTAATTTGTTCAGAGCTGTCTTGTTTTTTAAGTTTTAGTGAAACATTGTTTTTAATCATCAATATATTCTTGTATTGTGTAACATGCCTTATTATTTCATATATTATAACATAAGATTTAAAGTTATTAATATGCAAAGTGTATCTGTGGAATTTTGTTACATTTTGGATTCCTTGACAGAAAGGTCACTTGGTAGTAGAGTTTTGTGCAAGCCCGACTCTGTAGTTACCACCCACTCAAGACCGTCAAACTGCAATACGTAACGTGAGCCAGTGTAATTACAGGCAAAAGGGAAGTAACATCTTAGTTCTCAAGGTTGGTGGCGCATTGATGACGGTTGATTGAGGACATTGATATGGTTAATATTTCTTACAGCCAAAATGTGTACGGGCAATGGTGACCCATACATAATTATTTTACGTTTACTTGCTTATACAATGATTGTCGCGGATTCTATTAAAATAAATAATTAGCGATCACTTCCGTTATTATGAAGATATATTCACTCATCTTACCTACGCAACGATACTACACACAGATATTTGGCAGTAGAATTTGTGATGAGCGGGTTGTTCATCATCAGTCAGGCTTATCTTTTATCTAAAAGTTACTAATATATAACAAAATAGCAAATTTTCTTTATACAATTTAATCTACATTATCATTATATTCAATGCACGTTTTACGAAATTGTTAAATCGTTAAAGAACCCAATTCGTTGATTAATTAATAAAATTGTGAAATTAATGTCTGAGTCTGAAAATATCTGAGTTTCACAACTTCGGTCTTCGCGTTCCTAGTAATTTATTAACAGCCATTAATTATATACTGGAATGTAATTAGCTCATTAGATATATTATTAGTAACCATGTAACTTATTCTTGTTACATTTTATGAAATCAAAATAATTATTAAATGAAATCAATAAAATCTGTATTGAAATAAGTCATGTGTTGTAAATTATAGACATCACCTCTTTGACAACTAACTTTATTTCTTTATAACCAGCCAGGTATAGACTGACTTAACTACAACATCTTCCCCCTTTTAAGTAAATTAAAATTAAAACTAAACAAAACAAAAACTTAAGGACTAAAATAAAAATATAACTAATTAATATAACTATAACCAAAAAAACTCAACTGCAACACCTTCCCCTTTTAAAGTAAATTAAAATTAATAATAAACTAAACAAAAACTTAAGTACTTAAATAAATTAAAATAAATATAACAATAGTTGAAGAGAAAAATATCAACACATTTCTTGACCTAAAACCGATAATTTATTTAAATACTTTCTGAGCCAGACGTTGCTTAGCAATTTCTTTTGCTCTACGAAAAGGTCTAGGGGATATATGTTTTTCAATGCAATTATCATTTGAAATATTTAAATCTTCAGTTACAGGCAAATTTTCTGATGAAGTTACATCCTCGTTGGCGTCACTAAATACTTCAAAACTGTTGTCGTTAACAGGATTTATATTAGAATTACATTTTATTAAATGACGACGATTTCGTCTAAACTTACGGCCTATATCAGTTTGCACAATGTATGATCTAGGAGCATTAGCATGTCCAACCACCTTAGCTCTACTTCTATATTTTCCATCAATACAAATAACAGGGTCACCCTTGTTTAAAATCGGTAGAGTTTTACAATGTTGATCATAATACATTTTAGCTTTGTTTTGCTTATTAATCATAGTATTATACTCTAATGGATCAACAGGCTTAGGTTTTAATATATTAGGATGTACAGGTAGCTGACAACGTAATGTTCGACCCATTAGTAACTGAGCTGGAGAACTCAAACCATCTCTAGGAGTATTTCTGTAATTAAGAAGGGCTAAAAAAAAATCTCCGTTACTTGAGAGTGATTTCTTTAATATATTTTTAATAGTTTGCACCGTGCGTTCGCTTTTCCCATTCGATTGTGCATAGTTCGGAGAAGAAGTAACGTGATCAAATCCCCATTCAAAAGCAAACTTTTTAAATTCTCTACTACAATATTGCGTGCCATTATCAGTTATCAAAACGCTAGGAATACCATGTCTCGAAAATATTTCTTTCATATTATCTATAACGGTAACAGATGTAATATTATTCAATTTACAAACTTCTACAAAGTTGGAATAATAATCTATGACTATCAGGTAATATTTCTTACGAAATTCAAAAATGTCGGACCCTATTTTAGCCCAAGGGAGTTCAGGAATATCTATCGGTAGCATTGGTTCTTTTGAAGGTGCGTTTGTGTATTCTTGACAGGTACGGCAACGCCTTACATACTCCTCAATATCACGGAACATACTGGGCCAAAAAATAACTTGCCTCGCTCGTCTTTTACAACGATCGATGCCTAAATGTCCTTCGTGGACAATCTTTAACATGTCATTCCTCAATGCACTCGGTACTAATACAACGTTACCTCTAAACAAGACTCCATCTACAACATATAATTCATCTTTCAAAGACCAATACGATTTAACTTCATTAGAAACATTATATTTATGACTTGGCCATCCCGAATTAATGTAATTTAATAATATTTGCAATACTGGATCATTTTTAGTTTCCCTTTTTACTAAACTTAACTTGTCATTAGACATCGGTATATTTCCAATTATCATTTGTAATTGATATACAATATTATCATGAACCTCATCACTATAACGTTCTGGAAGTGCTGCTCGGGACAACATGTCAGCAATATGCATATACTTTCCGGGAACGTACGTAACAACTAAATCATAGCCCTGTATTCTTAACATCATACGCTGCAATCTTGCTGGGACAGACATTAAAGGTTTTTTAAAAATACTTTCTAATGATTTATGATCAGATTCCACAACTACGTCCTTTTGACCATAAACATATTGATGAAAACGCTCACATGCGAAAACGATTGCCAACATTTCTAAATCTTTTCTATCTTTCGGTATTTGCATCTCCTTAATCGCTTTGATTTTATCACTATCCGGACTTATGCCAGTGGCATTAAAAACGTGTCCTAAATATTTAACTTCGTCCACACAAAATCTACATTTATCCTTATTAAACTTTAAATTAATTTCCCTAGCTCTCTCTAATAGTGCTTTTAAACGCCTATCGTGAATCTCTCTTGTTTCACCCCAAACAATAACATCATCAATATAACTTTCTACTCCATCTAGATCTTCTAAAAATTGTCTCAACTTACCATGAAAAACTTCTGATGCACAATTGATACCAAACGGAAGACGAAGAAATTGGTATCTACCGAAAGGAGTGCTAAATGTGCACAAATCTGCACTCTCATCGTCCAACTCCACATTCCAAAAACCAGAGGTGGCGTCTATCACGGAATAAAACCTAGCCCCGTGCAACTTCGACGCTAGTTCGGATACAGTCGGAAGTTGGAAATAAGAACGCTGAACTGCTTTGTTCAGTTCACGTGGATCTAAGCAAATACGAATACCATTATTTTTCTTTGCTACAAGTACCAACGGATGAACCCATTGAGTGGGGTATGAAACTTTCCTAATAACACCTAACTGAGTCATTTTTTCCAACTCCTTTCTTAAACGATCTTGTAAGCCATGAGGAATTTTTCTCGATGCCGATATGACAGGCGAAACGGATTGATTAACAACTATATGATACTTCCCCGGTAAACATCCTAATCCTTCAAAAACATCATTATAATTCGATATTTCAATTGTTCTGATACGCTTCACTAATCCTAAAGTCTCACATGATTTCTGACCCAGCACGCTATTACATTCCATGTCAGCTATTGCAAATTTTAATGTATATGTCACATTTTTATATGACCAAGGCATAAAGCAAATCCCTTTAATTGGTATCGTGTTTTGTGTATACGATACTAAAGGTATTTCTTTTTTAATTATAATATTATCATTAAAACCTAACTCTTTAAATCTACGATAAGACATAACGTTATAATCAGCTCCTGTATCCAATTTAAAATTTTCCTTTCCGTATATAGAAATAAGTTCCTGACTCCAGTTATCTGAAATATTTCTTTTACCTGCTATAACAGAAATTAAAAAATTATCATCTACCGATTTGATATTACTAGCATTATTGTCATCTTCAATTTCATATACATGCTTGACTTTATTATGAGCACTGTTTCTAAAACGATACAACTTACACATACGCGCAACGTGTCCTTGATTACCGCAAGAAAAACACCGAATATATCGTGCCGGACACTCACCGTTTATATCACATGGTATATAACCACACCCTGAACAAGGCTTTTTACCCGCATTAATGTTACGTAAACTTTGGCGTCCCGAAGCTGAAGTGCTAGCAGTGTTACTAGTCTGCGCTCGAGCCCTCCAATCCGGAACTGCATCTTGACTGCGACCTCTCACTTTGACGCTATCGACGTACGCGGTGCTCCCGACACCACTCTTACTGCTTATTTGACGTTCACTTTCCTTTGATATTTCTTCTGCCTGACAAATCTTTATCGCTTTTTCTAAATTTAACTCATCGCATCTCAGTAAACGATCCCTGACCGTAATTTGATGAACACCGCATACAATTCGATCTTTGATCAAATCCTCTTCTAATGTCAAGAATTCACAATTTTTACTTAGAAGGCGCAGCGCTGTAATGTACTCTTGAATCGACTCGCCGATCTCTTGGTTTCGTGAGAAAAATTTATATCTCATCAATGTAACATTTGGTTTAACATTAAAATGGTTATCAAACTTTTTTAATAATACATTTACATCATCACGATCATTTTCTTGATTAAATGTAAAAGTTTGATATATGTCAAATCCGTCTGGGCCTATAAGATTTACCAATAGACTGGCTTGAACAATCATTGATTCTGCATGTACTCCTGAAGCTTTCAAAAATAATAAAAATTGTTGCTTCCATTTTTTCCATGCATTAGCCCGGCTGACAGGACCTCCGGCGTCCATTTTTAGTTCAGATGGCGGTCGCGCGTGTTCCATTTTGAATCAAATTAATATATCTTGCCTTATATTACTCAATCACATTTCCTCGAAAATAAGTAATTCTTTTTCATGTTTCTTTTATAAATTTAGCGCACTTCTTACATTTTAAATATTAATAATTAATATTTAATAAATCCGCTGCCACCATGTTGTAAATTATAGACATCACCTCTTTGACAACTAACTTTATTTCTTTATAACCAGCCAGGTATAGACTGACTTAACTACAACATCATGTAATTATTATTTATTTATTAAATTATATAACATAATTAATATAATATAAACGAAGACTAGCAAACTGGATAGATGTTAGGTATATGCTCTAACACGGGTATTCTTTGTTCCCACACTCTTCTAGTCCCAGTTCAGGCGCAGGCAAAACTTTTATTTACTTTATGTTAGTGTTTTCCGTGACATGTTATTGTAAATACTTTAAAGTTAAATCAAAGCTACAGAAAATTCAATAATTCTTTATGTTAACTATTGTCAAAATAACCTTCGAACATTCAAGGCGTTCGATACAGTGTCGCATGCGGCACTTATCGATCTGTTTAGGGCGAGAGGACTGCCGGATGGGTTCTGCAACTACATAGCTACTATGTATGAGACGGCACTTACCACCTTAGTCGTCAACATCGAACGTAACCAGCCTGAAAAAGTGGGTCGAGGGGTGCGAAAAGACACTCATTCACCGATATTGTTCAACATGGCGATGGGCCTAGTACCTGTGTCACTGTCAAAAAAAGTCGGTTAAAGGCTGGAAAATGAGCATATCATGACTCTAATCTACGCCGACGAATTAGTCTTGCTTGCAGACTCGAAGGTAGCGATGCAGGAATCCATTAATCCATCATCATACAATATACATCCGAATTAAAGTAACCGATTTGATTAACCCTAATTGTATCATCTAAAAGTATAATTTATTATCAAATAATGTGACTTTCCTGTCAATCTATACAAATATTAATAATGTGAAAGTACTGTATGTTATGGCCAAACCACTGAACAAATTATGATGAAAATTGGTATGAAGAAAGCTTTAACCCCCAAGGAATGACAAAGGCTACTGTCTTGTACTACCTGACCTTCTCTTCAACTTGCGAAAACTAGTGATTTATACACTTTAAACATACGAACATATACTTTCAGGGGATACTAGATTTCATTATAGATAAATTATAGTTCCCTCTCTGTTTACTACAACGGTTAAATAATATTGTTGCTAAATATTCAACCTAGACTGGATAAAATGCAACAATCAAAACCCTAAATAGATAATAATAATAAATAACTTTATTCACCAAAAAGAAACAAAGACAAAATTAAAGTACAAAACCATAAAAAAAGAGTTAACAATATGATATTTGATAATTTGGTGAAAAGGTCGTAGTCTCAGCTAGACTGCTTTTCAGTGTACGCCTTGTACATATGCTGCCAACACAAACGTTACAGTCAGTGCAGTAAAAGTTAAAAGATATATATATATATATATAAATAATACAAGTGAATTCAATTTATAACACGCCCATTAGGCTAAAAAAAACATGCAAGCATTACTAAAACAGAGAGGTTTTCTTTTTTTTTTAATTCTAGTAAAACATCTCCATATATATCTCCATATATCAGTCGTTATACAAGTATATATAACAATTGTGTCCACTTTTAAGATGACGGCACACCCTAGGGATAAACCTATTGCCTTTATGTTGCTACAAATAAAATACACGATGCTCTTAATTTTATTGAAAGCATCAATTGTGGGAAATAAATACAATCCCGTCGAGATTATTTTGTCGTTTTTTTCTTTGATCTGAGGCATTTCTTTCGAATCGATAGACAATTTTTAACAATCAATAACTCAAGTGGATTGTTTCTATTTTGAAAAAAACGATTTATAATTTTGAATTTGATTTTGAATTTGATTAATTCTGAATTTGAATTCCCCTACCCTATCGTGGTCTGTATAGTATAGTCTATACTGGATATCTAAACAAGAGATAAAATCGTGGTTAGTAAGTAATATCTCGTATATGTCTCCATACTAAGCTTATTCAATCACGCTGCTCCGATACGTGGCAGATTTTCAGGGAAAAAATATAAACACCAATTAAGTACATGAAATTTCAGTGGGGCTTGCCTGGGTTTGAATCCGAAATAATTAGTTAAGATTCACGCATTCTAACCACTAAGCAATCTTAGTTCATAGACAGGCACAGATGCACTTTTTAAGTCACTGTCATAGTTTGATATGAAACCTAAGTGACGTAAGAGAACAGACGCGAACTTTACGTACTTTCCAATTACAAAAACTTTCAAACTATTAAAAAGAACTTTACTAACAACCAAAAACCCGTCTTTGACCTCATCTAGGGTTTTCTACTGTATAAATTCGCGAGAACAACGACAGTTAAAAATTATTTATTAGTCCTATTAAAAACCCCAGCCATCTTACTTTCGTTTGACAAGGTACAAATCTATATAATCTCAAGCGTGCAAGTAAATTGATGGTAACAAATTATCTATACACCGATACTTTAACGACATATCGTATCTCCCAACTGTAACAATTTGCCGTCTCGACTCTGGACACATGATCCTAATAAATGGCTCGTAATACACAAAAGTCTCACTTGCCCGTATACGAGCAGAGTAGCGATCAAAAGTCGCAGGTTTTATCCCGAACCCTTGGGTTATTCTCGTCCCTAATTTTAAGGCAAGTTTTACGCTTAAATGGTGTGGAAAACTGGAATGATTATTACTGACTTACAGTACTTTGTTAAAAAACATTCAAATCATTGCGTAATATTTTAAAAATAATAAATAGTGTTTATAGATAGTTATAGCCTGTATCCCACGGCTAAGCTAGAGCCTCCTCTTCTCTGGAGCTTATTCCACCCCGCTGCTTCGATGCTGGTTGGTGGATACACTTGTGACAGATCTTCATCCGACACATGTACTTTTATTTATGACGATTTTCTTCAACACTGAACTCGAGATGAATTATAGCACAAATTGACTTGATATTAAAACTGAGTTGGTTTTTATTATTTATTTGTTTTCATATGCTTAGCCGAGTTTGAATCCGGAAACTTTGGTTAAGGTACTTTGACTCGATTGCAAAAAGTAAAAGTCAATAATTCTCGGAACAGCATCAGTATAATAATTGTCAATTTTTACTTTTTTTAGTTCCAAAAACATAGAAGCAAATTTTAAGGCTATTTAGCTTAAAAATAGTTTAATTTTGCTTATGCGCAATCAAGTTTCATATGTAATCCTTTAATACTGCAAGCGTTAATCGCGCGAAATTCTCTGGACTATGAAAACGAATCGTTAAACAGCTATTTATCTCAACTTAGTGAAGAAAATTGAAAAAGTAGTTCTGAACGCCCCTCAGTGATTCCGTATTAGCGAGCTTCCCCTCGTTAATCAACCGTTTAAGCGCAGCTTAAACTGTAGTTGGGAATTACTCAAACTTTGATCCAGTGTCGGAGCGGGGATTTCAACTGGGTGCTTTATAGTGCAAAATTAAGTAGGGCTATTTTATTTAAACCGAACTATACTCTATAAAGTACCTCGAGTGACCAACTTTTAATCTGTATACAAGAACTACTTTTGTCTCGTGTCGATATTTTTTGTTGGTTTTAACGACATTTTGATCAAAAAGGTTGAGGTTTTATATATGTTTAAGTAAGCTATATAATATATATTTTTTTACAATATATTTCAGATTAAATAAACTATATGGAACTATCTACGTATTTTAAGATTTGAAACAAAGTTATAAGATATTACAAGCACTAGATAAGAATGCTTATGTTGGTAATTCAAATTGTGAAAATATTATTATAATTTATCGGTTTGATTTTTCATGTTATAAAAATAAAATCTATGAACAAATTGAAGTAACTCTCAGTGTTGATTTATTATTAATGTTGAATCGTAAATGAAATAAAATGAAAATATTTTACTAAAATGTAAAATGTTTTTACTTTGTAAAGATTTTGCGGTTTGTTATTTGCATTATGAAATTGATTTAAATACACATATTAATCGAAAAATGTTTATATTTTACCTATGGCAAATATTATAATATCGATTGCCTCCTGGCAAATATAAAAAGAAAGTCATGATAGCATGCAAGAGGGCAAATGACTCTACTCCACCTGGTGGTAAGTGGTAGTAGAGTCAAACGACGGCCAGTACAGTCGGGAAGAAGGTTCTGCACTAGCCGCCTTCGCCTTGCCGGCCCGCAAGATGCCTCTTCACGTCTCGTTTAAAAGAACCCGGGTTGTAAGAGGAGGGGAACACGTAAGCTGGTAAGAAATTCAATTTTTTTTATGCTTTACACTTTCGTGTATAATTTGGGTTCGCACTTGAACAATTTAACCATATAACTCTTCGTTGTGTTACAAACTACAAAGGAAGCTTCAAAAAATAAATTAGCCGTCACTAAATTCCCGATAGATGACACATTGACATTAATGAACAAAAATAAAGATATTAAAGAAAACCAATAAATAATAATGTAGTTAAATAAAACATTGTATTAAGTTATGTAATGAACATATTTTCTTTATTATTTATTAATATAGAGAACCGACATATTATGAAAAACACGTGTAAGAGTTTGTCGCCGTTTGCCGCTACGGAATACGAGCTTGGGCCCAATTCTACTAATCTATAACGATTACTATACGTTCCCGATTCAATTCCAGTCCAACTTAACATACATATCTATTTGGGTCTGAAGTAAACCGATATGACGTCACCATACAGTACAATATCAAAACCGATTTTAATTGTAAACTTTTATATCAATAGTATATATTTAAATTAACGATAACGCTCAGATTCGATTGCGATAAAGCGATTTGTTAGCAGAATTGGACCCCTGTCTTAAAACTAAACGCACCAATAGTAGATATGTCTAAATAGTGTTACACTTAGATCGATAGATAATTAATTGTGTATAACCAACACATTTTTATTTAAACTACACACAGGAACACTTTAAAAAGTAATTACAATCATTACGCCATTTTAATTCCAGCGCTCCATACCGCTAGTTGGTAGGAATAAATTGCAAGTTTTCCGCTCCGTCACTCCCCGTATTGACGTTGACACTTAACGGCACATAAATCTAGCTGGATAATTAAAATGAATCGCCGAATAGACACATTTGAACTGCCGCTTTTTGGACTTCGCGTTCGTTCGATTGCTTTTGGTTTACGATAGAATGTTTCGTTGCTATTAAAATGGTATTGTATTTATATATCAGGTATTGTTGCGAGTGTATTAAAATCAGATGTTTGTAATTTTTTGGTAGGATTAATTGAATTCGTTGGTAATTAATGTGATATAATCTATTTACAATTATTGAGTGTGACTAAAGCCAGTACTATTTCGGATTTCACCCGCTCATCCATTACACCTCCTTCTCGGTGTGCGACCTTATTTTTATGCTTTTGTATCTTCAACGGACGGCAACATTTTATAAATTATTCTATATAATGTGGTATAGTTCTTTTAACTATATTATTATAACTTAGTTATAGTTTTTTACTTATACTTTTTTCCGTAATCCTATCGTCTCAACAGCGCCGCAGCGAATGATTTAAGAAACATATAATGCTGAAAGTATGGATGACATGCATCAGGCGATGTGGTGTTTCGCGGAGAAAAAACGTAGTAAGCGCCAACAGCTTTTTATCGTTATAAAAATAAAATTAAAAGACTAATAAAATCCTTAATGGCAGCCATATGTTAATTGTACATATTTAATTATCATTTTTTTTCTTATTGAGATAAAAAAATATCGTTACGAATATAAATTTAAAAAAATATAAAGATTAGAAGACATTTCGCGATGTTATTCTGTCGATAGTTTACTGGAACAGAGAGAAAGGTATTTGAAGAAAGAAGCTCCGTATGCAGCGAGACGGCGGTAGTACTGTAACATAATTGCAACGAGTTATTAAACTAAATAATTTTTCTAATCCAAAAATTTCTTATTGATAAAATAATTTTATATAAAAAATTGCTACATACTATTTAATATATATACTGTAAGCCGTACGTGAAAGATCGATATCCATCATATTAATTATTATTGGAGTCCTCTTACGTCATCAGTGTGATCATAAGCCTTAAGCCATACTGGTGTTATATTTAACGATCATCACTGAAGTTGTTAAGCAGAACAAAGAGAACTTATAAGTAGAATAACATAATATGCTATCATTTGTTAGTATCAAATAATTTTATTTCACGCTTGATAAATAATATGACGTTAAAAGTAAAATGATATCTATATTTCATGTTGCGTCAAAAGATTCTTGCATAGCCTTTTTTAAACATCAATCAAACGAAGGAAACCATGCAGAAAATATGTATCAAGAAAATCGGCAAAAACAGCGTTTGTGAATTCGAAGTTTGACATAGGATGACGTAGCCAGAGTTATTGTTATCTTATACGCACCCGTCATGACTGCTTAAATATTATAACATTCTATTTTTAAAAAAATATATATCTTCCGTTTATTAATAGAAGACAAGTGGAAGATGTCATGAATAAAAATAAAAAAAAATTTTAAGTAACTGTCAGTTTTATTTTTTTTGAGCTGATTACTTATTCGTGTACAAAGACCGTTCGTCAACTACGTTTATATCTCAAAGATTTTTAAAACGTGAGAGCTAAAGATATCCTGGTGTATACAGTGACTTAAAATGTTCATTGTTAAAAAGCTTAAGAATTGCGACATGACACCATCATACACATGTCTTAAGATATTTGTTGCGATTTTAATACATAAATAGGCAATATAATTTTGTACGATAACTGTTATAAATAAAAAAATATGGATGAATTATGTTATAACGAATCAGTCGGTAGTTAATTCCGATTTTAAGGCAAATAGAACTTATTTAAGGTTTTAAAAAGCCGAGATGGCCCAGTGGTAAGACCGCGTGAATCTTAACCGATGATCGTGGGTGCAAACCCGGGCAAGCACCAGTGAATTTTCATGTGCTTAATTTGTGATTATAATTCATCTCGTGCTTTACGGTGAAGGAAAATATCGTGAGGAAACCTGCATGTGTCTAATTTCACTGAAATTCTGCCACATGTGTATTCCACCAACCCGCATTGGAGCAGCGTGGTGGAATAAGCTACAAACCTTCTCCTCAAAAAGAAGAGAAGAGGCCTTTAGCCCAGCAGTGGGACATTCCTAGGCTGTTACGGTAAGGTTTTTAAAAAAAAAAGTTCAGAAATGAAGGTTAATTATATGTTAAAAACAAAATCAAATTAGTTCAATGAAACTTTTGAATTATGTGCTTATGGATCGTATAACGTAGTTAAAATATTGAGGATTCAAACCGTTTCGGAAAGCAGCCTCTAGCGAGAAGAAATTGTAAGAAATTCGAGTAGACGTTTTTTTAAAATTAACCAGATTTACAGTGTGATTAGTATAAAATTATTCTTCTTGATCGGTCCTGTGTTACGATACAAACAGCTTTCCTTACGAGGTTTTTCTTCACCTTCAAGCACAAGATAAATTATAAACATTAAGCACATGCAGACTGATTGGTGCTTGCCTTAAGATTCACGTGATCAAGCTACCAGATCATCTCGGCTACATGCACAACTTCACAGAGGGAAAACAACGAACAAACACCCGTACTTCGCTATTGATTATCAGCTTAAGTTATATATCGTTAGAACCATGTCATCTTCGATTCATTTAATTCTTAGTCTAAATCCCTCAAGCAATTTAGACGTACTGTATATCCCATGAATTTCGACAAGGTACTAAGGTATGAGTTTCGAACATTGCCATACAGTATACATGTCAGAATCGCAATCAGAATGCGAACTATATGTAGACGCGCAAAATACCTTCGCTTTTTGATTCGGCCGTCTATCACACCGTTACATAACGAATATATATGGAGAGAAATAAAGTTTATAAAATGACTGTAATGTTATTTCAAAAATAAAATTATATTTATTTTAGTAAATAATCAACATTTAATTTTTTTAATCAATAAATCATTTTTAGATATTTTATTATTATTATTTAAATAAACTATACATATACAGTCTTGTGTTGAGTTGCTCTACGTCTAATAATAGAATAACCACTGATTCAATTATAAATATTAATTAATTGTTGCCACGCTTATTTGTAGTCCGCGCAATGTATTTTATAACGTTGCAAAAATTAGCTATTGACAAATTTAATAAAGAGATACTGGCTTGATGGACTGGTTGTAGCCGTTTACGTCAATTGTCCTATGAAATAATTTGCTGGTAGGTTAGTTTAACGCTAATATTTTCCAAATGGATTTTGAAGACGCTAAGAGCCAATGGTCTTAAATGATTTGATAGGCATGAAAATACATAGATTAGTTGTATATCCTTTGCTGGACATAATTATTGAATTGCAATGATATATTTAACTAGAAGTGAAGAAAATGGACTGCTCCCATATATGGCTTCAGTATTAAAAACATAATTTAATTTTATTGAACGTGATTGAAAAATATAGAAAAAGGTTGTTATTTACTGAAGGAGGCCCGTGCCTCAGGTTACTCATACAAACATTAATTATTAGTAGTGCAAAAGATTGGGAAATATAAAGCTTTATTTTTGGTTAATTATTTATTAATTACTTAATTAATATTATACAAACAAAATATCCAAAAGCTTAGATTGTGTTTATAATTCATTTCATCCTGGCGACGAACTAATACATCGTGGTAAAACCAACATGTTTCGGTTGGAATTCTGCCACATATAAAATCACTCATCTGCAGATGACTAACATGATGGAATGAGCTAGAAATATTTTCCTTATAGCCCATTGCAACCACAAGACTAAATACTCATAAAGAACCTCGACATCGAATTGATACGATATGTTAAATAAACTATGATAATCATTGTGGATTCGCAAAAAAATTACTTTAAATTAGTTTTGAATAGTCGGTAAATTTCTTATCAGAATATAACTCTCAAAAAAGTAGATAAGTATTTAAATGTTATATTATAAATTCAGATATATTAATCAAGAATTGTTTGTAGTGAATACGTAAATCTAAGCTTTTTTAATCTTTACTCCTTCTTAAATTGAAATAGCCTTTAAGAGATCGTTTGCTCAAAACTGAAACATTAACGATATTTACTTTATTTAAATTAGTAAAAAATAATAATTACCGAGTTGGTTCATGGTAGAATTTGCATTCTGAATCATTGCCAACTCCACGTTTAATTAACTTGAAGACACATTTTAAAGGTGCTCTAAATAATATCTTATATTATTTAGTTTTTAAAAAACTGTTCGGTGTAACTAAAAGAAATCCAGTGCCTTTTCTACGCACGTACGATGAGAAAAATGCGCCTCTCAAATACTGACTGATGTTGAAAATCATGAAGCACCTTCGTATATTTTTTTGCAATTCTAGCTACTGAACACTAAAAACTCACTTTGAACACGAACTTGTATGTCAAAAGGTGATATACGACATTGATTGTAATCATTTAAACATTTAAAGGATCGCTTATAGATAATAAATAACGTATCACTTCAAACATACGTTTCAAGACAGTAACGTAATATTTTACAGAATATCACTGAGGATACATCATTTTTTTTACTTATAATAGAAATAATTGCAAGCATAAAAGTTTAACATAAATGAACATAAAATTAAAATATTCTCATAAATTCAATCTTTTATTATTACCAAGTATTAACGATCATGTCTGTTACGTCGAGAATACCTCAAAATATCACAAGGTCTAGAGTATCTAGAGACTACGACACATCAAAGCATACGCCGAAAATTTGGTTCAAACCCGAGCAAGTATCACTGCGCTTTCATTGCTGAAGTTGTGATTATAAATACATAATAATCTATAAAAGAAAACATGTTGAGGTAATTTGCATGTGTCAAGTCAAATTTTGGGTAATCTGTAATATGTTTGGAAACATTTGGAATATGTTCCAAGCCTCGAAGAGAAGATGCCTTTGTTTAGCAGAGACATTTCAGGGAATTACCGACAATCGACCTATTTCGATAAATTTAAACGTATCCCAAACGTTAGCAGTGTATTGTCATTTTGCGTACCCAAGATAAATAAATCAAAAGCTTAAAGCATTATCGTTTTGTTATTTCAAAATATCGTATATTTAAGATAATCATTGGATTTAACTGTCTTATAACAATTTTGTTCAACGACAGCTTATTGTTTAGGCGTGTTCTTCATCTGTTGTATTTGATATGAAATGTTATATAAGTAAGAAAATTTGGCTATTAATTTTAATAAATGAATATAAATGAAATTCATAGTATATTAGCCACGCAGACACACAAAGCACAAAGAGCAAAGAGAAGTGGCGGAGAGGGGTAGAACGTCTTAAGAGTATCATGCCGTTTGACGTCACGGCAAACGAATCGGCCTACCCCCAAAGCGCGCCAATAGAAGCTTTACATCAACAGCGTAATAAAATAATATAAAAATAAACAATTAAAACTCAAGATAAAATCAGATCCATTCGAAATAATGATTGTGTTCGAAATGCACTTTACGTTTTCAAGAGGGCCTGCAATTATTTGAACAAAAATTCAACAAGTCAATCGAACAGTGCTTTATAGAGTGTTATTCATATTTACTCTGAACGAAGTGTGGACCAATAACTGCTAACCAAACAAAATATTAAAAATAAAGTTCGAGTTATTCATCGAAGTGATCGAAACATTTCAATTGAGTTTGTTCAATTTCTATTAAGCGTTTTATTGAGGAATTTATTTCCGTTATGATTATTTGTTGTTACGATTTATTGGTATTAATTTTTTTATTATAACTATATCTTCATCTTGCTTTTTCTGTTAAATTAAAATGAATGTATTTTCTCTGTGCGTTCCAAAACTATTCAACCGATTGTGTTGAAATTTTGGTGAGGGGGGGGGGGTTTAGTCGCATATGCCGGTGAAGGTCCTGGCCTAGCCTATATTCTTATTCTAACCATAGGACATGACGGGTAACTAGTGCTTAATAAAATGTACTAAAAGTAAATATTAAGTAAATTTAAAAACAATACATTTTAATGTTTTTTTTTTGTAGGTGGAGATGTATTTAGAAACGTGAAAAAAAAATGACGTGGTTGAAAATTGTACCCAACCAGAGTTGCCAGCTATAAAATATTCTTTAAAATATTTTGTTTGTGGTATTTAAATTAATTGTTACAGGGTTCTGTATAACTAAATACGTGATACTTGAGATTTGTAAGCTTAAGCGTAAACATATCATAAATAAATAAATAATTATTTGGTGGTATTTCTTTCGGCAAGCCCGTCATGAGGGTTACCATCATCATCATCATCAGTTTTATTATTGTACCTTTATTACTATTTTACAATGGTTGTTTATTAATGCCGAGATGGCCCCGTGGTAAGAACGCGTGAATCTTAACCGATGATCGTAGATTCAAACCCGGTCAAGCACCACTGAATTTTCATGTGCTTAATTTGGGATAATAATTCATCTCGTGCATTACGATGAAGGAAAACATCGTGAGGAACCCTGCATGTGTCTAATTTCACTGAAATTCTGCCACATGTGTAATCCACCAATCCGCACTGGATCAGCGTGGTGGAATAAGCTTAAAACCTTGTCCTCAAAAAAGGGAGAAGAGGCCTTTAGCCCAGCAGTGGGACATTCACAGGCTGTTACGGTTTATTAATGAGCAAGTCAGTTGCAAGTGCACAAGGGATAAACTATGGTTCAAGACGCATTAGATGTAAAGAACGGTTTATATTTCTTGCAGAACCGCCAACGTGTTTCCTGGTCAAAGGCAAACTTGATCAGGGAACCCATTAGCGGGTCTGCCTTCCAAGAATATATTATATTTTTATTAAGAAAAACGCGATCACTTTTATTATGCCCGACCTGGGCTTCGAAACCGTAACTTCAGGCCCTATAGTCATTTTAGTAAGCACACTAGTTAAACTAATAAATATATTGAAGACTTAAAAAAAACTCTACCTTAAAATATGTTTATAAAAAAGTCTGAAAGTTCAGCTTCAACTTTGAACAAAGGTAATACGCCCAGTAACGGCCATTTTTTCTTATTTATTATCCGTTCTGATTAAGTTAAACGAGCAACTTGTTAACTGGACGCAGCCGTGTAGAAAATAGGATTAGTATAGAATCAGGCGAGTGTGTTCTTTCCGGTCGATCGGTTAAGACCCCGTAAGGAATAGCCAAGTGATATGAGGTCCTCTCAATCGTTCAATACTCTAATGAAGATGAATTGATTACACCAACTGTGTAGTTTATGTAGCCGCAAATTAATTTGACGGACATTTGGCTTTTGATTATTGTTTGGGTGTTGGTTTTTTTACTTTTGAGGTTATTTTCAAATGGGTCACCTGGTGATAAGCGCCCATAGACATTGGCAATCTAAGAAATAATAACCATTCCTTACCAACAGACTTTGGGCTATATATAAAGCTTATATAATGTATTTGTTTGGACCAAACATAATATAATAATGTCCTCCAGACCACTTTCCGAGGCACGGAAGTGTACACACTTTCATCTTCCAAACTCCGGGCTGCTACGAAGTATTTTCTGACAGAAAAAACCCTATAACTTTTTTATTGGCCCGACCTGGGAATTGAACCCAGGACCTCCGGGTCTGCGGCCTTACATCTAGCCACTAGACCAACGAGGCAGTCACCAAACATACAAGTGATCTGTAAAAACGCTAATTTACTTCAAGTAAGGTACAACAAAACATTATTTAAGCCAACCTAACGTGACTACCCAAATACACGAATTAATATTTGAACAAATAAAACGCATAAATTATTTATTATTTGGCTGCCTATAAATATTTTATATTAATATCATATATAAAATTTGAATCAAACCAATAAACTATTATTCATATCATATTTTCATAATATGACCAGTGGATCGGAATTGCGATGCAATGGGGAAATGCTGCTAACATTCTTTCCACCGTTCCACTTAATGGTAATGATTTTTACAGTCTTTGTCTAAGAAATTATGTATCCATTTATGTTGTCGTTTATGTAAGGAAGTAGATTCTTACTTATCTATACTTATAATAAAATCGTAACAGGCCGATGTCTGTACATTATAGATATTGAAAAATAACTAATATTATGGTTTTTTTTAACTATAAAAACTAAGAGTTGAAACGAAATCATATCGATTCAGTTACGACCTGAAACTATAAACTAAAATAATATAAAATGATCATATAATTTCAATTAATAGTCTTTACATGAAACAAAAAAAAAAGTAACAAAACTTACCTCTTTGTAATATTAGTATGTTATGAAACTCTTTACTTTGCAACCTTCCCTTAAATTAAAAAGCATTACCATTATTATAATTGTTGATCCAGAGTAAATATGTTCTTTGATGGTAAATAAGCCAATTATACTAAAACTAAAATTGAATTCCATAATACGAAGCGCAAACTTACTGTGTACCTGCATTTCATGTGAAACTACAAACTTTTGCGAACGGAAATTAGTATTATAATACCAATTACCTTACTGGAGATTAGAATAAAATAATTAAGGATTCATTTGTTCATAATTAAGATATGATTTCTAATTAATACAATGGGTTAATTAATGTAATATGATTTTCGTGAATGGAATAACAAAAATACTAATACATACATTGATAATGGTAATGCTCAGAAAAGTTTCATTCTATATTATTACATTTATATATTATTTTTTAGTGTTTATATATTTAATTTACTCAATATTTAAATTCTTTTGTTTTTTTAAGAATCAAAATGATTGATATTTCATTCGTTAAATTCCGGTTTTACAGAATATAATTATGGATCGGTCTAAGATTATTCTGTGATCGATTTTACATAGTGAAGTATTACATGGATATATATATATATATATATATATATATCCATGTAATAATATATATATATGTCACAATAAGTAATGAAAAAAGTATGTCACAGTAAATGGTGTCATTCATTCATTTAAACTTAACTTTAATTAGCACTTAGAGTAAAGTTGCCAAAAATATTTCTGATGATTAGTATTTTTCAGAGAAGCGTAGTATATCAAGTATTTTATAAAAAAATAAAATCAAAAAAATTATTGAGTATGTTATTTAACTTTTATGAAAACTATATTTTCTTGCACTTATACATTTCATTGCACTATAACATGCTTATACATATTCATAATTCAAATTATTCGCCATTTCGATTTATTTTTGAAAATATCTGTTCTTTAATGCTAAAGTGGCGAGAACACAGAGCAAAATAAAATCATCTTAAATTAATTTAAATTTACTTTTGGTGTTGAAAAGAAAGTGTCCAATTAACTAAAATTTTCGTTCTTTACATTTTTTTCAATAGTATAATGGTTGAGCCGGTTGGCGTGGTTGGTAGATACTTGCCTTTCACGCCGAAGGTTGTGGGTTCGATTCCCACCCAGGACAGACATTTGTGTGCATGAACATGTCTGTTTGTCCTGAGTCTGGGTGTAATTATCTATATAAGTATGTATTTACAAAAAGAAAAGTAGTATATGTAGTATATCAGTTGTCTGGTTTCCATAGCACAAGCTTTGTACAAGCTTAATTTGGGATCAGATGGCCGTGTGTGAAAAATGTCCCAGGATATTATTATATTATTATTATTATTATTATTATAATGTATCTAAGACCGAATTACAATATATTATATTATTATAATATGGTTGGAAACCCTGAATTTGAGTGTGATCATTAGAGTAAGTTATTTTGTCATTGAATGTATCCGGTTCATTATCATAGAACCCTAATAGGATTAGAACGTTTTACATTTTAACCGATAGTATTTCAGCTAAAATCTTATTTATAATTCTTATAATTAAATTTTTGTTACAAAGGAAGCGTACAATGGCTTGCTGTAAACGATAAGCCATTGTACGGTTTTAATATACTTCACTAGAGCGCACGGTAACAACGACGCTTACAAACTATTTAACAATAATTTATATTGATCAATGTAAAAAAAATTTTTTGCTCAATAGAAAAAAAAATATGTTAAAATAAATGACAAACGTCAATAATGTCATTATAATTAAACAATAACGATTAAACTTTAATAAGTATACATACTTACTGTATAATTAGAATGTCAATTGTTATGTAAGTACTTGTTTGTGTTCAAGATCGAAATAGATTATGCCAAATGTCATTTTAATTTAACTTTTCGTCAATAGATGGCGTTAGATGTATTTTACATCTCGCTATAACAATGTTTTTTTGAAAGTAATTACAGTATCTGACCAGCATACTCGGTGTTTTTATTTTTAAGTCTCACAGTACCAATACTACCGGGTAACCCCTGATTTGTACTCTAATATCTATAAATTGGAGTGAGATCTCCTAAAACAGACATTATGAGTTTAAAATGAGTTCATATACTACCTGTAAAAAAACTTAATAATATAGAAATTTTGTATTTGTATTCTCACGCACGCCTGTTTGCCTGCTTTCGGTATTTCTTATATTGCGACTCCACTATTTAAGTAATATAGGTCTGTACGTAGATGACATAACAGACTTAATTTTAAACGCTGATTTCATATTTCATTTCTCTCTCTCTCTCTCTCTCTCTATCTAATGCCGTTATCGTAATAGCTTACAATTTTCTAATAAGGAATGTATTTAATTATTTTTATACATAAACTACATAATAATAAATTAAATATAAGACACGGTATATAGTACTATACCCATTACTAGTATAATAAAAAATTGTATATATTTAAGTGTCAAAAGCATTACCATAAGCCGGGTATGGCGATACCGTAAAAATCCTATTCCCATAAATCAAGATAGATTTTTATTGTCGCGCTAAAAAATTTAACTCGCATGAATAAAACATTTAATTTGGGTTCGGCTAATGTATATTTTATATGCCTACATTATTCAGTAATGGCGTATTACGGAGCTATATAAAAGTTAATCTGAAGCGACAAAGCGAAATTGTTTAGTGTTTTTTCTCAGAGTATCAAACTTTATAAGCTAAAATAAACTATGAAGAGCAAAATTGTTTAAATTAGTGCTCCAAAGAAGGCATAAAAAAGTGGTAGCCATCTACCACCTATAAAGACGAATATTAAAATGACGATGTTCATTAAATTAATCAAGTTGTATGTTTTATTTTTATCACATGAAGGGACTCATTGTCAGCGATTGCGCAGGAATACCCACTATAAAAACTAGTGGTAGCTACACCGTCTCCTCGGAGGTGTCACGGGATCTCATGCACAGAAACGTGAAACAGCAAATGCAGGGAGAACAACTTGCAGATAGAATAAACGTATTTTCAAGCAAAGTTATACATTTCTCATATATCATACCTTAGATTTAATTTTAAAATTGAATATACATTTTAATATTTAAATCAAGTTTTAGTTTTGACTGCCAGCATAACTCATAATGTTGACATATGTTCACTATAAGTCAACTTCCTACACTACCTACTTATATTTGCATATGAAATGTCGGTGCCAACAGATTGTATGCAAGACGCCACTAATTTCCACTAAGTATATAATATAAATGGTTTTTAGCCAATAATTTAAACAGGAATTAAAGATTTAAAATAAGATCTGTTTCCAATGATAGCCTTTGTTATAATCCTAACTAACATTATGAATGCGACAATAATTTCATTACACTTTCACGTTATAACTATTCAGCCAATCATCATTAAACTTAACAATCACAATGTCAGTGGGAGATGGTACAGAAAAGAACGTAGGATACCTTTTTTATAGTATGGAAAGGCGGACGAGCATGTGGGCCACCTGATGGTAAGTGGTCACCAACGCCCTTAGACATTGGTATTGTAAGAAGTGTTAACCATCGCCTACATCGCCAACGCGCCACCAACCTTGAGAACTTAGATGTTATGCCCCTTGTGCCTGTAATTACTCTGGCTCACTCACCCTACAAACTGGAACACAACAATACCAAGTACTGCTGTTTTGCGGTAGAATATATGATGAGTGGGTGGTACCTACCCAGACGAGCTTGCACAAAGGCCTACCACCAGTAAACCTGACACCTGCCTAAACCCTCACGCGCGTACGATCGCAAGAACAAACTTGTTTCGTCATAAATTCATTGTGTCCAATATACAGACATATAATATAATGCCCTCCTTCCCATCCATCCTTTTGATTATAAATCCCATTTCCCGCCCATCCTTTTGATTATAAATTTTGAATTTGAACGAAATATTTAATACTATCCATTTGTGTACATATGTATTATGTATTAGTACTTATTGTATTGAGGGTTGCTATAATGAGATATAGATATTCCTCGCTTGGAGGCCAGAATTGAGTTTCAACGAACATATCATTAAATATGGACCAGCTCGACGACGCACGAAAATAGTTTCGGATGTGTCACTGAAAATAGCACAAAAATCATTATTTTATTTACATACTACATAAATAAAAACAAATATTTATTATTAATATATTAAAGCCTTGAATATATGCAAATAAAAATTAAAAATCAGTACTGTACAAATCATGACCGCTTGTAATGGTTTCAACAATGCTAGCAGCGTTTCCCATTTGAATCGCAATTCCGATCCTCAGGGCGTAAAACGAACCAGCCCTCCTGTAACCAGTAGAGATAAGAGGTATTATATTTTTAATGAAAGTATGTATAGAAAGTAGGTATAGTATAGGATACATTTGCACCATTTGTTCGCTTCAGCTTTTTCCGCGATGGCTCTGGCTTTTATCATTGTGTCCCTGATATGAGGTGGGGCCAGTGTGAGGACACATGCAGCTTCCCACACTAGGGCTCGTCCGCATTCCGAACCAATATAATTCCAACAAGTTTCTTGCCATCATCACGATTAATTCCACGGAATTCAAAATAATAATGACATAATTTTAGTTTATAATTCATTCATGGTAAAGGAAATTATAGTAAGTAAATTGTATGTCGAATAAATTTTTACCATATGATGTATGTATTGTACATATTGATGTACCCAGCATAAGCGTGGTCGAATAGGTTCTAAGCCTTCCTAAATTTTATCAAAGCCCGTATGTATTATTGCTATTTTAGCCTGAAACGATTATAAAATTGATCTAAAAACATTATGTACCACATCAAATTCTCATCAATTACTCATCGCGGTACATCTGCAATGGCTTACAGTATGTACACCCATTGTTGAAATAACAACAATAGCATGTAATGGAATTGATTGCACGATGTATAATAGTAACAACTAGAACACATAACTGACATTTCTGATAACCAAAACGCCAACTAAATAGCTTAATGGCTAACAATATTGCAAAAGCTTAGCAGTTTCTGATGATTATATAAATTAAGTTTGTATATTAAAAAACAATCTATAATATTCACGGGTTACAAGATTTCTAAACATGTTATAGTTAGGTAAGTTATTATGTATTTATACGTTTCTATAATTTCGTATGCTGCGTAGCCTAGGCGAGTGTTCTCGGCGTGTTGGTCTCGGTATGAACTTGGACAAGACCAAGGTCATGTTCAATAGGCATGTCATGCCGGGACCGATATACGTCGAAGGGAAACCTTTGAAGTTGTTAGTGAATATACCTACCTAGGACAGGTCATACAAGTTGGTAGGAACAACTTCGATAAGGAAGCCGATCGAAGAATTTGCTTGGGATGGGCAGCATTTGACAACCTTCGTCAAGTCCTCACGTCGTCTATACCGCAATGTTTGAAGACGAAAGTCTTTAATCAATGCGTCTTACCTGCCATGACATACGGTGCCGAAACGTGGACACTAACTGCGGGACTAGTCCACAAATTCAAACTCACTCAGCGTGCTATGAAGCGAGCTATGCTCGGAGTATCTTTGAAGGATAAGATCAGAAATGAGATTATCCGGAAAAGAACCGCAGTCACCGACATAGCTTGCAAAATTAGCAGGCTAAAGTGGCAGTGGGCTGGTCACGTATGTCGTAGGACCGATGACCGTTGGAGCAGACGAGTCCTAGAGTGGAGACCACGGATCGACAAACGCAGCGTAGGACTAGCCAGGACCGATGACCTTAAGAAGGTGGCGGGCATCGATGGGCGTGACTGGATGCGGAAGGCGGAGGACCGGGAGCTTTGGCGCACCTTGGGAGAGACCTATGTTCAGCAGTCGACAATGATTGGCTGTTATGATATGATATATGATATGTGTGATTCTAGTCTTGAAAGTTTTGACTAAATTCAAACTTAATTTGTATATGTATATTTGGTTAAATATTTTGTTTTTTATATAAACATATTTACTTTTATAAATAATGTCTAAATATAAAACCGTTTCAATATTGAAAAGAATTAAATTCACATTTTTAAAAACATTAATCGTTTCTAATAATTTTATATTTGAAAATAATATTGATCTTAGATATGTTTGTCCCACAAAGTATATTAGGTAAACATTTTTCCAGGAAATCTAAAATACCCCGTGGACAATCAAAAATAGACTTAAATGCTATTGTATTTAAGTCAATTTTGAAAAGTCTTTTTTATGTATTTTTTAGTTAATTGATTACGTCTTTGTATAGAATTTTTAATTTTATATTATACTTCCAAGGTATATGTATATAATATTGTAAATATAAGACAGGTGTTGTGTGAAAAGAAGCTAGACTTGAGGCTTAATTGTAATAATAATTATTTATTTAATTATATATATAACAAGTTAATCAGAAATACATAAAAGCGGTACTATAACTAATAATAATAAGTCAACCACATAAAATAGAGATATATTTTATAATGGAATTATGGAATATCAGTCATGACCATTATCATCTCGTCTGCACCCAATTACATGAGGTATAATATATAACAGAACAAATTTCCTTTTGTGGAGGATTTATATAAATATTATATATTCTTAATAACAACATAGTACATTACTTCTTCTTCTTCTTCTCGGTCGTTTACTTCATTGCTGAAGGTCGTGTCCACTCTGACGACGACGATCTCAAATGGCCAAGTCTGCAATGAGCAAACTAACCCGAATACGGCAGAACAGAAAAATATCGAATAAAACGAAAAAACGGCTCGTTCAGACTCTGATATTCTCCATCTTGCTTTATGGCTCGGAATCCTGGACAATTCGCTCACTGGAGAGGAAGAAGATCGACGCGTTCGAGATGTGGTGCTGGCGAAGAATGCTGCGCATACCGTGGACGGCCAAGAGAACCAATGTCTCGATCCTGCAACAACTGCACATAAAAACGAGATTGTCAAGTATTTGCTACCAGCGTGTCCTTCGTTATTTTGGTCATATAGCGCGAAGGCAGCCTGACAGCCTTGACAAGCTGATGATACTTGGCAAAATAGAGGGGAAACGACCAAGTGGCCGCTGCCCCACACGATGGTCGGACCAAGTTACCAACCTCACTGGTCTCCAAGTGACCACAGCTCTGAGGAAAGCTGATTACAGGAAGGACTGGAGAAAATTCACAGAGATCGTGACCCAGACCCTAGATAGTACATTACAATTGCATTGAATTCCTTTTTAACTTTTTTTAGAAGAAAACATATAGTTATAAACTAAAATAAAATTAATATAAGAAATATAGTTCAAAAGGATGCATTTTTAGATATTAAAAGTTAGAACGATTAATATTCATGTTTTTTTTTTTTATTCAAAGGTATTTTCTATTATCTTTTATTTCCCTGTAATACGAGTGTTCAGAATAAATTTCTAGTTCGAATAGTTATTTCAATGTTGTCTGTATTCTATTGTTCAGCAAAAATAGACGTCCCTTGGGTCTTGTGAGCTGATAATTAAGTACATTGTTTGGTTGATAATACTCTATAAATAACTACATCTTTAGTACAGTGGTTAGCTTACAAGATTGCACGTTCCAAGATTTTTCCTTAAAAACTACAATCGGATCTTTAAAAAGTTGTATGCAACTGGATGCTGGACATTTGTAAGTCCTCAAAGAGTACGTAAAATGTTAATCCTGCGCCTGAACTTGATCTGGTCATGACAAATTGTCGATACATCGGATTTTAAGAGGATATAGAGATGACACTATGCTTTCATATAGACTTCACTGTAATATCTTCTGATATTGCGTCAGTTATCTCCATCGATACCCATTTGGTTTAAATAAATTAACCATCTTTTCTTGCCGAAGACCGCTATTGCAGTGCAAAGGTCCGACATAATAATCTATTTAAAGAGCTTTTTATACCTTTTTGAAGGTTTTCCCTCAGTGAAAAAAAACGGAAGAGATAATTTAAAATAATTACAAAATTTTACATTTCATTTATATAATATTCATAATCATTTATCTTATGAAATAACTCCATGAAGGTAAGCAATACTTCAAAAATGTAATGGAGAAAATGAGACAGTTCGACGAAATAAAAATATTAAAAATACAAACAAATATAAAAAAGTCACTGAAGTAAATTCTTCTGTACTTATATTTCATATCCAAATAAGAAATGCTCCGCTCACGACTGTATTCCGATAAAATAGGATAAAAATATATAAGTCCTAATCATATATTGTTACCAACGCATAACCAAAGTGATATTTTAAGTGTATAAAATCACTTTGGTTCTCAACTTTACAAGTCTATTAAACAAACAAATATAAATCCAATTGAATAGATAAAAATTTGTGGAGTTAGTATTTATTTATTTCCATGCAGGATAATTAAAAACAAAATTTTATTGTATTTAATTATCCATCAAATATGACAGTAGCAAAAAAAAATTACTATCTTGCTGATTCTACTCTGCAGAAGAAAAAGATTCACTACTGAGTTCCTTGCTGATTCTTCTCGGCAGAAGAACCGGAAATTTAAATCTACATTTGGGATCAATAGTAGCTTTCAGTTTAATTTAATCTTGTAAAATGATGTTTCAAAAGTACGCGCAAATACTTGATTAAAGTATACTTTGATTTGACTTAATATGATTTAAAACGAAAAATACAGGAAACAAATTACGCGATAGCTTTAGAGCACCTTGTAACATTTATTTAATTCATAACTTCAATTAAGTGTTTAGATTACATGTCATGTATTAGATTCAATTTTTGTCAATATTTGAATTACATAAATAAGATAAAATGTCAACCAACATCATGGTAACAAATACATAACAAATACACTTATTAATTTATCACATTATTATTATCACTCACACACACACATACGCACGCACACATTCTTGTTGAAATTTAACTATAGAAACTAATATTGTTATAGAAAGTATTTAACCAAAATACCGCAGTGTCTCAAGTCGAAAGTCTTCGACCAGTGTGTGTTGCCAGTGATGACATACGGATCAGAGACGAGCTCGCTCTCTATGGGTCTAATAATAAGGCTCAAGGTCCCCCAAAGAGCAATGGAGAGGGCTATGCTCGGAGTTTCTCTGCGTGATCAAATCATAAACGATAAAATCCGCAGGCGAACCAAAGTAACCGACATAGCCCGAAGAATTGCTAAATTAAAGTGGCAGTGGGCGGGGTACATCGCTCGTAGAACTGACGGCCGCTGGGGCAGAAAGGTTCGAGTGGCGACCACGAACCGGAAGACGCAGCGTGGGCAGGTTACCTACAAGGTGGACCGACGATATAAAAAGAGTCGTGAGAAGCCGTTGGATGCGGGCAGCGCAAGACCGGCCAAAATGGAAATCCTTGTGGGAGGCCTTTGTCCAGCAGTGGACGTCTTTCGGCTGGGATGATGATGACGATCAAGAAGTATTTAAGAGAAAACACAAAAAAGGGAACGGGACTTTTACTCCTTAATACAGATTATTTTAAAACCTAGCGAGGAGTACAGTGCTAAACCCACCTGATTGGAATAAATAAAATTTAACAACTATGTTCAATCTCTATTATAAATAAAGATATATATATATATATATATATATATATATATTATTATATTCTCTATACTGTTGTAACCTAAACGTAAAAAAATATATCTAGATAGATAAATTTAAATTAAAGTCAAATGTACAAAGAGAATATCCGTATGCAAATTGAAATAGTAAACGTTTAGGGCAAGATTTACAAAGATAAGGCACATACACATATCAGGGTAAAGATCTAACTCCTTGCCCTAATTTGATTCTACCATAAGGACGTCTGCAATCTGCAAACTTCTAAGATTACGTCAGCTATCTAAATATATAGAGTAATTTGATGACAGATGATATGACTTTAAAACAGAAACTAAATTTAATTTGAGAAAGTAAGCACTTTTGAAACGTAATTTTACAAGTTTAAACTAAAGCAATCTACTAGCAAGAAACTCGAAACCTATTTATATTATATACCGAATATTATTTCTAATGGTACATATTATATACCTTCTTAATAAGATTAAGCCAATATTCGTTTCATGTTTTATTATAATCTATATTATAATTTTGTATTGACAAATGTAAATCAAAAGAACTTCTAAACTTGTAAGGATAATACCTACATGTACATGATATCCCTGATTGTGTCGGATTGCTATCCGATTGGATTATAATAGTGAGAAAAGATAGTTCACCTGTGTTTGTATATGTTGATCAGTAGAACAACGTAGGTAGGGATAATATTTAAAAAAAAGTTATTACTGCGGTAACGGCTGAATGAACGAATGAAAAGCTTTATTGAAATCCTCGGGCAGTTTTCAAAATAATTATCATCTTTTGTGATAGGAACAATAAAAGTATTTTTATATGCAACACAATTTGTAATCAAAGTCCACGTATTTATTACAGTGCTATGTTAATAATGAATGCTACCAGTATTCGCTTATTTTTTTTTGTATTAGTATAGATGAAGAAAAATATCGAAATATCCGTTTCATATATTCTTTTTAATTCAAAATAATTTGTTTATTACATTCAGTAACAGATAAGAGGTTACGTAGTTCTTGATACGAAAATGACGTTCTTGGGTCGAAGCAAAGTTAGGTTGGCAAAAAATGTTGTATAAACTTTTCCATGATGATTATACAATATTAAGTTAAATAGAGTCTAAATACCATGAGAGCTTAAAAATATTCTTGTAATCACCGGTCGGGAGGGTCTGGGTGGATACCACTCACTCATCAGATTTTATTACATCGCTAATGTTTAAGGGCGATGATGACCACTTACCATCAGGTGTCCCATTTGCTGTCCGCCTGTCTATAACATAAAAATCATCTTTCGAAGCACCAGCTCCTTCTGCTGCTAAAAGCTTTTTGATACTTTAGACCTACTTAAGTACTACTGTTCGTAATCAGATGCGTAAATAAATTATAAGTCACTCACAGTTCAACAGCTTATTACACACGAATGTTCACGAATAAATCACACAACTTAGAAATATTTGAGAATAGTTTAGACTAAATAGTAAAAGAGATAGAAATGAGCCAAATATGACATGTTTATGTGAAATAGTTTTTGAGTTATGAGGAGGTGAAAAGTGGCTCCCAATGGTTTGTGTAATATTACACACGGTGCTGCTTACCAGTTCTGTTAGCTTGAACTTGGCTTCACACGCTACCGCGTGTCTAGAATTAAAACAGTTTTAAGAAAGCGAGTTATTTATTTAAAAGAAATAAAGTGGGAACATCACACTCATAAGTTATTCTAATATAATTATTAAAGGTTCTGATTTGAAGAGGAGGAGCGAGTTTATTTACAGGCGCAATTAATTACATGATTACTTCGTATGATTGACTTAGCATTGGTATCAATAATCAAATATCTTTATTTAATATTATACTTACTTATTGCTTGTCAAAAAATCTACAATCGGTTCGGAAAGGAGTTTGTTTGTAGTGATGAATATTTTTTACATTGCCAATGCTATGCTATATGCTAAAAAATCCAATCGGTTTATGTCAATTACTAAAAAAACATCATCATCAATTTCATGTGCTTAATTTGTGTTTATAATTCATCTCGGGCACAGCGGTGAAGAAAAACACCGTTAGGAAACCTACATGTGTCTAATTTCACTGAAATTCTGCCTATGTATTCCACCAACCCGCATTGGAGCAGCGTGGTGGAAAAAGCTCAAAATCTTCTCCTCAAAAATGAAGAGGGGCCTTAGCCCAGCAGTAGGACATTAACAGGCTATTACTTACTTATTTCACTAACAGGGGACCTACTTGCCCGTTTTATATATTACTTAATAATAAAAAATGAGATAAACCGCAAAATTCAGAATTAGATTAAAATCTGCATAGTTAATATACTTATTACGTTTGTATAGTATTAAAAAAACTTTCAAATATTTGTTTAAGCTGTAAAACATTTAAAGTATATTATTTACTTTATTTTCATATATGAAAGGCAAGCTCTAGTTGCAAGCTAATCTATACGTTCAAATAACGAGAGACGAAGTTAGTGTTAATAAAAGCGTTTTATCTGACCTACCATCGGTCCTAAAGTTAAATTGACGTTACCTTAAACTCACATATCAAGTTCAGTTCCGTTTTCAAGACCGTTTACCTTTCCACCACGTTGTGGTTTAATGTTATGTAATATGTTTATAGAACATTAGTGCGAAGTTATTTGCAAATGTTTCAATTACTGACAGGTTTCTCAAGTTTAAAAACGAATTAAGAAATATTCTAATGTATTATTCTCTGGTATAATTTTATATTGTACATCATTATTAGGATTCACTTTTCATTCTAATCTATATAATTATATTACAAAAACGATTATGTCTTTTACTTGCTAACGCTCGCACATATTACAATTGCTTTTTAAATTTTTTTGATAAGCGATCCGATAAGTCGTCTGATATTGTATCGTTAGTTCAATGTTTGAAGACGCGTCCCACTATTACAGCTTAAAATGGCTTCCCTCGGTGCGTGATTCTACTACAACAGCAAATTCAGAAAATTTAATCACAATGAAATTAATTGTACAGAAATGCCTACGGAACAAACAAAGAAATATTTTTTATTGAGTAATCAACTTTACGATGATGATAAATTTTTCCGAAAGATGTCGAGCACTTATTGATAAATAAGTTCGGTATAAAACATTTCCGGCCTTAGTTATAAATTCTGCTTAGCGACTTATTAGTTAAACATTGATTTCTCCCTTTATGCCGATTTGATATTCAAAATAAGAGACAGCATTGTCTAACTAATCACCCGATAAAAATATTTATAAGTAAGTTCGTTAAATAGTAATATTATTTATGAACAACAATTAGTAGAAACATTTTACAGTCTAATAATAAAATTATTGTATTTCTTGGAATTGCAAAAAAATACGAAATTATTTTTCTTCTTCGTTTAAGATTCTGGCATTTTGACCATTGGGCCATGTCGGCTCTGAAGGATAACATATCCTATTCCAAAACCTATCCAATTCAAATTGTACAGCAATTAAAATATCAAGGTTCGATTGGAATTCGGCTGAGGGGGTAAAATTCAGACTAACCAACCGTACCAACCAACTGAGCAAAAAATATTAGCACATATGTGTAGACGCAATTACAGGTACACTCTCTATTCCCCTACTTTAAAAATAATAATAAAACCATGACCTTTAATTGATCTGCCGTAGAATTTGAACCTAGTGAGAAGATTGCCTCCGCTGACCAGCTCCAATGAAGAAGACCGGGGATAAGGCGTCGAAGCTATACGGACCTTCGCTCCCACCCACCTTCTGAGCATCCCCGGGGCTAGGGGGTTCTCTGTACCCCGGGAACCCCCATAATATATATAAGTCACTATGATAACAAGTAAATTTACAAACACAGTTTAAAATTCGAACTACAATACATATATCAAAAATGTCCAATGCCTTATTTCTATAAATGAAAAAAATATATATACCACCTCCTTTTATTTGAACTTTAGCGTTAGTAACAATAATGTCAAGCGAGTACGTTGACGGTGAGTTAAAGGTGTGTTGTTACTTCGAACGTCAATTTAATAACACCCTGAAGCATCACTTACAGAATGAAATTGTTGCTGTTACCGTATATTGAAACAGCACTTTACGTGTATAATTTTGCATTTTATAAAAATTAACCAATCAAAAACATTACACTATGCAATTTAGTTTGAAGTTAGATTTTAATTGGTTAAAATAGCTAATTTGATAAATAACGCTTAGCAATTGGCTGCTCGATTCTATACAATAGTATCAATGTCATACAAAAGTATTAGTAATTGAATATTATATATTTCTATATAAAAAAAAACCTTTTTTATTTTTAAAAATGAATGCCCTAAGCCCTAAAGGAAGGCGAAAAAAGAGTTAGTCATTTTTTAATTTAAAAATATAGAAATTTGTGTTTTCATTACAGTTCATTAACAGATTATGATGAGGTAGATGAGTTTTGATACCCTCAAACCGGAACATAATAATATAAAGTATTGCTGTTTGCCGTAAACTATGAAATGAGTTGTAGAACCTAGTTATGCATAACACGAAGAACATTTACAATAAAAACCTAAAACTGCATTATGTCGTTGGATTACTGGAAAACATAACTAAGCAAATAAATTCATGAGAAATAACATTTTTTAGTTTAGACGGTGGGTAACATGTATTTCAATATTCAATTAAACGGAGCATCCAAATCTGTTCAGACGTTTTAATTCACTCCTTAGTTATTTATATATTTTTTAAATACAATTGGGCTCATCGAACTACCTACCTACCTACCTTTTAGCAACTTGTGTTCACTTCAATTTTGACCTCAAAAATATGATATATTCGTATTTCCCGTTACCAATCTAAACTTAATTGGCTACCTATCCGAAAACGCAGACGCTTTGAAATTTTAGATCCGCTATTATATTCTATGTGATATAGAAACCATTTCAAGTTTCATGTTTAATAAACATGATAAAGCTTACAAAATGTTGAGTCAAAGATTTTTATAATGGTTTGTTTGAAATAACTTATGTTATGATCTCATTTGCATTTTAAGCGATGAATTGAAACATAAAGTATTGCATTCACAAATCTCTTAATACCTGTCCGGACAATGTGTTGCACTTAATGTTTGTGCCAGCTGTCGCCCCTCGCCCGCGTGTTAATATGGCGGGACTAATAGGCGCGTTTCTTCATATCGCGATTGCTAAGGCGAAGCTACTAACACTGCAAAAAAAATAAAATTAAGAAAACGTTCAGAAAGTTTCGCGTTCGTTATTTGTTATTAATTTATTAAGCTTAGTAATTTTATTATGCTTGGATTTCAAAACTTTTAATTAATACTTTTTTCGGTCTACTTTATAATCGAGTTTAATTACTATCCGTACGTCCGTACGTACAGTCTTATTATTATTATAGATAGGCGAACGGGCAAATGGGCCACCTGATGGTAAGTGGTCACCACTTCTCATAGACATTGTCGATTTAAGAAATGCGCCACCATCGTTGATATCTGAGAGATTTTGTCCCTTGTGTCTGTAATTACACAGGCTCACGTACCCTACAAATCGGAAAACAATAATGGCGGTGGTGACCACTTACCATCAGATGACTTTGCCAGTCTGCCTACTTAATACCATATAAGAGCCAACATTCATATTATGTATATAATTTTGACGAGAACTGTAATATAAAATTTCACCCACAATACAAGACAACTTACCCTTAAGTGCATATTTTTATGCGATATTCGAAGCACGTTGTTACATTATCGCATCCGAGTTGTGACACAATGTGGAATATAATGTCCCTTATTTATATGACAATCGTTTGTAGCAATATAAATTCAACGAAGTGGCATATATTTAAAATTGGAACTTTATTTTTTTTATAACCACCTTTAATGATATTCAATTGCATGTACTTTTTGTTGTTTAATTATTATTTGTTGCAATATTATGAGTTTTGATAATAATATTGAGGCAAATCGGCAATTATTTAGAAATTAAGTTTTTCAGAGTAATAAGCCTTTACCCTTAAGAGGAGAAGAGGTCTAATTTTAACTACGTGCAATTCTGATTTAAAATAGTTAATTTTATTGAATGATTTTTGACATACATTAAAATAAAATGACATTCACCTTGATTGTTTCTTTTATGATTCTCATATAGTATAAATCCTTTTTAAATGTAAGGTAAAGTTATGGAAACAGCTTCAAATGGCTTCAAATGATATGCCTTTTTTGGTAAGGACCTGCACGGGATAGCGAGGCGGAGGTATCACCCTCCTGCGACGCGTGTTGTGCGCAATTAGCCACGGTGGGGACTCCAGGGGCAATCCCTGGCAATAACAGTTAGCAGAAAACTCTCGTTAACTAGCGTGATCAACGCCATGCTTGGCTGGATGGTCTTCTTTTGCGATTGTGTTATGTCGAAGAAGGAGGCTGCGGAGCGGCGGCGTAAGGAGTGTGCCTCCGCTGATCCGATCCGCCAAAGAAGACCGGGAAAGAGCCATTATGTGCATCTTCTCCTCCCACCGTAAATACCGCCGGGGCTAGTTGGGTTCTCTGTAACCCTAAAACCCATGTAGGACTTGAGTCCCGCGTAGGCGGGCCAACCGTCGGGGCTCCATAGTAGTAAGCGCAACCGATTCCGTGACGCCCGCCGAAGAGACGGTGAGAGTACCGCTGTGTATTCCGGTGCACTGGGAGTTCTATGCGCCGGCTCATATAACAAACGCGTAAATGCGTATTTCCAGCGAAAAAAAAGTGTGTGTGTATGTATGTTTCTGTGTACGTGTGTATATGTGTGTATCAGAGAGTGTTTGTGTACGTATAGTGCACCTGCAGTACTAGTTTACATTAAAAACAGGGGGTTTCAATTCCAATCGTATTATTATATATACTGGCTTTTTTAATTTTAGTTACTTCTAATTTGGTTTATATATTTCATTATTTAAATATTAATTATATTACAAATGATGTTAATGTACGTACATCAAACCTATTCAAAGTTATCTTATTTTTTTCTAATACTTCAACAATAAACAAAAATAGCGTATTTTTGCCAAATAGACCGATGACCTGAAAAAGTGGCGATACCCACCTGTATGTGCAAGGCGAGCTGAGGGCTTTGGCAAACCTTGAAAGAGGCCTATATCAAGCAGTGGATAGCAATCGGCTAAAGGTGATGTTATAATGGAAATTAAATCATTTAGTATGTATTCTTTAATGGCTCAGCTGAATTAAGTTGAATTTCTAGTCGAAATCTTGTTCACAGTCACAGACCTACTGCAAACGTGACAATTTTTTATAGTATAGGTAGGTGAACGGGCTTATGCGTGATCTGATGGTAAGTGGTCATCAAGGCCATATATATTGGCATTGTACGAATCATCGCTTATATCGTGAATGCGCCACCAACTTTGGGAACTAGGATTTTATGTCCCTTGTGCCTCACCGGAACCGGAACACAACAACACCAAGTACTGCTGTTTTGCGGTAGAATATCTGATAACTGGGTGGTATCTTCCAAGACGAGCTTGCACGAAGTCCTACCACCAGTGAACACACATAGATACTCGCACGTACTTAACTGGTGGTAGGCTTCAGCCGTATTTAGTGACCACCCACCGAACAAAGCCGTACCGCCAAGCAACCCTGTTGTGTTCCGGTACGATGTCCGGTGACACCGTTCCGAGAGTCAGGTCAGAACAGTTTGGGCAGGCGCGCTCCATCCTAGACCGTGACTATGCTTAAGAACAGGCAAGACAACGGTCAAGCGCTTGCCTATTAACTGTAAAAAAAAACGTACACGTAGGTATATAAACACACACACACACATTCTAGATATCAAACTTTTGATAATTATCAAATTCGGTACATTACAATAACTTCTTGTTACACGAGAACATATTCTTACCCGGGATTGGAATTCCATAAAAACATAAAAACAAGGTAGAATATATAAAATCATATTTTAAATAAAATATTAAGCAACCGTTTATAGTGCAAGGGTTTCAATTCGATTTAATTTCCGGACTCTTATGAAAATATTATACAACATCTGCCTCCAATATACATAACGACGACTGTCTGTTACTTAATTACTTTTTCATATTCAATTACATATAATGATTATATTTTTAATTTCACAAGATTTTACTGTCGCATTTTTATTAATATAAAATTTTATTGATGTTTATCTTCCCGTTTGGATTCGCACGTGTAGAAAACTGAATACAGTTTTTTTTTGGGACCTGTGTGGGCTTATTTGGAAAAACATACCAATTAAGAATGCATAGAAGACCAGCTTGCAAAGGAACATTTTTTTTGGAAAGTAACATTATTTTATTATAGAATATACTTGTATTTTTTGCCTCGTGGCTGTCACAACGGCTGCAGGTTATGTGGACTTGGAATCGAGTCTCCATTCAGACCAAAACCTTCACCAGCCCCATGTATCCATACCATAAGGTAAACTTTAAAAGATTATTATAATAAGCTCTGTTAATATTTAAATGTAGATAAAAACAAAGATATGTATACATCATTGATACATTGATAGCGGTTAATTATATAAAATATGGCCCTAGACTAAATTTGTACAGATTTTCATCTACATTTTCCTTATAACTTCAAATGTCATTTGAACCAAGAAAAATATGATATTCATAATCGACTTTAAATGTAACTTGTAGAATGTCAAAACAAATTTATATTTAGATTTATATCTCATCGAAAAATTTCCTTTGCTTGACTAAAAATAATATTAAAGTTTTAAAAAATCAAAGTTAGTATTGAAATTTGAAATCGCGCATCGTAAATTATTACAAAGCACGACTTAAACATACGGTACATTAATTGACCATCTTAGACTTAAATTACTTTAAATAGGAATACTATAATTAGGAAAACCATAAGTTTGTGCAAAATTCTATCTCTAAATTATAGTTCTATCGAGTGGATCGAACTAGTTTATACTTTAGTTTCAAGATTTGGCCCACACAATGACCAGAACGCGTTGAATTAAATAATAGCTTATAAAAAGCCGTATGTAGCGATTAAAATTTACATTGTTATGATATTTTTTTAAATTCTGTAATTAATGATGAGTTTCAAAATAATATCTATAGCCCGAGGATTGTTTCCTACATTATAACTCATAAAGTAATCCGCCACGCACAAAATATAAGTGTGAGTGAATTATTTTTCATTACGAATTTCGTCAATTAAACGGGACTTTTAGAAAAAGATCTTCGTTAATATTTTGCGTCATATTTTAAATCAGTTTATCAGGAAAAAAATCACTTGTTTAATTTTTAATTTTGATTTAGATTAGAAGGACATTCGAATAGATTTGAAAATGGAAATCTCAACTAGTTGGGTAAAACCTGGCTAAGCACCATAGTTTTTTATGATGCTTGTGTTTATCATCTAGCCTGATGGTGCTAGGTCCAATAGCTTGTCCTAATGAATCTTTTATTACTTACAAAAAAAATATTATTTATATTTCCTAGCTTAGAAATAATTTTAAAGATTTATAAGATTTATCTATAATAAATATAGCTACAACAATTTTATACACTTAGATCACAAATAATGTTTATCGCAATAAATTAAAAAATCCCAAGAGATTTCAGTAAGCTTTCAATATATCTGTCAAACATATATTTCCAAGTACCCTAACCGGTCGTTCCTTAAAAGGGACGTTTAAATCCATTAGCCGTAACATCGAAAGGTTCGCAAATAAGGTTTTACAAATGTATTACTGAATATATCATCGTTATCCTGAACCGGCTAATTTATGCTACTTCCACAGATTATATATAACGGTCTTTAATCAACATAAGATCATAATAATTTTTGTTATTGAATTTTATTTGAAATTGACATTTGTATCTCAATAATGTAGCGTGTAGGTGGGAGGCGTTTTTTTAATCTTATTAAAAATAGCACCACATTTTTATTTATTTTTTATATTTTCCGGGAGGGCAAATGACTCCACTCCACCTGATGTTAAGTGGTAGCAGAGTCCAAACGCTAGGACGGCCAGTACAGTCGGGAAGAAGGTTCTGCACTAGCCGCCCCCGCCTTGCCGGCCCGCAAGATGCCTCTTCACGCCTCGTTTGAAGGAAACCGGGTCGTAAGAGGAGGGGAATACGTGAGCTGGTAAGGAATTCCATATTTTGGAAGTGCGACAAAGAAAGGAGTTGCCAAATTTCTTTGTGCGCGATGGAATTGATGTCACAGTTAGTCGGTGACATCGAGAGCCAGCACGCGTAGACTTGTGAAGGAAGAGGGAAGCAGGATTTAGGGAGAATAATTCCTCGGAACACTCGCCGTGATACAGTCGATAGAAAGCGCTCAGCGCTGCTATCTCTCGACGCAATTGTAAAGGTTCGAGGGTGTTAGTGACCTTTACGTCGCCAATAATGCGAACTGCACGTCGCTGCAACCGGTCCAAGGCCTCAAGTAGGTACTTAGCGGAGCCATCCCAAAGGTGCGAGCAATATTCAACGCAAGACCGTACCTGTGTTTTGTACAGCAGGCACAGTTGTTGTGGCGTGAAAAAACGCCGCACCTTGTTCAGAACTCCGAGTTTCCGTGAAGCTATTTTTATCACAGCCTCGATGTAATCCCTTGGACTAAGGTCGCAGCGAACGTCCATCCCCAGCATGGCGATTTTGCTTTGTATCACCAGCGGAGTGCCACAGAGGGAGGGAAGAGGGGAAAATGGTGACTTTTTTGCTGTGAGAGCGCATACCTATGTTTTCTTGGCATTAAGCTCAACAAGATTATCTGAGCCCCATTTGGCGATAAGCTCTAACGTCTTACTGAGTTCAACGACAAGATCCTCCCGCCTCTCCTTAATTTCCGCTTGCCCAGCCACTGCGCGTCCGTGGTATCCACCATGCACTGTACTATCGTCTGCATAGCAATGAATGTTCCCGAGAGATAGCATATCATTGATATGCAAAAGAAACAGAGTGGGAGATAGCACAGATCCCTGGGGGACCCCAGCATTCACTTCATAGAATTGTGAAGCGCAACCATCAACTAAAACACGAAGACTGCGCTTTTGTAGGAAGCTGGCAATCTAGGTGCAAAGCTGAGCAGGCAGACCATATGCCGGCAGCTTGGAGAGAAGACTTCTGTGCCAGACTCTGTCGAAAGCATTGGAGATATCGAGGCTGACAGCCAACGATTCCCCATGCTTGTCGATAGCTTCACCCCAGAGGTGTGTTACGTACGCTAGAAGATCACCTGTAGACCGTTTTTGTTGAAATCCGTACTGACGATCATTAATCAAACAGTGATCTTTTAGGTAATGGATCAGTTGGTTGTTAAGAATCCGTTCCATCACCTTACAAAGTACTGAGTTGATAGCTATTGGCCGATAATTTGCCGGGTCAGACCGATCCCCTTTTTTGGGAACCGCTTGCACATTAGCTCTTCTCCAAGCCTCCGGCACACATCCCGAAGAAAGAGAAAGTTGGAACAGGCGCGTTAACACGGGAAACAGCTCCGCCGCGCACTTCTTCAGCACTATAGCTGGTATTCCATCGGGACCGCTAGCTTTCCGTACATCAAGTGATTGCAGCTCCGCACGCACATCACGCTGCCTGATTTTGATGTCAGGCATCGTGTGGCCACAAGAAGGTATTACTGGTGGCAGAGCACTACAATCATCGATGACGGAGTTGTCGGCAAAGAGTTTAGCCAGGAGATCAGCTTTCTCTTGCGGACTGTGAGCCAGTGATCCGTCCGGACTTCTGAGCGGTGGCAGCGAAGGTTGGCAGAAATTGTTTTGCACAGACTTGGTTATATACAAGTATATAAACATAATAATAATAATTTCCTCCAAACCGATTTCCAGCGATTTCCAGAGATTAACCAGCTGCACAGACATTATTATAGTGCATAAGTGTTTGCGCAAACACAGGCGCACTCACTATTCCCTATTTCTATTCTATACCTGGTGGCGGAAGGGCTTTGTGCAGTCCCGTCCCGGTAGGTACCACCCACTCATCAGATATTCTACCGCTGAGGAGCAATAATTGTATTGCTGCGTTCCAGTTTAAAGGGTGAGAAATCATTACAAACATCTCAGTTCCTAAGGTAAGTTATAATGCACCACCAGCATTGGCGATGTAAGAAATATTTATTATTTCTTACATCACCGGTGCGATGATGACCACTTACCATGAGGTGTCCCATTAGCTCTTCCGACTGTCTATTACATAAAAATATAACTCTCTTAATCTGACATGACCGGAAAGAGTTGAGTTGCAGGTGAGTGTACACACTTCCAACTTTCAGCCTTCGTGCTGCTACTGAAAATTTTCGACAGGAAAACTGGATAACTTTTTATTGGATTTAAGCCCAGGACCTCTGAGTCTGCGGCTTTACATGTAGCCACTAGAGCAACTAGGCATATATAATATGCACTGTAAAAAATATTAACAATTCCCTTACGTCACCGATGCACCATCGACCTTGGGAACTAATAAGTTATCGCCTTTGTGTCTGCTATTACACTGGATAGCTTATTCTTCAATCCATAACACAAAAACATGTAGTGCTGTATAACGGTACAGTATGTGATGAGACGGTACCTACATACTTTGGCTTACACTAATGTGCTAGGACACCAATATTTAAATAAACACCAATTAATTAAGAACTTTTAGTATGATAAGTATTAACTGTATTTATTCAATACAATGGCTTTTTTAAAATAAACATTTATTAGGACATGTTGGCATCAAACAGTGAAGGTGGAATTTTAGTGCAACATTTTTATAAGTAACTTTATAGTGAAAGGTTTTTAAAGCAAAAAAATCACGTATTCCTGGCACTGGTTTGCACGCGCTTTGATTTTTTATATTTATATTACCTGTCAGTCTAGATTAGTTTTAATCCCTATACACGAAAGGATTTGAAAGTTATAATCAAATAAATAAACGTCAATATCCATCGTCGAAGCGAATGCAGCGCTGGAGCGAAACGCTGATTGAATTGACCAGTTCAGATATAGAGACTAAAAATGTTCTTGATATTTTATTTTTTTGTCAACATCAAGCGTAAATTCACAAAAGCTGCGTTACAATTGTACTATATGCTATAACTACTACTACTACTGGTGGTAGGGCTTCGTGCTAGCTCGTCTGGGTAGGTATCAGCCACTCATCAGATATTCTACCGCAAAATAGCAATGCTTGGTATTGTTGTGTTTCGGTTTGAAGGGTGAGTGAGCCAGTGTTATTACAGGCACAAGGGACGTTAAATCTTAGGTCCCAATATTGGTGGCGCATTGGCTATGTAAGCGATGGTTGACATTTCTTACAATGACTACTTACCATCAGGAGGCCCATATCCTCGTCCGCCTTCCTTTTCTATAAAAAAAAACTAGATTTAGATTTTATACTGCATATAAAGAAGGTATAGTATATATATATAATGGCTTGAACGTATATAAATCTTAGCTGAAGATTAAATAAATAATTTAAATGAGGACACGAAATATTGTTCCAGAGAACTGTCTGAAATTGTAAGGTCGGCGATAAAATAATAATACCTATGTCAAGTCGCAGTAGAAGGTTAGTATTTTTATAGTATTCTCTTTGCATATTGTAATCTTAATCTCTATACCGAATATTTAAAGTTTTTTTTTTATACGTGTGTACAAAGGAACAAACAACACTCGCTCTACCCATACACTTTGATAAATAAGTAAATACTCTCTCAACTGAATATATTCCTATATAATTTATTATAACATAGTATTTCTAAGGATTATTTCAAAAGATTAATTTCAATTCGTATATAAATCACCTTTACCAATATATTACGACAAAACATTTTCAAATTTACATTTCATTGATCACGAAACACAATAGACTTGTAAACAAATTTAGGCAGCGCCTTGCGAAGTAAACACGAAGAAGACAATTATTGTTTATTATTATATAAACAAAGATATAACTCTATATAAAATGAAGTGTTTTCGTATTGTAAAAACCTTGTTGTATGAGCAGTATTTTCTTAATTTTGCAACGATTTTATTCAACGAAAACACTTCATAATCAGTCAATTATTAATATAAATAAATGAAGTTATAGTCACTAATAAATCATTTATAGGTTAGTTATTTTTACGTTAAACTTACGTTAAGCTTTTTGCTATTATTATGATATAATATTGACTAAAAATATTATTTCAACCTATGTTAATAGTTCGTCTTTCATCCAGACTTAGGTCAGACAAAGGCTATATCTACGAACTTTGCTTATATTTAAAGTTCTGTTGTCTGGTTAATTGTGTTACTTTAGTTTTAAGTCTTCTTAAATCTATCACAATTAGAATATAATAGAAGACAAAACAGTATCGGATTTAAGTAAAGAACATATGTTACTCTTTTAATGTTTAAAAATATATTACATTTTTTTTAAATTATTTTTTATTATGTTGTTTCATTCTGAATAATAAAAGAAAACTGTTTTCCAATTGTCTTAACATACTTCTGACTAAATAAAGGTTTGAGGATATTCAGCTTACTCTCGGAATGTTCGAGTCGGTAACTTTTATGGAGGAAACTTCGAGACTTCGTTTGGATTTAGGAATACAGATAAAGTTTTTAATTATTTAAAATTAACATTATTCTTGAAAAACAGATGCGATACTTTTATTTTTAATTTAAATAACAATAAAATTTATAACTAATATATATCTGGCGTTTAGGTTTTGTCATTTGCTAGCCAATCCTTATTTAATAATGTTGAAAAAACGACAAAACAAAGGATTACAGATCTTACAATTAAAATAAAACAATAACCGTTAAACGTTTATACTCCCCTTACACAATCATGACAGTCGATGAATTAATTGCACCGTTAGGACGCGCCAGTCACTTGGCGACGTGACGTCAACTTCGTGATAGTAAGTCTCGCAAGCTGATTCTTTATGGGTTCCCGAAGTTAGAATCTCGAAAATATTTTTTTAACTTTGTAAATCCGTTAATTTCTTAGAATAATTAGTAACATATAGATGTTGACTCGCTAAATAAATAATCAGCCCGCTGAGTTATATATGAAATTTAGTGTATTTCTATGTAATTATTAAATACAATACGCCTGTATTTTGAAGAACATATTATTTCCAAATAACAATATTAACTAAATATTATTAAAAAGATACGGTTAAAAATGTTTATTTTATTTAAGAAATTAAATTGAAAGAGCAATATTATAAAGGTATAAAATAAAAAAGTACGGCAAAAGTATCAATTTATTTCACACAATACTTACGGGATACACGAATAAAATACTTATCAGACAATAGATTTATTTACAATATGAAGTTAGGTAACGAAAACGAAATATATAATTTAAAAAATCTAAATCCTACAAAAAATTTTTGGTTAAATAATCACTTAACAGCGGAAAGTTAAATAAATTAAACAATAAAGTTAGCGAACCTAAAGCCTAAAACAGTCTCTGATTTAATGCTAGTGCTTATAAAAGCTTTGAGCTATTTACATATATTAATTAAAAACATAGATAGATACATCCATACATACTAAAACTATAGTAAATAGATTAATTAACTAAATCAGACTAATAAACTTACCCTGATAATAATAGCCAGAAAACAATTAGATATTGTTATTACCTACACATACAAATCAATATTGATATATACGATAGATTGAAAGTATGTTGCAAAATTTTCGGCGCTATAATAGTACAAGTACAGCGAGTTCGCATACTATAGTTCTGCCAAAATAAACCAGATGTTAAATGGTTGTGAAGAGAAAATCCATTTTTTACAACTCTCTCAAGTCATTAGACCATGCACGGTATCATTGAAATCCGTATAATTGTTTCATTATGCGTGCAGAGACAGCTTGTAGGCTTTTAACAAACATTTTATGTCTACAGTTTGATATAGCTCTATTGCTGTTTTTTTTTTTTACAAAATAAGCTGATATTAACTATTGTATAATGTTTTATTATTAAAATGAAAAGATAAAATATTATCGCCTATATTATTAGCTTTTGAAATTCAGACGAGCAAATGATCCACCTGATGATCACACAGACATTTTAGGAATACAAGAAGAAACTACTTTTCATGACGACAATGCGCCGCCGACCATGGAAAGTGAGATGACCCCCTATCTGTAATTACACTGGCTCGCATACTCTTTAAATCTATCATCATCAACTCACAATAAAAATATTTGACTGTAGATTAATTGGTGAATATGTGGTACCCATAGGTCTACAGAAATCCTACCATCGATAAAATCACATTACAGACCTAATTGTATTAGTGCAAACAAGAAAATTGTAACACATTCATGTTGTTGATATTCCTGTTATTTTAAAAATATAATTTAGAAAATTCGCAGAATTTGCATTGAATTCTCTCAAGAGTCCAATTTAAAGGCTGATCTTATCCTAATAATGTGCTTCTAGGAGATTGCTGTACATTTCTATGCAAATGTTGCATTGCAGTAAAAAAATTACCTTAGCTATTTAATTCACACGTGAAACAACACGAAAAACATTATACATAGCAATAAGATATGCTAAACAACAATTTAGTTACATTTATATAAATATAAAACATAATATGAGATAAATATAAAATTAAGTTATTACCTGTCCCAGACAAAATTGTACCAAAAATGTTAAATAGCATTTCCACGCAGAACAGTAAAACGTAAATATTAATGTTACATTTTTTTAATGTAAATAAATAATTTTAAAATACCCTCAAAAATGTGTATCATTTTATTTGTTGTTATTGTTAATGTGTGATATTAAATGTATCATAAAAGCAATACTTCGAAATTACTAAAATTTTAAAGTTTAACTCTATTCAACTAACAATTAGATTATTATTTAAAAATAGAACTAAATTTTCTATTACTCTAATACAAGGCAGTTCTTATTAATAGTTCTATACACTAGTAGATATAAACAACTATTACAGACATTAAAATATAAATTAAAACAATTTTCACATTATTGAATAAAACGCTACAATATTCTCGTTAGTGTGCATATTGTTATGAAACTTATGGTTGACGCTAAGCACTTTTCGCATCCTGAAGTTTTATAATATTTGACTTCGTCTTGTGTCGGCGGCGAGAATGAGGCTTCGTAGCTAAGTTTGCTAGCACAAGGAAGCATGTCAACTGGAATTTCCATGAGTTTCCTACGATAATCCTTTTTTGTAATATCCAATCCGTTTTCTTGATCCTTCATTGCATCATCGTAAATATTATCGTCTTCAAATTCTTCGTCATCATCATTTTTATCTATTTCTTTCTTGGGTCCAACATTAATTTTATATTGTACTTCAGCATTTTGTATCTTGATATTGACTAGGTTATTTTTTAGTTTCGTGTCCATGATACAGTTGAGTCGATCTAAGGAGGCTTTTACGCGCTTACTTCGTGTTTCGTTTCGTAATTTGTGCAGCCAGGAAAGTCGACAGTCACATGTTAGCTTATTACCTGTTAAAATATATTTTTATTATTATAGCTATTTCATCAAAAGAATCTATCTATTAAAAATTTAATAATAATAAGAGCAGAAATCAACATACTCCTAAATTTGAAATTAACTTAAATTTTATTTTTTTACCATAACCTTTAATAAATATTTACCTACACAAAAATACATTTAATTTATAATGTTGCAACTAAAAAACAATATTATATATCACAAATGTTAAAAATTATAACATAAAAAAGAGAATAATTTCAATTTATGCTATGTATAAAGTTCATGGAAAATAATAACAAAATATAAATTTAAATTATTTGATTATGGCTGAAATTGTGCTCTGAAGTTTCAAATAAAAAGCAAATTAAAATAAAAAATCAAAGGAGATATTAAATCATATACGACAATGCAAGTGTAATAACGAGCAGTTTTGCGGCAAATATAATATCTCTCAACCACGAAATATACTCTCCATTAAAATGTCACAGCGCAACAAACAACTATACATCAACCCTTGATTCATAGACTAGTAACTACGAATGTATTAAGCTTATACAGATAGGATTTGCAACACCAAACATCCTTTATTCAATATTTCAAAGAATAACGTGCCATGTGGCCGCGCTATAAGAAATATTTTTGCGTGACTAATATTACGAATGTGTCCCTCGACCCGTGTACAAACTTGCCTTTGCACCCCTTCATGGCAGTGTAAATTTTAGTTGCGTGCGCATTAAAGCTGTGACGAATTTACAGCAGCATATGAATTTTACTGTGGTTAATATTTTAGGCGCGATAGCAGCGACCAGAACAAAGTACTGGCATAACAAAGGACACATACACACACTATTATATTTTATAAAGCCCATATAGTAAAATCCGACGCAGCAACAAATAAAAATAATATATGAAAAACAATGAGTACTTGTTTTAATTGGACATAATAATATCGATCAAGACCAAATAACTATTGCTGAAATAATCGAAAAATAATTTTTATTTCTGTGTGCTATTCAAACACTTTTTTTTAATATGCGATTATTATTATTATTCAATCAGGTAATCTACATCAGGTTAACTATTAATCAGCTTAGCCTTGAATGTCAGAACAATAAGTCAATATAATGACACCCTTTAATTTTAATCGTCTTTAATCCAACTTAACAATTCATCGCCTTCAGATAGAAGTACGCTCTAGACAATTCAAATTTACGGCAGAGTAATAAACACGCTTAATTAACTCATACTAAAGTTCCACATTTGTTAATTGTGTCCTGAACTACATAATTATTATCTACAAAATTCTACTATAACATAATACACCCGCGCGCAAGATACTAAATTTTATTCACTAATGGATCTTTCCGCTTCCTATAAATTTTACTTGAAACAATTATGTTTATTTGAAACTTGTCTCAATCGATCTCATGAAACTCCAGCATTTTCCAATTATATTTGATCCTATCATGTTGAAAATCATAAATTTTCATATTTTTAATACAACAACTCGGCCACTTTTGCATAATTTATCAATCATGAAATATGACCTGCATAACAAGATAGTGATTGACGGATATGTAAGAGCATATAGTTTCATTGTAATCATAAATCCGTCACGTTATGGCTAATTATTTCTTCATTGAATTGTGGTTGATCGGATCAATTGCACGCTATGAAAAACCGCAGCCTATAGTTTTTGTGGCCACTGAACTGAGCTTGTATATTATTCAATACATCCGTAGCGGGTAATTAGGTAATTATCTGATGTGAAAGTTTCATATGACAATTATATATTGATACACACCTGGTTTGATAAATGTTTGTAAATTAATTGGTTTAGCGGCTTAAAATAATTTAATTATTAAAATAATAGTAACAAATTAAATAATCTTAAAAAATCTTACCGTCAAGTGAAATTAGTGCATAATTAGATTTCATATTCTCAATAACGCTTCTCAGCGTTTCTTGTTTCAATGTTTCCAACATGTTATTCCTTAAATCCAGAAAATTCAACTTTTGTATATCGTCGAGCACTCCGTCATCTAGCACTCCCAACTTATTATCGGCTAAAGAAAGTTTCTTCAACTGAGTCAATCCGCCGAAACCCCGTTCGGATATAAATTCTATTTCGTTGCCATCTAAATAAAGTTCTTGAAGGCTCCAAAGTTCCGCAAACGACAGATCTCCTATCATCATCAATTTGTTGTTTCTCATGTCCAATGTAATCAAATTCGACAATCCTTGGAAGTTCTCTCTAATGACAACCGTCAACAAATTACCGTTCAGATCCAATTTTATTAAATTGTTCAAATGCTTAAAACACCCGTCGTGTAAAACGCTAATTGTATTCTTAGATAGTTGAAGTCTTTGCAAATTAGGTAAGACGTAAAATACGTCCCTCTGCAATTCCGATATCTGATTTTCAGCAACGCTCACATTAGCTAACATTATTAAGTGGGCAAATGCCATTTTCTCCAATTTACCAATTTTGTTTTTTTGTAACGTTATTTCCCTTAATGTAGTCGAATTTGTGAATGCGAATGATGGTATACTGAATATATTTGCATATTGTATATTTAGGTACTGCAATCGATCAAGTCTAACAATAACCTTGGCTGGTATATACGTTAAGCCCCCGTCTGCTCTCACATTAAACGTAAGCCTTTCTATTTTCGGTTGAGAATAAAAATTAGACCAAAAAGGATCGTCTTCCGCTATGCCACCGTTAAAAACCCAGCAGTCTGCTTTTGTAGCTGTTTTTATTTTAATACTCTCACAGTAACAGTGTACTTTAGACACTCGGTCCTGTATATCGCAAATGTTAACGTAATGTGAATAAGGGGATTTTTCGGATTTCCATCTCCGTTTATCATTTTGACGACTCTCAGTCAAGTTTATCTCGACCGTTGCGAAAGCGATCATTAGGATTAAGTACTTGAAGTCCATATTTATTGCTTTTCACATCGAAATCTGAAACAATAAAAGAGTATTAGGGTCACGTAAAAAAAGATATGTCACAAGGGAAAAAATATTCAATAATAATATTCATATTTGTTTTATACAGTGTCTTTTATCTTTATCTTGCTACAATTTTAATCAGAATGAAAATAAAGAACTTATTCCAAACCAATTAACTTCTCTTCGTAATTGATTTATAATATATAAAAGCAGAAAGGAATAGAATAAATTATATCCATTCTTTAATTGTCTCTGATTCCAATATTAGTACGTTAATTTCATAATAAAATGAGCTACGTATGAATTATTCATACAAACGTTTATTCTTCGTACTCCATGATTGGCGGATGCTTAACATGAAAATTTAAACGTGATAAATAGGTCAATTAACATTGGTTAAAATCAACAATTACAATGATTAACTAGATTTTGTCTACGGTTTTGTGTGGGTTTCGAATAATTTTAACTGAACATCAACAACAACAACAATCCATTGCGTACATACTGTAAGTGGTATGTAGTCATATATTTTAAGGTATTTTTCATACTATTGTTAAAGACTTCTTAGGTCTTAACAAAGAATCGTCTGAACTACTACATTTTTATTTATAGTTTTTAAGGAAAACATTATAAGTTCCCGTTCGTATTTCTTAAAACGAAAACTGGCATACATTTTCATTAACATGAAATATCTATTGGTGCATTTCGGGGGTAATACGCCTCGTGAGTTTTCATTTATTTTACTCCATGTTCATTTATTGATTTTTGTTAAGAGTTTGATATACATACGTCTCAGACCTTGCTCGATAAAGCATTACTATTACATATACCACGCGAGACCTCACATTTCCACGAGCACAATGTCTCGTCCCACACTGACTTACAGACAGAGTGGTTCTATCGCGATTCGCGTGCATCAATTGCGTAAGGAAGATCATTGATATTGCAAAAATAAGCCGAAGGCTACTATGATGTTGTACTATTCAATATTTACTGATGTCAACAAAAAAATCTTGTGGCCCTCCCACAGCCCCGACTTAAAATGCGAGAAGTGGGGCCCTCGCGTTTCCTATTTCAGACGTCCTTGAGGAGGAGAGGAACCGGGATGGCCGTGCGCTGCCGTACGCACTAGAGAGGGGGTGTATATCAACACGATCCTCCAGCCTATCCGATCCGTGTCGAGGAAGGCCATCGCAGTGGTTTTAGTAGGTAAGAATTCCACATAACCCCCCACGGGAACCTGGTAACTTTCTGAAGGTTTCCACGTGAAAAAAAAGAGAATAATGTTTTTTTTCAATATAATAATTTATAGATTTAGTAATTCAGCGAACTTTAGTCTGCAAGCCGTTTTCTAATAAGACGATCAGCATTATTCCAAGTGGTATTCATAATAACTGTCAAGCTACTAAAGTATGGATATAAGCGTATACCCACTGAGGCGACATAAAACTGAGGACATATGAGTATGCGAGCCACCGGAAACATTTTGGTACGAAGTTGTGAAATTGTTCCTTATTTTATGAACGAAGAACATGTCGCTGAAATTTTTATCACGAGTGTAAAAATAACATTTACGAATTTTCTAAAGTAACATAGCACGTTAACATTGTTTATTTCATTAATATAATGCGTTGGAAAGAGGTTTTTAAAAATTTGTATGAACAGTTTTATACTCTGAGCCAACTTAATTTATTAACTGTATAATAAAAAGCTTATCTTTTTTCATAACATATTTTTTTTATAGTATCAGAACCTTTAATAATATACTACATGCAAATATATAATGTTATGTTATATTGCTTTTTATTTCCCGTCAGGCGCTTTTACTGTACTTACGTCACTAGGACATTCCTTATTCTCTTATATTAAGAATAAAATACAAAAAAAATGCTATCAACATGCAAAATTAAATATCAAAGGTAATAAGGATATGCATCAGCATTAATTCTTTTTTATTAATATTTTTTTAAGAGCGTGTTATTTTTATGAAATGATAATTATCATTTCATAATTAAAAATAAATTTTCAAAGTTAAACTTTCTTAAATAAATAAGTATTTAATTAAGCGAATGCTTAAAGGTTTTACTTGATGTACAATTACTTTGACACTGTATACCTACATATTTGTATTTGAAATATAATTAATAATATTGTAAATAATAATAATAATTTACACGTTATAGGATGAAAAGAAAAAAAAAGTATACTTGACATAAATATATTCTGAACCCTGAGGTTTTCCCAAAACCATTACTATGAAATAGTTATGCATAAACATATACAGAGCCAAAATTTATAAGTCATGTTTTACCTACCACATAACCTTTATTAGGTGGGCAAGCCGAGCCGACCAAATGGGCAAATATTAAATAATATTTTTATTTCCCTGGGGGATATCTTTGAAAGATACTCGGGCCCTAGCTCGGAACCTCATACGTCTACGGTTCTTGGCCTAACCCTATTTTGTATGTGGCAGCCGTGGGCAAATCTTTGTCTTGCCACACATCATCGCGACATATCTGATTTTACACGGACATTTGCCAAAGTTACCGTGACCGGTATCTGTATAAGTCTAAATGAGGTGAAGTGAGGTGAGGTGAGTCGTTGCTTTCGTTTCATCCAGGCTTCAAAGATTAACCGCTAGGTTAACTGATGATTAATTATCTACTTAGACCAACTTACTAACAAAATATTGAACTTAAATAACAACTAACATCATTTAAAATTAACTATAACACATTTACCCACATCCTCAACAAGTACAAGACACAATTAACCGTTAAAGAGGAACATAAAGATGTTAACTATAACTTTATGACTGGTGTCGAAATCCGTTTGTCTCGCCAGCATACTGTCGCATGGACAATTAAACTTAATTACTTCATTAAGAGACTATTGTTTGTTCCGTGTTATATATTAATTAATACAACCCATTTCTACCGTAAAATGTTTGTATGCGCTTTAAAGCGAATTTATACTAGCGCTACATTTGTGTAACAGTCTATCGGTCGATATTTTCTAGAAAACGTTTTTATATTGTAGTATTACAGTATAGAAGGTGTTTAGTTTAGAAGTTTTGTGATTATGAGAACATAGTATGTTTTATTTTTACATTACGGATAGAACAGATTGTAAATAATGTGGAAACAAAACCTTTGCCATATTTAGAAAAGAAAGCTTGGAGAATTTTCCACCTCGTTACGCCAATGCGGTGAAAACATATGTGGAAAAAAGGGTATAGAATGCAGGTGTCCACATTATATTTTCCTTCACCACCGAACACGAAATGAATTAATATTTAAAACTCAGTTGTACTTTTAGTTTAAAAATCGGCTCGTCGGTTTATTTTTTAATAAAATAAGCTCGCGGTCGGGCAATTGTTCCATCTGATGGTAAATATTCATCATCCTCTATAGACATTGGTGTATAAATATTAGCCATTCCTTACATCGTTGACGCGCCTTCACCTTGGGAACTAAGATGTCCTGTCACTTGTGCCTGTACTTACACTGGCTCATTGACCCTCCAAATCGGAATATGTGATGAGGTACCACCCAGGTACCTATCAAGACGGGCTTACACAAAGCCTTACTTACCATCGAGTAACATTCATGTTCTTATCACTATCATCTATAACCAATATCTATAAGAAACTGACATATCAGAATGACCATATTTTGCTTGTTTGAAATTCTGTTGAAAGCAAATAAATGAAAATTAAAAAAAAAAAACAAATATATTTGTTGTATCACTATATTGAATAGCTAGGTATTTAAGCAAATAAATTATTTGCATTATGTCCCTTGGCCGCTGTGTAGTTAAGTAAAGAAGTTATTTACTTTATAGAAGAAGGAGTGCCTGGTTCTAACTACTAAGATATTTCAAAGCTAAGTGGAAAAGTTCGCATTTTTTTTAGTTTTATGTTTAAACGAACAATAATAAAGCATTTTGGTTAAATTATTAAAGGTTATCTTACATACCTTAAAAAAATCTTAGTTAATTGCAGAGTAAATTTACATTAAAAATTAGATTTAGAAAATTAGACTAATAAAACTATGTATATACATATTTGGCATAGTTCTCAGTTTTTGTTAAATAATTAAGACAGAGCTATAAAAACGTTTATCTGCTAAGAATTGCGATAATACTATCGACATTATATAATACCGATTCTATGAATACACGGCATTGGAATGAAACAGTTTCGTTAAAAAAGTATTTACAGTACTTGGTATTCTTGTGTTCCCGTTTAAAGGGTTAGTGAGCCAGTATTATTGCAGGCACCAGGGACATAACATCTTCGTTCCCAAGGTTGGTGATGCATTGGCCTTGTAAGCGATATTTAAGATTTCTTACAATGCCAATGTCTATGTCATTGGTGACCATTTATCAAGTGACCCATATGCTCGTCCGCCTACCTATTCTATATTTAAAAAAAGTATAGTTATAAATAAATAAATTGTTGAGATATTTTTTCTCGAGTATAAAATATACTTATATATACACGTACTACTATTACGTATAGTAGATTTGTATATACTTTGTATATATACGTACATACTAATAAGTATATTGGTGGTTATAATGAAGAGTTAGAACTCTAACTCTATGTAGTTAGTATAAATATCTAGTGCCAAATATTTAAAAATTATAATGGATTTGTAAATAAAAAAATAGATTTTTCAATATAATACACCGATTCGAGCAAACATTTCGCAACATTCATTTAAAATCTTTTACAAAATAAATGCTTATTTCTCATAATTTTAATAATTTATGATGCCGTATGACTGTATTTATACGCTTAATTATCACCGGCTGTAAATTTATCACCCCACTGTTGTTATCCTTAGAACATGAAGTCGAACAGAAGTAGTTTACATCGGATTATAAATAATTTGACGTTATACTTATGTCGTTTAGTCTATATGTTGATGTCCAGGGCATGATTTTAAGAGAGATTAGTCAACTGCACAGGACAGGCACACAAATGTGTGCGCAATTAAAGACGCACTTTCTGTAACTCATTCTCATAATCCGATGGGGTGGCAATCCCACGACCGGAAAGAGTTCAGGCGTAGGATCAACGGCGTTACAAGTTTTCCGATGCACGAAAGTCGAAGAAGTCGAGAGATGAAAATAAAAAGAAAAAACCGACAACTTATTCTCGGCACGACCTGGAGTTTGAACCCAGGACTTACGGATCTGCAGCCTTATATCTAGCCACAAAACCAAATATTTGTTTTGCTTTCTTGTATATTTTATAATTAATATCTTTTATTAGATTTTTACTTTATTTCAACATTTTTGTTTATTCTAGTAAATATTACTACAAAGCGTTTCGTTAAGAAAGTATAAATGCAAAACTTAAACAAAGAGGAACATTTGAACTCGTTTTTTTTTAGGTTAAGTAGGTATTCATTTATAGTATTAACTTATATGGTTAATTAAAAGGTCTGCAAACATGACTGATGCTATTTCTACCGGTCACTGTTCCACTCATAAGCTTCTGGGTACTAAATACGTTGTAGAGCTCGTTAAACCTTTATAATGAACCCCAGTAGTTACGGTTAAATGAAATTTGTAAATGTTGAATTTTAACTTAGTCATTGTGTTATAACTTGGTTTTATGTGTATTAAGCTTTATTTATTTTTTAATAATATTTCTCACAATGATGTCTTACAAAAAAGTAAAAAGTTTTAGTAAAAGTAAACTAAAACAATAGCCTATGAATGAAATCTGCACTAAAAACTTCTTTTTTAGATCAGGTTAAGTTTCCAGCTATCTGGAGTTAAGGTCAGTCAAAAAATAGCCCAGGAGGTCGGAATCAAAAAATATTTTGCCCCTACTGTAAGTAAGGAGCAACTCAGATAAGCTGGACTGATGATGAGATTACCTTCTCTCCCGAAGAGATTCCTACCGAAAGATCTTGGAGCACCGCAGATACCGAAAACCCAGGTAAAGTAAAAGTATAGTAAAAAAAAAAAAATTTAGTTAGCAAACATTTGTGATTCGTCTGGCAATAAAAAAAAATTATATCTTTTAAAAGCAAAGAAATGCATGCGTTAAATATTACAAAAGCTATGATACCCTGAATATAATAATATTTCGTCGTAAATTTTTATTAATAATTTTCATTAAAAACTCCCTATATATAATCGTACCAAGTAATCAGAATGAACTCATAATTACAGTTTCGCATCACAGTCTGGCCTTAATCCCAGTACTTCTTGAATGAAACCGTATCGAAGTGATAACACAAAGCTCAAACAAAACGACCACGAACCATAGAACTGAGTAAAGGCTTCGAAACAGCCATTGTAAGCTTGAAACAAAGACATTAATTTCGGTCGCAACTTTTTCGCGTCAACGTGACGGTTGCACTAAAGTTTGTTTTTCGTTTTTTACAAAACAAGTGACATAAAAGCCTACTATAGCCCGATCGATCATCGTTGAGCTTAAAACGCGAATTTCTTTATACAAAAGATTGAGAGAACTTTAAATGTACAAAAAATAACTTAACTTCTTTTCCTATTATTATATACATAAACAACATTTTTAGTTTTTCATTCGGGTCTTCGCGACTAACCGCATTGAATTGAAAATATTCTAAATATAAAGTAAAATATACTAAGAGCCTATACGCTTACCACTTTTACCACTTCCCACTCAGGTTAAGTCCTTCTCTCCTAATGAGGAATAATCTATTCCACTATACTGCAACAACGTGACATATGGTTTCTTCACGATTCACGGTACCATGCGCAAGCGATGCCGCGGCGCTTCTCGTTAAACGCGTAATGCGTTTTTCAGCGTGAAAAAAACGGTTTCCTCACCTCCTCCTCCTTTCCTCATTCATGTTTTTAATTTACCGTTAATTTTTTTTTTGTTAATTTAATATTTATATAAAATATTAGTAATAGCTTATATTATTAGTCGAGATTTGACTGTAACATAATGAATATATCCGCAATTTCCACAAGCGATAACGTACGTAGCATACACATATATGTATATACATATATTTATATATGTAAATTAATTTACACGGCATCCCTTTCCGTTAACATGTCAACGTCAACGTCAAAACAAGCCTGGTAATTATAAAAAAAAGATTCTAACTGCGACAAGACACGTCGCTTTAACGGACTTCCGGTATTATATTTAGGGAGCTGGTGAGCAAAATTGCTTTATGATTCGTATTGATATGAAGTTAAATCGTTATCGATATAATATATATGCAAATCATATACCGAAATGCTGGCTCTCTAGCCATTAGTGCGTTGATAACTTATTTATTACTTAAGCGTATTCCATTTACGTTTTTGTGAAGACATTTATTCTCTTTTAAACATTAAAAAAAAATTTCATTCATATGTTACATATGATTAGCATATTACATAATATATGCGTGCGATTTACTTGACACGAGGTCAGCGATTATATTTGTTTCTCCGCTTTCAACATATATATATTTAATAGTTAACAGCTATGGAAATATTTTTAGAAAGATAATTTTATTTATTGAGTCATGCTTAACTTATTTAAAGAAATTATTGCTTGAACAACAAATATTGTTGTATCTCTCTCGGTTCAAGATAGAAGAATCAAGAAAGAATGATAATTGACAAAACAGTATCTCAATTTCCTCCTTCTGTTCGTAATATGTTACATAATACGGTTAACCTCAGACATTACAAACTCAGATATTACAAAACGCTAGTTTAATGTTCGTAAAAAAATAAAAGCTACTTTAAAATTTGTACACGTGTAATTAATACCTAAACACGGCAAAATCGGCCGCATTATATAAATATTTACCCAAAAATTAATAAGGTGTATTTAAATTTAAAAACATCAAAGGACATCGCGTGTAAAAAACGCATCTAATTAAATATTCATGCTCAAAAGAATGCAGGAACTAATTATCGCTGGTGGTAATTAAAAAGTTACAAGATGAAAGTATAAAGTGCCATTATCCAATGAAAAACTATAATATGTATAGTAATTTTACGAGCGAATTGATTACAATCTAAGGGCATTTCGAGCTTAAAAGCTTTGACACACGCGATCCGTGTTACTATATAACCGACTGCAACATATTGATGACGTGTTATGGTTTTGACGTTATATTTATTTGATTATTTCTATAAACGTAAATAAACTTAAGTATGGTTATGTAAAAAGGCTGAAGCAAGGTCAAATTTAAGTGCAACTTGTTTATGTGTAACGTTTGAAAGAAACGTCTCTTACGCAAAAAGTTTTCATCTTTTACATGTTCGTGTATTTCAGATGTTATCATTATATTATTTTATCATTTTATACATTTTATTTGTGATTTTAACCAAGATCTTGCCTTTTTCATTTTTTTATCTGCCGTGGTCACGAGCTGACGTAGTAAAATAGAAATAAACTTCGCAAGTATATTTTATAGTTTAATTTTGGTTAAAGTTACAAAAAAACTTTTTTCTATCTGATTTTTATTGAGCACAGCATTATAATATTACACTGTAGTTATTTTTACTGAGAGACGACTACTTCCAGATTTCATCATATCATGTCAGTCATAAGCTTAATCGAAATTCTAAGCGAAGGATTTCATAAACAGTCATAAATTCGATGATCACACAAATCACATTTTTACTTTTTGATTATTTATTTATTTATTTATTGAAGGTTTGCTTGTGGATGTTACATAGATAATATCTTAATAAATTATGTACAAAGACGAGAAATATCTTATATACACCCATTTGAAAGCAAACACTGCATGCATAGTGTTCTTGCGCCGATTGCAATTTCATAAACGTATTAAAGTGCTCGACTAATAAGTAACAATAACAAAAAGGTAAAAAAGAAATAAAAAAAAATGACAATGATAGGATATTACGGTTTAAAAAAAACATTGGTTTAAAATAAAATTTAAAAAACAATGAGAACGGAAGTAACAAAAACGTCTTAGAAACGTTGTTTTTATAATTTGTTACTACTGGCAGGCCGTACCACACTTTTTGGACAGTAAGGATTTTCAATTTATTTCTTGTTATGTTTTGAATAGTTTATTGATCAGAAGGCAATATAATAATGTCACAAGTAAATGACAAAAATATAATAATAATGAGTAGTTATTTTTCCTCTTACTTCGTCAATGCGCCACCAACCCGGAGAACTAAGATGTTATGTCCCTTGTACCTGTAGCCAGGAACACAACAATACTAAATATTACCGTTCGACGGTAAAGCAAGTGATATCATCGTGGTGGTACCATATCAGATAGGTTTGCATAAAGTTCTTCCACCAAGTATCTAAGTTGTGAGTGACGTTACAGAATATATGAATAAAAAGAAATAATACCAACGAACGAATGAAATATAAACACAAAGTACGTAATTGAGGCTGATCTTTGGTTTTTAAACTCCATTAAATAATTTCGTTTATCTCATCACAATCTCATTATATAAATATGTCACTGAACAACGGATAGCTTGTATATTGTAATATGCTTTTAGCCACCTCGTTAAACTGAAATGTGACCGCAACTCAACTATAGCAGTGTAAGGCATTCCTGGCAGCTTACAGCATACGTATTCTAATACTATATCCTCATTATAACATCGTGATTCTGTTTCATAACTAGAAGAAAGTACATTGAATAAAATGTAAAAGGTATTTTATCTTTTGAGAAGAAAAGGTTTGTTGTTTATTCCACAAATACAGGTTGGCTGATGTGATTTTCATTCGATATGCTTTCACGTCTTAACCATTCAACCGATAACCATGAAATTACGTCAGGGCAACAAAAAATCCGTAGGATACCTAACACCTCCCCCCACTCATACTTGGGCGAAGCAACGGCTGGAAACTATTGGATAATATTTATTACGTGACATTGGCTTATAAATAAATAAAATAAATTAAAAAAATAACAAACGCGACCGTTTCTTCACGATGTTTTCCTTCACCGCCAAACACGAGGTTATTTTTAAGCACAAAATGAACCTTATGAAAATTCAGTGACGGTTGCTTTGGTTTAAACCAGCAATCACCGGTTGAGATTAACGCGTTCTATTTTCCTTTTACATATTTATTAAATAATGTCACATAATAAATATTAATAGCTTTCACCCGTTGCTTCGCCCAAGTGTGAGTAGGGAGAGTTGTTAGGTACTGTATGTCCTTTTCTGTAAACCTGACTACGTATGTAAACTTTCAAATTTCGTAACAAACCAGCTCACTTTCACATTAAATATATTGGTTAAGATTCCACTTCAAAACTTTATACGTATTCAAATTATTATAAATATTGTAGCTACGAGTATATACAATATCGTAACGATTTCATAAGTAAATCAAAATAAAAAGATTCATAGATTGTTATGTCATCATATTAAACTGTTCTATTTTAAATCGTGTAATAGCAAAATAACCACTCGAAAATGGGACTCGTACGACATCGCGAAAAAAAATGGCGCAACGTAGTCGCGGACGACCAATCGTGATTAAACAAACCGCAAACGATTCAGTTTGAGTTAATTGCTGTGTAAAAACGTTCAGGACATACAATGGCTTCATTAGTGCGGGTATTTCGAGATGTGCTCATTGGAATATCGGAATATAATTGATGAAGCGATTTAATTCTGTACAGAATCGGTAATTTCGTTATTCTATGCAATTTATAATCTATCTATAATGATGTATCATATTACTGCTACTTATAACATAATTTTACATATAAGTTTTACTGAAAATACATTTACTTGATAGTATGTGCAAGCCCGGCTGGATATGTACCACCCACTTATCAGATATTCTACAGCCAAACAGCAATACTTAGTATTGTTGTATTCCGGTTTGAAGGGTGACTCAAGAGACATTACGTCTTAGTTCCCAGGGTTGGTGACGCATTGAATATGTAAGGAATGGTTAATATTTCTTACAGCATCAATGTCTATGGGCGAAGACGACCATTTACCAAAAGGTTTTTTTCTAAAAAGAAGTTTTCTGTCAGGACTTTAATTTTTCATCAAGATAATTATTTAAATTCAGGTGGGTCGTTTGTTCGTCCCGTAATAATAATAAAACCATAAAACGCTATGAAAAGGTTAAATATCAATGTTAAAAGAGCTTAAATAGCATTGTTTATAGGTAGGTCAGGCAAAAGAGTGATTAGCCTATAAAGTGTCGCTCGAAGAAGAATGAACAACAAATATTGTAAAAGAGACATCTGTTATAAAAAATAAATTGAATTTCGTTTTGTCCATTGACCTCAGACAATAAATGGTTAAATAGTTTTACTTCCACAAAGATAAAAATAGATAAACAATTATTTAATTTTACTGAAATTTAATAGCAATTTTGTGCTTAATGTATTAATTATTTAACGATTTCATAAAATCTGATACCTGAATACACTGTACTGTAACTTTACAATTGTGTTTTCCTTTCGTTTATATGCAAGGAAATGCGTAAAAATATTTTGTACAAGTAACCATTAAATGACGCTCGAATCACGTCTCTCGTGTCTGTAATAACAGAATTTATACTCCATGCCATTTCTAATATAACCTGATCTGTAGTGTCGCCTAACTAGAATTAATTTACACGAGGTTCCAACGCAAAGTTCAGGGCCTTTGGAGCCTGAAACTACAATTTAGTTAAACACACATTTGGACACACTCCAAACATGGTACATTATAAATACTAAGACTATTGTACCGTATGGAAGATGAGTTAATTTGTTTACGCGAGTCTCATAATTGTAAATTTAAAATTTTTATTATATTACTGGTGGTAGAGCTTTGTGCAAGCTCGTCTGGGTAGGTACCACCCATTCATCAGTTATTCTACGGCAAAACAGCAGTACTTAGTATTGATGTGTTCCGGTTTGAAGGGTGAGTGAGCCATTATAATTACAGGCACAAGGGACATAACATTTTAGTTCCCAAGGTTGGTGGCACATTGGCTGTGTAAGCGCTGGTTAACATTTCTTACAATGCCAATGTCTATTGGCGTTGGTGATCAATTACTACCAGGTGGTCCATATGCTTGTCATTTCTATTCTTTATAAAAAAAAATATTAAAAAGCTATTTCCTGTTTATGTTCAACTGCTGGGCTGTGCCTTCTCTTCTTTTGATGAAAAGGTTTGGAGCTTATTCCACCACAGACAAATGGAATTTTATTGCGATGTATTTCTTCACCGCCTAGCAGAACTAAATTAAATAAGCTCGAATTGAACTCGCAATATTCAATTATTATTTACATGTTCCACTGGGCCATATTGGCTCACATTACTATTTATATTATTGGCATAGTTATTTTTTAATGCTATCACAGATAATTGACCATCTGTATTGAAAGCCGTTGGTTCTGATCTCCGTCTAGACTTTTCTGATAACCTTCCTACTGGATAACGATTATCAAAAGAAAGTTCATCTCTTTTGGTGAGTCTTCGTTGAGAATGCAAATACAGTTGTTTAGGAAAGTTATAAATTAATCAGAAAATCAAATGTTGTGAAATAATCTGATTAATGTAGTCACAGATTACAAAATGTCAATACAAATAAATAATTTGTTCTTATATGTTATATATTGTATACACACTACACGTACAAATATGTACATAAAAAAACGTACATCATAAGTAAAAATGTGAGCACACATTTTCACATTTACACACATGCATAATTTATATACAAAATGTACTAGTAAATTGTAGGACACGTATCCTTTCATTTATAAATAAGTTATGAATATATTTTATAATTACAATTTGATTCCAATAAATTATGCAGCCGTCATTATACGATTCGACTGACTTATTTTCATATTTATTCATTATTATAAATGAAAGTAACTCTGTCCATCTGTTATATTTTACGTTTAAAGAAACTGACCGGCTTCGCTTTATATTTTTCTAAGATATTTTTGATGTGAAAAATCGATTGGCGTGCCTTACGAGGAATACAGACTCGTATGCCATGACAGCAAACAGTAAGAAGCTCTCTCTACTTCTAGTATGTGCGTGGTACATATACTACACTATACTTCATGGCAATATCTTTACATGTTATAAAATAAAATCCTCCCGTCATGTATGTCGGTTTGTCTGTTTGAACGCGATTGCCTCAAAATCTCCCGAACGCTTTTGCATAGGGTTTTCAGGTAGATTTAGGTGTATAATTTATAAGGATAATATACCACTAGAACAACGAGGCAGTCTATATATACACATTCTCTTAATCTAAACGAGCGAAGCCGGGACGGCTATTTAGTATTACCAAATAAGATAAATTTATTTTAGTAACAAACTATGTGTTTATTTGTTTGCTGCTTTTATTTATTTATAAATTATTTCAATAACCATCAACCATGTTTCACATCAGCCATATTTGTTTTGATATTTCCTATGAATTCTTAATATAATGTACTCATATATTTCATCACGATGACAGTTTTTCTACTGATATTAATTTCAATTCCATTATGTTTATAATTTAGTTAATTAATTCCAGGAAAAAGTAACTTAGATTTAATTAATCATTCTTTTCACACCATCTTGATTGGATAATATTTATCATGTAATTAATACGACTTAACTTGTATTAATTAATTTAAAATAGCTTAAAGTAAGACTATTCTATTTTGGAAGTATTGTTTTATAAACATAAATGACTCAAAGTAAAATATTATTAGCGACAATAACGCCATCTCTCAAGCACTCGAGTACTCAAGTTTTTTGTTTTGTTGAAAATTATACGTACTACTATAATTTTCGTCTTTGATGCTAACACATGTTCGAGTTAGAAACACAAAAAATTAAAATTCTTTATTTAAATCACCAATGAATTGCTTTCCAACATTTCAAAATTTGCAAACAAATTTATATAGGTTGTATGATTTATTTTGCATGAAAATCAAAGAATAAAACAAAAGAGTTAATATATAAATAAGTCTAATTGACACCTAATTCTATGTTTTATTATTTATATATATGATTTCATATTTAACTACTTTTTATCCGTTTATTTTTAACCAACCGATATGTTTTATCGTCTATACAGTATTTTATCGATTTTGTCTAACCTCACCTCTGTAAGCCTCGTGGGCCTAGTGGCTTGATGTAAGGCCGCAGACACGGAGGTCCTGGGATCAATTCTCAGGTCGAGACAATAAAAAAAGTTATTGGGTTTTTCTGTCGGAAAATTCTCAGTAGCAGCCCGGAGTCTGGAAGTTGGAAGTGTGTACACTCCCGTGTCTCTGAAAGCACGTAAAGTAGTTGGTCCTGCGACTGAACTCTTTCCGGTCGTGTCGGATTGCCGTCCCATTGAATTATGAAAGTTAGGGAATATAGTGTACCTTTTTTGAGCACACGCTTGTGCCTAATCTCCTAATCTCTACTGAGATATCCCGCCGCGGCCAAAATCGGTCTGTAGGGCATTATTATTATTAATAATAATAATATCAACGTTATTATTTATTTAATATGTCTAAAGGTGTTCCTTTATTTAGTCAATCATCTTGTTGAAACGAATGGATAGAATTGTTTGTTTAACACAACATAACCAAATGGCCATCTCCGATCAAATCAATTGAATAAGCAATAAAACAAAAGAGTCTTCATATAAATAATTTAAATTGACACCCGATTCTATGTTTTATTATTTAGAGGAAACATTATTATCATTGTATATTTGTTCTGTTTATATATAAAAAGAGTAATTTCCATTTTCGTGATATTTATTATTCATGTACGATAATTTGCGTTTGCTTTGATTTATGTTTTGACTTTTAGGCGCGAGTTAATGGGCTAAAGAAAGAAATTACGTTAAAAGTTTCCAAATATTATTTAGGTTAATATGTGTGTGTATGAATTTTATTTGATTAATAATTTTGTGAAATGTTACGCCAACCAATCCGGGACTGTTTTGATAGCATGAAAATAGCTTATTAAGCATTTAATAGTATTTACTCGGGTTGGTAATTTAGAAGGACAATTTTAATTGTAGTCTTCGTTACATATTACTACGTGAACATCGCAAAAATTTTCGTATATTTAGTATTTAGTGTAAAATGGAACCGAATCTGTTTAACTCAAAAGGAGTGGTTTTAGAAACTATAAAAAAAATATATATTGCTGGCTGGAGACGTCAAGAAGATGTGAAACTAATAAATAAATATCGAGCTAATCTGATTTTCGTTAATATATAATTTTAAGCTATAATGACAATGAGTCGAATGATAAGTTACCTTTAAATAAACGGTAAATGTTTTTTTTTACATATCATCGAGATAAAAGTGTGCCAAGTAGGTAAAATGGCGTATAAAATTTCGTTATTAATAGAGACATTATAGAAGACAAAAACGAATTAAAAAGCTTAAATTTACGAATTTTAAAAATACATATTGAAAATAATACATACTGAAAAAAAAACTTTTGTCTCAAACACTAAAATCATGCACTCCTACAAATTTTAAGTAAAACCTATTAAGAATTAAGTGTAAGATTGAATGAATTAAAAGAATCTGCTTAAGTCTACTTTATTTAAATATGTTATAAATACTTTAAATAATTTGTAAAAACTAGCTTAGGAACCATTAATTTTAATTAACGCATAAAAGATTTTAATCAATGAGATTCCATTTTATTAAAAAGAAATTCACGTGAGGGGTAATAAGTGCATATGGTTAATTAATTAAATAGACCCAAAAGTTAAAAAATAGGGTAAGGTTAAAAGTCATTCTTATTTGGGGTGAAATTTGATTAATGTTGCTTCGTCATATATTGTTGTTTGGATATTGAATAGTGTGGTATTAAATGCCACAATAAAACAACAATTCGAACATTCTATACGGCTAGACATATGTTTGTTTTGTACTATGCATTTTATTAAGTGATAAAAGCAAAGTCATTTGCGTTAATATAATTAGAATTCTTAAAAAAATATCTTGTCATTTATTTATAGTTATTCAAAATTTCACGATCTTTAAGGTGTAGAGATTTTTTTTGTACCTAAATCTGCACTTAAATAAATACCTACTTGTAATATATAAGAGTAACAGTAACAGTAACAGCCTGTTAATGTCCCACAGCTGGGCTAAGGCCTCCTCTCCCTTTTGAGGAGAAGCTTATTCCACCATGCTGCTCCAATGCGGGTTGGTACAATACACATGTGACATAATTTCAATGAAATTAGGCACATGCAGGTTTCCTCACGATGTTTTCCTTCACCGTCAAGCACGAAATGAATTATAAAAACAGATTAAGCACATGAAAATTCAGTGGTGCTTGCCCGGGTTTGACCCACGATCATCGGTTAAGATTCACGCGTTTTAACCACTAGGCCATCTCGGCTTTTTATATATATTTTTTGTATATTATTAGATTTTATATATAGTAACGTACGTTTCTAGCTCTTATTTAATTGTCTAAATTACTTTTTGTTTCTTGAGTTTGCTGGAAGAATACTTTGAAAGGTTAAGCTTGTTCTAAGTTTTCATGGGAAATTTTAGAATTTATATATTTTGCATAGAATAATAAAGTGTTTAATAACCAATAAAACGCTAATGGAGTCATATTTATATGTTATTTATTGTAATATAGCTTATATAGAATAGTCATTATAAAAAATATCCTGTTTTTTAATATCCTGGGACATTATTCACACACGGCCATCTGATCCCAAACTAAGCAGAGCTTGTACTATAGAAACCAGACAACTGATATAATACATATACTAATTTTATTTTGTTAATACATACTTATATAGATAAATTCACCCAGACTCAGGACAAATAGACATGTGCATGCACACAAATATTTGTCCTGGGTGGGAACCGAACCCACAACCTTATCAATATAAAAATTATACAGTTTTTTGTACTTAGGGTTTTGCCTCAGTTGGAAAATCATGAAAATTTTTGAATATGCCGCCTTAATAGCTAAACTAACAGTATACACTATGCTTATTTACATATTTACATCGCGTACAAGTCGCAGATTTGTTCTCTCATCGTCTATAAATAGTCTCTAAGCTTTTTACTCTTAATTGACGGGACAAGTAGTAATTCTTCGAAATTATTAATAAAATGCAGTGCTTTAAAAATCATAATTGTATTCTGGTTATATTACTAAGTTGCTAAGCCCAAATTGAACCCGTGGCCTTCGATTAGGATTCTCGTATTCTAGCTACTAGGCCATTGTGGCTTTTTTCTTTAGTAATAAATTAAAAACCAATATTCTCTTCAATAATATTACTAGTCCAAGCGTTAGAATATCACTATAAAAACTTATATTACAATAAGAATTACTTAGAAATATTTTTCAATGTTTAATTTGTCATTCGACGTAGTTATATAACTTAAATCAAAAGTTAAAATCATATAGCGAATACTCAAAAGGAGTTTAACCCTCGTAAATTCTTCCTTGTTACAAATCGATTTAAAAAAAACTTTTATTTCTCGTGTAATAGCGACATATCCATAAAAACTAATGTGCGGTGCACTGTTATAGAGATTTTAAATTCGACTGCATTGCCATTTAACGCGGGAAAATATTAAAATGGCGTACTGTTATAAGTATTATTATCTGTGCTATTTAAATGAAATTGAGTTTCGGAAGAACGCGATATAACTATAAAAGATAAATAAGTGAACTTAATTCTCAATATTATCTTTTCGTCCTCATAGCTGCATTTAAAAATTATCATTGATTCTTTTTAAAGAACTATTTACATTAATCTTAGATATATACAAATAAAATTTAAAATAGGTATTATACAAATCATGACCGCGTGGAATGTAACCCAGGACCTCAGAATTTGAAATCAATAAACCACCGAGGCTCGTAATTTTACAAGAAAAAAGAAGAATTCATTCAATTCAAAGAATTCACTGTAAATTCACGGTTCGGAATATATTCAACCGAGGAGTACCAGCAAGATATACAGTGATTACTTTCTTCATTTATTTACATATTTGAAGTATTTAATGAAATCCTGCATGAAAATCAACGATTATTAACTCCAAGCATTCGTATCATCTCTATAATCTTGTGCAGCAGATTTTTATTAATAATAAAAAAAAACCGCAGCAATTTTGATATGTCAAAACGTAATATACAACAATAATAATTATATATGCTTTGTAAGCCTTGTTTAAGGGTTGATTAGTTAAACAGTGATTTTCTCTTTCTGATATAATTAATTTGACATTCGTAAGAAGAAGACAACAATGTTTCAGTGATCACCCGCTAAATCTCATTTATAAGTGAACATATTTAAACTAACTGTACACCTACTTACCGCTTTATTTGTCTCATGTCCTTCACGCAAAGGTTGTCTGGAAGAGATCACTCTTATAGCGATAAGACCGCTTTTCGTTCATTAATAGTTTTCGTGTTTTTCAACATAGCAGTACAACAAAGCATATTCTATTCTAACTCATTAAAATAGCGTATTATCGTATGTCGGTTTTTTAACATTAGCACCGTAGAATGAAATGTATTTTTTCTGTAGTGGCTTTAAATTTATTCATTCATTCATTCGTTCACACATCAAACACTTAATTTTGCCGAAAGAAATTTGTTCCTTCAAACACATCAGTCAATCCTTACATTTACATTCACTACGACATGTGTGATATAAATTGTTCTCTATTGTGCCTACTATTGGCTCATTCATCGTTCACACTGCTACGAGGTAATCAATGCACCGCTATTTAGCCGTGGGCTAACTAATGAATGGGTGAAATTACATCACTTAGATATCTGTGCACTTACACCCGACACCGATTAACGGGAGACGTTGATCACACATATACACAGACATACTACATAAAGAATAGTTTTATTGTTTATGGTGGTAATGTATTGCTGTCAAGATACTTAGTGATAAGGTCTTATGCAAGGCCGTCTGGGCTTACCCATCTACTCATCCTATTATATTCCAAAAAATTATTCTTAGTCAATTAATTAGTGGCCAGTCTTGGAGTTAAAATTCAGTACTTTGAAATGTTTTTTTATAAAATAGGTAGGCGGACGAGCTTATAATAAATGGTCACCACTGCCCACAGATATTGCATTGAATAAAATGTTAACCATCGCACATCACCAATGCGCCACCAACCTTGGGAATTAAGATGTTATGCTCTTGTGCCTGTAATTACACTGGCTCACTCACCCTTCAAACCGGAACATAACAATACTGTTGTTTTGCGGTACAATATCTGATTAGTGGGTGGAACCTACCCAGACGAGCTTGCACATAGCCCTAACACCAGTAAAAGTCTGTAGCAGCTATACGCTAATCCAAAAAAATGAATGTGACAAACTTTTATATATATTAAAAACATAAAATAAAGCAAAATACACACCATTAATAACTATAAGATGTATAATAATATAATATTCCATATAATTTATTTAGAGGTCCCCATTATTCGTTTCGTTACTAAAGCACTAGTTCTGGTCTGAATAGACCGTCATTAATTTTTGTCTGATAAAAGTGGAATACGTCGTCCTTGAGTCTTTGTAGAATTTTGTTTCACTTACCCTACATATATGAGTTAAATGGATTTAAAGGGGTGTACACATTTGAGTGCCTAATGATGCGGATATAATAAAGGTTATCGTGATTTTACGCTGAAATATTATTACATTCTTATTTTCTTTGAATTTATTATGATTTTGTGTAATTGTACGTACCTCTTGATACTGTTAGTCATTTAAAACTATTAATAACAGCCTATTAATGTCCCAATAGTTGATTTAAGCTCTCCTCTTCTATTAAGGGGAAAACTGGCCTGTTTTATCACGTTTCTCCATTGCGGGTGGGTGGCAAATTATCAAACACATGCTGGTTTCCTTAATCTCCGTGCACGAAATGAACATAAAAAATCATTTCCCGAGATTGAACCCACGATATTCGGTTAAGATTCACGTGATTCAACCACTGGACAATCTATGTACTCTTATGTATCCAATCTTTTTTTTTTACTTCTCGGATATACTGCGAGAAACCTTTATAAGGGATAAGGATCCATATAATAAAGAAGCTTTTCCTCAAAAAGAAAGGAGACCTTAGTCCAGCAGTGGAATATACAGGCTGTTACTTTTCTTGTATTATGGCGTTGTGGATAACAACAGTGATAAGGTTCAAAATTTAATTAAAATTCATCTATAAACCTAATTTCACAAGAGTATTCTGTTAATTGAAGTATTATACCTATTTTTTCTAATTAGAGCTACAAGGGATATATCCATGGTACCTGGTACACATCCACAAGGTACTCATATTGTTTTCATATATTTCATGTAAATATAATTCAATATATCTCAAATTACAGATCGAAATTCCGAACCCATTATACCATTACGAACATCGTAATGGTATAATGGATTGTATTTACTAAGAATGCTTCAATTATGATGTTCATTTCATTATATTTAATAAGCTAAAACTGAAGGCTTAATATACCAATTGTTATTTATTTATTGATAAAAGAAACATAACATAACACAACTTAAATTAATAAAGGTGGATATGAATTACAAAAATAAAATAAATAGGGAAAGTTATGGCGATTGATTAAATAGTATCAATTTGATGTGCTGTAGCGACATCTAGTGATGAGTTACGAATAATCCTTCTCCATGAAAAAAAAATTTTTTGTAAATTTTTTTTATAAATATCATTGGCAATCAATCTCAAACAGTATTCCAACATCAATTCCAATATTGCCAAACATCATAGGAGTATGTCTATACTAATATTATAAATTGTAAACTAACTCTGTCTGTTATTCCGCTTGCACATTCACGACTAAACCATTAAACCGATTTTGATAAAATTTGGTACGAAGCAGGCTTGAATTCAAAGGAAGCAGTTTTAAAACTAGAGTATCTCATTTAAAAATAGAATATTTGTGCAACCAAATATACTAGTTATTCTACAGCAATACTATTGACGTGTTTCAGTTTGAAGGATCAGAATTAATCCATTGAACTGGCATCCACACAACGTATAGTGCCAATAGATGAGGGCGAGTTCACGGTGTGAATAGATAATAATGCTTACGATGACTATGTCTATATGTGAAGGTAACGTTTGGTTATTCTATAAGAATAACTTGTAATTCACTTTCACAGTTCACGATCGTTTACGGAACACGATCGTGAAGTGAAATGTCAAAAGGTGACCATAATTATGCAGCTAAAAAAAATTATAAGCGTTAGTTATATTAAGACCTAAAATAGATACAAATAAAAATTAAAAATAGCTACTGTACAAATCGTGACCGCGTACAAAGAGTGCTAGCGGCGTTTCCCCTTTTATGGCAATTTCGATCCTCTGAGCGTAAAATTAACCAGCCCTCCTGTCAAGGGTAGAGGCAATAAGACTTTTCACTATTACTCCAAGGTCGATAACATAAACTTATATAAGTATCAAATTAGTATATCTTTTTTTCACGCATTGAAAACCTATCGCACAAGCCCCCCGAACTCCTCATACGGAGTACGGCAGCGAGGGGCCATCCCGGCTGGCGTCCACGACAGGGCAAAATAGCACATTTACCGTTTAACATTTCTCATCAATCATTTAAGTAAGTGAACTACGAAGTGAGTTCTTACAGAATATCAAAGCAGATCACCTATTTATAACTACATTTATAATATAAAAATAAAAAATATAAAAATCATATTAAGTTATTTAACTCAGTAAAACTAACAAAAAATACTAGTTTATTACTCTTGCAGTTTTTCTTACTTAATATTCAAGCAGATATCTTAAGAATCAATATAAAAATTCAGAGTAAAACGAACTATCCACTTTGAACTTTATTCCACTTAAAGAAATTTTAATCAAAGTAAAATTTTCAATGTCTTCTTCGTTTGAAGTATCATATTTTTACACAAGCTTCGTGCCTACGTTGAAATTTTAGCTGGGTACGTTAAATATGTATAACGTACGATAAAATATTTCCTTATAAGGGAGATTTGAAAAAAAACATTTATCTCTTTTTAACAACAATCATCCATATTCTTTATTAAAAAAAAAAAAACATTAATATATGAGGCATATTACTCAAAACAAGATTATACAGATGATATAAAAGCACGTTCAGGCAAGATATACATCAAATTTAATTATATTTGATTGACAAAACTTTGTATTTGAAATGTTGGCAAAGAGTAAGTACTGAGTTCGTTGCCGGTTCCTCTCGGTAGAATCTACATTCCGAACCGGTGGTAGCTTTACATTTACTATAATCCTCTGAATGACGATTAAAATATTATTATACTTATAAAAAGGCTTGTATATTTTTTATAATAGCAATAACCCAAACATAAAAGTTTTGTTTTTTGATTAAAAAGGATAATAGCTTTAGTTTAAAAAACATTATAACCTATAGATTATACGTGTAATTAATGTTATACATATATCACAAAATAATTAAATAATCCACCAGATCGATTTCGGCCACGGCCGCCAATCTCAAGAGATTAGCCAACTACGAATTCTAGTGCACAAGTGTGTGCGCAAACACAGGTGCACACTCTATTCACTAACTCTCATAATCCGGACTCGGAGTGAACTCCGTGCCGCTTCTGAGAATTTTCTGATTGAAAAACACAATAACTGTTTTTACTGGGCCGACCTGGGAATGATCAATTCATCAGGATCAGGACCTTGGATCAGGACCTCGTGGTCTGCAGCGTTACATCAAGCCACTAGACCAACGAGGCAGTCAACAACATAAATAGCACAAAAGTTTGAGTGTTGCAAACGATATAAAAGTCCTACATTTGATCCTTTAGATCGTCCCCAGCACAAGTTTTACGCTTAATTGGATTATATAGGAATATTGGAATGCTATTTTAATTTATAAGAACATTCTGTGCATGTTATTGATCGATTAACTTCATAGCGATTTAATCGTTTCAGTCACAAAATAGATTCGTTTTTTAAAACGTTTGTTCGTATATGATAAGTAAGTGACGCCGCTATCTATATTATAACAAAGTTTATTGTGTATATTTCACTAACAATCCTATTAATAAGTATGACGCAACATACATTTTATAATAAAGTGTTTTGGAATTCAATAATTAAACGTTTACATATATTTTGAAAACAATGTTTTATATAATGTATTTAGGCAATCAGCTTACGTTTGAGCCACCTGATGGTAAATAGTCACCATCGTCTACATTAGCCCTGTTAAAGTTATTAATAATTACATAGCCAATACGCTGCCAATCTTGGTGACTAACAAACTATGCCCCTTGTGCCCGTAATTACACTGGCTCTTTCCTTCAAAGAACACAACAATATAAAGTGATGAGTGAGTGAGACACTCAATTACTGTAATGTACTGGTGGTAGGGCTTTTTACTGGTGGTAGGGCTTTGTGCACTGGTGGTAGGGCTTTGTGCAAGCTCGTCTGGGTAGGTACCACGCACTCATCAGATATTCTACCGCAAAACAGCAGTGCTTGGTATTGTTGTGTTCCGGTTTGAAGGGTGAGTGAGCCAGTGTAATTACAGACAGAAGGAACATGAAATCTTGGGTCCCAAGGTTGGTGGCGCATTAGCGATGTAAGCGATGGTTAACATTTCTTACAGTGCCAATGTCTAAGGGCGTTTGGTGACCACTTACCATCAGGTGGCCCATATGCTCGTCCGTCTTCCTATTCTAGAAAAAAAAAATTCGTTCATCTCCCGTGTCTTTCTATTCGGTAGGAAAATAATGCTAAAACTTTATATACATTAATAACATTCATGATAATTGTAATATTATTTATAAGAATAATAATACAATATATTATCAAACAACAAAAACGCAAACGAATAACAGATAACAGAATAAATTCGAATAAAAGATCATTAGATATATAAACAACACAAACTTGTTTTTGATAATTTAAAATATATTCAATATTCGAATATATATTGGCCTCCGATAAAAACTTTTTCAAATTATTAAATAATAAAAAAATAATACTGACCATCGAAATAAACATGTTGAAAGATCATCGTTTTTTTTTTAACATCTATATTCAAGTTGAATAATTTAGTGCCGGTCGCTTCATTATCAGGTTGAATTATTTAACGTAAAATATAGCAAAGGAATTTTAATTATAGATACAATAATAATCATAGGCTTTCTGACAATTAGACGTGTAATTATACGACGTATTTGTGAAGTATTTTTTTCAGAAAGTAGTATTTTATTGCCTTGTATATTATTATTTTTTTTATTTGTGTAATTTTTTTAATAATAATTCGTTCATAGGTGTAACAACAATATTTGTAACATTGTCAAAAACAGTTACAATTAAAATTTATTTTAAAAGTAAATCCAAGATAATATATATACAATAATAATAAAATGTTACATTAAGTTTTTAGCACCCTGTCTATTTTTTAAAAGGATAGACGTAAAAACGCCTCCAAACTAGGTTCAAAAATAACATTCGTTTCGCGAAATAACATAATATCTCCTTAGTATAAAACTCCTTTTAAAAGACCCGTTAAGAAGTTTTTATATCAATTTTATCCGCAATTTTTATTTATCGAAGCAAACTATAAAAACTTTGCTAGTAATATCCTTGAGAGGCGTAATTTTTAACTATCTAAACAAAAGCTATTTCATGGCCTAACTTTATAAATTTCGCTCATTTTTTTTTTTTTTATACTGAAACATTTTTATTAGGGAACTCTAATTACCCAGGGGATATTTAAGAGCTAAACAAACTTCTTAATCTAATAAAATCTGATATTAAGAAGTTTATGATAGTAATTAATTCCTTAAAAATTAAGTTCAGACAGTTCATTTATTTTAAGAATTATAAAATGTATGAATGAATGTTTTTAAAAGCTTATTGCAAAATATTTCCTTTAATAAGATTGATTACTGCTAAAAGATTTAAATATATTAATATTTTAAAATAATTATAAAAATAAAATTATCTTATTCTTTATTTAAATTAGAACAATTTTAACAAAATACGAGTAACACTGACATTAAAAAAAAACAACGTTAAAAAAACGAAATTCGTAACATTAACACAATACAACACAACATATAAAAAATATAAAAATACTATACCCGTAACGAACACAAAACGTAACACAACGTAGACACGACCACGTGCACGGAACACGACCAGCCGCTACGGGGCTTTCGCTACGACTGAACTTTGTTTGAGAACGAACAGACCGTAGAAGTACTTGAGCGTTGATGGGACATAAGCGTGTAATGGCTATAATGGTCTTATAATTATATGAAATTATATGTGTTTAATATTTATTGAGTTGTAAAGTTTTTTTACCTATTTTCTAAATACATTGTTGGTTCATCTACGTATTTGCGAAGCTGTTTGAACCCGTTCATAATATATATTTTTTTGTATTTATTGACGTTTGCCATGAATATCATCTCTAACAACCAATTCAATAAATATTAAGTTAATTTTATTGAAAAAAGTTAATAGAGTACTTTGACTTTAAATATATTGTGGACTAAGATATTCTCTTCTTGAGAACGTGTGAAACTTATTCCAGCGATGCTCCACCGATGATTATGATGCATGTGTTGCAAATTTTTATCCGACACATACAGATTTCATTACGATCCTCACTTTCACCGCCAAACACGATATGTACTTCTGGGGTTGAAATCGCGATCTTCTTGTAACAACATGCCCATCTCAGCTCAGTTTAATAATAAATTGAAATATAATAATTTTATTGTTTAATAAAAATATTGTTGACTCCAATATGGACGATTATTTTTAAAATGTAATTAGAGTCAACGTAATAATATCATATAAATGATTTAAAATTAATCATTCATTTAAATTTCGACGAAATCAGTTTAGCGGTTTCTTTTGCATTAATAATATAAATCCATATTTATATTAAAAACGTGTCCGCCGTGATGATGAGATATAAAACATCCGAACTGATGGTTATTGAAATAATTTATAATATTTTACGAAAACTTATTAACAAAAGTGGAATAAAATAAATAAACAGTTTTCTTAATAAATAATTATATATATTTTTTATAATTAAGTATTAAGCTATGGAATAATATAGTATACTCGCCACGTACGCACACACACACACATACACACACACACACACACACACACACACTCACACTCACACATACACACACACACACACACAACACACACACACACACTCAAAATAGTAGAGAGCGGCGGCGGGCCTAATGACATCAGGCAGCATCACGGCATTAAAGACGGTCCTACCCCCGAAGCACACAAATAGTTGTTTCATATCTAAAATGAGTAATTACAAACAATATATTTACATTACAGAAGTACGAACACGGATTACGCACTTGAAATATTGCTTAGTAATAAATAGTGCTTGCCATGATCGGAACATCCGACCGCTTGTTGACATTCACTTGTAAAAGTTGACAAAATTCCAGTATCACTCCTAGAATTATCAAAGATACATCAAAGCGGTTCTTGATACAATTAGCCCCATATTGTACCGGAAAATTTAAGATGAAATCTCATAATTTAATCTATCTTAGATCTAAAATTGTACAAATAGATTTGGACTAGACATTGATTCTAATGTATTCTCAAACATAATTTTGGTAAAGTTATGATTAACTTGTAGCCTTGTTGATTATAAGCTATTTCACCCCTATTTAATTCTTGCTCGAGTACGACTTGGGACAACATCCTGTATTATGGCTTTGGAAGGGCACGGTGTAATATAATAGTGTACCGGTGTGAAGGGTGAAAAGCTAATTATTACTGGCACGTGAACCTCTTAATAGGACATTTGGAGTGTGACTGTTAAAATCACAATTAAAAGCCATGACCATTACAAATAATATTTTTTTAAGTTATATAGATATTAGTAGCGCATCGCCCGTGGCTTTACCCGCGTCATAATCGGTAATCCAGTCAACCGGGATGAAAAGGCCAAATTATATTAAATATGGCATATTTTAGCTGTGAAAAGCGTGAAGAAGTAACAAATATTCACAACACACGTCCTTTCATATGTTACATTTTATTCCCAACAGTATTCCATAATTCAATGGTATTAAAACTGAATTGACAGATAACGAATTATAAATACAATATTAAAATATTATGCAACATTTTCGTATTAAAAGTTATTACAATCAAAGTTTAAATGAAATACAAACTCGTCAGATATGTATCCGGGAAGCTGGATCTGCAATTCCAACTCTATTACAGTTTTAATGAGTAAATTTTAATGTCAAAGTTCATTGAATACTGAATCATACAATATTATCAACTGGTAATATGAGATGAAAGCTTATTTTATTTACTTGTAAAAAAATCACACACACACACACACGCACACAAAGTCAAACGACGAGCTTGGACAAATGTATTTGACTCGGGTCAAAGCGATTTCTATTGTCTGTTGTCAATCTCTGATCACGTGACATGTCAAACATGTTTCATTCATTCTCAGTTTTGTGTTTCCTACAAAGGAATTCGTCAGTCGATACGTAACTCGTCTAGGTACAACAGACTAACGTCCAAATTCAAAATACAAACAAAGTAAACTTAAAAAAAACAGTCCGATTTATTTTTAATTGGAACAGATATATCTTAGACAGTATCTTACCCTCGTTTTCAATAACAAAAACTTTTATTCTATACTATTCAAATCGAATTTAAGCTAAGTGCCAAAATTAGATAATAAATGAGGTTACTGTATTTATTGAATATAATTTTCCAAATTGAGAAGTCTTATAAACTAATACTTTTAATTAAAAAGTATGAGAATGTGTCACAGAAATTTTTTGACTAACAATTAAAGGATTTATTTGTATAATATTGTTAAATTTCGAAAAATGTTTATACGTTTTCGTTGCAACATGATGGTTGCCAACATGTGGCCAACCACTATAAAGATTTCACTGGTGGTAGACCTTTGCGCAAAGGCACAAGTGACATAACATCTTAGTTCCCAAAGTTGGTGGCACATTGGCGATGTAAGCGATGGTTAACATTTCTTTCAATGCCAATGTCTATGGGCGTTGGTGACCACTTACCATCAGGAGGACAATATGCTCGTCCGCCAACATATACTATAATAAAATAAAAAAAAAACGATGGTTGGCGGTTGGACGAATGGCACTTAACAAAAATACACGTAAACAGCTGTTAAAACGCCCACGGCTTAAAATGAGGGAACTACTACTTTGATCGGTATCGTTTCAAACGATAATAAAATTAATTATCACCGAAAATGTATTATACTTTTGCCTGCAGTACAGGTAAGTCGTACATCAAGCCTCAAAAATCAAGATTTCACTCATATTTGCGCAAACTCTAGTGTCCTATAATCTGTGCAGTTGAATTCAATGACTTCATTGAAAATGACCGCCGTAGTTAAATTTGGACAGCAGATAATTTATCATCATCAAATAGTCACAATAAGTGTATGCGATCGAAAACCTCTTTTCGACTTAATTAAACCCATGATAAAAATAATTTATATTAAATCAAAACATTAATATCATTAAGGACTTTGGAAGATACTCATGCTAAAAATAAGTATGAATTTCACATAAATATCACATAATTTACTTGGAACTTGCCGTGGGACGCTTCGCGTGGAAAGTGGAAGTGAGAGATGTGGGGTAACTAGATTTAATAAATATTTACGTATTTTTAAAATTCATACAAATGTGATTTAAGAGTTATGGAAATATTGTCTTGACATATAAGGTTACAAATTGAAATTCATAAGTCTTATTAAATTTTAAACGCATCCAAAACATTTTTTACATGCCTCACCGTTTTACTTTAATATTGCCAAATTCCAGGTTTTTATAGTTTTATCATACTCATAAAAAATAAGAATTATGGAAAACATTATTCGAAAGCCATAGTTACTTTTTTTGGGGCTGATCGAAGTTGCGAACTTGTGGCTTCTGGATTGGCAGCGATATTATAAGCTACCCTCTCAACTAAACTAAGACTTCTATAAAACTAATCTATAATTGTTTACTTAAAAAAATTCTTCACTGGTTTTCACAATATAGGTAAGTTTGAACTTATATCCAGGTCACCTGCACGAGACATGACTTATCAACAACGACATAATTATACTGCCACAGCCTCACCCGAAATTCTATATACATATGGCCTTTTGCTTCTTATAAATATATAACATATTCATGTTATTTTATATATTAAAGGCATGTATCTAAATGTTATACAACAATTCGAGAGAATAATGCATGAGTGTGTATTCTGAACGTTCTCACTGCAAACACAATCGCATGTAAAGATTGAATCACCGTGACCACACATTACAATTTAGATTTCCGATCAAATACTCGAAGCATATTGGATTTGAGTGAAACTCGAAACAGACACATTCTTAAGAAAAATGCTGGATAGTCCATGCGATAGAAAACTGTAAAAAAATGGCAATATATTTTAGCATTGTTTTTATTTGCTAAATAAATTTTCAAAGGGACTGCAATTTTAGAATGTAATTTGTATTGACTTTTATTACTGCTACAAGAACATGAAATTCACACTTGTTACATCAATAGTGTAAATTTAAAGCTCATGGACATATATAAAAATATTATATACTTGTACTCGCAATAGCTCAGTAGATAAGTGGATTGTATTAAGATGAATATAAAGGTTACCTCGAAACTTGGGTTCTTACTCATAAAGACAATTCTTGGCAGCACTCTCTTGGTCTTCAGACTACTTGAAGAACACAAGCCAAGGGATGGGTGATAGTATTGTGGAATAGAACGATAATTGTTCGTTACACTAACTGATTTTAAAATAAGGTTCATACACACGTCGCCGCGGTACACAAGAGAAGATAAGTACAACATATGTCAGAATAAAATCATGAATAAGATTTGACGTTACAATCCACGCATATAACGCATACGCAACTTAAATATACTACAATACTAATGTCTAAAAAAATCCGAATCACACTCCATCAACCTGCATCTCGCGCTTCACCTATAAGTTTTAAGTACATAGTAGTTAAGTAACTTTTTCAGACAGGCACTACAAAGAAGACGTCTCCTCATATAGTATTTATATTCCAACAAACCCTAAAAAACCATAAATGCAAGAAATTTGCTGATAACTCCGCCATATTAAGTACTACAAATATTTCTTGAATTTTATATTTACATTTTATAATCAATCAATCAACAGCAAAACATGGTCCACTGCTGAACACAGGCCTCTCCCAAGGTGCGCCAAAGCTCCCTGTCCTCCGCCTTCCGCATCCGGTCGATGCCCGCCACCTTCTTAAGGTCATCGGTCCACCTGGCTGGAGGGCGCCCTACGCTGCGTTTGCCGATCCGCGGTCTCCACTCTAGGACTCGTCTGCTCCAACGGCCATCGGTCCTACGACATACGTGTCTAGCCCACTGCCACTTTAGCCTGCTAATTTTGGAAGCTATGTCGGTGACTCCGGTTCTTTTCCGGATAATCTCATTTCTGATTTTATCCTTCAAAGATACTCCGAGCATAGCTCGCTCCATAGCACGCTTAGCGACTTTGAATTTGTGGGCTAGTCCCGCAGTTAGTGTCCACGTTTCGGCACCGTATGTCATGGCAGGTAAGACGCATTGGTTGAAGACTTTCGTCTTCAAACATTGCGGTATAGATATAGACGGCGGTATAGACGACTTGAGGACTTGACGAAGGTTGCCAAATGCTGCCCATACTAAGCGAATTCTTCGATTGGCTTCCTTCTCCAAGTTGTTCCTACCGACTTGTATGATCTGTCCTAGGTAGGTATATTCACTAACAACTTCGAGAGGTTGCCCTTCGACGTATATCGGTCCCGGCACGACATGTCTATTAAACATGACCTTGGTCTTGTCCAAGTTCATACCGAGACCGACACGCCGGGAAGACTCGCTTAGGCTACGCAGCATTTCGGTGAGTTGTTCCAGCGACTCTGCTATGATGACGATATCATCGGCAAATCGAAGGTGTGAGATGTACTCACCGTTTACATTGACTCAATAGCCAGTCCAATCCAACCTCTTGAAAACGTCTTCCAACGCGTTGGTAAACAGTTTCGGGGATATTACATCCCCCTGTCTCACCCCTCTGCGCAGTTGAATCGCCTTCGTCTTACAGTCCTGGATGTGGACAGTCTTGTAGCGGCGTTGTACAGACATCTCAGTACCTCGATATATCTCCAATCGATATGACATCTCTGCAATGATTCGAGCACTGCCCAGGTTTCGATGGAGTCGAAGGCTTTCTCGTAGTCCACAAATGCCATACACAGCGGCTGATTGTACTCTTCGGTCTTCTGCACAATTTGCCGAACAGTATGGATGTGGGCCACGGTGCTGTAGCCTGATCGAAAGCCGGCTTGCTCTGCGGTCTGGAACTCGTCATGTTGTCGTCATGTCGTTTGTCATATTCGATGACGGAATTAAAGAGGCTTGCTAACTCTTTCAGGACCGGAGTCCCGCCTGCCTTAAGCAACTCTGTTGTGATTCCGTCATCTCCCGGAGCTTTGTTGTTTTTAAGCTGTTCTAGAGCCGCCCTAATCTCGCCTTTTTCAACGAACGGGAGCTCCTCGGAGTAATGTCGCGTAAGAGGGGCGCGTTGGTCATCAATACTGATTCCCACAGGTTTATCCGATCTTGAAGAGAACAACTGCCCATAAAACCTCTCTACTTCTCCGACAATCTCAGGCCTAGAGGTAACGACCCTACCATTTTCAGTTTAAGTTTTATCAGACGCGGCCTCCCAAACTTGCGAGCGAACAATTTCGATCCCCGATTTTGCTCAATCGCTGCCTTGATGGCACGGGTATTGGAGCATAGGAGATCGCGTCGCGTCAGCGTTTTTATTCTTCGGTTTAAGGCCTTATCAGACAAAAACAATGGTAGTTCTAGTCGTTTCCTGATGAGCTCAAGTGTCTCAGCAGAGAGTTTTGTGTGGAGTTTTCTGTGGCGAAAAAACACTTGCGGGATGTGTTTTGCAGTATTTTGACCAGCATGTCGGTTTTCTCATCAATACTGCTTAAGGTTTCCAACGCGGTAAATTGATTTTGAAGTTCTATTTGGAACTTTTCGGCGCATTGAGCAGCTTATCGAGCGTCCATTATACGTTGCCATGTTTAGTCGTTTTTTATGGTAGCCTGCCATGAACCGGTGATTCTTTGCACCCCCTGCCCTGCCGATACCGCGACCGTTACCTTGGTCGGGCCTATCGGGCTTGCCGGTAACTGGGGGGCTTTTTTTTGGCGCATCTACCATTAAGAGGGTTTGCCATACTCACCACGCTGGGCAGGCGTGTTGGCGAGCGCAGTAGGGGGTAAGATGTTTATGGGGGGGACGCTGCTGCCCATCCCCCCTTTTACCCGTCCCTCAGTCGCCTCTTACGACACCCACGGGATGAGATTGGGCGAGTACTATTCTAAGCTGGTACTCCACGGCGAGTATTTGTCTTACATTTTACAATACAACGATATTCCGTAACTACTTCATTTTATTTCCAAAGCTCCGATAACAATTTCCAATACCCAATTTTTTAATGAACCAAGAATGAATATCACTAATTGTTAAAGTCCCAACCAAGGACTTTCGTTAATCGAATAGAAAACGAATGAATTTCGATGATTAAAAAAATATATATTATTTAGTTTTATCACGATTTTGATTTTTTTAAATACATATAATTATTTATTGATGTAAACATAATATGTAATCTCAAAATATTTACAGAAACAGTAACATAAACAAATGACCGATAAAGAGTGGTGGTTATTATTATGTATAATAAACTAACGATTTCTTTTTTAATAAAATTCCAAAATTTCAAAATATATAACTTTTATACAAAACAATTAAATGTATCATTCCTTGTTTTCATCATCATCATCATCATCAATCAGCCAATCAATATTTTGTCCACTGCTGAACATAGGCCTCTCCCAAGGTGCGCCAAAGCTCCCTGTCCTCCGCCTTCCGCATCCAGTCGGTGCCCGCCACCTTCTTAAGGTCATCGGTCCACCTGGCTGGAGGGCGCCCTACGCTGCGTTTGCCGATCCGCGGTCTCCACTCTAAGACTCGTCTGCTCCAACGGCCATCGGTCCTACGACATACGTGACCAGCCCACTGCCACTTCAGCCTACTAATTTTGCAAGCTATGTCGGTGACTCCGGTTCTTTTCCGGATAATCTCATTTCTGATCTTATCCTTCAAAGATACTCCGAGCATAGCTCGCTCCATAGCACGCTGAGCGACTTTGAATTTGTGGACTAGTCCCGCAGTTAGTGTCCACGTTTCGGCACCGTATGTCATGGCAGGTAAGACGCATTGATTGAAGACTTTCGTCTTCAAACATTGCGGTATGGACGACGTGAGGACTTGACGAAGGTTGCCAAATGCTGCCCATCCCAAGCGAATTCTTCGATCGGCTTCCTTCTCGAAGTTGTTCCTACCGACTTGTATAACCTGTCCTAGGTAGGTATATTCCCTAACAACTTCGAGAGGTTTCCCTTCGACGTATATCGGTCCCGGCACAACATGCCTATTGAACATGACCTTGGTCTTGTCCAAGTTCATACCGAGACCGACACGCCGGGAAGATTCACTAAGGCTACGCAGCATTCTGGTTAGTTGTTCCAGCGATCATTCCTTGTTTTATCATTCAGTAATTTCCTGCTCACTAGTTAAACTAAAATGTCATATCAATTGAAGGTCAATATTATTTATTTAAATGTTTCCTTTTGCTATTGAAATCGACTATAAATTGTAAAGTGTATAAACTAATTATGTTTTTTTTTATAGAATAGGAAGGCGGACGAGCAGATGGACCACTAGACATTGGCTTTGTAAGAAATGTTAATCATCGCTTATATAGCCAATGCGCCACCAATCTTGAGAACTAAGATGTTAATGTTAATAAATGTGCCTGTAATTACACTGGCTCACTCACCCTTCAAACCGGAACACAACATAACCGAGTACTACTGTTTTGAGGTAGAATACCTGATGAGTAGGTGGTACCTACCCAGACGAGCTTTCACAAAGCCCTACCACCAGTAAATGATTATGATTTTGTCGTTAAAATAATAATTCTCATTTAAGTAAAATTGAATTGGTTCTTAAATAAACAAAATACAATATTGAGTTACTTATCACATCAATCGTTTTCACTGTTTAATAACAAACACTGAGTAAGATTAATTACAGTCGAAATTAAATTCTATAAATTGTTTTCGATATTAAAAATGTCACCGGGGCTGGCTTAATACAGAATCCTTATTTAATTTCAAAGATCTCATAATTCTAAATGTTTTCATTTATAAATGTAATCTTCGTGTGAGTTATAAGGTTTTCCTGACTAACTATCAACACACATCCTAAATCGCAATACGTATAAATTTAATATTAGATAACCTTTGCTTAACATAAGTTAGAAGAAAGAAAGAGAAATTTTGCTTTTAAGGTCCTGCGGCATCTTTTACTCTATCCAAGAAATTCGTTCTAGTTATTATTATTATAAGTTCATTAAGACAATTAATAAATCAGATACCAGGTGGTACGGTTGGGTGCAAGCGCATCACCCACTCGTCAGATATGCATTCCAGTTAGAAGGGTGAGCCAGTGTAACTACAGGACAAGGAACATAACATCTAAGTTCCCAAGGTGGGTGATGCATTAGCGATGTAAGGCATAGTTAACATTTCTTAAATTATGGGTAGTGTAGTACTTACCATCAGGTGCCTTATTTGCCGGCCGTCTACCTATTATATAAAAAAATCTTATGCATGTTTGGGTATAAGCAAACGAATTACGCTGAAAACGAAATGTAATATGTTTTTGGTAGCGTTTTTGAGTTTTTCATCTATAAATGAACTATTGTGCTATACATATATTGTTAGATATTGAACTACTGAAAAGATTTAGAATCTATTGAGATACATTTTCGTTAAAAATATAAACGTTATAAAAACGATTATCAAGGTCCTTAAGACCGTAATATATTAAGTCTTCGATAAATGTAATAGAACACGTACTGAAAACATTCGTGAGGGGAACCTGAAAAAATAGGCCGAGTCACGTAGGCGTAAGCTTCATTTCAATCGTCTATGAAACATTTGTATTTATATTTGAAACGTCTTAATTTTTACACACATATGTAAACAATAGACACACACTAAAGAAAACAAGAATTGTTTTAAAAAATATGCCATTCCAAATATTTTTCTTTAGAACAACAATATAGTTTATTACGCATTAATGTGTATTTGCTATTTTTTAATACACAATATCATAATCGTTTACCTGTTTTTAGGTTTTAACCTCATGTTTAGGCCTGTTAATTTTGCACAAGTAAAAATAGCCTAAGCACTCTCCTCCCGTCTTAAAGTCACGTGACCGTAAAAATCACGTCGAACCGTTTCCCCGTTGCTGCGTGAATCACGGACAAACCGACAACCACTTTCGCGTTTTAAATATTACCTAACGTAATAAAACAGTTTATTTAATTTTTTCAAAGTTTTAAACGCTAACCTCTAATTCGAATATGGAACCGAATGATGATAATGAGTTCAATGATTCTTGATACTTGTAACGTTCTGCTTGAATACCAATATGTTATGGTTTTATTTATAAAGAACATTTTATTACTATTATTACATTACTTATGTAATGATAGAGTTTAGTATTGTTAGTAGCTTATTCTGATAGAACAAATTCAAAACTAACCGCTGAACAGAAAAATTGACAGAATGCAACATTAGCTATAATATCTAACTATCTACATTTTCTTTCTTTATAAATAAATATGCATGTTTGTCCTCTATGCGTTTCTAAACTGTTTACCCAATCTAGCAAAAGAAGTGAGTTTTATTAAATTGTTATAAAACTCACAGGTCAAGTTAAAAGAGTTAAGATTTAACTTAAATTCGTTATGAAACAATAAGATAAAAAACTGAAAAAACCATCACACATTGCCAGAATTATATAACAATAACAACATTAGTGAGAGCTAGCCGAAACACAAACCGTGAACAAAATGTACACCCCGATCCCCTTGAGCGGCTTAATTAAGCTACACCAGAGTCAATCAGACAAATGGTTGAATAAATAAAAAGTCCCAAATTAAACGCTGCAATGTGCTCCCTTCATATTTTAAATCGGCTTTCCGTATCACAATGGCGACCTGTTAATTTATTTTATAAAATAAATATAAAACGCGGCATAGCGGCTCGAAATATATTTCCAACGGTACTGTTGTATTATAAAGCGTTCCATAACGTAAACTAAACATTTATATTTATCTATTTAATTAAAAAATTAAACCTCTTTTGAATAAACTGACAACAATTTTTATTTTCTCGGTTTATATGATAACCAATTTGTGATAACCTGGTTGTATGGCTATGCTATTCTTTCACCAAATATCGAACTTTGTACCTATTGTTGTGATCTAGATCCTCCTCTGTGTGGAGGGGCACACATGCGGCTGAAACAAAGGGCAGAGGCTAGTTAGTACATATAATATACCAATATCTATTTAGTATGATAAAGTAGTGTCAATCGTATGCATTTGTTTTTTTTTCATTTTAAATAAATATTGTATCGTTTAGTGAACAGCTTGCTTTAAGCCAACTTAGTTCCGCTTCGAAATAATGAAGGCGCACCGTACACATACTTCAAGGAAAACTTTTTAAAAATCTATTATTTCCTTCAGACTGTACTATAATATCGCTATAATTTAAACAAAAAACAACAGGTGGCGAACGTGCCGATTTCATTGGCGATGTAAGCGATGGTTAATATTTCTTACAATGCCAATGTCTATAGGCGTTGGTGACCACTTACCATCAGGTGGCCCATATGCTCGATAGCCTTCCCATTCAATAAAAAAAATTAAAAAATGTAATTTTTTCCCGAAATTTCAACCGAAGCCATCTTCTGAACCCTTACAAATGTCTAAGGGGTATCTTGCAAGGTTAAAAATTATATCTTTCAAGTATAAGTGAAACTTGCCCGGAAAGATTTCATAGTCAAAGATATTTCCACAACACAACCTGGAATCCGTTTTAACAAAATATGGAAGAGGCTTTTGTATTTTATACTACGTTATTTTGTTAGTATTTTTAATTAGACTGGCTCATAAAATGCATTTAAAAAAAATGATAACAATACTACAACTACTATAGATTCATATATTTTTTTAATCTATCAATCAAGCAGCCTTTAAAAATCCACTGCTTGATATGTACTTAATGTGTCAATAAAAAAAATCATTAGAAAACCGTTACATTTAAAGGGCACAGGACAGGTATAATAATTAGGGTAGGGCTATAATTCAAATCGACCGAAATATTTTTCATTTAAGTAGGGTCTCATATTCACCTTTGAATAATAATTTTACAGGATTAACTTGAATGTAGTTACCACCGCTACTGAATATAAATGCTTAGTGATTAGTCGTTTCCGTCAATAAAATCACAATTAAATCACACAGATAATTAAATACATTTAAATTATTATTTACTCTGTATGAAAATCAAACAATAATTACTCCACGATATTTCTACAAGATATAAATAAAGAAATAAACACTCTTTATAAAAGGAATGAACTGAATCGTATCGCAAAGATTTGTCAGACGATAATAGCTATAAGTCTGAGATGACCGCTATTGTCGTTGACCGCCAACAAAGTATTTATTCTTTTTTTTTTTGTAAATAAGCTAATAAAACAGTCAATTATATGGAAGAGTCGTAAAGAACTCAATTATTCGTTAAAAGCATACGTATATGAGATTTGATATGAGTCTTATATTATTTCGATGTTAACAACCATTAGGAATTTGTTGGAAATCGTAAAGTGCACTATATTATAGCCGTTAAATTTATAGACAGGAATTTATGACCAAAACGATGCCTAAGTCTACGAAAAAACTTATGTTCTATGATGAATTTACCATAAGTAACTAAATGTTAGTTTAATTAACATTTTTAATATATTATTTCATTGTTTTGGTATTCAAGTATTGTAAAATACTGTATATATGACTGCCTCGTTGGTCTAGTGGCTTGATGTAAGGCCGTAGACCCGGAGGTTCTGGGTTCAATTCCCAGGTCGGGCCAATGAAATGTTATTGGGTTTTTCTGTCAGAAAAATCTCAGTAGCAGCCCGGAGTCTGGAAGTTGGAAGTGTGTACACTCCCGTGCCTCGAAAAGCACGTAAAGCCGTTGGTCCTGCGCCTGAACTCTTTCCGGTCGTGTCGGATTGCCGTCCCATCGGATTATGAGAGTTAGGGAATAGAGAGTGCACCTGTGTTTGCGCACACGCTTGTGCACTATAATATCTCCAGCGTAGTTGGCTAATCTCCCTTGAGATTGGCCGCCGTGGCCGAAATCGGTCTGGAGGACATTATTGTGAAATATATTTTAGAATATCATCCGGATCATTCAGGGTCCGAACGTTTTGATTCACCGCTGAGCTCGAATCGTATTATAAACACAAATGCAAATGAAATCTTTTTGGTGATTGCCCGAAATCACCCATATTAAAACTCATACATAAAACATATTTCTATAATATGCCTACAGAACTTTGTGACACAGTATAAATTCGTTTATTTTTTTAAATTCAATTTACTTAACAAAATGCTTATAAATAAAACAATTTATTTATAAGCAGATAATACAATTTAAAAATAATGACACCTTTAACTGCTGTACATAGAGATACCGATCTAACTTAAGAATTACATAGATTTTTACATCTTTGTTTAAATGGCTGACATATTAATTTTATTTAAGGGAATGACCATTTATAAGTACAATAAAAACCAAGATTTTTTTTTGCGATTTAAATAATTATTTTATTTTCACACATTTCATTCGCATACGAGTAAGTAGCGATTAACGCCATCTGCTACTGTAATTAAGAACTAATTTTATTAAATTTACATGAATGTAAAAACTTTAACATATTCACTTACAATGTAACAAATTCGGCAGGTGTATGTGATAGCGTCCCCTGCTTATTTATAATCTCTTTAAAAAAAGTAAGTGTTAATAGACAACATTTGTTCGTTATCTGTGCTCACGTGAGTTTCACTAATAGTTACAATTTACTCTCGTTTATATGTTGAAAGGGTTTTATTTTCTGATAACTGCAATTATTGCCTGTTATTATAAAAATATTTAACGTAAACTATTGAACTTATTATATAACATGGTTCATTTGTTGTAGCAAACGGATTCATGATGGAAAAAATTGTAAAAAAAAATATATTCAACATTTGAAATACAAATGTATATTTCAGTAATTCTGAAACGTTATAAACATACAAATGATCACAATAAATAAGTCTACATCCTTCACAAACAAAAGTGTCTAACACTAGTCTTCTCTATTGTCTTCTGTTTATGATGCAGTTCTTTAGATATATAAGAATTTTAATACATATATACGAACAGCACAATAAATTTCACCCAATGGATGATGATGTCCTTCAAATCGATATCCACTACAGTCGTATGTGCGTTCTATAACATCAGACGTGTACATCGTACAAGGCCGTCTGAAATCGAGGTGTTTAGCCGTGTGACGTAACTAAGTATGAATAAAACAAAAGCTTGGTATTGTTACACATGATAGGGTACTTAGTATATATATTGCACTCAAATCATGTTATTTTATTATTATTAAATATCTGCCGTATGTCCCGGTTACCTTAATTGATATATATATATAATGGTGATGGGCCGGTTGGCGTGGTTGGTAGATATTTGTCTTTCACGCCGAAGGTTGTGGGTTTGATTTCCACCCAGGACAGACATTTGTGTGCATTAACGTGTCTTTTTGTCCTGAATCTGGGTGTAACTATATAAGTATGTATTTGCAAAAGAAAAGTAGTATATGTAGTATATCAGTTGTCTGGTTTCCATAGTACAAGGTCTGCTTAGTTTGGGATCAGATGGTCGTGTGTGAATAATGACCCAGGATGTTCCAGGATATTAAATATACAACTGTTCAAATTATTATAATATTGTTGTTGAAAGTGTGAATACTGCAGCGTCACTTGGGGGACTGTTCAAATTGGCTTCACCAAACTGCGCCAAACTATCAAGCGCTGCCATCATCCTACTATTGGATTTCTACTGTAATACATAACCATTGTAACTTATATCTTATAAACGTTCAACGTGATTAAGCTGGACTATCTTTTTTGTACTTTTTTTTCATCTACGAACCGGTTCTCAGTAAATCATTACGACATTTATATTACTGATTAACTAAATGTGTTCACTGTTTGTGTTATATATATAAGAGGCAAAAAAACCACTTAGGTTTGTGCAAGCCCTCATCACACATTTTACCGACATACAGCAATACTTAATATTGTTGTATTCCGGTTTGAAGGGCAAGTGTGCCAATATAAATAACATTTAGTTTCCAAGGTTGGTGACATGTAGACAGTATAAGGAATAGCTAGTATTCCTAACAGTTCCAATGTCTATGGAAAGCGGTGCTCGCTTACCAGTGATTGGCGGAAGATTGCTTACTTTTTATTCGTAAATAGAAAAACTCAAAACTATTTCCAGGGTTCCAAAAACATATTAGTCTTCAAACCCTAATTGCTTAGCCTACTCCCAATTGATACTAATCTACACTATATTATAAACGCGAAAGTAACTCTGTCTATTTATCTGTCTATCTGTTACGCTTTCAACGCTAAACTACTGAACCGATAATGATGAAAAATTAAAGTAGTAATCTATGACATATCATAGGTTACTTTTTTATACATAACACCTATCCTTAACCACACCCCCACCACCTACTTTAAAAGGCGGGCGAAGTCAAGTTTGAAAAATAGTTACCTATACACATATGACTTCAAATATTATTTTAACTTGACACAATATGTTTGAACATAAATCTATGTATTACACACACAACCAAACGTTTTATTTGTTTTGTGTGGTTTTTGGTTTATGGTAGGGTCAAGTTCAAAAGAAATATTTATATACAAGAAGAGACATTAAAAAATCAAATAACACAATTAAAAACCACCAACCATTTCTATCGTTACTGGCCATAAGTTTCTTTCTTTAAAAGAAGCCATTACGATTTGACTGGGACGACAATGGTACGTCACGATTTAATCAAAACCGATTCTTGCGTAACTTTCACAAAATTTCTTTCTACGAAATAAGAGCAGATAGCTTTCTAAATAAAAAATATATACCCCGAAAACGTCAAAGTCACATAGTGCTCTAACTGAAATTCAGCCGAAAGTAATGAGATGAATTCTTAGTACTATATAATGGCACAAAAAAAATATCGTCTACAACTGTTGACGCAAAACGACGACCCGAATCAATAGAAAATGGATCCATAAATAAAATATAATATTGTCCTTTATCACAGATCACTCGCCCCTAGAGGTTTTCGAATATATAGCTGTTTTATATACACACTAACAGCTTATGAATGGGGTCCTGACCCTAGGGCAATGATCGTACCTATTCCTAGCAAGCGTTACTTATTGAAGGAGGAAAGGAATATTAGTAATACTTTAGAGTGCAGCCTAGAGCTGAAAGAACGATACCTACTTTGTTATTCTGATGGTGATGGGTTGAATTCAACAGGTTTTCTTTATTTTCTGATCAAAAAAACATTAGCTTTGACTTGATCTTTGTCTTTTGGAATCTTTGCGGACTACCGTTTATCGGCTTAGCCTTCTATATCTTTGTTATCAGGTTTTATAAATCTCGAAAATCGAAGATTTCGAAATCAATCAAAAAATATTAATGTTACAAAACAAAAGGATAATAAATTGCCATCAATTTTATATATATTTTTTATTATTATTTTTACTTTTTTTTGGTAGTAGAGCTTTGTGCATCCCCGTCTGGGTAGATACCACCTACTCATCGCCTTCACTATAGTGGACAAAATATGCGCAAGCAAATACGACTCGACCATAGAGATAAGGTGCAGGAGCCATTTTATATAGAATTATTATACTCACAGAAATACGAGGAGCATAAAAATATTTACACTTGTATTTCGAGACAAACATTGCTTGGATCTCGTTTGCGGACATGCGACCTATTTTAATAGATAAACTTTATGGCATCCAGGCACTTCGTCATTCAGCTTTTTATGTCTTAATGTATTTTTCATTTCCTTTGAACAATTTTTACTTTAATATTTATATAGCAAGAAAATTCATATGAAATTAATAACAAAAATATGATTTGCATGAAACATATTAAAACGGATTTATCCGTTTTAATATTTTTCTTTCGTCTTTAGACGAGAGTTCTTCAATGTGAACATTAAAAATGTCTTTGACACAATTTGCAATATTACTACTTTACAATATTATTACTTTAACTGTATGTCTGTAATGATACTACTCCACTAGTTTTATGTATCTTATATAAGTTTAGTTAAATGCTTAAATTGCATGGAGCGTGTATATGTCTGTGTATGTTTGTGTGTGTGTTCGTATAAATGCGTGTGTACGCGTGTGTGTGTGAGAGAAAGAGAGAGAGAGGCTTATAATCCTTTAATTATTAAAGCTTTATAGAAGAAATCATGGTTTTACCAGCTTTTGTCATGACGTTGTAGAATTAAATAAGTAAAATCTTTTTTTGCGGGTAGGAGTAAATCAATATAGTCAAGCTTTTGTTTGCTCTAATAAACTTTTATTTAAAAAATTGTTTTAAGTGTATGTTACTATACATTAAACACAAGTAGCATCACATTACCCCTCAGCAAGTATTCTCCTGTATAATTTCACTATATCATCACTATCACATCACAACTGCACATTATGGAAACCATTAAAGAGTCTTTGTTTGCCATGACAGAATTGTTCAACAACAAAATGAATGAGTTCCAGCAAGATCTACAAAAATCCTCCTCTTCCTCGCCTACTACAATGTTGGCTACAAATGGGGCTCAGATAATCTTGTTGAGTTCAATGCCAAGAAAACACAGGTATGCGCTTTCACAGCGAAAAAGTCACCATTTTCCCCCGTTCCCTCCCTCTGTGGCACTCCGCTGGTGATACAAAGCAAAATCGCCATGCTGGGTATGGACGTTCGCTGCGACCTTAGTGCAAGCCTTCAATCCAATTCCAATCCTATTAAAAGCCAGGCTATTATAATTGGGAGTTATACATTATTACCCCGTGTAGACTATTCCCGTTTGCCATCTGTTGTCTTTAACAATACTGTAATCCCATTAAGCAGCAAAGTTAAAAATTTAGGAATATATGTTTATCAAAATTTCTCGTGGATGTCATAAATAAGCGAAAATGTTTCACTCGATTGGGTCCATTAGACTACGTAATTTTCTAAGAGAGGAGCAATTAAATAAACTCCGCAAATTTGACCACATTTTTGAAATTCGCAAAATACTCGAGTGGCTCCCAATCCGTCTTCGCAGGAACACTCATATTCTTTCTCTTCTTTACTGTATAATTTTCATCTGAATTCTCCTCACTATCTTAAACACAGTTTTGAATTCCTTAAGGACTCTATACCTCTATATATCTCTACGTTTTTTTATATGTTAATGTTTAAAATCGTTCTGTAACTAAAATAAAACTTATAAAGCATATTCTATTCTATTCTAAAATTATACTGTGTTTCTCTACTTTATAATTACTCTATGTCTGACTAAACGGCGTCCTGACATACGCCGGAGGTGACACGGCACGTCAATCCTACGTCTAGTTAGACTAAAAATGCGATTGTTCGCCAACTTATGTGAACTAGTGCCTAATAATCGTAAAGACAGGTATAAAAAGAGAAACATTCACCAAATAAAATATAATAACTGTTTCTTATTTAAATGTTTAATAACTCTTGCTAATTTCTACGGTTCATTATTAATGGACAAAATAACTGAACTGAATTCTATTAGATATAAATCATTTTTGCTTTTTATTACCGAATCAAATTTTATAGAATAATAAATAAAGACTTCTTATATAAATTATTCATTATCTTGGCTATTAGCAGTCGTAAAAGTGGTAGTATAAGTAGTAGTAGTATCAGCCCCTACATGTCCCAGAGCCGGGCAGTCTACTTTTCGTTTGTTAATAAGAAAGTTAAGTCCTTAATCCGTCTGACTGTTACATACAGGTTTCCGCACGATGTTTTTCGTTCACACCACAAGATTAATTCCAAATAGATAAATCCAAATAGCTCACAGGCTAGTAACAGTTACCCTTCTTGGCCTGTAATCTTCAGTTATCGCCTACATATACTCGTACTCTCGCTCTCAATTAGAGTGAATAGCAATAGCAATAATATTTTTTTAAAGAATATTTTTTTGTCGGAGTGTCCTCGGCGAGACCATCGCTACACACAACAATATAATTTATATATACGAGAATAATTTTATTTAGAAATAAGATACTTCAACTTTATGAGGGTCATACATGCTTAAAGTTAATTTTACGAACCATTTCGTTGGAATTTTACTATTAATAGCTGAGAAAATACCTCTCCCGAAAGCATTACCTTAAATTATTCGGAATAATTAAAGTATAATACTTAAAATACTTAACCATTACATTCGATACTTACCGTTACAGATAACTTTGCGTTCGCTCAACTATTTTCACATGGAAAATGTTAAATAAAACACGGTAAACACACGTTGACTTAATGGTAGGTTCACTTTGTGCAGGTCTGGGTAGGTACCACCCATACATGACCATAATGTAACAGCCTGTGTAAGTCCCACTGCTGGGCTATAGGCCTCCTCTCCTCTTTTTGAGGAGAAGGTTTGGAGCTTATTCCACCACGCTGCTCCAATGCGGGTTGGTGGAATACACATGTGGCTGAATTTCAGTGAAATTAGACACATGCAGGTTTCCTCACGATGTTTTCCTTCACCGTAAAGCACGAGATGAATTATAATCACAGATCAAGCACATGAAAATTCAGTGGTGCTTGCCCGGGTTTGAACCCACGATCATCGGTTAAGATTCACGCGGTCTTACCACTGGGCCATCTCGGCATGACCATACTCTACTGCGAAAAATCAATACGTACTATTTTTGTGATCCGGTTTAAAAAGGGAGTTGACCCATTGTAACTACAGGCACAAGAGATAACATCTTAGATCCCTTAGGTTGGTGGCGCATTGGAAGGAATGTTTAATATTTCTTACGGCACCAATGTCTATGGATGATGGTGATTACTTACTATCAGGTGGCCCATTTGCCCATCCACCTACCTATATTATAAAAATATCCCCCTGACTGATTTCGACCACGGCGGCCAATCGCAAGAGAGATCAGTCAACTGCGCAGAACATATTATGGTGCACAAGTGTATGCACAAAAACAAGTGAAATCTCTTTTCCCTCTTGTAATCCAATAATCTTATAATCCAAATAAAGTGAAATATTTAAAGTAAAGGAGTTTCAGCAGTCAAAACAAGTAAATCGCATGAACTAAACAATTTTGACAAAACTTTGTTAGTATTCTATGCACAATGCTTTTTTTCCAAATATCATCAGAAAAAGTGTATCATACCCTCAAGTTGCAAACATTTTATTATCGTTGGCATAGAACACGAAAATCAAACGACTCTACATCACAAAACACTTTATCACTCAAGTCAATAGATGGCGTTACAATCGATCAGAAAATTTTGATATTGGGCATTTACGCTTATGAATCACGTATTCACAACTCAACCGATAATCGTGGTTCTTAGTCCTACAGAAATAGACAAACCATACTTAACCCTTTTTTTATAGAAGGCGGACGAGCATATGGGCCACCTAATGGTTTGTGAACACTTTTAAATTGTATGATGAATTTATACCAACTTTGAAAGGCATTTTATTATATGTGGCATCAATCCACAAAATAATAGTCAAGGCATTCATAATATATTAATTAACTCAGATATCATTGCGATAGACTACTAAAATTAGTTCTCCGCTAATTAAATCAGAAAATTTGATACGAAAATAATTAGCTTGAATACCCATAGTACTCGAAAATTTTGTAAATAGTAGTTATTTAAAGGTTATTTTTTAAGGTTGCTTGCGAAATATTTGTTTAGTAATTTAATAATTTTCATCTTTGAAAGAAATTGAATGGCTTTCAAAAGTCAACAAAAGGAAAAATATGTAAAATGTCTACGTAGACGTTCGCGGGTAGCGCCTTTTAATTAAAATAGATTGATAGATCTTTATAGACACGGGCGGGAAGATCATTGTATTAGAAATAAAAAGTTCAACAAACTCGTCAAATAATATAAGATTTTGAACCCATTACGCCTTCGCCTTTAAGACAATTTTATTAATTTTTTGGCTTTATTGGTTTAATGGCTTGCTTATAAGGCTATAAGGATCCCATCGTTCTAGGTTCAAAGATCAATAAATTCTCAGTAGCAGAGTTTAGAGTGTTACTTCCGTGCCTCGAAAAGCACGTAAAGCCGTTGGTCATGCGGCTGAATCCCTTTCCGTTGAGATAATAAACAATACAGCGGGCCTTCGCATACACTTTTACACATCTCATCTTCATGTAATAATGAAAATGTAATCTTTTAAAAACAAATCTCTAACACTTCAACTTGTAAAGTTGAATCGTGATAAATATTCAAGTCACGTTGTGGATTGTTCAACAATTAGCTCGTCAGTGAAAGTTCGGGTCGCTAATATATAAATAAGTAGTTAAGAAGTGCTATGTAAATACAACTAGCTAAGAATAAAACCTAGACCGCCATTCGCCCAGAAACGTTTGATCATTTGCAACGGGCCATTAATATTCCGCTGGCTAGCTTCGTTATCTTTCTACTTATTCCTTTCTGTATTTGCTTAATTTTCTTTAAATGTATTTTATTTAATGCAACATTATTCTTCTCAGCGTTTTCTAGAATGCACGAATGTTTTATTTCAATGGTTGGTTTAGTTTATATCTTTAACAATGATTAAATTTAGAGTCGTTGTTTTTAATATACTTACTGTAATTAAATGGTAGGTTTTGTTTCGAAGTATGGAACTGATTCTTTGGTTCTAAAAAAATACGTATATTTTTAATACAACAGAAGAATTGTTTTTTTTTTATATATAAAAAATAATTTCTCCGATTGATTATTTTTATTAACTTTTTTTTATGTTAATACCTTGAAACGAAACACAAAGTATGTAAACAATAAATAATATATTTTGATTGGCAGTATGATATTTAACATTTGGTTATTATCATATATAAAAAAATCTATCCAACAGAAACTAAACTTTACAATTTATTAATATTAAATTTGCTATTTTTTTGAAGCCATCTGAAAGTTATAAAAAATATATTAATCTCACACAGCGAAAATATATATCTATTGTGATCACAAGCTGTGAAATTAAAGGGAAAAATAGACATTATTTAACTTCATTAAATTTTATATGATTATAAATTATAAAAGTTTGGTTCAGAAACAATTTTTAATAAATCAGTAATAGGTTTGGAGCCTGTGCACGACATTAAATACTTTTTATTCTGACCTCTCTCGCTTCGACTAATCTCATTATCTTCTATGAGTAAGGCAGTTTACACACTATACCGTGCAACGTACGCGAATTAATAAAAAGCACTAGTAAGAATGCATGTGTACAAATGTAAGAGATATAATGCCGTGTGTAACCATCCGAAGAATAAAAAGACAGCTGAATGAAAATAAAACAATTGAATTTTAATTCTCTGCCCAGCTTTACTCATAAGCTACCTAAGTTACCAGAGAATTAAAAATATAACATAAAAGGACCATGAACTAATTTTTTATTTACACTATTTTCATCAAAATTTTTCATATAATAATCATGGATAAAGACGTCGAGCCAAAATGGCTCCGTGGTTAGAATACATTTGAATTTTATGAAGAAAACCTACATGTGTCAAAAAAAATCTGCGACATGTGTTTCAACTAATCCGAATTTTAACAGCGTGGTGGAATATGCTCCAAATCTTTCTCCTTTTAAATAGCAGAGGAAGCCTAAGCCTTTGCTTTGTAAAAAGAGATAGTAAACTCGATTTAAAAAAAACACATTCTTAGCAAGGACTTCATTAAAATTTTAATATATATTTTCTAAATATTCTTGTTGCTGATTTCATGCTTTTCCTTAATAGTAAATCATTACGGACGGTATTATTAGATATTTTTTTTTATAAAATATGGTAATGGCGTTCATGTTGCGTGAACCAGAGGGTTAGAGCGGCCATTTTGATATATACGTCACATTTGTCAATGTTAATATCCATATGTAAATCTAAGGTAAATGTTACAAATAACGAAAATATATATTTTTTATTGCATATATATAATAAAAGATAATAATATGCAACTATTTAAACAACCTTACTGATAATTCATACTAATTGTATTAATGCTAAGAACGTATTATATCTTATTGCTACGTTTGTACAACAGAGCTGATAGGCCATTTATTATAATAATGAAATTTGATACACTACTTAAATCTTTATAAAACGTTATTTAACCTGTTAGCCGCTCTCTTTACTTCCCGTAAATTAAAAAATATTATTTGTTTAAATAAAGAACGCCTTCTATTTTCACATTCTATTTCACGGCATAATTTCAAGGAAATTGTTTTAGAATGCATACGTCACACAAATGTTATTTTTTTAAATATTAGTAACATTCAATCATAGTTTATTTTTAATAATAAAAACTTTCAAGGATATAACATTTAATAAGCTACACAATAAGTCATAGACAAAAAAAATATTTTTTCGTAATATGCATAAGGCCCGGCTAAATTTCTTGGAGATGAAAAATGTTATGGAGTCCATTATAGGTCACGAGTGAAGGCGTAATAATAGGGAGGTCACCTCAAGAAATATGAAGTCATTTTGGCCGCAATTTAGTAGCACAGTCGAAACGGCTGTTGTTTTTTAAATTATCTTATACGGCTTCCACATTTTTTACCTAAATTGAAAATAGCAATAAAAATTACCGTTTTAAAACTTATATTCATTTTATTTACTGCAATGTCTAATCCTTAAAAATATATGGCCTGCATGAGAAATATTATTATATATTTATGTTTATATAATTGCAAAGAATAAATTGAATAGACATAACAAGAAAATATAAAGTTAAGAATTTGACGAAACTTTCAACAATCAACAAGACACGTTGTTATAAAATACTTAAAATTCAAGCATTTATATTTTGTTCGTTATTTTTTTTAGTGTAACAAAGTTTTCTATATATATATATAAGCCGTATAGATAAATAGATAACATCATTATATATAGAAAACTTTGTATATATATATATTATAAATATGTAATAGATGAGACCTTTTTCCTTGTAACTAACTGATAAAAATACTAAGACAATATACATAAAAACGATATCAGTAGATGAATCGCGTTGGGAGTATATATATGAAGCGGTTATAACCGCTAAAATTTAGACTATTGACGTAACAAGCGTGAATTAAGTATTCTTATAATACATTAATATTATAAAGGAAATGTTATAACGATACGACCCTTTTAACTTAATAATAGGAACCGATTAAGTATCTAACAAGGTGAAAGAAATATTGCTAATCGAATTAGCTTGAAAGAAGTTAATAAATGAACTACTAAAGAGTTTCAAGGTCGTAGGTCAGTAACGAGGTATTTATCCTATTAATTTAAGTCAGAAGTCTAGAATTCTGAGTCACAACCCTATATTTGTTCGTGTCGGGCGAACGTTAAACTCGCCTCTGTTTCCAGTTTTACACGCTATCGGGGGTTCGATTCTACTAACTTATAACGGTTACTATACGTTCCCGATTCTATTCCGATCCAACTTCGACTAGACCATAACTGATCGTTATGTTAGTAGAATAGGAAAACAGTTAGTGTGTTTAATTTATATATATTATCATTGTAATACTGTTGTGATTTCTATTAGTGTTCCAACGAATACATAAACAAATTATTGCAATAAAATCGTCGAAGATTTTGGTGGTTTTTTTTTTATCCGAGACAATATTCGTCTACGGAAACCTTCTAAACCAATTTCGATCGTTTAAAATCAAAGCAAATAATTGTCTGAGTTTTGGATGTTGAATATTTAGGGGTTCTTTAAAAAAATAAAACCGTTGAACATTTTAACTGTAGTTTATATAATAATCTCTTAAGCCGGAACATAACAACGAAAACTGATTTCAAAAAGGAAAGATAAGCTAATTATACTTTCATATTTAACGTCCATTTCTGAACGGAATTTTGGCGCAGATTAATAATAATTTTTCTTCCAGTAACTTTAAAGGTCAATGACTTGGTTACATTACTCGTAACATACGAGAACTATAAAGAAAATCTCGAGGAATACAATAGAATAATAATACTACGTTACCGATTCTATTCCGATCCAACTCCGACTGGACCACAACTGTTCGTTGTGTTAGGAGAATAAGAAAACAGTTAAATGGCAACGTTAACATATCGACTCGATTACGATAAATTAAAAATTGGTTCGCAGAATTGGTCCCCAGTATTCATATATAAAATAACAGGAATGATTTTAGTCGAATTAAAACATATAATAATAATATAAGTACATAAATATTATGTACATACTCTAATGTGTTTATCGTATAAAATACCATAATTATATAAACGCCACTGATCTACACGTTGATTATTATTAAGATTACAATAACACAACCTTGGATATATTTGGCTTAGATCAAAAATCAAATTTTAACACATTTTATTTCGTAGCATAAATTTATATACCATACTATTTACATTCGTAGCTCTGCGAATAGAACATGTGGATTGAACCCAGAGTTCACGTATTCAAATCAGGTGATTTGGCCTTGAAAGCGGAACAGACAGACAGAGTTTCGCACTTCTAATATTAGTAGATATTATAACCATAAATCAATTCTTCGATATTGCTAATTAGATTAGTGAACAATGAAATAATTATATTTCTTTTGATAATAATTAATTTTCCAATAATACAATTATTAGTGTTTCTATGTGTGTTTTAATTATTACATATTATATTATTATTGTAATACTGTTGTGATGTTTATTAATGATCCGACGAATACATAAACAAATTATTGCCATAAAATCGTCGAAATTTTCGGTGTTTTTTTTTATCCGAGACAATATTCGTCTACGAAAATATTTTAAACCAATTTCGACCGTATAAAATCAAAGCAAAATATTTATCTGTTTTTTTTTATGTTCTATATTTAGGGTTTCTTGATAAAAAAAAAAACCGTTGAACATTTTAACTGTAGTTTATATAATAATCTCTTAAGCCGGAACATAACAACGAAAACTGATTTCAAAAAGGAAAGATAAGGTAATTATACTTTCATATTTAACGTCCATTTCTGAACGGAATTTTGGCGCAGATTAATAATAAATTTTCTTCCAGTAACATTAAAGGTCAATGACCTGGTTACATTACTCGTAACATACGAGAACTATAAAGAAAATCTCGAGGAAAAATAACACCCGTACGGCATTGTGTTCATAATTGACTATTAACAGGGTTTTTCATATTAACTTCAAGAATATATAGCAATATTACAAGCGGAAATTAACCTCTTTGGAGGAAAGGGTTGAATTGTAACATTATTTTTTTATGTCTGATAATTTGTACATGGAATTAAATTTCTTCTTGCATTTTTAGTTATTAATTGAACATTTCTAAATTATTTTATTAGCAAGAACCATGAAGGTTGACTGCGGTCGTAGTTTTTGCAATTTTGATATTCCATCGTAATTTCTAAAGTTATTCCCAAACTTACAAAAAAATTTTAAAATATTTTCGTGTTCACAATAAATTCCTCGGTTTAATGTGAATATTTGTTAAACGTAATGCTTTAATTGGTCTGATAGACTTCTGTATACAAAGCGGTTTTCTTAACACTGTTCACCACTATTGTCCACTTGACATTCAAATAATACCCAAAGGACAAAAAAAGTATTGGCGAATTTCGTGAAAAACTTATCATCAAGGAGTTCTAGTGCGCATCTGAGGTCTTCTCCATCAGATCCACTTCACCAAATGATAGTTTGTATACAAATTCTCAACTTGGTGATAAGATATCAATATTGTTTTATATAATGACTATAATATCTGAGGAGTTCCCTCAATTCCTCATAGATCACATAGACTTCGGGCTACTGAGGATTTTTAATAGCAAAATCCAATATCTTTTTTTTACCTGGATTTTGAGTTTTGAACCTCGGGATCTGTTATTATTAATTAGTATAAATAAAAAAGTATCATGTATCCTATTGGGCACAAGTCCGCTCATCAGCTATGGTCAGATTGAGCAACAAATATCCTAAAACACAAACATCAGTCACATATGAATTGATTCTTACATATTTACTGATGGTAGGACTTTGTGCAAGCTCGTCTTGGTAGATACCATCCACTCATCAGATATTCTATCGCAAAACAGCAGTACTTGGTATTGTTATGATCCGGTTTGAAGAGTGAGTGAGCCAGTGTAAATACAGAAACAAGGTATATAACATGTTAGTTCCCAAGGTTGGTGGCGCATTGGTGATGTAAGTTATCATTTCTTACATTTCTTACAATGCCAATGTCTATGGGCGTTGGTGACCACTTACCATCTGGTGGCCCATATGCTCGTCTGCCCACCACACGTATAAAATAAAACTTAACTGAGTTCAATTGACATTTAAAAAAATATTAGTGTCCACGTGGATATTTTTTAATTTACAAACTTACATATATTAATTAGGTATATTATTTTGAGATAATATTTTTAAAATATAACTATTCAATAACATTTTATAATCGAATTGTTAATCAGGTAAAAATTAGATCAAATTTAAACCCATTTAAACGTAACTAAAAGACCAAGTTTTGTACAAACAGACCCTACATTCAAACAATTTAGCCTCTATTTCCCCGAGGAGGGCCTTCGTAAATATTGGCCTTACCTTAACAACATAATATTAAGCATAGTTTTAGACAACAGCTTTTAATCAAATATAAAATCAACTTATTAAATACATATGTATATTATTATTACTTGTCTGTCCCGATTACAAGTGAAATAAGTTTTTTTTCTTTTATTAAATAGAAATCCTAGTACATAACAGGTCCAAACACGAAAATTTCAGCAAAAGCGGGCGACCCGTTTATGAGAATTTCAGTGATATACACACATACAAAGCTGAGGTGGTCTAGTGGTTAGAACGTGTGAACCTTAAGCGGTGATCGTGTGTCCAAACCCAGGCAAGCACCACTGAATTTTCATGTGCTTAATTTGTGTATATTTCATCTCGCGCTTGACGGTATAGGAAAACATCGTGAGGAAACCTGCATATGCCTAATTTCACTGAAATTCTGCCACAGATGTATTCCACCAACATGCATTGAAGCAGCGTGGTAGAATAAGCTTCTCCTCAAAAAGGGAGGAGACCTTAGCCAGCAGTGGAACATTCACAGGTTACTTACTTACTTACATACGGAACAATTATATATGTGTGTAAAGATTTAAATGCAAAAAGCAAAAAATGTATGTAAGGAATAAATTTCACTAATCCTGACCCGTCCGGCTGAATTCACCATTAGTCCACCATAGTCACCATTTCAATTTGAATATGATAAAACCAATCTAATTTACAGGCACTACGTTATATCCTAAAATTTTAATTTGAATAATTACAACGAAATAAAAATATGTATTAAAACTTAATTACATTTTACTCGTGGGTTCAATCCTAGTAAAAATTCAACACTTCGTATAGGAACCACCGAGTTTCGAAATGCTTAATTTGTGTCTATAATTAATCTCTTACTCGACTTCAAGAGAACACGCCGTGTTGAAATCTCTGTATTAATGAATCCTCCGTATCTCGGATGAAATTATGTCATATGTAATTTTACCACATTGCAGTAAAGCAATGCGATAGCATAAGCTCCAAACCTTCTCTCCTCATAAGATGTACATAAGCCCAGCTGGGGGACATTTACACTTACTTTTTACCTTTATACATACTTGTATTTTAAGCTGTGTGTTGACAGTCAGTTACGTCTTTTATTTGTTTAGATATTTTGTTAAAAAAAAAAGTAAAATGTATTATACATTCTACATGTCTAGTAAATAATTCACGTGGTCGTTTAAGCATTCGTGTGAGAGACATTTTTTTTTCTGTACTTCGTATTCGTCTCAATTTCGCCACGAATGTCATTAAACGGATATCAAATGAACTTTCAGCACCCATTCACTCGTTCCAGCAGCATAATGACAACTGTAAGACAAGCAGAGTATTTATGGTCTTTGCCACAGAGCAGAAATATAATGATAATACAGTATATAGTACATATATATGTACTATATATGTATATATATACTAATATTATAAATGCACATGTAATTTTGTCTGTCGGCGACCTCATCATGATTAAGTCACTGAACAACTTTTAATGTAATTTTAAATTGAAGTAGCGTTGAACATAGATGAAGGCATAGATAATAAACAAAAAAAGAACTGTTATATTATTAATACGCTACCTTTCTATAAAATATTTTATTTATTGTTTTACATTTCCTTTATTTACACATTAATCTAAACTAGTTAAAACTGATAATATAAAGTTATCAGCTATTAAAATATAAATTTTAATCGGTTTAAAAAAAATGGAGGTTCTCAATTTGATTGTGTTTTTTTTTGTCTGTTACCTCAGAATTGTTTTTGACAAGAAGAACAGCTAAAAACTTAACAACAATATAGAGAATTTAATACACAATTATTATTGGTCTAGATTAAAAGCGCTTGCAATACGCTCACTCATAATTTGACTACATATACATAGTACACACTCAAAGGAAACATTTTTGTTGGTAAGCATGATCGCGCTATATAGCGCGATGTGTTCGGTGAATAGCTTTATTTATGTTTAGTGCTAATGCTTCAGTCAGTAATGAAACATTTTTATTACTTGAAGTATCCGTTGCTTCGGGTCCGTTCGTGTTTTACTTTCCTTGTGGGAAATAACATGTAATTTTGTGAACACCTCGACTAAATAAACACATAACATTCCTATGACCTATCTATTTATTTGCCATATTACGACTCGCTACATTTGATTACGACTTTTTTTTTATTAGCAGAAGAATAATTTACAAGTAATCAGGTCAGCTGATTATCGGGTTAAATTATATTGTTGTTTTTATTTACTTAACTTTTCCAATCAAATGCCTGTTGTGTTCGCTCGTTCTTTTAAAACAGAAAATTCTGTTCTGGTAATACGTATACTAGGGCTTTGTGTAGGCTCGTCTAGGTAGGCGACTTATCAATTATTCCGATTGCTTCCGATTTGAATTTGGAATCGGGTAGCCTGGAATATATGAAGTCGATGAGGGGATGCTCTTGATATCTTGATATCTCTTGATATCTTGATATTACTTGTACGGCTTATTTAATATAGGCTCGGACTAATTTGGTCTAGAAACGAGAGGAGATGTTTTGGTTTGAGTCCTAACATATGTATACTAGTTTGGATTTTATATAATTTTATATTGAAAAAATATAATGACATTAAAAATTATTATTATTAAAAAAAAATCGTACGATATTTAATAAAGTGAAACAAATAACTATGTTAGATTGTTTTGCACATACGAGCAAAATTTTAGGCCAATCTGCTGAGTGGAACTGGTTAAAATTCAGTTGCAAGATTAGACCCACGCGTATTATACTAACAAATGATATATGTTTCTTTGTAGTAGCGTAATGGTGAGTGAGCTAATGTAACTCCGGTTATAGGGATATCGCATCTTGATTCCCAAGGTTAGTGGCATCGACGGTATAATGAATGAATAGAAAGTCACCATATATCATCTGGTGACTATTGGTCTGATTGCCTACTTATTTTAAATTACAAAAAAATAATATAAATGTATAAAATCAAAATATAATTAAGAAAGCTTTTGTTTTTATACTTTTCTAATACTTTCTTTGATTTAAATAAACACGCTTACCGAATTTAATCAATCATAGTTTAGGTCTAAAGAATCCAAGAAAAAGCGATTAAATTATTTGATTAAAGCGACCTAAAGCAATTATTCTAATTTGAGCCTGAGGTAGCAAGGGGTGAGGAGAGCCAGAACAAAAGCAAAAGAACGATAATGATGATAAAAATAAAACTGTAAATACATTTTTATTCAAAAACTTTCCTTTAATACGATTTATTCTTTAGTAGATCATATTCTGAACTAAAGATATTCTTAAAAGAAGTTTTCGTAGAATACTTAATATTTTTTTCTCAATAAAAACTGATTAGAGCTTAATTTAATGAAGTTATTCTTTTGTTCCTTTGAAAAATAAATTGATTTCATAATAAATGTAGACAAAAGTGCATATTTCTTTTAATATAATTTTGTATTTGTAAGCCGAGATTCTAAATCATCTCGACCGCTAGGGTCCTAGGTTAGAACTCGTGAATCTAAATCCACGATTATAGGTTCAATCCCAGCCAATTATTGAGTGTTCATGCGCTTAATTTGTAATTATGATTTATCTCGTTCTCGGTGGTAAATAAAATCATCGTGAGCATATCTATTCTAATCAATAGTCAATACTGATCCACATATACTAATCAACGAGGCATAATAATTGAAATACTAGTTAAACAAAACACTGATATCCCTGAAAAACCTCAAAACCTGATCTCAGTACAATACTGGCTCGAAATAAAAGAAAACAAAGCGCAGTTGTGTAACGGTTAATTAAGTAAATGTGCTGGCCTCTTTATCCGCAAGACTTAATTTCGTATACAAAGTACTCAAATTAGAAAAAAAGAATTATTTATTTGCAACAGTACTCTGTGTAGACCACTCAAATCTAACCAGACACGGATGTTCTTATCTATCTGGCTCGTTCAGACGTCGTTCTTTTTTTATATATAATTTAATAAAATATATTTTAAAGTAAGTTTTTAATCTTTAACTCTTCACAATCCTTAGATAGCTTAATCTCACCGTTGGCAATAACATAAAAAGACATGGCTATCACTAAGATCAAACTCTTTTATTCTTAAAATTGAGTGCTACTTAAAAATCCTCGGAAAACATTTTAAATTTCTTAATGCAATGTCTAAGCGTCTCTTTTCTCTTTAAAAAACTGACTTAGTTTTAAAATACTCAAAGACCTGACTTCGAAAATTATATTTTTTCTTACAGATAAATTTATAGAATGACTTGTGAATGTGGTTTACATCACACCTATTTCATCCCAATACCACCGCAGCCTCCACCTGCCTGATTTTGGAACGTTTGGAAACTAGTAACAAATAAAATTTAATAAATTCTTCATTTTCACTTATTAATTTTCCAATGGATTAGCTTAAAAATCCATCCTATTTTGAGATACCTCTTACTATTTACGGTCCTCTAACAATTATATACAAAAAAAATGGTACATGAATTCTCCATTGTACCCAAAATTCTCGTATTTGGTAACAATTTAACTATTAATGAGAAACTTTCTCTGAAATTGTATGAAACCACAATGACCACAATATAGAGAAATCTATACTCGTTGTATTATAAGCGAACCACATACATATGTGAGGGAACACGTAAATGCCTTACTCCAGCGATATATAGAAAGACTATTATAATGATAAATTAAAGATGTCAGTTAACTCTTCGTCTACACCATCACAGGACGTTGCTATTTTAATGAGAGGACTAACTCTTCAACTACACGTAACATCATCTTTTATTATACGATTATTTTAACCGAAAGCACATATAGTCTAGTTGGTATATTTTGGTATTTAGTCCCTTTGCGCGAAACAACTGTAATTAATGGTCATTTGCCGTAATAAAATCTAATTTAAACTTTCCTTAGTTTTAATCGAGTTTCACTCGTATGATGTTTTTAGCTTTAATTATTTCAATAGTTTTAGTTTGTTCTGATTAATTTTGATTCGAAATATAGTAGTTATTTTATAATAAGTAGATTTATAAAACTAGCAGATCTGTAATGTCAGACTTCCGACAGGGAGGGAGAAATCATTACTGTTATTCGATGGCTTTTTTTAATTAAAAAAGTAAAAAGTAATATTACCCAGCAGTGGCTCTTTTTTATATGGAATAGTTAGGGGACTACTTGGCGTTCTTTTTTTTTATAGAATAGGAAGGCGGACGAGCATATGGGCCACCTGATGGTAAGTGGTCACCAACGCCCTTAGACATTGGCATTGTAAGAAATATCAACCATCGCTTACATAGCCAATGCGCCACCAACCTTGAGAACTTAGATTTTATGTCCCTTGTGCCTGTAATTACACTGGCTCACTCATCCTTCAAACCGAAACACAACAATATCAAGTACTGTTGTTTTGCGGTAGAATATCTGATGAGTGGGTGGTACCTACCCAGACGAGCTTGCACAAAGCCCTACCACCAGTAAAGTTCGAATATGGAATAAACGAAACCAGACACAATGCCCTACGACCAAGTTAAAAATATGTGTGTCTACCGTTAAAGAGAAAATAATACCCTTTTTACCATCCAAAATTCAGTATTAAATCATTTTATTGCTTATTAGCACACGTTTAACAATGGGCGATATCTTACGTTTTCATAGAATAAATTGTTGAAACGAGTAAGAGGTCACTGCGGGTCAACAACACAACAACGTGGGACCATAACTTTGACCCTTTATTGTAATACGCAAGCACAAAATGGGCTTATATTTTGTTAATATAAGTCTTTTGTACCAGAAACAGTTTAATTGCTGCATCTAACACGCACGGGCAAGGCGAAACGGGTAATTTGTACAATTAACGAGCATATATTTTCAGATTAAAAAGGTAAAGCTGTTCTAATATTAAAAATATAATCAGATAACGGTCCAATGATATATAGCAGATTATTCGACTTCGCCCTTCGGGTTACAAACGTACCTATTGCACAGGATTATATCATGACCTTTACTTTACTCTGAAACTTTATTCTACGGCAAAACAGCAATACTTAGTATTGTTGTGTTCCAGTTTGAAGGTTGAGTGAGCCAATGTAATTAATTACAGGCACAAGAGACATAACATCTTAGTTTCGATGAAAGCGATGGTTAATATTTCTCGCAATGCCAATGTCTACGGACGGTGGTGACCACTTACCATCAGGTGACTCATTTGCTCGTCCACCTTTTTTTTTTTTTTATATTTGCCGGGAGGGCAAATGACTCTACTCCACCTGATGTTAAGTGGTAGTAGAGTCCAAACGCAAGGACGGCCAGTACAGTCGGGAAGAAGGTTCTGCACTAGCCGCCCTCGCCTTGCCGGCCCGCAAGATGCCTCTTCACGCCTCGTTTGAACCTATCTATTCTACAAAAAAAAAACTTAAAACTTAGTTAAACATTCCATCCGACTCAAGCTGGTTCATTTCATCAGTGACAAAACCTTTAAGTTGTTTGCTTGGATTTCAACGAGTGATTTTCAGTTAAAATAGATTTGTTATATCCACTAGACCAGCGGTACTCAACCCGCGGCCTGCGGGGATTTTATGGTTGGCCCACTTGATGTTACTTTATTTTAAACTATTCTAAATTTTAAAGGTTTTATAAGCCGTTCGATAAATCCGTTCATAGTTGTTTCATATAAGTTGTAACAATCCCGAAACCTAAAAAATCATTACCCGAATACTTTGTTTTTTTTACTTTGCGAAACCATGACTAACACGTGTTTGTGGCCCCTGTAAAGAAGAGGTTGAGTAGTGCAGCGAGCACTAGACCATCTTAGCTCTAAAAATATTAGAATGTTAGAATAATAATATATACCAATGAAGTTTACGCGCATAGTATACGCGCCACGCACACAAGGATGTAGAGAGCGGTGGAGATGGGCATTGACGGCATAACAGAGGGTCACGCCGTTTGCAGTCACGTCATACGGGTGAGTCTAACCCCCCAGGCGTGCCAATAGATATTTTACATCAACATAAAGTGCTGTTTGATCGTCAAGCAACATGTATAAAGTATGAAATAACATAAACAAATAATTGCATAATTCCATTACACGAATGATACTTAACGTCAAATACGAGTATGACTAATATTTTTCAAGGAACAAATGTACGGATAGTGGTATAATTTATTGTGAGGTTGTCATGCTATAATTACGAATAAAAGTTTTCGTTATAATAATTTAACACTTCTATGTTTTTTTTTAATTTATAAAGTCTTCTATCTCTTTCGACCGTGATGGGATGAAGAAAAACGTGAGTTAAATTCTGTTTCGGAGAGGTATTCTTAGTAAATCAGCTCATCGTTTTAGTTCTAAATCGTTTTTCCACCAATATAAAGTATATTATGACATCTAACAACACTTTTTGGGATAGTATAAACGAATATAGACCAGTGTAACTAGAGGCACGTAACACATTAGTTCCAAAGGTTGATGACTAATTGGCTATGTAAGGAATAATTGATATTTCTTACAACGCCAATGTGTCGGTGGCGGTGAGTACTTACCGTCAGGTGGTCAATTGCTCGCCCGCCATCGTATTTTGTATAAAAAAGGTAATGTACGAAAGCTTAAATTTGTGATTAAAATACATCTCGAGCTTGGTAAAGGAAAACATCAACATAATCTGTCATATGTATCCACCGAATTCTTATACCTGCACATTTCAAGGTCGTATTTAGTGCACCGTTTTAATATGAAACCATTAAAATTGAAACTAAGCATGAAATTGTATTACTATCGCGCTCAAATAAGTTCTTCGATAAACAATAATTCGCCCTTATCGAATTATTTCTTACGTTAAATGTCGAAAATAAAAAGGTTTATCATTTTAATAAAATAAACATTTTCATCACGTCATGTCCTCGAATGTGTGGCACTAACGAATTTCTCACCCACGCCTTTCGCAATAACATTTTATTTAATGTTACTCGTGGTTTCTCTGCCCTGAAATAAGCAATACGCTATACCTTAATGCCTCATTGACACGAATGCGGTATGCGGACAAACGGTGTTTGTTTTAACTTGGACATTGTGTCCAACATTTGCCACCAACGTTGTTCGCTTCAACTTTAATCATAGATTCATTTCATTCTTTCTTTTTTTTTTAATTAAATTAGTATTTTTAATTAACCAGTATATAATGGCTTAAATGGTTTTATTTTATTCGGTACATTAAAAGCTGTCTTATAAACAATATCAACACTATAATAATAATAATATCAACACTACATTAATACACACACTAAAACCTTAAACATTGTTTTATCTCTCTAAATAACATTTATATATTAAACCATAACTATTTCAGTAGTCGTTACACTCAAAATTTCAGACTTACTTTAAAATTATTATTATTGTAAAAAGTAGCAGCTAAAATGTTACTACTAACCAGCTTTCGACGTCGGTTTTTTGGAACCGATATGACAGAAAGAGCCTACTTATTCCTTAAAGGCTAGCAACGTGAATGCCCTCCGGTGATGCAGATGTTCTAAGCGGTGGTAGTTACTTTCCATCTTGTGAGCCTGCCCGTTTGTCTTGCATAAAAAGGCTAGTCGAACCTAATATTCTCATAATATATGTACATACCTCTTACAGCTAGCTATTACATATATCATATGATACTGGCTGTTATCTGTTTGATGCTGTTATGATATGATCTTATTCAATTTTATTGAAACTAGCAAATCCCGTCGAGACGTCGCTCGCAGAATAAAATAAATAAAAGATAAAATTTTTACAAATCTCCACGCCGAATCGCCAAGTTGGAATTCGTGTTTTTAATACAATATCTTCGTATTTTTGTATGTTTTTGAATACATATATATATTAATTTACACATATTATACTATATGTGAAAGTGTAAATAATAATAATAATAAGTAAAAATAATAAGTGTAAAAATCTCAAATTATTAACATTGCCATGCATCTACATATACGAAGCAGCTTCGTAAAGAAATTCAAAAACAATTACTTTGAGACTAATCATTTAATACGCGATATCCAAATAAATTGTATATGCCACCGTGTAAAACAGCTCTCTGCTCAAAGGTTTGTGACCGTATGATAGTGAAAATTTATAATAAGTTGCCTTCTAACATTAAGGATCTACCTTATTTAAGATTTAGGAAAAAATTACATGACTGGTTGGTTGACAAATGTTTTTACGCGGTAAAAGAATTCCTGCAATAAATATTTGTCATTTATTTATTAATTTCATAAATATTTTTTTAATGAAGACTTATATTGTAATATGTTCTTGTAATTAAAATAAAATAATTTTAATCTATAATTGAAGTTAAAAAATTTGCGTGTCATAAATATAGTGACTAAACATATATATTATGTTTAAAGCAAATAAATGGAATTGAATTGAGTAATACAATGTATATTAAACGGGTGAATGCATGGTGGTCCATGGTATCCCAAAATCGCTCTTAAATAATTTTTCTTACTTGAAAACAAGATCTATAGTATAATTAAAAACAAATGCTTTTTTTGCGTTCCTAAATAAATCATCCGTTGTGATAAAATTTTTGATAGTTTTTATGTGAAAACAAAAAACGACCCAAAAAAATCGAGTGTTTTCTTTGTATTTTTGTATGTTTGTTCTTCAATATAATCGCTCTATATAGACCCTTATTATATCCGTGAGAAGCCGAGACTTGTAGTTTATACAATAAATCTACAATAAAATCATTATTAATTTTAAAAAAATGTTAAAAATCATTATGTTGTATAATATTTCAAATAAACTTAATTTTTCAATATAACATAATCCATTCCTCGAGAGAGGAGAGGCCAATTTAATATTATAAACGAAAATTTTAAACAAATATATTCAATTTAAAAGACCGAGATGGTCAATTTCTTATTAAACGTCAGGAAAATAATCTGGAGCTTCACCAGATGGAAAATAACTACTGCCCGTAAATGTTCCACTGTTGGACTAATAGCTGCTCTTCATTTGAGAAGATGGTCAGGAACTAACTCCACCATGCTGCTACGATGTCGATTGGTGGATACAAAAAAATGATAAATTTCTCTCAATCAATTATTATCAATTACCTCTTTAGTCTCAATTCGCTTTTTATATTTACATATATGTATGTATATATACATTATATGTTCTGGTATAGCTTTTTTGTTTGAAAAACGATTTTGATGATGGTATTTTGCATTGGATTCAGTGCTCATCTTCAAGACGTACTCATTTCAACTTCATTGGTATTAGACATTGTTAAATTTTTAATTGAATCGTACATTTACATAAAACTTTTCAACATGTTATATATATTATAACAGTTATATAATTACCAGTATAAGTTTTTAGTAGAAATATAAAACAGGATGCATAAAATTCATTTAAAATTAAAATAAATCTTTCCATTTTATTTCGAAGTTACAAAGGAACCGCCTCGACGTCGTATAAGCAAAGGCGATTTTTCTCCGACTACGTCGACATAATTAACTACACCTCATAAAATATATACAAAATGTGAACGTATTATTTATACTTTAGTGAAAACATAATAATCTGCACCAAAACTAAGAACGCAAGTAGAACCAGTCCAAACACTTTAAAATATGTACAAACGGATGTTTTAATCAAAAGTAATTTTGAACTGTTTAACCATCGGTTACCGGATTACCGGTTTTACTCACACGTCACTTTTGCGTCCTCGACCCAGATGAAAAGGGCTGCGGGGTCATTTTCACTGCCTTTCCCGTACCGCCGTAGCTCGGAACACTCTCCGGGGACCGGAGCGATCTGCGTACGGTAGCAAGAGACCATCCAGGCTGCACTCCTCCTAAGTGACCTGTATCTATGGACAGAGCCAATGTAAGAAATATAACATTACATACATTTATTACAATATTTGCACAGCCAACCATGGAATCTAACATCTTTTGGCGTGTAGACTATCTTGAGATACTGAGGCATATAATATTCAGAGACGGATCCAGGTATGAGGCTAGCCAATACTCAAAGACCGAAGGAATAATATATTTTTATTTACGACACATCACAATTGTTTGAGTACCCTGTACTGACTGATTGATTAATGTATTATAATAATCTAATAATAAATTGTTATGATTTCGTAATGCCAAATATGGAGTACAACTAAAAAGGCGATGTGCTGACGGCACAATCTTATGACCTCTGTTCCCATAATTGGTCTGGTATTAAATTCAAAAAACGTTTTGTTTGCAGACAATAGAATTGTCTACGAGACGTAGTTCAAAAGCTACGTATCGATCAGAATGCTACGAATGATTTATAGCATATAAAAATTACAGATATTAGAATCGATAATGTTTCCCATAACAAAAAAAATGTTGTTGTTATTAAACATATCTTAGATAAATACAATAAAACTTTAAAGTATATTACTTAAGTAAGTTGATTTAATCTACATTGTAAGCACAAAATAAAACTATTACTTTGAAGCGCTTGTATCGCTTACAACAAAATCACGTGTAAAGTTAAACTTCTAGACGTAATAAATTACAGCAGTAATGTAGGTTTCGAACTACTTTTAAAATCCCTCTCGACTACACGAACTACTAAGATTCGTATCTCCGTAAACTTAGGGTCTCCTTAAGGTAGCGGCTACACTCAAACTTGAGCAGTGTACTCACATAACAAAGCTTAGTAATGAGATCTTAGCTCGTTAGCTTCATAAAGCTAGATACATACAATGCGTTTTTTACTACGCCTTTTATGCACTATTATATAATAGCAGCGAATATTTAATAAGCTTGCATTTGGAAATTTATTGTTACGAATGCAATTTTTGAAGTAGAAGTAGAATAAGCGTACAATACATTATAATTATGGTACCCTTAACTCGACTGTGATTTCAGCAACATTTTTCTTTGTGTGTGTAGATACGGACACACGTGATGTTGCTTTATTTTAAACTATTCTAAATTTCAAAGGTTTTATAAACCGTTCGATAAATCCGTTCATAGTTGTTTCATATAAGTTGTAACAATCCCGAAACCTAAGAAATCATTACCCGAATACTTTGTTTTTTTTACTTTACGACAACATGACTAACACGTGTTTGTGGCTTCTGTAAAGAAGAGGTTGAGTATCGCTGCACTAGACCATCTTAGCTCTAAAAATATTAGAATGTTATTATAATAATATATACCAATGAAGTATATAGTATACGCGCCACGCACACAAGGATGTAGAGAGTGGTGGAGATGGGTATTGACGGCATAACAGAGGGTCACGCCGTTTGCAGTCACGTCATACGGGTGAGTCTAACCCCCAAGGCGTGCCAATAGATATTTTACATCAACATAAAGTGCTGTTTGATCGTCAAGCAACATGTATAAAGTATGAAATAACATAAACAAATAATTGCATAATTCCATTACACGAATGATACTTAGTCAAATACGAGTATGACTAATATTTTTCAAGGAACAAATGCACGGATAGTGGTATAATTTATTGTGAGGTTGTCGTGCTATAATTACGAATAAAAGTTTTCGTTATAATAATTTAACACTTCTATGTTTTTTTTTAATTTATAAAGTCTTCTATCTCTTTCGACCGTGATGGGATGAAGAAAAACGTGAGTTAAATTCTGTTTCGGAGAGGTATTCTTAGTAAATCAGCTCATCGTTTTAGTTCTAAATCGTTTTTCCACCAATATAAAGTATATTATGACATCTAACAACACTTTTTGGGATAGTATAAACGAATATAGACCAGTGTAACTAGAGGCACGTAACACATTAGTTCCAAAGGTTGATGACTAATTGGCTATGTAAGGAATAATTAATATTTCTTACAACGCCAATGTATCGGTGGCGGTGATAACTTACCATCAGGTGGCCCACTTGCTCGCCCGCCATCATATTTTATATAAAAAAGGTAATGTACGAAAGTTTAAATTTATGAGTAAAGTACATCTCGAGCTTGGTGAAGGAAAACATCATCATAATCTGTCATATGTATCCACCGAATTCTTATGCCTGCACATTTCAAGGTCGTATTTAGTGCACCGTTTTAATATGAAACCATTAAAATTGAAACTAAGCATGAAATTGTATTATTATCGCGCGCAAATAAGTTCTTTCAATCAATCAATCAACAGCCAATCCTTTTGTCCACTGCTGAACATAGGCCTCTCCCAAGGTGCGCCAAAGCTCCCTGTCCTCCGCCTTCCGCATCCAGTCGGTGCCCGCCACCTTCTTAAGGTCATCGGTCCACCTGGCTGGAGGGCGCCCTACGCTGCGTTTGCCGATCCGCGGTCTCCACTCTAAGACTCGTCTGCTCCAACGGCCATCGGTCCTACGACATACGTGACCAGCCCACTGCCACTTCAGCCTACTAATTTTGCAAGCTATGTCGGTGACTCCGGTTCTTTTCCGGATAATCTCATTTCTGATCTTATCCTTCAAAGATACTCCGAGCATAGCTCGCTCCATAGCACGCTGAGCGACTTTGAATTTGTGGACTAGTCCCGCAGTTAGTGTCCACGTTTCGGCACCGTATGTCATGGCAGGTAAGACGCATTGATTGAAGACTTTCGTCTTCAAACATTGCGGTATGGACGACGTGAGGACTTGACGAAGGTTGCCAAATGCTGCCCATCCCAAGCGAATTCTTCGATCGGCTTCCTTCTCGAAGTTGTTCCTACCGACTTGTATAACCTGTCCTAGGTAGGTATATTCCCTAACAACTTCGAGAGGTTTCCCTTCGACGTAAATCGGTCCCGGCACAACATGCCTATTGAACATGACCTTGGTCTTGTCCAAGTTCATACCGAGACCGACACGCCGGGAAGATTCACTAAGGCTACGCAGCATTCTGGTTAGTTGTTCCAGCGACTCTGCTATGATGACGATATCATCGGCAAATCGAAGGTGTGAGATGTACTCGCCGTTTACATTGACTCCACATCCAGTCCAATCCAGCGTCTTAAACACGTCTTCCAACGCGTTGGTGAACAGTTTCGGAGATATTACATCCCCCTGTCTCACCCCTCTGCGCAGTTGGATCGCCTTCGTCTTACAGTCCTGGATGTGGACAGTCATTGTAGCGGCGTTGTATAGACATCTCAGTACCTCGATGTATCTCCAGTCGATATGACATCTCTGCAATGAGTCGAGCACTGCCCAGGTTTCGATGGAGTCGAAGGCTTTCTCGTAGTCCACAAATGCCATACACAGCGGCTGATTGTACTCTTCGGTCTTCTGCACAATCTGCCGAACAGTATGAATGTGGTCCACGGTGCTGTAGCCTGATCGAAAGCCGGCTTGCTCTGGGGGCTGGAACTCGTCAAGTCGTCTGGCGAGACGGTTCGTGACGACTCTTGAGAACAGTTTATACACGTGACTCAGGAGAGAGATTGGTCTGTAGTTTTTCAAGAGGGTTTTATCACCTTTCTTGAAAAACAGTACCACCTCACTCCCGCTCCACGTTTCCGGGGTCTTGCCATGTTGGATGACGGAATTAAAGAGGCTTGCTAGCTCTTTCAGGACCGGAGTCCCGCCTGCCTTAAGCAACTCTGTTGTGATTCCGTCATCTCCCGGAGCTTTGTTGTTTTTAAGCTGTTCTAGAGCCGCCCTAATCTCGCCTTGGTCAACGACCGGGAGCTCCTCGGAGTAATGGCGCGTAAGAGGGGCGCGCTGGTCATCAGGACTGATTCCCACAGGTTTATCCGATCTTGAGGAGAACAACTGCCCATAAAACCTCTCTACTTCTCCGACAATCTCAGGCCTAGAGGTAACGACCCCACCATTTTCAGTTTTAAGTTTTGTCAGACGCGGCCTCCCAAACTTGCGAGCGAACACTTTCGATCCCCGATTTTGCTCAATCGCAGCCTTGATAGCACGGGTATTGGAGCATCGGAGATCGCGTCGCGTCAGCGTTTTTATTTTTCGGTTTAAGGCCTTATCTGACAAAAACGATGGTAGTTCTCGTCGTTTTCTCATGAGCTCGAGTGTCTCAGCAGAGAGTTTTGGTGCGTTGTCTCTTTTATGTGGCGGAAAACACTTGCGGGATGTGTTTTGCAGTATTTTGACCAGCGTGTCAGTTTTCTCATCAATACTGCTTATGGTTTCCAACGCGGTAAATTGATTTTGAAGTTCCATTTGGAACTTTTCGGCACCTTGAGCAGCTTGGAGCATGGTAGGTCGGAGAGTAGACCTCATCATTCGCGATCTTTCAGCTTTAAAGTCGATATCTAGAGTGCCTCGAATCAAGCGGTGATCACTTCCGGTATTAAACCTGTTGATCACTGAGACATCTCTAAATATGTGCCTTTTATTCGAAATGATAAAATCTATCTCGTTCCTTGTCACGTTATCGGGGCTTCGCCAAGTCCACCTCCTCTGGGGCTTCTTTTGAAAGAAAGAATTCATCAAAAAGAGCCCCTGCGCTTCGAGAAAGTTTACCAGCATTTGCCCCCTGTGATTTCTGCAGCCCAAGCCGTAAGGTCCAACTTTCGATTCACCGCTATTATGTACTCCCACTTTAGCATTAAAGTCTCCCATAACAACATTGTAGTGGGCCTTCGAGGTGTTGTTGAGGGCCTTTGCGATGTCCTCGTACATCGCTTCGACCACATCATCAGAGTATGCCGAAGTTGGCGCATATACCTGTACGACCTTCAGGGAGTACCTGTCGGAGAGTTTTAGGACAAGGTACGCTACCCGGTTCGACACACTACTGATTTCCACAATGCTGCTAATGAGATCCTTTTTGACCAGAAAACCGACACCACCCTGGGAGAGGTTATCACCTTCGCGGAAGTAGAGTAAGTTACCGGACTCTAGAGTTATCGTGTCCTCCCCCTGTCTTCGGACTTCAGATAACCCCAGTATATGCCAGTTTATATGACTTAGCTCTACTTCTAGTTCGGCGAGGTGATGGTCCAGCCTTAACGAGCGTCCATTGTACGTTGCCATGTTAAGTCGTCTTTTATGGTAGCCTGCCATGAACCGGTGATTCTTTGCACCCCCTGCCCTGCCGATACCGCGACCGCTACCTTGGTCGGGCCTAGAGGGCTTGCCGGTAACTGGGGGCCTTTTTTCTTGCGCATCTATCATTGAGAGGTTTTGCCCATACTCGCCACGCTGGGCAGGCGTGTTGGCGAGCGCAGTAGGGGGTAAGATGCTTATGGGGGGGACGCTGCTGCCCATCCCCCCTTTCCCTTTCCCTCAGTCGCCTCTTACGACACCCACGGGATGAGATTGGGGGAGTACTATTCTAAGCCGGTACTCCACGGCAATAAGTTCTTTGATAAACAATAATTCGCCCTTATCGAATTAATTCTTACGTTAAATGTCGAAAATAAAAAGGTTTATCATTTTAATAAAATAAACATTTTCATCACGTCATGTCCTCGAATGTGTGGCACTAACGAATTTCTCACCCACGCCTTTCGCAATAACATTTTATTTAATGTTACTTGTGGTTTCTCTGCCCTGAAATAAGCAATACGCTATACCTTAATGCCTCATTGACACGAATGCGGTATGCGGACAAACGGTGTTTGTTTTAACTTGGACATTGTGTCCAACATTTGCCACCAACATTGTTCGCTCCAACTTTAATCATAGATTCATTTCATTCATTCTTTTTTTTTAATTAAATTAGTATTTTTAATTAACCAGTATATAATTTTTTTATTCGGTACATTAACAGCTGTCTTATAAACAATAATATCAACTCAACTAATTTCCACTCACTACTAACGGCTTTATTCATACACACACTAAAACCTTAAACATTGTTTTATCTCTCTAAATAAAATTTATATATTAAACCATAACTATTTCATTAGCCGGTTCACTCAAAATTTCATACCACTTACTTTAAAACTATTATTATTTTAAAAGCTTTAATGTTACTACTAACCAGCTTTCGACGTCGATTTTTTGGAACCGATATGACAGAAAGAGCCTACTTATTCCTTAAAGGCTAGCAACGTAACTAGCATGCCCTCCGGTGATGCAGATGTTCTAAGCGGTGGTAGTTACTTTCCATCAGGTAAGCCTGCCCGTTTGTCTTGCATAAAAAGGCTAGTCGAACCTAATATTCTCATAATATATGTACGTACCTACTACATATATCATATGATACTGGCTGTTATCTGTTTGATGCTGTTATGATATGATCTTATTCAATTTTATTGAAACTAGCAAATCCCGTCGAGACGTCGCTCGGAGAATAGAATAAATAAAAGATAAAAATTTTACAAATCTCCGAGCCGAATCACCAAGTTAGAATTTGTGTTTTTAATACAATATCTTTGTATTTTTGTATGTTTTTGAATACATATATATATATTAATTTACACATATTTTACTATATGTGAAAGTGTTAATAATAGTTTAACTAATTTAAATCAATTAGACTCTTTAGAGTAACACAATGTATAATAAATGGGCAACAAATACATGGTGATCCATGTTATCCCAAAATCGCTCTTTAATTAAAAACAAATGTTTTATTCTCTTTGCGTTCATAAGCTATTCATCCATTGTGATAAAACTTATGTAATAACAAAAAACGAAACAAAAAAAAACGAGAGTTTTTCTTTGTATGTTTGTTTGCTTGTTCTTCAATAAACATTCTATATAGACTTTATAATTCTACCCGTGCAAAACCGAAACTCGTTGTTTATACAATATATAAATTCATATAAATCTACAATGACATCATTATTAATTTTAAAAAAAATGTTAAAGCTTAAGCTTTTAAGCTTAATGTTGTATATAATATTTCAAATAAAATAAATTTTGTAATACAACATACTAAATTTCTCGAGAGAGGGGAGGCCCATTTAATATTATAAACGAAAAACTTAAACAAATATATTCAATAGAAATGTTCACTTTCTTATTAAGGATCAGATAAATGATCTGGAGCTTCACTTCTTTTTTTGGAATATTTGTTGGACTAATAGCTGCTCTTCATACGTGAAGAGGAATAGCAGCTCACTCCATCATGCTGCTGCGATGTGGATTGGTGGATACAAAAAAATAATAAATTTGTCTCAATCAGTTATTTTCAATTGTCTTTAGTCTCAATTCACTTTTTATATTTAAATATATGTATATTTACATTGTATGTATAGCTTTTTTGTTTAAAAAACGATTTTGATGATGGTATTTTGCATTGGATTCAGTGCTCATCTCCAAGACGTACTCATTTCAACTTCATTGGTATTAGACATTGTTAAATTTTTAATTGAATCGTACATTCAGATAAAATTTTCAACATGGCTTATATTTATTTTGAAAGAAAAACTAATCATTATTGTCATTTTTCAATTCAATCGTCGCATTCGTACCTCATCGCTACTGCGATTACAAACACCGTTATATAATTGTATATTTACACAGTTATATAATTACCAGTATAAGTTTTTAGTAGAAATATAAAATCGGATGCATAAAATTCATTTAAAATTAAAATAAATCTTTCCATTTTATTTCGAAGTTACAAAGGAACCGCCTCGACGTCGTATAAGCAAAGGCGATTTTTCTCCGACTACGTCGACATAATTAACTACACCTCATAAAATATATACAAAATGTGAACGTATTATTTATACTTTAGTGAAAACATAATAATATATTATTCTGCATCAAAACTAAGAACGCAAGTAGAACCAGTCCAAACACTTAAAAATATGTACAAACAGGATGTTTTAATCAAAAGTAATTTTGAACTGTTTAACCATCGGTTACCGGATTACCGGTTTTACTCACACGTCACTTTTGCGTCCTAGACCCAGATGAAAAGGGCTGCGGGGTCATTTTCACTGCCTTTCCCGTACCGCCGTAGCTCGGAACACTCTCCGGGGACCGGAGCGATCTGCGTACGGTAGCAAGAGACCATCTAGGCTGTACTCCTTCTAAGTGACCTGTATCTATGGACAGAGCAAATATAAGAAATAGAAACCATTTATTACAACATTTGCACAGCCAACCATGGAATCTAACATCTTATGACCTCTGTTCCCGTAATTGGTCTGGTATTAAATTTAAAAAACCTTTTATTTGCAGACAATAGAATTGTCTACGAGACGTAGTTCAAAAGCTACGTATCGATCAGAATGCTACGAATAATTTATAGCATATAAAAATTACAGATATTAGAATCGATAATGTTTCCCATAACAAATAATAGTTGTTGTTATTAAACATATCTTAGATACAATAAAACTTTAAAGTATATTACTTAAGTAAGTTGATTTAATCTACATTGTAAGCACAAAATAAAACTATTACTTTGAAGCGCTTGTATCGCTTACAACAAAATCACGTGTAAAGTTAAACTTCTAGACGTAATAAATTACAGCAGTAATGTAGGTTTCGAACTACTTTTAAAATCCCTCTCGACTACACGAACTACTAAGATTCGTATCTCCGTAAACTTAGGGTCTCCTTAAGGTAGCGGCTACACTCAAACTTGAGCAGTGTACTCACATAACAAAGCATAGTAATGAGATCTTAGCTCGTTAGCTTCATAAAGCTAGATACATACAATGAGTTTTTTACTACGCCTTTTATGCACTATTATATAATAGCAGCGAATATTTAATAAGCATGCATTTGGAAATTTATTGTTACGAATGCAATTTTTGAAGTAGAAGTAGAATAAGCGTACAATACATTATAATTATGGTACCCTTAACTCGACTCGACTGTGATTTCAGCAACATTTTTCTTTGTGTGTATAGATACGGACACACGTGTGTGTAAAAATATACAAACTTACTTTGATTTCCTTTTTAATATACTTATAGGTAGGCGTACGTTCACATTAATACTGACATTGTCAGAAGTGTTAATCATTCCTTAAACTAATAAAATACTGCCGACCATGAAATCTAAGTATTTAATAGCCGGTAACTTCAAAAAACATTTATGTCGGTTGATCAATTGAGGTTGTACCCCCCCAGGCTGGCTTGCAAAAATCCTTGACATTGAGGAATCAATATTACAATTGAATAATTACTTAGATAACTTTAAAAAGTAGAGGGATATTTTCAATTCTGTCTATTAGTTTGTGTGTTTTATCTTCTTTATTAAAATTAATTTTGCTTAATGGTTGACATTTATGGTTACTGACTCAGTTTTTTTTACAATTATATCGGAAATTTTTATTTTTTTCAATAAACAAATAAATTATTAAAATTAATACGTACGAACTTGAGTATTACAAAAATGAAATACTTCTGGTAATGATAAACAATACATAGGAAAAATAACGTTTAAGTATATAGACCTAAAAATAATCCTAAAAAAGACCTAAAATAAATCTAAAAATAAAAAACAATATTTAAAGGAACTGAGATCCGTCATGAGTTAGTAAAAAAAAAAAAAAAAACTAAATGAAATGATCCTGAAATAGAAATAAGTGAGAGAATAGAATCAGAAAACTTTACATTTTTCTAAAAATACACAAAATAGAAATTAAAAAAAAATAAACCATATGAAATGAGTTTGAAATTGAATGAATCAAGATGCATTAGCCATCAGACATGTCCATTAGGACACGTGAAAGTATAAAAAAAATGCCGTGCTCAGGATTGTAGAATTTTCTTGTGAGGATACCTGCATGTGTCGGATGATATTTCGTCACAGGTGTACTCATCGACCCGCAATATATAGCATGGTAGAATAAGCTCCAGGCTTTCTCAAGAGGAGATGACACCTTTGAACTCATGAGTTAGTTATTTACAGGCAGTTATATTACATTTTGTAACTTTTTATATTTTATTATTACTTTATCTATAATCGCATAATATTTAAGCCCTAATTTAAAAACTCCCAATGTATAAATGCCTTATCTGTATTCCCTACGGCAAGGTTAACAATGAACTTCCTCAGTTCGAATGAAGTACATGTGTTTATAACTACAATATTGATTTACCCTAAGCGCAATGGAACATTTAATCATGTTCTAAGTAATTATTAGTATAAAATTAACAGTTCAAAAAAGCATTTGCTATTTCTCATAATATTGAATTCAAATATGAGTTGAGAAAGAATGAGTTCACTGGGAACACAAAACAATAAAACAGATACGTCAAAAATATTCAATTCTATCTTGCTAAATAATTTATAGTGAAATTTATCTTGAGTTGTTTGGAACTCCATTCAAAGTGATCCATGACACATAACACTACGGTTGGTTAGCAACAGACAGATTCTTCGTATCAAAAGTTTCCATCAGATATTCTACCGCAAAACAGCAGTACTTGGTATTGTTGTGTTCCATTTTGAAGGGTGAGTGAGCCAGTGTAATTACAGGCACAAGGGACATAAAATCTTAGGTCCCAAAGTTAGTGGCACATTGGCGATGTAAGCGATGGTTAACATTTCTTACAGTGCCAATGTCTAACGGCGTTGGTGACCACTTATCATCACGTGACCCATATGCTCGTCCCCCTTCCTATTCTATATCAAAAAAAAGTTTAACAACAAGATCTATTTGAACGAATCGCTCGATTTATTATAAACATTAACTTTGAAATAGTCCAAGGTCATTTTTGTCCAAATAATCAAGTTAATAAACGGAGAAATACTGCTAACATTCTCGCTATTAATCCACATAAACAGACTTAAAAATTTAAACTATATGATAGTTTCATTAAGGCAATTTTGTAAATATATAATAAATTATATTGTTTTTGTTTCCAAGTTTAGAAAATTTGTAAAAAAGTTAAACTTTATAAAATTACAAAATGTTACTAAGAACAGCGCTCAGTACATTAGACGCGAGTATGTTAAAACTTAAATCTACATTTAAAATGTTTAAAACCACTACCACGTAGCTCTTCAAGAGCTTAATTTGCTTAACAATTAATCATGTGCTTTATAAAGGATAAAATCGTGAAGAAAAAAGCATTTACCTATATTATATTACATGTACTTTTTCAAACCTTTAATAAAGATATTTATTATTAGAAGTGTGTAACTTGATGAAATATAACAGTTGAAATAACACAAGTGCTAGAAAAAAAAACAATTGTGATATTCTAAGCCATATGTCAAACAAATTAAATCACGAATACATTAACCTATAATTATAAATGAAAATTTACATGTATAATATGAATTCCACGTTGGTCTAGGAGCTGCAGATAGCGAGTTCCTAGGTTCGAATCTCTGGTCGGGTTGACAAAAAGGTATTGTTTTTATCTATATATAATTTCTCAGTAACTTCCCGAAGATTGAAAGTCAGCAGTTTTAACACAGAAATCAAGGAAAGCAACTCGACTTGGGCCTAAGCTCTCTCCGGTCATGTTGGATTGCCGCCCCATCGAATTACGAGAGTGAAGGAGTGCAACTGTGTTCAAATGTGTGCGCATTTGAACTCCATAATATCTCCTGCGACTATTTTCTTTTGAAATCGCTCAGTTTGATATCATCATGATCATCATTGCTAAGCTCTAATAATATCAATTTCATACATTTAAGACCATTGATCATTGTCATAAAAAACTTCCAACGAAAAGATAATACCAATTTTGTTTCTTTTCAAGCAAATACTCCTAATGCCGTTGGTTATAATCTGCGAAAACTGAAAATAAATCTAAAATTTATATAGCTAGTCATGAAGAGACTCGAGCATAATAAAACAATATTTATAAAACTATAACCCGAGAGCCTTTAAATCAAGTTGAACTTTAACAATTCTTTTGAAACTTTTGGAATGCATGAGTATGAGCACTAGTCCTAAGATAATAAGTCCCAGTTTTTTTATGTTATAGGTAAGCGGACAGGCAAATGGGCCACCAGTTGTTAAGTGTTCACCACCGCCCATAGACATTGGCGATGGAAGAAGTATTAACCGTTCCTTACATCGCCAATGCGCCACCAACCTTGGTAATGAAGGTGTCATGTCCCTTGTGGCTGTAGTTACACTGGCTCACTCATCCTTCAATATTAATACAAACACAAGCATTCGTACACATTTCTAATAAAAAATATGAACACTCAATTTTTATCACCTAAAACTTTTTAATTTCCCTGGATAATATACCAATAACCTACCGAACTCTTATAGTTATTATTAGTATAGATAAAAATACTTTCAAAAATCGTTATTTACCTGTATTAAAAAACATCAGCTTGATAAATTTATGTTATGTACTATTATAAAATAATCTAAAGATATACATAGATCTTACGAACACGATATACGTATTTATTTAAACGCAACCAATACTCATTGATTTCTAAGCATTTCTCGGTAAGATTCCGTTTAAACCGATGCAAATATTTATACGAGATTATTCCGAGTCGCCAAACTAAACACGACTAAAGCTACCATTAAACTGCATTGTTTATTGTCCGCACCGAATCCTGGCTTTCGGATAAAGGTAACACTATAAAGTCACGTTAAATTGTTACTGTTTTATTTACAACTAGCGCATGCAAATCATTCACGGACTACAGATAATTGAAATTGTTATTCATTTTAATATGAATTCAGGTAACGTGACGATGTACCACCGTTGGGCAAAGACCTCTTCCCTTGCTTTATGATAAGGTTTACATATTTGACGGACCAGTTGGCGTGGTTGGTAGAAACTTGCCTTTCACGCCGAAGGTTGTGGGTTCGATTCCCACCCAGGACAGACATTTGTGTGCCTGAACATGTCCGATGGCCGTGTGAGAATTATGTCCCAGGATATTATTATATAGCGTATATAATAAAATATACGGTCGGACAAAAAAGTTATAACACCTTCGTTCCAAAGGTTGGTAGCGCAGTGGCGACGTAAGGAATGGTTAATATTTCTTACGCCCACAATGTCTATGGGCGCTGGTGACCGCTTAACATAAGGTGGCCCATTTGTCCAACTACTTATAGTATAATAAAAATAATTAAACGTATATTTTGACAATTTTTGTATTGAACGGCAAAACAATTTAGTAATAATAGTGTAATTTAGGTAAAGAAAATAATATCGAATGCTATCCAATTGCTATAACACAAATGATACGTAATATTGCATCTTGTTTTTGTCATTTTTCATTTTTTGACATTATTTTAAGAGAAGAGTCTAATTTGTTGTTCTTTATTTTTGTGTATCGTCCGTATGTTGTATATATAATATTTAAGTATTTTAATATTATTTTCTCAAATATTTAAAGTAAATTGTATTCTTTTTTTGAAAAATAAATTCTTAAACAATAACATCAATTTCATTGTTTTAACACAAGTTGAAAACATAAAATTATAATGTTTATTATTCTTGTTCTAAAATAACAAACGAAATTCTAAAATTTCAACTTTAATTAGTTCTTGAAATAGATAATGAATATCACTAAGTATTTATCCACCTACGCGACAAGGAGAAGCGAAAAAACTGTCTGAAAGTAGGATCATTAAAAACACCCACATGCTAGAGGACTGTTTGATTACTGATACATATGCATACTTAACTCTTCGTTTATTTACTATCGACACCCCACGGAAGCACTTATATAAGTAGATCAGATAATTACCTATGAAATTGCCGTTTTATTTTATCATTCGAAGTATTGATCATTTTTATGCTGATGCGCTTTTTATATTTTAATGGCAGTACATAAATGTATCTGCTATAGAATTTCTGAGGATGGTATTCGGTTTTTTTTTGTTTAAATTCTCTCACATACGTTTAGATTAATATCTTTCATATTACATAAATTCTTTATGTAATCATAAAACAGGATTGATTTTGATTCCGTTAAATTCATTTCGTTTTAGTTATTTTATTTTGCTATTGCTCTAGTATAAGTAGCTTTACAAATAGTTGCGTAGTGGCTAAGTTGCCTAGCGAATAAGCTGCAAAACACGCGACATAATCTCGAACAGGCCGATATAATACCGAGGTTTGTTTCTCCGGTTTGCCTTGCCAATGAATTATAAAAGTAAACAGCGAGCGTTTACGTGCTTACACTTGTGCACTAAAATATGTGCTCTATACCGACGGAGTTATTTGAGCATGGCCGTCAGATTCAGTGATGAGGACTGAGGAATTCACCTTCACAAATTTACTAGCATATGCTTCGCTTTGCCTTAGAGATGTGTTCAATCCCATAAAGCTAGATTCAGAACATAAAACAAAGCCGCCTCTTTTGCGAACTAACAATCAGATGACCTATATTGGTACCTCGGAACAAAAATAAATAACAGTAGTGGTATATACGTAATATCAGTCATTTCTTCCGATTAAATTCTACAAATATAAATTGTACAGAAAATGTTTTTTGAGTAGCCAACAATTGTATTAAGCGTTTAAAATAAGCCTACTATCTACCTGATAATGATGACTGTCCTTCAGACTAATTTCGGCCACAGTGACAATTTTCAAGTGACAATTGGATAAATTAGTACTTATGTGTATGTGTACTAATGTCTGTGGACAAGTGTGTGCACAAACATAAGACTGCTACTAATATTTCTCTTAATAACTTGTATTTTACTGTTTTTTGCATTTACTTGCAATGGCTGTCAAAACTGGATCATTTAAGCCCAATACCTCAAGATATGCCTTACAAACTAGCCAATAAAACAATGAAACAAATTTATCTGTATATAATACTACTAAAGAGTAATAGAGATTTTAAAAGATAATAACGTTAAAGCACTAACCAATTAATTTTTCAATCATTTATCATTTAATAAAAGAAACATGACAGAGACACACACATATAAGAGAAACTTGAAAAATAAATTAATAAACTAATACAATGATTGGATTATTACATCACTAGGTGTTTGAGCGGTTACGGAACAACAGCAATAACATAACGCAAATGACAGAAAGGATAACGGTTGGTCCTGCAAAAAAAAAAAAATTTAAATCACAACGTCTTGAACTATCGATCGAGTAAAACGCATATCATTGAATACGACTTTCATTTTAAATTCCGAACGTTAACATTTTGGTCCTTCGACGCCAAATTAAGAAACCACGCAACCTAAATTGAATATATTGTATCGAATATATTGCGAATATTGACCGCTGAAGCTAGAAGAGGTTCAGGAGCTGCTGGATGTGGAAGACAGGCTACACGCGCATTTCGGTACGGTCAACCCATCCGCTAACTATCCAACCCTTGCTTCTTTTGTTTTATATGGTTTCGTATATAATTTCAGCTATCGACTAAGAACCTTGTAATACCGCGCTTAGAACCCGTAGCAGACGCTTGTCGACGTGGTTTGTTCTGCCAAAAACAGTAAGTACTCCTCATTTTACAATCCTCCACAATGGCTACGCGTGATAGATCTCCTCAGTTATGTCTCAGTGATGAGAAGGTAGAATTATTAGTACGCGAATTCATTAAAAAACGCGGCATTTTGAAAGCTAGGCTAACTAGATTCGGTACTTATATAAATAATTTTGATATTAAATTAGCTACTGTACAAAACAAAATTGATTTAAAGTTAAGAATTGAAGGTGCCGCGAACCTGTACCGCGAATTTAATAACATTCAGTCAAAGATCGAAGAAAGTGTTCGTGAGGGTGATTATGACGAGCAACTTTCTCAAAGGGAACAATTCGAAGATTGCTATTATAGTACCCTCTCTCAAGCTGAGTTTTTATTGAATAGTGGTAGCAGTGGTAGTAATGATGAGGTCACTACTTGTTCCAAATCATGCGGTAGTAGTCAATTACGATCAGTAAAACTACCTACAATAACTTTACCTTCCTTTGACGGGGCATACGAGCACTGGCTGGAATTTAGGGATACATTTCTGTCGCTGGTACATGATTCAAAAGAAATCAATAATATTCAAAAATTCCACTACCTAAAATCATCATTAAAAGGCAACGCGGAATCGGTGATCGACGCACTAGAATTTACTTCCGATAATTATTCGATCGCATGGGACCTCCTGCTTAATCGATATAATAATAGTAGATTATTAGTTCATAACCACGTAAAAACAATATTCAATATTCAAGCGTTAAGCAGGGAGTCTCCTGCATCAATCCGCACTCTCATAGATATTATATTAAAAAATCTACGCTCTCTAAAGATTCTTGGTGAGCCTGTCGATACCTGGGATACATTAATTATATTTATCGTTGTCTCAAAGCTGGATAGAATCACTGAACGAGAGTGGGAGCAATTTAAAGTCGTTTCATTAAATAATAATTCAAAAATAAAAGTTGATCATTTAATAAGCTTTCTTAAAAATCGGGCGGACATGCTAGAAACATTGCAAGGTTCACATAATAATACGCAAAATATTAAGTTCACAAAAGAAACAAAAAATAACATAAAAACAATCACATCAACACACAAATGCAATGTTTCTACCAATAAACCGCACGATCACCGTCACTACGCGATCAAAAAATGTATAATGTGCAATCTTGATCACCGACTATACGCTTGTGAAAAGTTTATTAATTCTAATTTAGATTCTAAACTAAAACTTATTCGCGATAATAACCTGTGTGAAAATTGTTTTCGCTATGCTAATCACACAATCGATTTATGCAAATATGGAGGGTGTAGATTTTGTACAAAGAAGCACAACTCGATTATTTGTCCGCAAGCGCCTCAAAACGACTCAAAAAACATAGCTAACAGTTCCGTTACTCTTCACTCGTCATTCGATAACCAGCAACTAAGTCTACACTCGTACGCAGGCCCTGCGGTTGCATCGATTCCCTCCGCGTACCCCGCATACCCTGCGGATTCAAGTAGCAATACAAATGATGCACACTTATCTAATAGACGCACACATCATTCTTTACGACCGGTTTTATTGTCCACTGCGTTAATCGAAGTACGGAGTCGACAAAATGTTTATATACGTGCGAATGCCCTGCTTGATAACGGTAGTGAACGAAGTTTTATAAGCGCGTCCTTTTGCAGATTATTGGGGATTAATACATTACAGTCCATTCACGAGATTAGGGGTGTAGGTAATTCAGTAACGCAATGTAATAAATCATGCGATATTATTATAAAATCGCGAATTAATCCTTACACAACTAAACTTCAATGTTTCGTATTGCCACAGATTTCGTCTACGTTGCCCGCTGTACATTACGAACGTGCTAAGTTTTGTATTCCACATGATATACAGCTGGCCGACCCGCATTTTCTTGATTCTCGAAAAATTGATATTTTGATAGGCGCAGATAAATTTTGGGAATTATTAAATAAAGGAAATATAAGGTTACCTAACGGACCATATTTACAAAATACGCATTTAGGCTGGATAATATCCGGGTCTATCACATCAAATACGCTAAATGATAGTAATATTCAGTGTAATTTTTCGCAATCGATAGATACACAACTACGCCAATTCTGGGAAGTCGAAGAGCTGCCTAGGAATCGGGATACGCGCACAGATGCTGAACGTGCTTGCGAAGATTTGTTCTCTCGTACTACGACGCGCAATGACGAGGGGCGTTTCATCGTTAAAATACCGTTAAAGGCATCACCCGAAGTATTAGGTGAATCATTTACTCAGGCTAAACGACGCTTCTTATTATTAGAAAAGCGGTTACAACGCGATCCCGCTTATAAAAAATTATACGCAGACTTTTTACACGAATACGAGAGCTTAGGTCATATGACACGCACTGTAACCTATGGTACTCCGCACTATTTCTTACCGCACAGAGGTGTACTTCGCGACAGCGATACGACACGTCTTCGGGTAGTGTTCGATGCCAGCGCCGTTACCAGCACAGGTCTTAGCTATAATGACATACAGCTGGTAGGTCCGCCTATACAGGGCGATTTAATTTCAATTCTTTTACGCTTCAGATGTCATAGATATGTTGCATGTGCAGACATCGAGAAAATGTATCGACAATGCCTAGTGAATAATGAGCAGCGCGATCTCCAGTTGATTCTCTGGCGAGACGAACCCACGCAGCCGCTCAATATTTATCGCTTAAATACGGTGACCTATGGTACCGCGTCGGCGCCTTTTTTAAGTGTTCGTTGTCTAAAACAATTAGCAATCGATTCTACGAACACCGAAGTTCGTAGAATAATAAACGAAGATTTTTATGTTGACGACATGATCACGGGTTCCGACGATAAACTAAATTTAATTAAATTATGCGAAGAAATAAACACGATTCTACAATCGGGTTGTTTCCCACTTCGTAAGTGGATATTCAATTTTAAGCGTGATGAGTCACCCGGACCTACGATAACAACAACTGCGAGTGCATCGCCGCACACTTGTAAACAACTAACGCTTAGCGATAATAGCACTCACAAAACGTTAGGAATATGTTGGCTTAATGGCAGCGATGAATTTTGTTTTAATACAAACTTTGAATTTGACAGTAACCTACCTATCACTAAGCGCATAATTTTGTCACACACATCACAAATTTTCGACCCGTTAGGTATTTTGAGTCCATTTATTTTAACAGCAAAAATGTTATTACAACAGCTGTGGTTATTGAAATTAGAGTGGGACGACACCGTACCTAGTGTTATCGCACGTCAATGGAACCGGTTTCTTACGTCTCTGCCGTTATTAAAAACAATTCGAGTACCTCGCTATGTTTTGAGTTGTAATATTACTTATACAGAGATGCACATATTTACCGATGCCTCACAAACAGCGTACGGCGCGTGCATTTACATTCGCACTATAAACGCTAATGATAATAAGGTTACAGTACGCTTACTTTGTTCTAAAGGCAAGGTCGCGCCCCTGAAAACCATCAGTATTCCACGCCTAGAACTTCTAGGGGCCCTGGTGGGTGCACGACTGTATGATAAAATTATAAATTCGCTTCACTTAAATTTTGATCATATAACGTTTTGGTCAGACTCCACGATAGTATTGGGTTGGCTGCGCATGGCGCCAAGATTACTAAAAAGTTTTGTTCATAATAGGACAATAGAAATTCACGATTTGACGAAAGAGCATCCTTGGCGTCACGTAAGCGGGAAAGAGAACCCAGCTGATCTCGTTTCGCGTGGGGTCGCAAGTTTAGGGGAGCTCTCTTCTTCGAAATTGTGGTGGGAAGGGCCAAACTTCCTTCACGATAGCGAATTTGACTGTAGAAACGTGCCTCCTTTTTACACACATGAGGAACAGTCAAATGATTTGCCTGAAACAAAAGGCCCTAATATAACTGCTCTTACGGCCACCGATAGACCGAACTTTGAGATAGGACGTCTTATTAACTTTGAACGGTTTTCTCAATTTACCCGAATGAGACGCTCAATCGCATATGCGTTAAGGTTTTTAAATAATACGCGCAATATACTAAAAAAGCGAACGGGTGTTCTTACCGCCGGTGAGCTGAGAGAAGCCGACAAATTGTTGACTAGACTGTCTCAAGTAGAATCTTTTCCAGTTGAGTACAAGTCAATAGTCAACAATAACGAACTAAAGAGTAAGCATCAATTGAGTAAGTTAAGTTTATTTATTGATGATGATAAAATTCTACGAGTCGGTGGTAGACTAGAGTATTCTCCAGAGTTTGATTATAATAAAAAACATCCAATGTTACTTTCAGGAAAACATCACTTTACACTTCTTCTTTTCCGACATGCACACAAGACATTATTACATGCTGCGCCCCAAGCGCTTCTATTTCACATTCGCGAATCTTGGTGGCCACTTGCGGGCAGAAATCTTGCCAGAAAAGTAGTTCATAATTGCGTGACATGTAAGCGCTTGAGAGGTCAAACACTTACTCCACTTATGGGAAATTTACCTAGTGAAAGAATTACACCTACTTTTCCGTTTTATCGTTGTGGTGTTGACTATGCCGGTCCAGTGCTCATTTTAAATAGGAAAGGTAAAGGCGCTAAAACTACTAAGTCCTACATTTGTATATTTATTTGTTTAGTCACGCGCGCTGTTCATTTGGAGCTGGTTAGTGACCTTACCACTAAAGCCTACATGCTTACTTTAAATCGTTTCATTTCACGTAGATCTAAGCCAGCTGAAATCATGTCTGACAATGGAAAAAATTTCGTTGGACTAATGCATGATTTCGCTAAATTTTTAGAACGATGTAGCTCTGAAATTGTTGAGTATGCTACTCAACATCAAATAAAATTTAAATTCATTGTACCATACGCTGCTCATTTTGGTGGATTGTGGGAGGCAGGAGTGCGATCGTGCAAATACCACCTTCGTCGCGTTGTGGGCAACGCCCATCTTACGTACGAAGAGTTTAGCACTATATTAACGCAAATAGAAGCAATCCTAAACTCTCGCCCTCTGTCTCCAATGTCATCTGATCCCAATGACCTACTTCCTCTCAGTCCCGCTCACTTCCTGGTTGGCCGTCCGCTTACAGCACCTGCCTGCGAAAATCTGATAGAAACGCCTACACATAAACTGGACCGTTATCAGAGGATCGAACAAATCAGACAACATTTTTGGACTCGCTGGGCTAAAGAATATGTCTCTGAGCTCCAGACGCGGACGAAATGGAGAAAAAATATAAAGGATCTCAAGCCAAATACTCTGGTCATCATAAAAGAAGACAATTTCCCTCCATTAAAATGGCACCTGGGACGAATCGTTACAAGTATTCCTGGGAAGGATGGAGTCTCAAGAGTAGCTGACATTGCAACTGCTTCCGGAATAGTGCGACGTGCTTACACGAAAATATGTCCTTTAATTGATCCAGACGAAGAATAAAACGAGTGGTGAACCAGTTGGAAACCAAGGGTTCCAAGGCCGGGGGCATGTTTGAGCGGTTACGGAACAACAGCAATAACATAACGCAAATGACAGAAAGAATAACGGTTGGTCCTGCAAAAAAAAAAAAAATTTAAATCACAACGTCTTGAACTATCGATCGAGTAAAACGCATATCATTGAATACGACTTTCATTTTAAATTCCGAACGTTAACACTAGGCAAATTATATAGCAGTGGGGAGGCCTATTGTAAAGACCTTGGATAATACAATATTTTTTTTATTACTAATTGGTAGGCGAAATGGTAAGTGGTCACCATCGCCATAGACATTTGCAATGCGTCACCAACCTTGCGAATTAAGAAGTTTTGTCGCTTGCGCCTGTAGTTATACTGGCTTATTTACTTTTCAAACTACAATACAACAATAGTAAGTATTGTTTTAGCGGCAGAATAAGTTATGTGTTTGCACAAAGCCGGTAGGACTTGTAAATTTGGTTTTCATTGTTTAATCACATCGATGAAAACATTTTGCATAGCTTACAATAAAACGTAATATAATGTCACTCGCCTCAAGACACTTCCAAATTTCCTTACTCTTGGAGCAGTACAATCCCAGATAAATCAGATCTCATGAAACAGAACCCCGAATAAAAGACACTTTTTCTTCTCGATCAAGGAGCCTAACCGGATAATTAAGGCCTCATTCATTTCATCCGTTTCACTGGAAACTGTCCGTCCGCGAAAATTCCATCTCTTATATTTTTTTATCGAAGCCCCATTGTGCGGAGGACGCTCCAGGGAGTGCTCAAGGACTCGGAGTAGTAATTATAAATACTTGGAAATCTTGAGAGCTCTAGACAGTATGGGATATAAATAAAAAAAAAACACTTTCGAAGATTCGGTTACGTTAATGATGAAAATGAATGTTATCCGTTATAGTTTGACACGTTTATAATCTTAGACATTAATTGGTCGTTGAAGTTTTTTGGATAAGTTCGTTAATATTTCTAATTATTATTTCTATGAATATTTTAGAAACTTCAATATTCATTCATAATAAAGTTATAAAACGTAATTTGTAATCAATCTAATCCATTGTATGATTATATAAATAGCAAATTAAAAAAAAACTTTATTTATCACAAAAGTATGGAAATTAATGTAATTAAAACTTATGTTAAATTTATTTTCATTATTTAAACACGATATACCTTATAAAATTACCATACTGAAGTGGCAGAGGGGCCACGTTTGTCGAAGGACCAACCGTGGCCTTAGGGCGTGGAAAGTAGGGCACCCACCAGCTAGATGGTCGGGATGATCTGACGATGGTAGACCCTACAGGATACGGATGGTGGTTTTTTTATAGAATAGGAAGGCGGACGAGCATATGGGCCACCTGATGGTAAGTGGTCACCAATGCCCTTAGACATTGGCCTTGTAAGAAATGTCAACCATCGCTTACATAGCCAAAGCGCCATTAACCTTGGGAACTAACATTTTATGTCCCTTGTGCCTGTAATTACACTGGCTCACTCACCCTTCAAACCGAAACACAATAATATCAAGTACTGCTGTTTTGCGGTAGAATATCTGATGAGTGGGTGGTACCTACCCTGACGAGCTTTCACAAAGCCGTACCACCAGTATGAGATGGGTGATAGAGAAGCGGAGTCTTTGGCGCGTCTCGAACATGAGTTTTAATATGCTTAGTGTTTATAATTTGTCCCATACCTGGCGATATATGTATGCGTGTCTACTTTACTGTAATGGAGAAGTTAAGTGGAATAAACTTCAAACCTTATCCTCAAAACTTTTTGCTCAGCAGTGTTAATTTTACTTACTTTGTGTTTATTCATCTCATTAAATATACCATGATTCGTGATAAAGCATTTGCGTGTGTGTGTGCAAATATGGCCGGTTGGTGGCAAGGTTGGTGGCCCATTGGCGATGTCAGTGATAGTTAACATTTCTTACAGTGCCAATGTCTAATGGTAGTGGCCACTTACCATCACGGTCGTTACGCTAGCCCATACTTAGCTCATACGCTCGTCCGCCTTACTATACTATAAAAAAGAACACACATGGCAACTACAAAGAAGATTCTAGACTATATAACCTTACAATTGTTAACAGAGATTACCGAATTACGGACAGACTGCAAACTAGTAAACGAATAGAAATATACATCAAGGGCACGGACAACACGTCAGTGGAGACTGCAAGACGACTCATAAACAATATATATATATATATATATATATATATATATATATATATATATATATATATATATATATATATATATAATATCAACGATGATATTGTTTTAATTCATTTATTATAATCGTAAAACTCTCTCCCATATTTAATTTGTTAATTGTTATTATAATTTCATTTATATTTTGCATCTTGTATCGCAGAAAACGATCGTGAAATGTCAGAAAATGATATGCGACATTTTCAAACATTTCAAAGGTGAGCACTGCTGTGTTAATCTATACTAATGATATTTTATAAATTTAATAATATATCAATTTTGTTTGTTTTTTAAATAAATAAAGGAAATATTTAGGGTACGTAGTAATATCACTATCCTATTACATTACTGTGAAAGAAAATCCCTTTTATTTACAATCGTTCCCAAATCCAAGTTAAGCTTGTATTTCCTACTCACTCTATTCCATCTCTCTCTGATCATCGCTTTACATTAATAGAAACACCGACATTACCTGGTCAGTACGAATCGAATTTGGGGTTTTATAAATTTTTTAAGACTACAAAGTTGCAGCATCTGGATCCGGACGAAATCTCCTTATTCACGTAAGCTGCTTAGGAGGTAAGTCTTTGACAATCGAATGCGAGAGAGATTGGGGCTCGTGAATTTAAATTTTCGCGGAGACGAACTGGGTTGGATTAGTCGCGCACTGTAGGATCGTGATTTATGCGTACAAATTGATGGTATTTTGGTATGCGCTTAGTTGATTTGACCAAAATATATTATGACGATTAATAATCAATATAGCTTACAACACAGATTAACAATAGAATAGTAATAAAACAAGTTAATTATTCTTAAAAAAAAAAAACAGTTTTTTGGAGTTTACCATATCTAAAACTTCAAATAATCGATTTGAGATACAAATTATTTAAAATAGACTGAATCGATTTAAAAGTAATATAACTTTTAATATTTAAAAACCAACAGTGCGCATATTGAGAAAATTATCTCAAAGAAACTCGCGCCCTACTGAATTAATTCGAACACGAATTAATCCGAACACCTACCGATTTGAAAGATTGCGATGCTTCGATTGGCGCTTTTCGAATTTCGAACACGTTCCATTTATCAGTTGACAATTTTATTTTCACAAAGGCTTTATTAAATTCTACAAAGCCAGTATGCTCTTCGTATTCAATTTGATATAAATATTTTTTTTTCTTAATCCAATTTAATATCTTATAGGTAATTGAAAAGAAAATTAAGGAAAAGGACTCAATAATAAATATTCGACATTTTTATTTATGTTTCCTAAAATACTTAAAATTTACTAATTTGAAAATTATAAATTAACTGATTTCTTTCTTTCAGTCATCATTAAATTGACATTCGCAAGAAAAAGAAACAGTATTAACTAATCCGGTTTATAAGTAAGGCCCTGTGGTATTAACTATCTCTTTAAATAATGGACTCGGGCGATAGTGACATGACTGAAGATGATAGTAAAAATTCGAATGAATATTGTGACGTCACCAAGATGACAGACGTTCAAGAGACAGCTCTCAAGAAATAAGATAACGCCTGAAAAAGATGGCTACCACGTGATATAGAAACATAACATAAGTAACAAACAAAACATAGAAAAAAATCTGTGTGGCAGTTTAAGCTCGAGCAGGTAGAGTGACAGAGAAGCGTGAATAACATGATGCCAGGCTTTTGACAAGGCAACCTAAACCTAATACTGTTGAATAGGGAATAAAACAACATTCCATTTCATAAAAATACAAGAAATAACCGATGAGGGTAACTAATAATGCCTATTTACCTGTTTGGACTTTGCAAATTCATAGTAAAGAGAAAGTAACCTATATTTTTACAATTGTGTAAAATTCTCTCGACAAATGTTCGATTTTCATCAATAGCAAATCGGGGAAGTTGATCAAAAAAGTGAATTGAAGTTTATATTAATTAACAGTTTCGGCCCGTGATTTAGACAACCCATTTGCAATTTATCAATGTACATATTATTTAACATATAAGCTTATTAAAATAATAAATAGATCAATATCGCCAATAGATATTGGCAATATAATAAATATTAAACATCCCTTAAATATTCAATTCGCCACCAACTTTGGGAAATATTATATCCCTTATGCCCATAGTTACATTCGTTATTATAAATAAATTAAAAAAAAAAACATTATAAGCGAGTAATTTATTATGGCATAAACTAATAATTTGAAAAAAAAGAAATCCATTGACAATAGATATTCCTAACACAAACATATTTAAAAATCATAACGTCTTCCTGTTCTGCAACAATGGCCTCGTTGCTAGTCTTATAGGACACCTTACATTTTGAAAGCGTTCTAAAAATTCCCTTTATATCGAACAATGGTATACATGTTACGAATTCTAAATATTATACAAAGACTTTTGAAGCTTAGTAAGTGCTTCTGAATATGCTTCGTGTTTACTAAGGCACTGTATAAGCCTATAAAATAGAAATGAACGAACTGGATTACGTAATGTATGTATCTTACCGGCGACATCCACAAATTGGCTTTGTTTCGGAGCTAACAAAGTTGGTGTGCTTAGCAAAGATCGATTAATAGTGGACTTAGCTTAGTTTTAATGGACTAAGTCTTATGAATTACAGATTAAAAATATGTTGAAATCAAAATATACTTTATCCAAGTTAGCTCTTACAACCTAAGTCTAAGCAATTGAGAACACTCGTAAATAATATCATTTCCTTTTTTTTTATTAAAAAATAATCGACATTATTATTTAATAAAAACATTCAACAAATAATTAATCTATTACATATCTATCGGAAACTAGTTTTAAGTAGATATTATTTGTTCTTAAGATAAGCGAGACGATGATAAAAATTATTAAACACATACAAAATTATTCAAACAAACAAAGTCTCTCAAAAGTAGAAGTTTGTCAATATTACGATTTCCAAAAATCGTGTAATACAAACTTCCAGTTAGACCGTTAAAAATATTGATATATTTTGTCCCTACATTCGATAGCTTCAGGGAATTAAAAACAGTTATAGTACGAATACGGACCGAAGGTGAATGCTGAATAGTTATTAGCTGTGACGTCATCGCTGAGAGACCTGTGGCTTTGAGGTTAATCCTATGGAGATTGTATGATTCAATGGAATTGACCATTCATTAGTGCGAATGATATATTCAATATAGATAATATGTATGACCTTGTCTGAATGCGATTTCGTTCGTGACCATTGATATAGAATTTGCTTCTTTAATTTTTTTTGCTTGTTATCGATATTCTCAGTTGGATTGTCTTTTATTAAAACCACCTTATATAAGCATTTAATACATGAAAATTGAAAAAGTATTTATTAAAATTATGATATAGATAATAAAAGTTATTGATGTGATTAGAATCTTGTATCATGAAAATATTTTAAGCGAGTATGTCATACACAGACAAGCTTATTACATTTTCTTATATGTGAATAAAGTTTTCAATTATGATATCAAAACTTTTATTATTTACGAAAAAAATTTTATAGTAAAGGTTGGCGGACGAGCATATGGGCCACCTGATGGTAAGTGGTCACCAACGCCGATAGACATTGGCATTGTAAGAAATGTTAACCATCGCTTACATCGCCAATGCGCCACCAACCTTGGGAACTAAGATGTTATGTCCCTTATGAACTTTGACCATTTTCATGTTTAATTGTAAATGTGACGTCACGTGAATTTAATCTCAATATTTTACCGATGGTAGGACTTACCTAACAAAGATATGATCACTCAGTCTACATTTTGTTATATTATTTGATTCAAGGTCAACTCAAGGTCGAAGTGTTTATTCAATACATTACACTTATTACTTAGTTATTGATTATGAAAATTCTACTATCATAAGTCATCTATTTGATCGTCTAGTATCCTAAAATAAATTGAAAAATATAATTATTATTTTCGTTTATTTTTTATTAAGTCTCTTCAACTAAGTTACCAAGTCGTGATAGGAGAACATGAAATACAAAGAACTTAGAAGTTGTTTACATTTTTTACCGTTACGTTAAGAATTTCGAAGCGAAGATTAGTAATCAACTGTTTACCAAAAAAAGTTATTTTAAATATCGAATATTATTTGATACAATTTTATTTCGTACGCTTTTATTAATAAAAATAATTAAACTCCACTTACAAGAATATTTTTTTTGCTTAATACTATAAAGGGAAATAGAATTCATTACTTGTATAAATTGACGGATCGTATAAAACCATATCCAGTTTCTTTAAATCTAAACTTTTCTATTATCACAAAGAGTTTTCAATCGCCGACGGATTTCCCCGGACTCCTGCACACAGATTCTATTTTATCATTCGCCGGCACCGTGGCAAAGAGATGTGCTTTATAAGACCAACTCTCCACTTGGTGCATTGTATTATTAACTATTTAATGCGATACCCTTATTAGTATTATAAATGTGAAAGTGGGATCGTTTGTTTGATACACTTTCACGTCTTAACTACTCGATCATCAATTTTTCATACACGTTCTCAAGGGTACAAAAAAGAACGTATGGTATCTAACACCTTACCCTTCTCACGAGCAGACAAAACCGCGAGTGAAAACATAATTTCCACTTTCGCTAAATTCAATCTTAAAATCCGCATACGGGAAACTATGACAAACTTTTTTTAAGATCTACATCTACTATCCGAGGTGGCCCAGGATGACCCATTTATAACACGTACATCTTAAGCAAATATCGTTGGCTTAAATCCAAGCAAATACAACTGAGTTTTCATGTGTTTAATATTTGTTTATAAACTATGTAACGCTTGGTAGTATAGGAAAACATCGTGAAAAAGTCTGCATAATTATATCGAAAAATTCTCCAGCATTTGCCAAGCCGCATCGGAATATAGCGGAATAAGGTCCAAACCTGGAGAAGGCTTAAAGAGAGAAGAGCAGACCTCGTGGGACATTTATATGCCGCATTTTTAAATACCATTTTTTTAACTTGATTCATGAATCACGCTATATTATCAGTGGATACTTACCCTTATACCGTCGACTTGGAAAATTTCCGAAAGGACATTGAAAATCTCGAAGAGAATAACGCTTCATATTTGAGTTATGTTTAAGGTTATTCTGTCTCTCTCTCTTACACAAAGAGTATATGTATATTGTTCCTTTTTTATGTGTGTCACACTGTCCATATTAACAATAAATGATGTTGCAATATTTTACACCACCCCTTAATTTAGAACAAATGCTTAATATTGAAATGAACCTTGCGAAAATGTGATCCTTTGATAATAAATTGTTATTCTTTAATACAAGCACAAAAAAGTTACCGTAAAAAGGAACATATTCGATCTCGGACCAATTTTCTTTTGTTTTTCAATAAAACACTGATACATATGAATATTATTTTGTATTCTTGCGATCATTATTTTTTTCGTAGAAACGAATTCCATTGAAAGCTAAAAAATATTATTTATTTATAATATCAGTTAACAAAACGAGATGGCACAGATTGTAACACGTGAATATTATACGAAGATTGCAGATGCAAACTTGACTCAGTTTTCCTGTACTTGGTTTTTAGTCCTTTTCTGCTCGGCGTTCAAGGAGATCGTGAGAAAACCTACCTGTCACATGAAAATCTACCAAATGTGTTCTACACCAACCTACATGAATAAACACGGTAGAATATACTTTAACCTTAAAGAAGAAAATTGGCAACAGGTTTTCATTTTAATAAAAGTAAAATTGAAACATGTCGATAAGTAAAGAGCTTTTAAATTGAAAGATTATCTTTGGGTACAACGAAATAAAATCACTGATCTCATGAGATTATAAACGGCTTTTATGAAAAGTTTAATTTCGTAAGAAATAATTATCTTGTAAAAATAAGTCATCTAATTTCTAAATATCTAATCTTAATCAATTTATTAAATCATAAATTAAAAGAATTTCTCTCAAAAGAATTTCTGTCAGAACAACAACTATTTCGGTTATTCACAAACAAAATATATTTGCTAAGAACGTGCTACGTTTCAACTCAAATCCTGTCAAAGGCACGTTTGGTTCATGGAAAAATGTTTTCAAAATATTTTTAAATTAAAAAACCTTACCGAGAAAACTTTCATTCTAAAAACGTTATTTTAACAAATTATAACTATATTATGTTTTTTTTTACGCTGGAAAAACGCATTACGCGTTTCTCCCACGGGAACAGTGGGTGGGTATGTGGGGCTCGCCGATAACCGAGGTGCCGAATGCGCCCCGAACATCGGAATACCCACTAAAAAACCAGCGGTACCCTTTACCTATATTATGTATGACTTGTCGCAGCTTCATTCAATTTCCACCAATCTTCATGTTCAGGCTTGCTGCTGAAACGTAGGAAACTATAGTCTAACTATTTTTGAAGTATGGTGTATATGTCTGTGTAAGTTTGTGCATGTGTGGAAAGATAACGAACACGTTAATTGCTTATCGTTAAGTTCATTTAGTTTGTTTTCTTCTAAACATAAAATAGTATATGAAATGGAAGATAAAGTAAAATTTATGATTGCAAATCCTACGGAACATATTGTTTTTATAATAATTATGAAACAGTTTATATATAAAAGACAAATAAAATTTTGTTGATCAAACATATTTCACTTTGTTTAAAAAACTTTGATAACCAACAAAATTGTGTCGTTGGAATAAAATTGTGGCAATTCTCTACTATTCAACCTTTACGCCAATCAGACATATACGGTCAAGCAACTATAGAAACATTATACAAATAAATTACACATTTCATGTAATGCCAATTACATATTTATAAATTAAAATTTTAGAAACAAAACTTTAAAAAACATCCCTGTATGTAATTTCAATTCCCTAGTAGTAAATAATACTCGTAATTATCCATTTATATAAAAACTCAGTCTACGCATGTTTGTGTTCGCGATACTTGTAAAGTATCCGATCGATGAGTTGAAATTTTGTCACGTTGCATTTCAATACCTTCATGTTTTAATAGTAGAATAAAACCTATCAGGTTATAACTTCCGGGCACCTGCCTAGCGTATTTCGGTGGAACACATTTTTGCAGTTAGACACATCAGCGAAACAGACTAGCAATATAAAAAATATTATTTTACTGTTAAAAAATACGGAGAAATAAAAGTAATTTTATTATTATAATTTTACAAAATGCAGGTGTTTTTTTACTGTATCAGTCAGAAAGACTGGCGATTGTGCCGCCTAATGGTAAGTGGTCACCACTGTCTATGGTCATTACCGCAGTAGGAAATATTAAATACTCCCAACATCGCCAAAGCGTCACCAACCTTAAGAACTAAGATGTTATATCCCTAGTGCCTTCAAACTGAAACACAACAATACTAAGTTACATTTACAAAAGAAAACATACACATAAGAAGTAACTCCTGTATTATTTTCTAATCATTTATTGGAAACTCCATATGTATGCAATACGAGTAACGCTTAATTAAAAATATTATAATCCTTACAGAGTTCAAAAATATGTAGTCGAACGGTATGACGTCGGAGCGGATTAAAAACGTTCATTAAACCTAACGAACTCGCATGTTTCAGGTATCACGGATTACGTTCCGATTCGTTTGTACATTATATATTAAAACAAGAGGGGGATGTAATTTTCATGACAATTTTTCAACAGCAAAAACGACAATTATGTCAAATTATTACAGATTTTGAATTTGATTTACAAAAACTTGTGTCATTTGAACAAATCAATTGCAACACTAATAATACATAAAGTTTTTGTAGTTATTATTTTAAGTAAAAAATATATTTAAAAAGTCTTGGCAAAACTACAAAAACGGAGACAAGATTATCCGGAAAAGCTACAATTTTTTGCCCTTATCAAGACAGGAAGCTTTTGCTCATCAGTGGAATATTTGCGACAAACTTAGCATAGAAATGAAAATTATATATTTAATTGAAAATTGCAATAATTGTTTGAACAAAAAAACTACAAAAATCGCTTATAATGTACGCATCTGAACTCTCATACTTTTCTACTATTTCATTATTTTTGTATTAAAACTTTACAAAAAAATCAAATAACACTTTAAATGCAAAACCTTCTAATCTCAACAGAAAACTTGACAAATTGCATTTAAAAAACGGGCTTCAGCTTAATAATGAGCAGATAAGCGAAAAATTTGGCGACCATTACTTCAACAAGTACGGTCTCCCACGAATCTTGAAAAAAAAAAAACTCACGCCAATCTGAACCTTATTGCTAACAATATAAGATTTGCTACGTAAATTTAATTGTATCTAGTTGAATTAAAACGTCCGCTAGTAATTCCGGCACTAATGGAGCAAGAAGTGATTAATGCTGGCGACGACATTACTGTTAATGAGGATAAATTGCATCTTTGAGCGTCCCCATAATAGCTAAAGCAATTCTTTTGCTTCTTTAAAAGCTTTGTAACAATCGAGAATGGAAAATAGCATTATTAAAGCCAATGAATCAATGAATGAGTTATGACGGTAGACAACGATCAGTTGGCGAAGTTAGCACTGTTAACGATGTTTGTAGCAGCGAATATTTTGTATTGGTTTCAGGAATATTTTATTTCTAGCATATTCACGATACTGTATCAGGGTTCGTTTATCATTCTGATAAGAACACTTAGTTTATTTTGACTCGATCGTAACCATCATAAGTTGTCTACAGAGAAATCAGCTTGAAGGCATTTTTGCATGTGTAGTAGTAATGCACACAATAACTAAAATCATTATGTTCTATAAATAAAAGAATAACACCCGCACAACACAACAACGCACATCCTAAACTACTGGACCTAGCACCATGAAAATTTGCATACGGATTCCTTTTACATAGTAGGTTGGCACTTAGGAAGGATTTTTGAAAATTTAACCCCTAAGTTACTAATAAAGGGTGTGAAAGTTTGTATGAAAATCCTTCATTTTTTAAGAACGATGGTTAATTGCTTGTCATATAAACAGATAGCATATTTTTCAATAATTTTTCGACACAATAAATGAAATTATACATATTGAAGACATACGCATGCTGTTATACAACGAAATTGAACATTCGAGATTTTATTACAAAATAATAAGTTTCTTAAGCAAACTGTTTTTAAATTTGAAGCGACCGAAATCACAGGAATCAATATTAAATATCCAACAAGCAATAAATACAATGAATACAAAACGAATGGTCTCCATTATAACGAGTCTGGATTGAAAGCCATTGGCCCTTTTAACTTGCGTACTTAATAAAAAGACCAGACAACTTCAAAATGAACTCAGTTAAGTAGCTTATGACCTACGCATCCTTTTCTAAGGATAAGTTTAATACAAATGATCAGAGTTGTAAAATTGAAATTTTTACATTCAAAGTACTTAAGAAATTTCATTGAAAATCAATTACTTGATATTTTTGGTATGAAAACTCATCCAATTGTAGTTACTTTTATGACGAGATGCATTTACAGATATCCAATTATATGTAATTTATATGAAAATTCTTTTAAAGAGTACAATACTAAGTTTTTTTTATATATTACTATAAAATTTTAAGTACTAACAATTAAATATAAATGGCGAATCGTTGTAACCAATCCCACAGAAAGACCAACTATATATGTATATATTACAAAAAATCAACCACTTATAATATAATATTATATAATAGCTATTATATAAATAAGATATTCTGTATAATTAATTTAATTAACATTATTAAGCTAATAAGTTAAATCTTCCTTCTATGTGTCGAACGGTATCCATAACGATTTCGTTATTATAAGCTTACCTAAGTACACATTTGGAATGTTCAACAATTGAATGTTGGAAAAACAATAGTAAGATTACTTTATCTAAGCATAATTATATAATGTTAATATGTATGAGTCTATATTATATGTATCTTTTTATTTGAATAGTTGGTTTTTAAAAAGTAATACGATCAGCTTTTTGTTACATATTAAAGTAAATGACTTTCGTGACTTCGTTCACGTGAAAATCGGTTTTATTATTTGTAAAAGAAATGCATTGTCGTATACGATTACTCTTTTCCTGTCCGCACTTGTTTTTTTGATAAATTTATTTAATATACAGGCACACAGTTTCTACTGTTTTATTACATTTTTTATGATCTTGTTTATAATCTTTTCCTTCACAGATGTGTGTGTGTGTGTGTGAGTGTGTGTCTTTAAGTGCAGACCTCACCTCACAACATAAAGTTTTAAGGACCATATCTATCCACAGTGCATACAGGGAACTATAACTAGTCATATCTGTTTGGTAAGAGGATTCTTAACATCTCCTGAGAATAATTAAATATACCTCATAGGAAGAAGATAGGTAACGTAATAACATGAAAAGAGGTGAGTCCACTAAGTTTTGTGGCCCAATTTCTTTGTGATTCAATCCAAAAATAATTCATTCTGTTGGCATGATATATTACATATCATTTCTTTCATATATTTCTTTGTATAGATATTTTGTTATTCAGTCAATAGAAGCGTTAGATCAAACTAAAACTGTTTTTTGTTTTATAAAAAGAAAGTAATAAAGTATAAAGTTTTATAATATAAAAAGTTAAAGCGATCCGTCAATGAATCGGGATTATAAACAATCTGTTTACTGTTAAACTTTAAAAGTACTTTATTTATATACTTTACACTTTATATTCATAGTACATAACCGTCCGGACTTTGCAAGGCTAAAATTAGAATATAATTTACCCCGTTATTATTTACACAAATATTCTATAAACAATTTCGAAGCATGCCAAATTCTGATTTTAGCTTAATATTGGAGGCTGAGTCGGTTTTTTTTAAATTACGCTGTAAAGTAAAGTAACAGCCTTTAAATATCCCACTAATGGGCTAAGAGCTCTTCTTTTTAAGAAGAATGTTTGGAGCTTACTCTACCACGTTACTCTGATGCGGGATGGTGGATACACGTGGCAGATTTTCATCTTTCACATGCAGGTTTCCTGACGATATTTTCACTCACCGCTGATCACGAGATAAATTATAAACAGATATAAAGTATATGAATATTTAGTGGTGCTTGCCCGGATTTGAACTTGGAATCGTCGATTAAGATTCACGTCTTCTAACCAATTTAAAATGAAATTGCTCATTATAACAAGATAAATATAAATATAAAAATAATGTATAAAACATAATAAATAAATATCTACGAACAACAAATATGCTAAGCTTATAAATTTCAACGCAATCGCAATTGTAAGGAACTCGAATCGATTGATTAATTTTATATATATTTAAATGTATATTTATTTAAAGACTAATTAATAATTAATTCAATATGAAACTAATAAAGAAAAAAAAATCTATACAACATTTATAACCATTGTTGTCGAATAATTAATTAAGTCACGATTAAAATGTCAACTACAAAACAGAGCATTTCATCTATTAAGCCCCAAATATCGTAGATAAGTTAAATTATTCCACGTTCAATAAAAAATAGTGCACGAATTGACGAAACATTATCGCAACAAAAAAAATCCTTTCTCGAAAATGAGCCTTAATCATTTGTAATAAGGATTCATATGAAACATACGACCAATCATTAAAGATGGATATGAATTTTAAGCGTTAATTCATTTGCGTCAGAATTTATCATGCATTCGGAATCAGGGATAGTGTGTAAAATTGCATTTATGGTGGTCAAATTAAGCTTTCATTAACTGCTATTACGCGTTTACAGATATTCTTTCTTTGTTCTCTTGTCGGCTATCTGTCAATTATAGAAACGAAATTTATAAACCACAAATAATTTTGCACGACCGTTGTAGATGACGTTTTAATTGCATTCGTTTACACAGTGTGTTACATATTCATTTTTAGCTTTGCACTCGACAATTTCAATATCATTATTATTACCTATATATTTTACTTAAGTTAGTTGAAATAGCATTACTGCCAACTTTTGATGGGATGATAGCCATATTCTTTTCGAAACACATTGTTTAATGCGAGCGTTACTGCATCATAACATGTAAAGATTCCAAAAGATAAATGAAAAATTTAAAACGCAAAAGTCATGCAAGGGAAAGAGATAGCAATATTTAAATCATGTCAAGTTTAGTTCAGAGATTGTCTACCAAAATTGTGTGTGTGTGTGTGTGTAACGTTCTAAAAAGTATGTACTATTGTCATCGATGAGTTCACGCACATGCTTTATTCGAATGTACTTTAGCGTCCAATCATTGTCGACGCACGCGCAGCTTTCATACTACGGACAGTTTAGTCAAAACGGTATTATACAGTGGACGTGTTTTATATTTTAGTTAATTGTTTTGTTTACGGTTCCATTTAGTTTGATTAACAACTGTGACTATTGTGATGACCTCCGGAACAATTGGAGCGATTATAACATGGCTACTGTTAGGTAATTATCAAAGGACTATTATGTAATAAACGCATTGTGTATTTTTTTAATTAAATATACTTTTTATAAATAATATACATAATTAATTGAATTAAGTATTTTGAATAAATTGTATATTTAGATTTTTATGATATTATATATTAAATATCTAAAATAAATATTATATAAAGGACAACATTCTTAACAATTCGATTATTATATGTTATTTTACTTCAATAAAAACCGGGTCTACCTATTTAAATTAAAACGCCATCACGCAAGTTCCAATCGAATACAATATACAGATCAATAGCAATACAATACTTATATTGTATACATAGATAAAATCTTTATTTGCACTCTCATCACACAGTAAACGTCTCCTTATACAAAATAGCCGTCCAAAATGGATAACCAATCAGTTAAGTTTAATTTGGCAACCCTAACTCTATTAACGACGTTACTCTTAAAACTTAACGTTGCTTAACAAGTTAGTTAAACACTGGTTTCTCTCTTTCTGTTACCAACACTTTGATATTGGAAAAAAGAAGACAGTACTACTCCCTTTCAATATTTATAAGTATATAAATATTTATAATTGACAATCATAGCTTAGTGCACTAAAATCCATTGATGCGAAATAATAAAATAGATATATTAAAATATACTGTCACTAAATGCTAGCTACAGAGATATTCAACACTAAAAATGTCGTTTATATAATTATTATTTATTCAATGGGTTATGGATTGGGTGTTCATTTGATACATCAGTCTGTAAATAATTAAAATAAATAAATCTGAGTCAATCTGCCAAAACATATTTAAAAATAACAAATATTCAAGCGGATAGTTTTTTTTTTTTTAATATATAATAAAAGCTTATAATACTTGTAATACAAATAAGCTATTTACATTTTATAAAACTTTAAAAAAAAGAAATAAAAAATCAAATCATCGAAAATTATAGTTAAAGTTATTTTGTTACATTCCTCTTGTACGCTTTAGATATATTATACTATATATAATAACTACATAAGCGGCTGCAAAAGTCCACGGTCTGCCCGAAGACGCTTTCAACTTTGTAAACAGGGTCGTGTCTTTAAAATGTTCTAAGCAAACAGGATCAGAATTCATCTGAATAATGCGCATTATTTGATAAAAATATGTTTTAAGAGAACAACCAGTATTCGTATTTCCTTTCCAGTGAAGTTTCTGTTAGGTGTAAGTAAAACAAGAGGTTAAGAGGTCCGAATAGTAATACAATTAAACGTCTAAAAAAAGAGGATATTATAGTGCTCATGGGTGTACGACAAACACACACACACTGTAAACGCAGGTACGCTCTCCCTTACTCTCGTAATTTAATAGCAATCGGACATGGCAGAAGTGAGTTCATGTTAGGCGCCGATGGCACGAGACGCGAGACTCTACACTGCCAACTTACAAACATCGGGCTCCTACAGAAACCTGGCCTGGTCCGGCCAGTAAACAGTTTTAGGTGTTTTTACATAAATAAGGAACATTTTATCTAAGTTTAAAATAGAATCTATTCTGGTTCTCAATTTTAATTTTTTTGTATATATTCCTTGAAATTTTTGCGGATTGTAAAACTCTTACATACTTTTTATATAAAGAAAAGAAATATAAAAGGATATCGATCCAAGAGGTTTACACCACGTTGTTTATGCGAAATTTGAATGACTTCAACATTTCGTTATTAAAAAAAAAAGTTTCAAATTCAAATACCAGCTTTATACCGAAGTTCGTTCACAAACTCCACTTAACTTTTAAAACCCAATCGACTCTTTCCTTTTCTCTTCGCTGACTTATCAAATTCAGTTTTCGAATGTTTCATGAACAGATAAAAATAATCAAAATTAAAAAAAAATAAAAACAAAAAGATCATCTTACTGAAACCTCTAAATTATGCAGTTAAATGCGACCCAGATCCACGGTGCCCGCACCCCGTCTTGCATTTTTAATTTTTCACATCAAACCCGTCCATTGCAGATGTCTCTTTAATTATTCTCAATTGGAACCAATTACTAAATAACTCAAAGCTTCCATAAAGGGATCTCATAATTGCACTTAGTTTTGATGGCGGTTATAAAAAGACATTTGATTAATATAGTATGCTTATGGTATACGATAACATACGTGTAATAAGTTTATCTTTATATAAAACATGGATTGAAAGGTTATAACAGAGTTTTAACGACAATTTAAAAAGCTTTCAAAACGAGATGTCGTAGTGCACACGTGAATCTTAACCGAATATTACGAGTTCAAACTCGAGCTAAGTACAGTCTATATTTACATGCTTAATTTGTGTTTATAATTCATCTTGTGCTGCAGTAATGTTCATTTACTACATTTCACTCGTCAAAGCGTTAAACTGCTAAATCCGAATACCGGGTGGTTAATGTAAATTCTTTGACTGAAATATTTAATAACCTTCTGACCCGAGCCTGTATTTTAAACAGCCTTATAAGTTAATTATAGCAACCAAGTATTATGATTAGCTCTGTGTATAATTTTTTAAACCACGACCATGTCTGTATGTAAACTCTCATTTTATTTATTAATGGTCTTGTTTATAATCGTTATAAAGCGGGTGATTAGTTAAACAATGATGTGGGTTCTTCTTTCAAATGCCATATCTATAATGATAGAAAGAGATAAATCTGTGTAACTTAACAACTGCTAAGCAATGTTTCTTTGTAAGGCTATACAATTTAGTAAAAGGTCGTATGTCATTAATACATTACATTCGATTAAAAAGCGTATGCTTTATTAGAACATTAGAGAAGCTGATTGCTTGAACGCGCGAGTCGCGTGACCACTTACGACGCATTTTCATAGTTCATAAGTTCGTAACATTACAATTATTATTATTACGCTATACTCGGTTATAAAGACAATGCGCGCTTTTGAAATTGAAAAAAAAATGCTTGAATTATTAAGCACATAATAAAAATTTTAAATTTAGAATTTTACTTAAAACGTGTGTCATTGTTAAGCAAAAATAATTCTTAAGCGTTTGACTGTTCGGACCAATCGTACTATACAAAAACGCTGTTGTTATGTGTCGATAATATATAATATACGAAAATGTTAATATGTACATGTGATTTATATACATGTGACCAAATTACCAGAAATCAGGTCAAAATTAAATACTTATCTGCTACACTAACTGTAACTGTAAAACTGTGTTACTATTCTGTAAGAACAAACTCGATACTCCCGCAGAAATCGTTCGTGAAATTTCAGAAAGGGATATGCGACCCCGATAATAATTACAAAATTTCAAGAATACCCGCAACCAAAATAGTATATCAGTATAAGTCTGACTCTGATTTTATGAAATATATACAAATAGGAACACAAACACGAACTCTATAGCTTGTTTATGTTTTAAAATTTGTGCTATGTAGGCGATACGGTAGATCACCGTTTCTCAAACTGTGGGTTGCGACCCCAGCAGATTGGAGGTATTGGAATTTGTCTAAAATAAATATTAATATTTTTTATATAAAATAAACTTCATATTATAATATATTTACTTTTTTTATTACTTACGATGTCACAGCAATAAAGAGGTTGAGAAGCGACACACTATGCAATGAAACTATTGACTTCTAATGGCTATCATTACGAGAGTATCCACAGTCGCAAGTAGGCCTTAATATGCTTTATTAAAGTATCAAGGCGCGCACGACGCACCAATTGAGCATATTAAGGAATTATTATATACCGAAAACTGACTATAACGTGTCTACTTTAGATTGAATACAACATTATTAAACATTTATTTTATCATCTTATATATTTTACGAACCAAATTAAAACAAACGGCAACAAAAGAATTTGCTATTAAATATATATTTTTTACTACGAAGTATATAACCAAACGAAGTATAAACGAAGTATATTTCTCCTATATTCTTTTTGGAACGTAATTAAAGTTGTCCACTGATAGTCAATCATTCATTTATATCCCCTTTTATATATATGTATATAGCAAAGTAAATAAATGTGCAGCGTATAAATCAAATTTTATTACTTGGTCTCCGCGGGGTATTAGAATGTTTTAATCAATTTTATTAAATGTATATGTTTAATAGTAAACTACAATGCTTTTAAATAACATTTGCGTGTATTTGGGACATTTATTCAAATTAATCTGGACTTTGCTACACACAAATCAAAATATCATATTTTTAATAATTATAATGTGATTTTATATTAACATTTAACTTAATCTTTTTTCAAAACTTATACAAATTACTATAAATTTAATGAAACATAAGTTGATTTAAATTAATTTTAATGTAGAGACACTAAGACATGTTTCTTGACCGAAAATCACAGCTTCAAATCAGTACATTGTTTACTGGCTTTTCATGTTTTTCTATTTTAATTCATTCTCGAATTTCAAGTAGCAACGTACTGAGAAAACTAAGCAGGTTTCCTAAGAACGAAATTCTATCACGCGTTTGTTAGTGAGTTCAAATGATAGAAGACAAGTTCGTTTCATTTTCGACGGTTCTTCTCAGGTTGAGGTTGAGTTTATTTTCGAGCCAGTAGTAAATTTATGAGAGTCAATAAGTAAGTGCTTGTATATTGAATACAAATATTTGACTTTGATTTTGAAAATCGTTATCACACCTCAACGGTATGCTTTAACACTCTGATGTGTGTCAAATCTTGTAATGTTCCACTGCTAGGCTAAGGCTCCTTTTTTGAAGAGAAGGTTTGGAGCTTATTCCACCACACTGCTCCAATGCGGGTTGGTGGATTACAAGCGGCTGAATTTCAGTGAAATTAGACACATGCAGGTTTCCTGGCGATGTTTTCCTTCACCGTCAAGCACGAGATGAATTATAAACACAAATTAAGCACATGAAAATTAGTGATGCTTACAATGGTTTGAACCCACGATCATCGGTTAAGATTTATGCGTTCTAACCACTAGGCCATCTCGGCTCTCTAGGCCGTCTAGGCTCTTGTAATTATACTGTCATCTATTTGTATTTATACTGGAATTCATTCACGAGGTCGTACGTGAAGTATTTATAATATAATCCAATTTAGCTTGATCCGTCCACTGTTGCATCCATTATAAATGCTATGTCCCCGATAAAATAGTCACAGACTATCCAGTATAAACTGTAACGTCACTACAATATTGATTAAGTAAATTAACATGCAATGCATGATTTAAGGCGGTTGAAAAATCAATACCAGTAGACCTAACTTTCTTGTTGATCCTTTTAAATACCTCAAAAAATTAGGAAACGTCGTAACGTATTAAAGGAGTGCGGCAGGTGATACACTTCTGTGCTTCGGATAACACGTAAACACGTTGGCCTTAAACTCTCATGGTTGTGTCAGAATGCCATGCCAGCATCGCTTAATCCGATTAGGGAAATATAAATTGTACCAGATTTCTTGATTTTTTTCAATGATTAGCAGTTGGCTAGTCTTTGGCTAAAAAATCGGTAAACACTTAATGTTGTACACGATCGATTTTTATGATTCTTTTAATAGTGTGATTTACATTCTATGTATCTATGGTACTATTTTATGTAATCGAACTATATATAAATTAAAAAGTCACGGTTTATTACATTAAATAATATAATAATATAAAAATAAAGCTCAAAGGAGACATTGTATCAAAGAACTGTACGCTTCTAGTTAAATTAACGAGATAAAGGAGCGTCTCCCCTCACATGCGTTCAGTAATTTGTCTAATTTAAAAAAATAAAAGATAACTGGGTGAATGACTATTTAAGCTTCATAAACTGTCATCTATGAGACACTCTAAACTACTTTTAAAATAGTTAAATAGTTTTATGTTTTGATGATTAATATGAAAATCTATTCAATCGTTATTATAAAGTTCCTTAGGGGGAACTGCGGCCATAAAATATTTAATGGCATATAGGTAATACGCGGTCATTAAGTAATATAAGTCAAAGTAGTTTCGGCAAAGGTAAGCCATAAACCTTTATCGTTTCGAAAAATGTGCTAAACTAATAATTTCATGCAAAAAATCATCATTTTCTTCATTAATTGCTTCATTTTCCCATTTTTCTGACGACTTTTAGACTTTACTCGTAAATCCCAAGAAATAGTTGTATATTATTTATCAACCTTAACAACCTTTTTTTATTGTATCAGGTAATAAGTGATCACCACCAGCCATTGGCATTGTAAAAAATGACCATTAATTAACCTAACATCGCCAATGCACCATCCTACCTTGGGAACGAATATGTTATATAACTAGTGCCTATGGTTACACTGACTCACTTGCCCTTCTAACCGAAAAACACCAATACTAGTGTTTCTACATACAATCAACAATACAATTCGATAAGTGGATCGTACCTACCGAGATGGTCTTGCACGAAGCCCTTCCGCCTAGTAAAGTGCCACTGTTTGGTCATGTGATCTTCTAGACGCTATTCTGTCGATTAGTCAGCCAATAGTCTCTGAAGCTTCTAATTGCCACATATGAGGTTATTTGAGAATCTACCTACAAGAATAAATAAATGTATTTTTGGGGCATAAGACACGTATTCCCATAGCTATACTTTGATATCATCAAGCTTCGTGGTTTTGTGATTGTATTAAAAAGGGTTCTACATTGCACACCGCTTATTCAAATAATCAGATTAATAAATAATTATTATAAGAAAATATATTGTGACATGCTTAAATAAGGTAAGGTTTTAAATCGTTATTTTAAATAAAACTGGTAACATGCACACAATTATTTAGGCTATTTGCTGACGAAATATTTATTTAATTCTACACATTTGTTCAACTCTTTCTCTCTCTCTCTCTCTCTATCTTCTCCCCTCTCTGTTTCTGTCGCACTAGCATATATTAATATGAAGGCGTGATTGTGGTGTACAGTTGCATTATTCCACGACTCTATAGATTGATTTGACGTCATTCAATTAAAAATTACCCCATATAAAGCATTACAAGGAAATACTTTCATTCTATTATTTTTATACATGGAACTAGGAATTTACTCCTATATAAGAAATATTACATTGGAAACATAATTTAAAACAGATCAAAATGAAAACTAATTTCCGTAGAAACCTTGACCGTATGGAATGGTGGCAAAAATGCTATCATTTTCCCTATTTGTGCATATAATATAATTATAAAAAAGAAGGAAACAGCCTGTAGATGGCCCACTGCTGGACTAAAGCCCCTTCTCCTTTTAATAAGGTTTGGAAACACATGTAACAGTTTTTTACACAAACATGCAAGTTTCCTGTCCATGTTTACCTTCACCCCGAGCGCGAGGTGAATAATATATTGAGACCACAAAAATCATTATATACATATAATTTATATTTGTTAAGAATTATAAGCACCGATAAATTCCCAATATAACTAATCTGTAATTATAATTTCCATTAATAAATTCGATTAAAAAGAAAAATGATGATTAAAATTCACGTAAAAATATAAGCATTCTCAGCCTTATAGAAGCCTTTAATGCATTCATGCGCTATCTTACCAAAAACGTTATAAAATTAAAACTTGAACAGTAATTATTTCGAAGGTATTACGTGAATAATCCGCGTGACCCGCCCTTGTTTAGGTTCATACCTCACATTTGCATAATTAATTGTTTAATCCACTCGCGCCTGACAAAAACAATTTACTTATGTAAATAAAAGTTTTAGCGCCGTAAACAACGTTTGTTTATTTCTAAATGCAAAACCGCTTTAGCAGTTTAAGTGATTGCGTTTGATAAGAAATAAAATGTAACGAACTTAAATTTGTTTTACTAAAGTCTTATAATTTGTTTGTTTCTCGCATTGCAAATGTATAAGTTGTCTTTATTAAGATAATCCTTTGCAATACTAAGTAAACGTAAGACTTTTTGTTAGGTGTTTGTGCTATGACTGGGTAGGTACCACATATTCTACCCCCAAACAGCAATACTTATAGTGTTGCGCTCCAATTTGAAAGGTGTGCCAGTTTAACTACAGGCACAAGAGGCATAATATCTTAATTACCAAGGGATGGTTAATATTTCTAACAGTGCCAGTCTATGAGCGGTGGTGACCACTTTCATTAATCAGGTGAAAATAAAATAAAATTAAATATATTTTACAAGTAACTTAATTAATTAATTTATAAAAAAATAGAATTGTGTGACCCATTTTTATTTTGTAATATTTATATATATTTATCCATATATTTGAAAAAGTAATTACATACATAACAATCGATATATGTATGCTCTTTTTTATATTAAAAAAAGCACTTTTAATAAATTCCAGTATAAAGGTCGTTAACCTGTTACAATTTTTGCAGCGACAATAGCACACGCAATAGAGGTGAACGTTACGGGTGAATGGCGTCCAGACCTGGGATGGGAAGTTACTTGTGGGTGGCAAACACTGTCCAATGACACCCTCCAGTCAGTCAGATTATATAACAATGGACAGCAGTTCATGATTTACCGACCAGAGGTTTGCATACGTGACATTTTAATACTATATCATATTATATTGATTTATTATTATTTTAATTGAGTGAGTTGAGTGAGAGTGAGTGAGTTAATTTGTGTATTTGTTGTATGTACCAATCATCATGAAATTTTGTCAGTAACAGCCTGTGAATGTCTCACCGTTGGGCTTAGGCCTCCTCCTTTTTTTGAGAAGGTTTGGAGCTTATTTCACCACGCTGCTCCAATACGAGTTCGTGAAATACAAATGTGGTGTCATTTAAATTAGAAAGTGCAGGTTTCCTCAAGGTGCTTTCCTCCACCGATAAGCATGAGATGAAGTATAAACACAAATTAAGCACACGAAAATTCAGTGGTGCATGCCCGGGTTTGAACCCACGATCATCGGTTAAGATTCACGCGTTTTAAGCACTGGGCCATCTTGACTTCTCGTACACATTGTCAGGGGTACTGAAAGTAACATAGGATACCTGAAACTAGCACAAACGCCCCCAAAAGTGAGCGATACCGCGGTCAGTAGCTAGTATAAAGAAATTTTGCTTATTTTTTTAACTCTGCCATATTGTAATAAATTCCATAATTCTTAATTAACCTTTATATAATCGTAGTGCAGGTAATTATTTTCATTAATCACGGAATACCTTTTCCATGAATGGTACGCTTTCATATAAAATTCGTTGTTATAATTCTTTTTACTTTTTACAGAAACTTTTTCAATGTCCGTTATCTAACATAAAATTAACTACGATTATATATGCATTTTTTTTACGTTTAACGGACAGACAATTTTAAAAAGGGATCAAGACTATGGGATAGATACTATTAAATATTTTTAAATATAGTTATGAAAATAAATAATTTAATACTTGATTTAGTATAAGTTTTCATACACTCGTAGTATGTTATATTCATCATACAATACTAATACAGCAATATCTGATAAATACTACTTTTATTTAAAACATGAAATCAAAATTAAATTCGCTTTTATTAATAGTCAATTCAATATAAAAACATTACGTAAACCTTAAAAAAACTTGGTTAAAATTAGATTATATATTTACACAAAATCATGATCAATTGATATTGAAATTGAATATTATATTCATTTAATTAAACTTCAAATTGTTTTTAAAGAACACGCTCACTTGATGACGTTTTTGATCACAACGGTCATTCTTACATAATATAGAGCATAATAATTCTGTCTCTCTATTCCTTCGCACTCAATTCGGGCGCTAGACTAACTTCTTTGAACTGAACTGAGAACGGGAGTGTCAACAATATTGACATTGTGACATCAAATCACAAAAAAAAAATTACCTTCTTTATGTAACAAAACAACTCTATCAAAATATTATTTTTAAAAAAAATATCGTTATACGACCGTGCGCATATGAACGACTATTTCATCGATGTCGCTATCAGTCAGGATGGCCGAGCGGTCTAAGGCGCCAGACTCAAGGTTACCCTTGCCTACATAGTAGGTGTACGAGCTATTCTGGTCCTCTCTGAGGGCGTGGGTTCGAATCCCACTTCTGACAAACTTTTTTTTTAAATTTCTTTCTTAAGGGTAAAAGTTCTTAAGGGTAATTTTTAAACTCTTTATTGTTAGTTAACAAAAAACTTTTTTTGTATATTTTAATCATATTTTTTTGGAATTTTTGTTTTATTATACCCATAAATATGATAAAAGTTTTGGTGATAGTCTTCTGATGTTTCTATTTCTGTAAGTTAAAAACCCGATTTAACAAATATTTTAATATAATAAATAATATATTCGCTCTAAATCATATAATAATGTACAATCCTACAGTTATACATATTACTATGTATCGGAAGATATATAATACTTGTGTCTTGGTATTTTATTTTACGTATAAATGTCTTCACGATGTCTTCCTTAAGGAAACTAAGCTCCCCATAAAACTTTCCAATGTCATCTTTCCTATAAAAAATAATAATAATATACTTAATTGTATAAATAGTTTACTTACATATTATCTTACATCCTGAAGTTAGTTAAGCATTAGCGCATTTAAACAGTAAACAATCGCGCAATTCATATTCGCATTAATCACCTGTAGCTTTTGTTTATGAAAACACTATAGTTATCTATGAACATACTCGTGACTTATTTCATACAGGCAAAGTTAGATCGCGCGTATGTAAATTATACCTAATAACCTCTACCTACATAATTTAATCTACGTTTTCGGATATTCACCTATTTGACTCATCATACCGAGCCGAGTGGGTAATCTTTCTCTTCCGAGTATTTTACCAAGTAACAATCTGTTTCCTCCCTATTATGAGCTTGTTTACAGGCTTCAATGAGTACCGCTTTGTTGATGACAAATTCAGTTAATAGTACGAATCTTTTGTAATTTTACATGAATGAATTTTCATTGGTAACATTAACAATAAATTCTACATATTCATTTATTTATGTACGTGTTAAAATAAGTATTTACAAAATAAGTTAATTTAAATATGTTGAACAAATGATTTGAATAATGAATGGATATCCCTGTATATCTATTAATCAATAGATTTTTGAAAAAGCATCCTTTGTAACTTGTTTAAAAAATAGCATAATTAATAAAATATTAATATGTTTTTTTTTCAATATTTTATTAATAATCTCATACTTAAATATAATTATGAAAAAATTTCATGTTTTTTTCACAATTCCAGTCTCATTATATTTTTGTGTAGTGTAGCTGTGATGTTAAAATCACATTGGTTTACAGAGACATGGTCCGGCACGAAGCGAAGTGTTCCAAACTCCTCAGACAGTAATGCACGTGGACTGCGCCATAACCGTAGATAGGGGACAAGAAGGAAGATGTGTTATGCTTCTGGAACCTTACCAGCCCTCCGTGAACGATTTCACATACACTTGCGAAGTTTCTGGCGAAAGACCGATGTTCCGAATTGGGAAGAAGGACTACCTTGTTAAAATTCTCGGTACGTTGTTTTATACATATGAGTAAATCATAAACGCCTGTTAATATACCCCTTGAAAACATTTTGATTCCTCCACGCTGCTCCAATGCGGCTTGATTGTTACATATGTAACAGAATTTTATCTGAGACTGAGGTTTCATGTCTAAATGTTTTACATCGCCGAACAAATGATGAAATTATAAGCACAAATTAATTTTAATTTAGTAAAATTAAATTAACCCTTCTTTCTTGCATTTATAAATAAATAGCATAAATATTTTATGATATTTAACGATATTTAGTCAAATAATTATAAACATTATTATCAATGTTCCAAATTTAATAAGCAAGATCTAAACAAGTTGTCCATCGAATGTAATCCCAAATCCCAATATCAATTAAAAAGATGATTGGCTAAAAAAATAATCATCGATCAAACAGTGTCGATACCTATTAATCTCAAATAGACAAAGCAAACAAATTTTTATGAATAAGATTATTACTAGCGACGTTTTATCAAATATTTGTTAATTTTTAGTTCCACCATCGAATGCATCGCTCACAAGCAAAACTCAAGACGACTCGTCTCCGACCCGTGTAATGCTCAACTGTTCTTCAACTGGTCTTCCTGCACCTAATTTGCTGTGGACTGTTGATCAAGATAAGGTAAGTTACAATAAGTTTTGATACTATAGAATTCTTGTAGTGTAATGTAGAATTATTAAGCCCTAAAGTCAAAACCAAAAGAAACTTAGAGAGAATGAGTTATTTACAAAAAATAAAAACCTTCATTTCAGTTTTAAATGTTATCACTTACAAGCTATTTTATTATTAAACTATATTATTAAATTTTTATAGTAAATAGTGATATGTGATTTTGAAGAATATTATGTTTGCAATATTACTAAAATTATATTTTGCTACTAATTTCCAAGTATCAATTTCACATTAAATAAACAGAATCTTAAACATTAAATGTAATAATCATAGTAAGAACACTTCTTATTGAGTAATAAAATATATTATAGTCCCAGATTTGTAGTGCGGTAGATACCTGTCATGTATCAGACGTAGAATCCACAAAAACTGAAAACCACTTTAAAAAACATTGAATTTGGTTCTTGGCTTTTAAGTGTTGTAAACACGGAAGTGTAGTATTTTTGCAGGTTTAATATACTACAATAATAAGTACTTAGTAAATATTTAATAAAAACAAGTTAATGCATCAGATTAATGTATGTCAAGTAAGAAAATATATGCACTAATTATTGTCTCATTACACTGGAATTTTCCAATGCTCATACCGAATGGAGAAGCGGCTGTAATCAAAGCTTCATCAATTGTTTGCGTCACAATCCTCTTATGTAGTAGTGAGGATGACTTGCCAAATTCACCACACCATTAGCACAATATTTGGTACTGCTCTAGGCCGTTATGACGCCTTATTTAGATTTATTCGTCATTGAATAACCGAATTCTTTATGCAAACTGAGGTAAGCCTAATTTTCTTATCAAAATAGTTCTTCTTGGATATGTATCTTCTTGGATTGGATGATTGTAACCAGACCAAACAAGGGAAGGGAACAGGGAAGCTTAACATAACACATTGGTCCAGCACAAAGCCCTGTCATAATGGAAAAATAATATTTTTAATTTAGACAGTTTACTATAATACCATATTTTTTTTAGTTACAAGCTGACTTCACTGGTCGCGTTTGGAATGCAACGTCAAAACTATGGAACGTCTGGTCCTATCTATCATATACCCGGAGCACAGACGCTAAGGTCCTTTGTACTCCTGAGGTAAATTCTAGTAATGAGATTATTAGAGGAACACCAGCGGAGTTCAACTCAGCTTCTAGATATTTTGGTAAGATTTTTTTTTTTTAACATAGCTATTCATCTCACAACCAGTTCTTAAAATATTCGATGAAAACATGAATTATGAATGATTTGTCAATAATGATTTCTCCCAAACTATGATGATGCACACGGGCCTGGGATTAAACAATTAGATATTTATCTAATTAAACTTGTTATAAATAAAATAAAAAATAGTATAATACTACTATTTTCTTGGTGGTCGGTTTCTAGCGTATAAGGGTATTTTTTTTTTAAGTAAGCGGTTAGAACCGTTTACAGGCCGCATCTGATGATACATGTTGCATTTGTCTGTTAATATTTTGATAATAAATTAAAGATTTCTTAATATATATATTACATGTTGGAAATAAGTATTACAGCAAATGAGTGACTTAAATCAATATTAGCAAAACACTTATTTGTCTTAATCATCAAATAAACACAAAAAATATAATAAATAGATTGGAGCTATTAAAGCAAAATGTTTTTAAAACAAACTCGCTCAACTTTCGCTGTCATTTTTCCTATATCATTATTTTGAAGACCTTGAAGGACAGGTGTGTATAAAAACTTTTTGCTCAATTTCAAAACATCGTAGAAGCATATAGTTACTTTTTTAATGATGTTATTTACTTTTCAGGTACAAGGCATATAATGCTTATGACATTATTTCTGCATCTATTAAGGTGAACTTTATATGGACTTTTACTTAAATGAAACTGCAAATTTTATTGATAATGTTTTTTATATTTCATTAGGATACTGTTGTTGACTTAGAAACATTAAGGAGGGGTTACACTGGAACAATAAGCACAGATAATAAAATTATATCATCATTGATTATTTTTAGTAAATCTTTTAACCAATAGCGATAAAAAGGCCTAATATTTACTGTTAAATTATCTGTGGATTTTGTTCACAGTGTAACAACTATCTTAGTAAAATATTGATTATTAAAATCTCCACACTGCATATATATTATAATTTTATATCAATATGTTCTATGAAATATCTTTCTTTAGTTTAGCAGATATTCCATTTATGAATAACGTCAGCAGTTATCAAAATTAAACATGAAAATATTAAAAAAAAAAACACTAATTTCATAGAACACAATGATATATAGTTTTGTATATGTATTTCTATAAGGATAGCTATATATTAATTTTCAAGTAGAAATGCTACTCTATGGACAACATTGATATTATAGACACCAATGACAAACAAATTTGCAAATTTAAAAAGGTTAAGGTTATATTGAAACATGTGGAACAAAATTTAGAAACTTTTTTAATTCCAATTTATTATTATTATTATTTTAAATTTCAAGACATGACTAATTTCACTCAAGTAATCATAATTTTGTATAGGAAATTTCAGAATATATTAATTTGAATATATAAAAGAAATATAAAGATTTTCGCCCACATGTGTCAATAGTCAGTGTGGAAATTACCTTACAATGATTTTGGCATTCGGTTAGGATCTCTTAGAGTTACTAAGTTACGTCATTAAAGATTATACTTTATAAGTTATTTTCAGATTACATTATTAAAATCCAATTTACATGTAACTAAGAGAATTTTATTCATAATAGAACCGTTTAAAATTGTAATGTGCGTGAATTATTATATTTTAAAAACATTCATATAAAGATTATTTTCAATGAATTTGTACAATGTGTTAACAAAGAAAACGAAAAAATACTATTTAGACTAGTTTCAAATTCAACAAAATATATTTTACCATTTTTGTTCAATAATTATAAAATAAAATTAAAGTAGAGTCAGCAGGTCAACTGTCAAAGAAATTAGCAAATTTAGTTAAACACTGATTTTCCTCTTCTTTCCTTTATTGATTTGACATTCGAAAGAAGAGAACAGAACATTGTTTCACAAATCAGTCACTAAGCAATGTTTATAAATAAGGCCGTAAAATTTAGACATTTTTTTTAATTATTAAGTGGTCTATTGCTTTCCAAATTTCAGAATAAATTTTATTTTCCTTGACAAATAACCAGCAGACATGACAAAATAATATTACAGAATATAATTGTTTTTATAGTTTTATATTATACTTTTATATATACTATTAAAATTGAATATAGCGTAATGTCTGTACATTTGTAAATAATAATTTTTTATGGACGTAATTTGACAATTGATTAGAAATGTAACAATTAAAATTAAACATGTGGCCTGGTACTAAAAAGGCTTTACTTTTGACAATCAAGATAGAATCAATGAACAGATAATTATCAGGAATAAATTTAATATTTTTTAAATTATTCGAAAATACAAAATGTACTTTGTTCTTTAGCAACAGGCCACCAAACAATGTAAATATAGTATTATGTACTAAAGAGTATGAAATAACTAGGTCACAGGGCTCAATATATTTTTAACGTCGAGAATATATTTAGCTAATATTTAATTATGATAGAAACTATCAATTGTATCACTATTATACAATTATAATCAAACGATTCATTTATTGAGAGTTGATTATGTTTATAAAAAGTTGATTATTCACGTTCGCCTTTTTTTATTCACTTTGTGCGTTTTAATCATATGGAATGTAATATATAATACGATTTGTTGAATGTCACTTGACGTTCCATTGTTATTTATTATCCACGTTTCCTTCAAGGTATGAATCCTATGAATTACGAATCTAGCATTATTCTAGAATACCTCGATAAACAACGTAAGTTAATGAGGAACAGTGAATAATATAATTATATTTCAGAAGTAAACGTTTATTAAAAAGACGATTTACAAAAAAAATCTATAAAAAACTAACTTAAAAGTTACGTATGTATCGACTTTAACTGGTTCGGTCACTGATATACAATAAAGATTTGTAAAAAATTCAAATAAATAGTTTATTGATATTGGTGAAATTAAAATACATGTTTACCGTATACGTGTTCTATATATATGATGTCATAATGGGGAATTAATACATACGACTCTACATTATTATCACAGTACCTTTTGTCTTTCCTTCACGCTAACAATTTTACCATACATTTAATAACCGTAACAGCCTGTGAATGTCCCACTGCTGGGCTAAAGGCCTCCTCTCCCTTTTTTAAAGAAGAAGGTTTTTGAGGAGAAGCTTATTCCATCACAACGCCCTAGTGCGGGTTGGTGGAATACACATGTGGCAGAATTTCAGTGAAGTTACGACACAAGCAGGTTTCTTCACGATGTTTTCCTTCGCCGTATATTGAGAGAAGAATTATAATCACAAATGAAGCACATGAAAATTCAGTGGTGCTTGCCCTGGTTTGAACCCCACGATCGTCTGTTAAGATTCACGCGTTCTTACCACTGGGCCAGCTCGGCCATTCCCAATGAAATGACCACTTTCTTGATACTGTATGGAGACACGTTTATTATATTGAAACCTACATTCTATTGTTTAGTACTATAAAGGTATAGTAAATTGCTAGCCGAAACAATCTCTTTATAATAATTCAGTCTAGTCGATTAAATATTTAAACTATTCAAAATGGGGACTAGAAATCACAATTAAACGAAAATCGCTTAATCCTAAAGACAATTTTTTTAAGAAATCCTTATTAAATACTCGAAAAATCACACGAGACGAAGAAATTATTGGTCAAAGTCAATTAAACTACTTCTATCGTTAGACGATGACAGAAATGCAACATTACGCACCAAATATTTTATCGTTTAAAATGTCTTCACATTAAACTGAACTCTATTACTATACACATAAGGATTATAATCACATATTACAACTGTACTAAATTTGAACACTCGAAATTTGAATATGAACTTTATGACGTATGGCATAGGATTCAATATCATTTGCATGATTCCAAATGCCGTTAATGATTTAAAGCTGTCCATTCAAAAGCCTAACAATAAAAAAACTCTATCAAAGTTAAAAGTGATAAGTTAGTTTAAGCGCTTCTAACTATTCTATGTAAGTTGGTAATTTCAAGTTTAAGTATTAGTACCTACATTCTCGCAATTACTTTTAAAAATCCATTTTATCGAATCACTTTAAAATTTTTTTCTAACTTCCAAATTTACTTTAGTAAGAAAGTCGTTTTAATACAATTTTATTTTGAATTGATTGGATTTTTAAGTAGACAAAATACAGTTAATGCAGGGCTCGTAATTAATTTAATTGGCAATGAGATTTATATGATTTTTATGACTAGATCATCATCACGCTAGTTCATTTATTTATTATCTGTGCATTGTTTGTCTCTTTCAATCTTCTATATCTCTATCTCTAATAGGATTACTTGAAGGTATCCCCTCTTGTACACATACACACTCTCGGGCACAAACACGCACACATAGCTTTATAAGTCACCGTCATCATTAGTTACGCCCATCCCAATATTCATTGTTATACACTAAAACACACACACACATAGCGCTGACAGCGCTGTCTGTGTGTGTTTTAATAATGTTACCATTGTTATCAATTCATTATTTGATTGATATTCTCGCTTTTAGGTACATTTGAGCCTAACACTCTTCTTGCAACATGATATTCATCCCTCATTTATGTCCATATCATGATAATCTGTGACATGTTAAAATTCAATCACGTTATATTTACTAATGATTAGAGATAAAAAATAATTTGTACTCATGAATTATAAAAGTAACAAAATTAACTAAATATATCAGATATGAATACCCTCGAATTTTTATATTCGTTTCAAACTAAAAATATATCGCCTCACTCATTCATTCCTCTTCCACAAAATATACTTTTAATTATTTTAAATTTTAGAAATAATTGCTGGACTTTTTACTTCATAATGTAACATTACGCAAATGAATATTTATTTATTTTCTATTAAGATTAAAATTTGTTTTAAGTAACTATCTTTGGTTTTTTGACTAGATATAAATAAACAATTCAATTAATATTTGAAACATTAAAAATATTATTTAAACAAGCAGTCCCTTGCCAGTATCGAAAATGTCTTTATCAGTGTCATTTATTCCAACATTAAATAGTTTATATTCAACAAACAACTTGTTTATATAAAACGATACGATGAGAACTAGATTTATACATAATATTATTTATAAATAATTATTCTTGTAGATAGATAGATAAGATAAACTAACTGTAACGATTAATTTCAAGGCCGTATAAATACTATAATGTACTAAATGTTACTATAATGTATATATATATATATCGTAAAATGATATTATCGTAAAAACAGTTCAGTCTATTGACTATGAAATACTTGAATTTATAAAGGTCTAGAAATTTTATAGTCTATGGTTAGAATATATCCATGAAGTTTTACGTTAACAACATTAGGGGGCAGTTTGTAGCCAGGCGCGTAAACCTTTAGCTCTCTCCGCTACACTATCCGAGTTGTCATTGACCACTGGCTCCGGCTGTAAGAGATACATTTATTTAAGTCTCGTTATTCTGTTACTAATCATTTAAATGATAGTGTTTATTCAACTTTTTTATAAATAATGATTTTATTGAGTTATTTACAATATACAAATACTGAATGTAATTACATTTAAGAATCGATAGTGTAATGGTTCACGGGTCTCCCTAGCGATGAACAAGTTACAGGGGGGACTATTGGCTTTCCCTCTTCTAACGAAAGCTGTACAGCACTGATATTATTCAACAAAAAACATGTACTTGTATTATACTCACAGCTGACAATGTCATTCTAGTTTGAGACGTAGTTGGCATGTTACAGGAGCTGGTCTCAGGTGAAGCTGAAATTTAAATTGTACAAATAATCTATTAAGTTATTTTAATAAGATTTTTTTTCTTTAGTATTTCAATCACTCTGTGAGAAATGACAGCATATCAGAAATAAAATAATATCAGAATAAAATGAATGTGATAAATTACGCGCAATTAGTTATTGCTACATTATTTTCGGTCGAACCCATATTCTATGCCGTTGATATCTTTAATCAAATAAAGACATAGATTTTTACAACAACTGTCCATAATGTTCGTAGGCACCCCCTACACCGTCACAACCCATAAATATACAACTGACTGGCAAAGGCCACCTCTCACTTTATGGAGATGTTTTGGGGTCAGAACGTGCTCAAGTGGAGTCCAATGGATACTATAGAATTTCATCGAGGACATGCAGAGTCCCGATGCGTTCCCGCCCCCCTCCGCGGCTCACCGGTGGCGGGGCGGCGCGCGTCGAGGGCGCGCCAGATGTCGCGCACGTCGGCGTGCAGCGCGCGCAGCGAGCGCAGCACGGCGCCGCCCGCCGCGCCGCCCGCCGCGCCGCGCGCCGACCCTTCCTCCGCCGACGACGCCTCGCTCGTCGTCGCCTCCTGCGGAACGCGCACTCCGTACGGTCAACAAACACCACGGATTTTTTTTTTTTTTTGTAACAGTATCGTGAATATTTTGAACACTTTTGGACATTAGACCTATTTACAATTTTATAAATCATTACACTATCGTATTGAAATCATTTTTTCATAAAAAGTTCATTCAATAATAATTACCAGATATATTATTACAATTAGTATATAGTGATTAATTTTGCCAAAATTTCATAATACTAACGTTCTATAGCTAATGTATGATACTTAACTTAACTTACTTAATAATAAGTTACAACAAATAATAATGACATCCTGAAAATTAATATAAATTACTATGCAACGTAAGTATGAAATAAGCCCTAAAAACAAAACGAGACAGTTAAAATCGAAAAACTAAAATAATCTAAATTGATGAGATGTGAAAAACCAGTATCGGTTCAGAGGAGAGGAGGTCGAGACAAAACTTCAATGTCGAAATGAAACGATAAACCAAAATAAATAATAACTACGAAATCAAATAACTGGTCAAGCGATAACAAAACATTCACCAATGTTCATTAAAGTCCCTGAAACGAAAAGTAAATAAAAACAAATGCAATCCTTTTATTAATAAAATTCAAAATAAATTAATTAACAGGCAAATCATTTCAATTCCCCGTGTGAAACGAAAAGAAATAAGCGACATCGACAAAAAAGAAAAAAATGCGTCATGGACAGTGATATAGAATCGTTGCGTTGCTGTACACCTGTATGAGCGGCGGGTGCGCGTCCGCGAGACGACGCAACGCGCGCTCGATGTGTCGCAGCCGAATCTCCTTCTCCCCGAGCAAGGCCCGCGCCCGGTGTAACGCCACCTCTAGTTCGGTCGCTTCGCGTTCCTCCTATCGCGGCATAGAGAATTGCACAGAGACATTGGACCGGATTGGAGATCATAAATACAAGCTGACTAAATTAATGCACGTCATCGCCGAAGGAGTAATAGATTAATGGCACTGCAATTATTTTTAGTTACTTCGTGTTTCTCATAAAGTAATGTACACTAAAATATCTCCACCAATAAAAAATCCACTTCATCAACTTCCTCTGCGTAGCGACCAAAGGGATTCCTGTCATCGTTATAAAATATATACAACCTTAAACTTTTGATTGGATTTTATATCACGGTTTTGACGTTAAAAAAACTGTAAGTACAATATTTCTTATAATTTTCTTAAGATATTCTATAGGTCAGGAAACAACTCAAATAATGCTTATGTTAAAATCTTTTGCAGAAAATATCCTCAATTTTGTATAGAACAGTAACGCATAACTCACCGATGGAGCCCTGTGAGGCGACAACGAAGCCCTAGACTCCCGTAGGGCAGCCCTGCGGCGCTTGAGCACGGCACGAGCACGCCGCATACCCTCCCGCTCCACTAAGGCGCGGTGTCGCACGAACTCCAGCTCTGGAGTGTCGGCCGCGTCCACTGTGCCTGGAAGATAAATTCCCATCTTATGGTATGCTATAACTCTATATATGCTTTAATTAGTTACTTCATTAACATTACACAACTGAATCCAATGGAAGGAGCAATAATAACAAAGAAATAACTTTGACCTTGAATAGAAATGACAAAAATGGTCGAGATCTATATAATAAGTGGTATTATTTATGGATTTGTGAAAAAACTAAATTTGGAACGTTTGAAATATGAAGTGATTGCAAGCTAAAAAAAATGGAATTTACTTCAGTGGAATGATATTGTATTATAAATAAAGATATTAGTATATTATATATAAGATAATAATGTTTATAATACAAACAGGTCTTGATTATCTATCAATAACTGTTTTTAGCGCATAATAAACCTAACATAAGAGTTATTGGCAAATACCGTGAAATATGTAAATAGAAGGTCTATTTATATTTATTCATTTTGTGAATAAATGATTAGGGTTCATGATTAGGGAGGCAACAATAGTTTTAAAATGAATCATCTTTAAGCGCAATAGTCATATTTATGGTCAGATTTAAATTCTTTTTTTCTTTTTTTTTCTGGTATAGGTAGATGGACAAGAATATGAGCCACCTGAAGGTAAGTGGTCACCAACGCCCTTAAACATTGGCATTGTAAGATCGCTTACATCGCCAATGCGCCAACAACCTTGGGAGCTAAGATGTTATGTCCCTTGTGCCTGTAATTACACTGGCTCACTCACCCTTCAAACCGGAAAACAACAATACTAAGTACTGCTGTTTTGCTGTAGAATATCTGATGAGTGGGTGGTACCTACCCTACCACCAGTTCTTTCATTATGTAACGTTTCATAATTGAACGCTTTTGATATTTTACTATTGAGAGGTTTTGCCCATACTCGCCACGCTGGGCAGGCGTGTTGGCGAGCGCAGTAGGGGGTAATCCCTTTCCCTCAGTCGCCTCTTACGACACCCACGGGATGAAATTGGGGGAGTACTATTCTAAGCCGGTACTCCACGGCTGTTCGGCAGATTGTGCAGAAGACCGAAGAGTACAATCAGCCGCTGTGTATGGCATTTGTGGACTACGAGAAAGCCTTCGACTCCATCGAAACCTGGGCAGTGCTCGACTCATTGCAGAGATGTCATATCGACTGGAGATACATCGAGGTACTGAGATGTCTATACAACGCCGCTACAATGACTGTCCACATCCAGAACTGTAAGACGAAGGCGATCCAACTGCGCAGAGGGGTGAGACAGGGGGATGTAATATCTCCGAAACTGTTCACCAACGCGTTGGAAGACGTGTTCAAGACGCTGGATTGGACTGGATGTGGAGTCAATGTAAACGGCGAGTACATCTCACACCTTCGATTTGCCGATGATATCGTCATCATAGCGGAGTCGCTGGAACAACTAACCGGAATGCTGCGTAGCCTTAGTGAATCTTCCCGGCGTGTCGGTCTCGGTATGAACTTGGACAAGACCAAGGTCATGTTCAATAGGCATGTTGTGCCGGGACCGATATACGTCGAAGGGAAACCTCTCGAAGTTGTTAGGGAATATACCTACCTAGGACAGGTTATACAAGTCGGTAGGAACAACTTCGAGAAGGAAGCCGATCGAAGAATTCGCTTGGGATGGGCAGCATTTGGCAACCTTCGTCAAGTCCTCACGTCGTCCATACCGCAATGTTTGAAGACGAAAGTCTTCAATCAATGCGTCTTACCTGCCATGACATACGGTGCCGAAACGTGGACACTAACTGCGGGACTAGTCCACAAATTCAAAGTCGCACAGCGTGTGTGCGTGCGTGTGTGCTCGGAGTATCTTTGAAGGATAAGATCAGAAATGAGATTATCCGGAAAAGAACCGGAGTCACCGACATAGCTTGCAAAATTAGTAGGCTGAAGTGGCAGTGGGCTGGTCACGTATGTCGTAGGACCGATGGCCGTTGGAGCAGACGAGTCTTAGAGTGGAGACCGCGGATCGGCAAACGCAGCGTAGGGCGCCCTCCAGCCAGGTGGACCGATGACCTTAAGAAGGTGGCGGGCACCGACTGGATGCGAAAGGCGGAAGACAGGGAGCTTTGGCGCACCTTGGGAGAGGCCTATGTTCAGCAGTGGACAAACTGATTGGCTGTTGATTGATTGATTTGATTGATTGATTGATATTTTACTTCGATGACACATGCATTTTGATGGAACAAATTATATTTAAATAAACGAAATATAATTATCGAAGCACTTTTGCTTTTTAAATAGAATATCATTGTTTACTTTTTTTTATGTATTTGTCAACACCAAAAAGTAGTACAACAAAAATACACAATAAGCCAGAAGTCATCATAATAATTTATGTAATTGGCTACTTTTTTACTGGTGTTCTAGAATTACTTGAAATATAAGTCAACATAGAAAAAAACTAATAATTATAAATAGTGAATTAATAAAATAAATCATTATTAAATTAATAAAAATATTAGGATAGAAAAAATAGGATAAAAAAATTAAATACAGTTTTTTGTCAAAATATTAAAATTAAGTAAAATAAAATAAAGCAATCGGTTATGAGTCTAAATACATTTTAAGAATTTGGAAAATGTCATAACAACTTGTTGCTATTATATAAAAATCCCGAGGAGGGTTGGAGGGGGGAGAAATGGTTTATTTCTTAAATTTTACACCGCCACATTTAAATTAGACTATTAGCAACACATTAAGAATAATAAGGAGCAGTCTGGCTTGTATAAGGATATCGGTATTAGAAAAGTATTATTTCATATTTCCTTTAAAGTTGCCATAAAGAATTTAATATTATTTGTTTTTATAGACTACGATTATTTTACATAATAAAAAATATTGATCAAAATACACTCGTGAAATGTTGAAAGCCAACTTATGATCATGCTACATGAACAGAACAGCTGACCAGCTGACCAGTGCCCATTTCGTTGGGCGGTAAACATTTTTACTTGTGATCGATTTGCCGAATAAATTAAATGTCTCACGTATTAGATGTTTTAAATTATCTCTTAAACTATCTCTAAAAATAAAAAACGTTAGGATTTAATTTTTTTTATATATATAAATAACTTTTTGTGACTTAAATATAAAAGTAAGACATATGCTGTCGCTGACTTTTTTGTAGGCATTATCAAGCTCTACAACTTTTCTCTAGAACTCAATTATAACATATCTCTCATCGTTATGGCAGCGTTCGTAAGAAACGTTTTCGTTCGACCGTTATATTTTTGACTTACTTTGCAAATCGCACTACCACGAAAAAGTCTTTTATTTTTCGGGTTAATATATAGCCTATGACTCCCAAATGATGTGGCTTTTCATTGGTAAAATAATTTTCAAAATCGGTTAAAAATAGATTCAGAGATTACCCCCTACAACCTCACAAACTTTACATCTTTATAATATTAGTACAGAAGTAAGCCGAGATGGCCCAGGGGTAAGAACGCGTGAATCTTAATCGATGATCGTGGGTTCAAACCCGGGCAAGCACCACTGAATTTTCATGTGCTTAATTTAGGATAATAATTCATCTCGTGCTTTACGGTGAATGAAGACATCTTGAGAAAACCTGCATGTGTCTAATTTTACTGAAATTCTGCCACATGTGTATTCCACCAACCCGCACTGAAGTAGCGTGGTGGAATAAGCTCCAAACCTTCTCTTCAAAAAGGGAGAGGAGGCCTTTAGCCCAGCAGTGGGACATTCACAGGCTGTTACGGTTACGGTATAGAAGTATAGATAATGTCGCTTATCACTTCCTGACATTTTGTGATCATGCTCTGCAGTGAATTTAGTTTGCCGTACTGCCGAATAATCCGAATTAAAATTATATTTTGATTTTTAACAAATGCTTAAAATTATTTTTTGTGATGACGATTGACGTTGTGGTGACGGTGCGTAGAAACAAATAAGTACCGAAAAATTCAAGACCTTATAGAAATGTGTTGACGAAAAATTTGTCATGATTAAATTTTTACTACTGTAAATATATAATACAATAATACTTATACTATGACTTTTAAATTTTTTACTCTCAAGCTTCGTATCATAAAATTGTTAGCCTATGTAGCTTTAGTAAAAAGTAATAACTGTGCATCTATTTCTGTAACGCTGTTGATTACAAGTAAAATAAAAAAAATAAAAAAGCCACGTTTTTTCCCAGTGGATAGAACACGTAGACTTTACCCAACACTAACTTTTCATATGCTTAATTTGTATTTTTAATTAATTAATGTCGCAATAGAGGTGAAGAAAAACATCGTGAGGAAACCTACATTCTCTGGATAAACTGCCATATGTATATTCAACTAACTTTGTCCAATAGGCACATTGACAGCTTAATTAATTAAATTTATTTGGACATGTTCGTCATAAAATAACTCAATACCTATTTCAGCAAAAGGATATCTTAAACTGTAGGAAGGCTGACAAGCCAAGTCCGGAAACTGGTCTTCAAGATCGTCCAACTTGCGCAACTGTTGCCTGAGCGATTCCAGCGGGCTTGACCAACCTTCGCCACGTCTGGAACATTTTTTTTACAAGATCTACAAGACGGTTTTGATTGTTTGCAAAATTCCAATTCATTGTTAGTCATTAGCTGTATTTTTTTAGCAGAATAAGAAAGCAAGTGCATAATTATATTTAAAATTGTAATGCAAGCAGAGCAGGGTGCAAACTGAGGCAGTAATAGCGTTCGTTCAGCTCGGTATTCATTTATTTATCATTCAATTCAGGCATATCATTCATACGTTCATTCAAGCAAGGATAAAATAAATAGGCGAGATATTTTGAGACATATATTTTTTCCTCGTTGAAAACAATATGCTTACTTCGGTGAATAATTAAGACGAGACGTCGACGCAGATTTTAATCTCGTGAAGCACCTGCGACGGCCGTGACCTGGAATATTTAAAAAAAAAGTTAGACCAACGAGGCACAGAATGGCACTTCCTACAGTTTAAGATACAAGAAGTGTGCAAAGTATTATGGGTATAAAGGGACAGGGAGATTGATATTAAATGGAAGAATTACATCAGTCAATCGGTGATGGTTTTTTGCAAGCCTGGCTGGGTAGGTACAATCCACTCAACCCATATGCTACCACCAAACAAGGGTAGGGTAAGCCAGTGTAAGCACAAGCGTAAGAGACTGACATCTTAGTTCCCAATGTTGGTGGCGCATCGGCGACGTAATGTGTCGGTAATATTTTTTATAGTGCCAATATCTATAGGCGTTAGAAACCATTTCATATCAGGTTGTTCTATTTCCCACTCTGCTTACCTATTTCTATAACCAAATAATCTACGATAACATAAAAATTAAAAAGTTTATTTAAGACATTATATGTTATAATAAATAATAATATCTTGGGACATTATTCACACATGGCCAACTGATCCTAAACTAAGCAGAGCTCGTACTATGGAAACCAGACAACTGATATACTACATATACTACTTTTATTTTGTAAATACATACTTATAAAGATAATTACACCCAGACTCAGGACAAACAGACATGTACATGTCACACAAATGTCTGTCCTGGGTGGCAATCGACCCCACAACCTTCGGCGTGAAAGGTATACTTGATATACCAACCACGCCAACCGGCACGTCCAATTTATATTATTTATAATTGACAGTTAGCTACAAGTGAGACACTATCAAGTAAATTCATTTATACATTTACTAACGTATTGCATTCTCTAACAGTTGGTTGATTGGTTATAATATAATTTATGATGTTTTTAAACCTCTCTAACAATTATACTCACCGTTAATAGCTTCTTTTGGTTTTTCATCAGCTGTGGTAGCATCCGATGAATCTTGGCAGTCAGTAGTGGTACCTGTTAATATATAAATTGAGATCAACATTCATGATTCAGTACAAACAAAAACTAAATAATATTTAATGACAAAGAGTACTACTTTATATACAAAAATATTATTAATATTTATATCAATTTTACTTTTACATATAAATTTCAAGAACATTTATATGAATAGGTTGAGTAATAAGTATTTGACAAAGAGGTTACACATAAATTCAAGGTCAGGTTTTAAAGTACCAGTTGAGAGTTCGTAAATATAATGAAAACAAACTAACCAGCATCTTTATCTCTATCTCGTCTCCGTCTCGGCGGTTCTCTGAACGCGACAGCATTTCTCTTCGTCCTTGGATTTTTAATCGCAGACATTTGTGATGTATCCGATTGAAGGGTCTGAAAAGAAATGAATTGTGGTAGAAAATAGTTTTTTTAGCATCGATCCTGGATCGGTATTGGTTCTTACAAATAATCCAAAATAGAATACTAATGACACACATGATATTCCATTGTGATTTCTATATTTATTTAACTCTATGGTTTGAACTTCATAATGCAGAATAAAGTTAATCGCGTATACTTAACTTTATACATAAGAATTATATGAAACGATATTGTGAAACCAAAAGAATATGTTATTCAATGACTAATAAGGGGGGATAATCATCCAAATTATATGGAGTGATTCTACGAATGATGTTTAAAATAATGTAGATTTCAGATTATCAGAGGCGTAGACCATTTTTATGATTGAAAACTGAGACTGTTATGTTATGGAATTAAGTTTATTTTTTAAATATAGGCAGTTATATAGGCATATGGATTACTTGATGATAAGTGGCCATCACCGCCCATAGACATTGGCACTGTAAGAAATTATCAACGTACCGTTGCTTACATCACCAATACGCCACCAACCTTGGGAACTGAGTCCCGAGATGTTATGTCCTTTGTGGCTGAAGTTTCACTTACTCACTCACCCTTCAGATCGAAACACAACAATTTTGAGTAAAACTTTTTGTCGGTGGAATATTTCATGGGTGATATCTACCCAGACGACCCTTCCATCAAGAAAGTTGTATATAGTATGAGCTAAGCCTCTCCAACCTTCATAATAAATACCATTGATTATCAAGTATATGTTTCATACACTTACATTATCTCTTCTGACTTTCCATTCATCGTTGTTATTGTCAACTGATTTCTGCGCGTTACTCTCCGAATACGACGTTTCATTGTCGTTAAATTTTATTGTTAGATTGTTGTTCCTTATCCTCGGGGGTTCGGCTTCAACGACAACACTGACTGATGTTTCATTCAATTCTTTACATCTATAAAATAAAATAGTAAAATTATATAACAATATTTATATTGTATTTTATTTTATAAGCAATTATAGAATCTTTATCTGCCGTTATTGTCTGTTTGCTTTATGAAAAATCTTTTCAATGAGAAAAAAATGTCAGAGACATATTATACAGTGGTTTGTCTTTACTTAAAGATGTAGAGATTGAGTACCTACTAATTCAATCAGTTTATCCGGACGGATTAATCCAACTGATATTAACCACCAACTTCGCTATACACTTACATTGTAAGAATCATTACCGATTCACCAAACATGGCATTCAATACATCCTGTATCTGTAGTTATAGTGGCTTACAAACACATCGAATTAAATCAAAGCACTGTGAATTGTTGCTGGTTTGCGGTACAATAAATAGCGAGTGGGTTGTATAAGATTGATATGGACAAAACCAAATTATCTAGTGAACATATCAAATATTTTTCAGCGAATTCTTATTAAAAATTATATGTGTTAAAAAAAACATACCTTTCTAACGATGGATTGGCTTTGTGCGAATTCGATTTCTCCGTTTCAGAACCCGTTGTCATGCTCATTTCACGTCGTTTGTTACGTCTCTCTATCGACATCTAAATATATAAATAATTCAGATTAATACTTACGAAGTTTACGATATTTAAACGTTATTTCAAATGTTAATGATTACAGTACTTTCAAATGACAAAGAATAGACAAACCAAAAAATCTTTTATAGTAAGGTAAGGTAATATTTAATTCGTTTGCAATGATCTTCACATTCACATTTAACTATCTTCACTCGATATATTATATTACGAACAGGTTTTATATGATTTTTAATAAATAATTTAAACGTCTAATAATTTAAACGTCGTATAATTACGACTGATGTTGCGACATCTTGAATAATCTATGATATTATTTATGGATTTGCGCAAAAATAGCATTTTGTAGGTCCACGAACTTTGACAGTAAAATTAAAGTGGATATACTTGAGTGATATACCTACAAGTCAATTTGAGTTAAAACATTTGCATGTCATAAATATAGTGACTAGACATGTACATTAATTATTATTATTAAATTATTGATAAACCGTATGGAGCGCGGGTCGCGACCTTGACGTCGTGCTTGAGGCGCGCGTACTTCTCCTTGAGGCAGCGGTACTTGTCGGCCAGCGCGCGCTCGTCGGCCGCCCGCGCCGCGCGCTCGCCCGCCAGCCGCGCGCGCAGCTCGTCCACGTGGCACGCGTGCTGCGCGCGCAGCCGCTCCACCTGCCGCACACACTGCACTGACTAGCCGTACTTCATTTTTTTTGTTATGGGACGGGCCCCTGACGTTGAGTGAGTGATGAGATGGGTGATATAAGAAATACTTACCATTCATTACATCGCCAATGCGCCCTTGGAAACTAAGATGTTATGTCCCTTGTGCCTGTAGTTACGTTGGCTCACTCATCCGCTATTAGTTTGGCGCTAGAATATCTCATTAGTGAGCGGTACCTACCCACACCGGCTTGCACAAAGCCCTCCCACCTAGTAAAATCTTAGTTGATCTAATATATAATCTATATTCTACTCGATTGTGACGGAAAATATTGTGAGGCACATTTTGCCTGGTATGAAGACATAGTTTGAAATTCCTACTGTTATTTCTAACAGAGGCCATTCAGTAAAGAGCTTTAAAAAATAAGAATACAAAAATTTATAGATTAGTGTAGTACAGAATATATATATAAAAAGGGATTCACCTCAGCTCTGTAATCATGTCGCAGTTCAGTAACTCGAGACGTGTGCTCCTCCCTTAAGGTTTCTATAGTGGCTCTATTTTCTTCTATCATACGAGACCTCTCTCTATTTAAATTCATTTGTAGTTGGCTGTGAACCTCTGTGAGAGCACGTTCGTTATCTGCAACAAATAATATATTTTCTTATCATTTTATATTATCAACTTTTATACTTGTTCTTAAAGTAATTAATTAACTGTTATATTTTAGTAAATATAAAAGTTTGTATTTTTAAATGTCAAAGTTAATTTTAAGAAAAACTTAAAGAGGTTAATTTGTAATAAAAATCACCACAAAAAAAACCAACCTACCTATTTAATATATTACTTTAATTACATCATTATAATTCTAATACAATATAGAATTACAATATTATCTATATCAAGTATCTCACCTATTTCCAATTGTTCACGTAATTCACTGTATTTCATCTTGTAATCATTCCTCAATTTCGCCATGCTGTTATCGTGTTGCTTCTCAGCCGCTTCGACGTCGTTTCGATATCTCCTCTCTAATTCTTTCAATTTGTTCTGCAAGTCTTGTTTTTGGATGCGTTCAGCTTCCGCTAATGCCTACAATTGGAAAACTACTAAGACTACCGAAAGTACTAAAATTTAGGATCTTTATTTGAAATAAAAACTCAATTACAATTAAACCGATTTCAAAATAGCAAGGCCTAATTTTCTCTACAAATATTTTTTTATGTTTTTTAAATATGTCTTTCATTTTATATATAACGCGACATAAGGGAAGTTAAAGTTGTATTGTCTAAATTACGTAATACGATAAATCAAAACATGTTAATGATATTCTACTATTATATATGCTTACATCTTCCATTTCCCGTCGATGTCTATCCGCTTGTTCTGATAATCGTATTTTCTTCTCATTCAAAAACTTCTCCTCGGCTTCTTTTAAGTCCTCCTGCAATTCTGCTCTTAATCTCTTTTCTTTTGCCGAAAATTCCATTCGTATAATCTCCAAATCTTTCTGCAACGATAACTCTAGCCTTCTCCTTTCATCTTGCTTATTCCTTTCAAACATTTCTCTCATTCCCATATCTGGTATTAGCGGAGACTTTATAGGTTTAGGACTTTCTTCTTGAGTTTCGAATTGATAAACTACTACTACGTTATCCGAACTAGATTTCCCTTGAGATAGTATTACTCCATCTAATCTAGGACTAGTCAGACCTTTACCTAAGCTAGATGCTGAATCAGATGATTTTAATGGCGCCGGCATAAGTTTAGTCAATGGTTTGAATGTTGATAACGGACTCGACCAATTTTTAGTGAATTCTAATCTAGGTGACCTGTCTGATCCTAAGCTAGGGGTAGGCGATAATTTAAGTTGAGTCTTAATATCTTTGGGCATATCTATACTATTTGATCTAACGCTGCTTTTAGATTCATCGTCTTTAACCGTTTTTCTGGAATCTTCTGAATCGGAATGTGTAAATTTGGCTTGTTTTGGAGTGAAATCTAATTTAGGAACTTTTATTTGAGGTATTGGAATGTCTCGTGTTCTTTGCACTGAATCCGTTGCTTTGGAATGTGTTCCTTCTTGTGAACTTTCGTCGGTACGTGGACTTTTTTCTTTATCTTTGATATCGTCTGGAATTTCTTGTTTATTTTGTGTATTCGAATCATCCAAGTCGTTGAGATCTAAATTAGCAAATTCTCTATCAGGCGAATCGATCGATGTTTCCGATTCGATGCTTTCCATCAAATTTATAGAAATTTTACTTTTTAGAGGTATCATAGGAGACCTATAGACAAGTAAAAGATATAAAACGACATTGATAATACTTTGATTATAGAACATGAGATAAACAATAAATGATACTGTTTTCAATAATCTATTACACTTTTGCTATAAAACTTACCTTGGCCTCGACTCTTTGTCCGAAATGGGCTCTTCCAAGGTGACTGACGTAGGTTCGATGTCTGTTCGACGCACTAATTCGGATATTTTTTGGAAATTCTTCTGGAATAGCTCTGGTTTGATATAGTCACCTGGCGGTGGCTTTACAAGGCGCCGTCGTGGTGACGTTCCACGATTTAGGCTTTCACTGTCTGAAAAAAAAATAGATTCCAAACATCGAATACATATAGTAATTTTCAAAGTATCGTCATTGTAAAGATGTCAATCATGGTTGAGCAATTTTGCTAAATATAGTAACACTATATTATATATACCCAAAATTATTAATCAAAAAAAGGTTAATTCCGCTGATTGATCACTTCTGCCTATTGGCAACATTGGCATTTTACAAAATATAAACGAATCTTTACAAAATCAATCAGTTACTAAATAAAGGATATATATTTGGTAATTCATTAATGTTGTCAGTTGTAATATCTATATAACTTCTGACGTAAGGGAACTATCCCTTAAGTCAGAAATTAAACTAGCTCACTAGTCCTTTAATGTAGAAAACAGCCATACAGAGTATTGACGTTAGGCTGACGTATAATAAATAAAATGGTGCTATAATATAATATGACCTATTTAGTCGGGCTTGCACAAAGCCCTACCACAAGTTCATATAAAGTATATATTTAATATAAAATATGTTTTTATATTCGCTATTAACTTACCAACAGAATCTCTCTCTGAATTCGAGACGCTCTTTGGTTCTCTTGGACTTTCTATCACACGAGGAGGTAATGGGGGCCTAGATACTAACGGGGATAATGTATTAACTGTCTGTGTGATCGGTGCTAATGTCATAGGTGTGATAGGAGATACCATTATGGGTGATGATGGGATGATAGGCGATGGAACTGTGGGTGCTACGCTAATGATGGAACTCTGTGCGTCGTTTTGTTCAGACGAACTATTCGAGCCCGGACTGACGGTTGGATCGGGCAAGTTTTCTAGTTTGAATCTGAAAATAAAATAATTATTTATACATCATGCATTCATATATTTCTCAAAATATCAAAATAAAAGGAAAATGTTTACCATACACAGGCAAATTTATCTTATTATATTAAGAAAAGGTTTGTAGGTGAAAATATCATCTAATTTTTATTGGTCTGGTCCAGCCATAAACAATATCAATAAGAAATATAATCCATTTATTGCGCTAATATAAACTTTTGTTTCTCTTGCTAGTAAAAAAAATGACTCACTCACTTTCAAACCAGAATACGTAAGTAATTCATTATAAATCATAAATCGTTTTTCAGAAAGTTTTTTTACACCAAATTATACGATGACTTCTTTCATCGAAGTCTTTTATCACTAATGGGTGAAAAGTCATATGTACATTTTTTTTCTGGTTTTATACAAGACCTACTATCTATTAAACATTTCATATGAAAAATTTCTACAAAAATAGCAAAAATTGATTATATCTAGAACTGAATAGTTTACCCACCTCACACTTTTCTTGTCCTCTTCAAAGCTTGGAGTCTGTTTCGATTTCCCCAGAACTAAGCTCTCAATCTTCCTATGAAAAAGATCAGAACTCTTCTCCCTAAGGATGCCTTTTGGTGGATCACTTTTAGTAACTGAATCGAGTTGAAGAGATTTCTCTGTATCTGGACTGGGGAGATTTGAACGCGACATCTTGAAGAACATACTGCCTTTACCTATAAAAGGACGTAAGTTATCACTTATTAAAGGAAACTTTATATTGTTACGTCATTTTAGTTTTCGATAAGATTAGTAATTACTTGACTATTTATTCATTAAAAAAACACGTTCTAGTATAATAACACATACCAGTCAAAGGTAAACCCTTGTCAACTTTGGCAGAAGCTAACAATGGACTGAAATTCTCCTCTTCTGGACTGGTCAGAACATGCATTTTCAGGTCAATGATCTCTGATTGCTGTTTAAATAACATTTTAGGTCTTTCAAATGTTGGTCGACTTAATATATCTCTGTCTGAAGTATTCCTCACGAGGCTTGGTTTAGGCGATATAGTGCTGTCAACGCTTCGTCTTAAGGGCGAAATTCGGAGATCACTTAGTTTCTTATCCAGTCTAGAAAGGGGAGCAAGCGGTGGCCGTCCTAATGGCGTTAGTCGTCTATTTCCGGGCACCAAAGTGGTATGGTCTTTAACATCTGAAGCGTGTTGTTCGCTGTCTGTGCTTAAATCCTCATCTTCACTTTCCACTTTGGTTTCGACGCGTTCGAGATTTTTAGTATTCTCTTCAGAGGTAAGAAGTTCCTGTATAATTTAATAATGCTGTATTATTAATACAAATATATATTATATGTTTCTTATATATTTTTATTAATGAATACATCTTTTCTACAAAAAAAATATGAAGAATTTTTTTTTGAATCACAATGAATTTGAAGATATGTATATTATGTTTTTGGTATTAAATACTTTTTATTGATCAACGTCAATATAAACATTATAAAAGGTATGCGTTATTTTAACTAGTATATCTATATATAGTAAATAAATCTAATTGTAAAACTGTTTTAATAACATAAAATATATTCTTACATACATACCTGTACCGAGGCACAAGTGTCATCTTGCATTGACGCATCTCGCGCCTTTTTCACCAGTTCTCTGTATACGTGATCTAGTGGATGCTCCCACTGGGTCTTCTTTGTATCTTCATTGTAATAGTAATGGGTTTGAAGCTTCTCGTCGAAACTGTTAAAGTTAATCCAAATTGTTTACAATTTTATTACGCATATATTTTTTTAGAATTAATCTATGTTGGGAATATATCAAATCATTAAAAAGTAGTAAATTGTCTATGGTTACACTTTAATGTCTTTAATAAGTTTGCATTGACAGAACGCGACAGACAGAGGCGACATGTGAGGATCCATGCCAGATACCTTTGTCATAATAGCGAATTGAAACAAGACAAAAGATATATAGCCATAATACCATGTATACCAATATACATTGTAGTACGGAGACATTTTTCTGTGATGCTTAACTGAAAAAAACTACTAAAGCAATTTAGAAAAAACTTATACCAGAAGATGCAAAGTTTCGACGAAGTTTTTAGTATATAATAATACTATATAAGTAGCCGCGCTTTGCAGTTTCACTCAATTTACATTTAGACAATGACGTGACAAACGTGAAGGATGTCCTTGTACTATTCAAAATGGAAAAGTTTATCTTAGAATATTATTTTATATCTAATGCACGCTCAGAATATAAAGCGGCATGGTGGTTCTCTATTACCACCATAAAGAATCGCGATTCATTCAACTTTAATTATTTTAATTTATTCCTAAAGCTTGGAGGGTGACAACTAATGATCAAGATTACGAGAGTACATTTTACAAATTACAACTAATAAATAATCATTAGAATGCCCTTCGGTATAAATAAAATGGTATACCAAGAAAGGGAGTAAAAAAAGACTAAACAAAAACAAATATATATTTTTATAAAAATGTCGCTACCACGTTAAGCACTGGCGGTTTTTACCTAAAATTGCATGAAAAAAAAAAAAAAAAAACAAATTTAAAATTATAACACTGTTAGTGTAAACTTGATTATGGTGTGAGTAAGATGTAACGTGCGTGTTACATAAAATGATTTACTTAAAATCCTAACACATCTTCGGAATAAGGTATGCTAGGATAATTTCACTCCAATATACAATGTCCAATTTTGAAATAGATTTATTAGCTAGTGAATAAATTATTAACAAATCAAGATAGCTTATATTTTAAGTTCACGTTTATTAAGCGACTACGGAAACGACCTATAATTTCAGTTGGTATATAAGTATGATGATCAGTACACCTCTTTACCGCTTTATTTATTTATTTTTTGTCCTTCACCCAAAGGTTGTCTGGAAGAGATCGCTCTTTTAGCGATAAGACCGCCTTTTGTACAAAATAGTTTTCGTTTTTCTTATATGTTCTGTAACTATTTTGTTTTACAATAAAGCATATTCTATTCTATTCTATATACCTGTTCCCGCATGAGTTCTAATATATTTAGCATAATTCTGCTGGTTATTGGCGGTATGGGGCGTTACTATAAATTCAATATCACCACCTAGAGGACATAAGGGCATGTGGTTAAAAAAATATAATAAAAATGTGCCGTGTTGACCATAAAATAAAATGGCTTAATTTCATACACACATAAAATATTACTAGTTTTTGATCGCTGCTTTGCTTGAATGAACTCGACAATTGTGTAAAACCTATAACATCAAACAAGTAAAGTTTATAACGTTTTACTTATTTTAACTTCATATGATTAGCGGGTACTGATCAAAGTGAGTTAAGTCATAATTGGTATTTTTTTAAAAGTTCGGGCAAACCGCGGGAAATACACCTAAAACCATTCTAATTAGCTATAGCCCACTTAGGATTTTCGAAAGCCAAACTATATGATGTTTTATAAATCGAGATATAATCGGCCTGGTCATGCTTGCAACGCAATATTTATTTTATATGTGTTACTTGTATAATGACAATGAAATATGTCTCGTACAGCCACAATAAAATATATATCTAAAATAACACCATAGCTATTACAATTAATGCTATTTCGATAACGTGAAATAATTTACTGATTCGGAAATTCGGGGAAGAATGGCTAAAAAACGCCTGAGGTATTCGGCCTCAGGTGCTTACTACATCGTGACCCTTACCGTATGTTTCAGATTCGTAGAGCAGCAGATTTTGATCTATTCCGAGGCCGACTAATGAATTACCTTCTCAATTATTCCATAACTTAGCCAAAATATTCTTGAAAGGTACAAGGCCTTGAATCGTGTTACAGGACAAAATGGCGTCACAGACTTGTAATCGAAAATATCACCAATTTAAAGAGTAATTTTAAATAACTGGCCTACGTCAACCTAATATCCCAATAACCACCAATTGCATCAGAAGTTTGAACAAATAATGTATAGCAATTTATTGATCTAGTAGAAGTAGGGTCACATTGTAAGGATACGAGCATATGTAGGTAGAAGTTGCCAAGCAATTATTCCTAGATCGTAACAACAAAGCAACCGATCAGTGTGACCAATTTATTTCTGTTTCCTATTTTAATTTCTAATTTTTTTTTAACAATTTCCCTGAACTGTAAAACTTATAGAATACTCAACAAAAACAGTGAAAACAATGAAAAGTTCATTTAGACAAAATGGCATAGACAAATGGTTATATATAACATTAAAATCAGGCTTGTCATGTCGATAGTCTAAATTTAAAGCGGATGAATCTCCTAATCTCAGCTACTTATATAAAAATATTAAAACCTTCGTCGAAACACACTGCATATACATTTTATGTACAGTAACCGTAACAGCCTGTGAATGTCCCACGGCTGGACTAAAGGCCTCCTCTCCCTTTTTGAGGAGAAGGTTTGGAGCTTATTCCACCATGCTGCATTTTATGTACATTAGTTCAATAGTTTTGTTAGTTAGGCATTATAAAAACAAGATCTTTTTATTTATTAGTATAGATTTATAGAAGATAGATAGATATCAACTTTTTGCTAATATTTTACAATGAAATTTTAAGTAATAAAACATATTTTTCTATACAAAATAATAAAATTGATGCGTCTGTATGTAATTTTAAATAACTGTCTCTAATGGTCGGTTAGTCTTTATTTCATCAAAATCGATTGATTGTAAACAAAAGTTATAACAACTTTAAGTTCAAGTATGTATCTTTGTTGTCCACTATTTTATGCTTATCTATACATATATACAAAATTTATTTTAAGTTAATATGGCTATTTTCGATTTACCAACCATTTTAATATTTTATATATAATTCAAATAAGAATTATGTACGTTAAATTTTATTTTGATGAATTTTCGTCAAAAAGAGCTCACTCTAAGCTGGCAAAGCCGCCATTTTTAGTAGTTATTAATAAGCCTCATTAGCTTAACAGTAAATGTCAATACTGAATCAGAATATCCTTTATTCACATAGGTTCTTACCAGTATTTTTAAGCCATTACTTTACAGTAAGCGCTGGTTTATAATGTCAATTCTATTAAGAAGAACCATCGGAAGTATTTTCCATTTCAAATTCTATATCAATTTTAAATTTAAAAAAAATTATATCATTGAGCCACATTTGTTAACCGACTAAAGTAACAATATTATTGTAGGGCACTTAAAGAAAATTAATGTAAGTATACTATATTCTCTTCAAATAAAAGTTACCATTAAAAAAAATGTTTTATTTACTTGTTATTTATATATAAACCCAATTAGGTTTTTATTAGGCTTAGAAATATAGTAAGTTCAAAATAAAATCTTGAAGAATCAGCATGGATATATCTAAGTGCTGATCAAAGGCAATTCTTCCAGTAAGAAGAATGTTATGAGCTTATTCCACTGTATTAGTCCTATTTGGTTTGATAAAAATATGTTAACATTTAATAGAGATGAGCACTGACTTAGCAGGAGACGAATTATAAACATAAATTAAGCACATGAAAAACACTAGTACTTATATGCATTTGAATATTTTACCTCTATACAAACAACATTGATAAGCCAATGATGCATTAATACCACAGAGTCAGAAAACATCAAGGGATCAAGCCAGCTACGTGAGACCTTACCAGACTAGAGTGGACAGATTGAGTCTAATGGCAACAGCTGCAGAAGACCTCTGCTAAAAGGCACGCAGAAACCAGAGATATACTTTAAGCACTTACAAAACAGACTTATTTCCTAAACTTATAGGATTCTGTTTAATGTAAATTAAGGCTATGTTATTTTAAATATTGGAATACAAATTTAAACTTTATATAATCAGGAATTCTATTCAATATCAAACATGAAACTTACATAGTGGATGTCATGTGTAGCATTAATTAAAGTTAAAAAACTCTATTCCATTTGACATCATAGCATTTTTATTTCTAAAACCAAGGCTAATGTGTGTGTTTTATTACAGTTACATGTTAGTAGATTGCCACACCTTATGTGTATTTTTTTGTATGCCACTACATTTAGTATATATATCCCAGATCATCCTATTTGATCATTGCATTTTTTTAAGCAAAAATAATAAAAATATATTCTACTAAAGATGCTGTAAAGGTAGGTAGGTAAAGGTGGAATAAGAGAGAAATTGATTAAATAACAGTAAGAAAGTAAATGTTCATTAATGCTCAATTAAAGAACCTTATGTAGCTAAAAGTAATTACATTTTAACATGTTTTTTATTATAAAATATATCAGTATGTAACTAAATAAACTTCGCATTGAATTTTCTTGAATTTTAACCATGTTCCCATTGTTTTAAAAAACGCAAAAAAAAACTACATTAATAAAGTTGTACTTACTATGCCTTCCATGGTGCTGGTAATGCTTGCATGAGGCCATCCCGAGCCAGTGGCAAGAGATGGCTCTCACTCTCAGGATCAATGCCCAGCTGACAGGCATAGTCAGATATTTCTAAAGAGAAATGAAACAATATTATTAAAAATTTAACTTGCTTTTTTTGCTTTAAAATTAAAATTTAACTGTTAGTAATATATAATCCTTATCTATAATTAAAAGAGCATAAATAATATTTAAATTACAATTTCATTGAATTTGTGTAATACATACTATATTGATAATATTCTGACATATTAAATAAAAATACGTAAATTTATAAAATTTTTAGCGAATTACTAATAGCTATAAGAATAAATTTATGGAAGTTATATAAATACCAAATATAATTAGATAAACATATAATTAAAAAAATATTTAAAAAAATCTTATAGTTACTATTACAAATATATATAAAAAATACAAACAATACAAACCTTCTGCAGATGGCTGACTGTTCTCATCAAATATCTCACGGCACACCACGGCCGACGGTGAACTCATAATTAGATATCATATTTTAATTTATTTAAAAACAAAACAGCACGTATTCAAATCATATTTATCGCTAAAAATCTTTTTATTCATTATTGAATAATCAACGGCGAACAAGACATCGCCTGATGAAGAAAATCTTGACAACTAAATGACAGTAAAGTAATAAAGTTGCTATTTGTTGTTACTAGCTTTACTTAAAATGGCGCAAAGTGCTGCTAACATAGCGCTTTCGATGCTACACCTAATACATTTTATGTGTAATTCAAAGAGAACTTGGTGTAGTTAACGCGTATTTGAGAATTTTATCACCAAGGACTATTTTGTGCTTCTTAACTTAAATTGTGGCAAAGTAATGTTAAATGCTTAAAGGTATTCAACAAAATATAAAACATCACAAGATTTAAATTACTGTATGTAAATCATAGTTTTAATTTGATGAAAAGCAAATACCTACCTAATCAAAATCAAAAGATAAAAAAACAATGATACTAAAGGGATTTTATTTTTACATGTATAATATAAATTTAAATTAGTATGTACAAAATCGTATACTATCGTAATCACTTTATCTAATTTAAAGGTTTTTACAATTACTTTTTAACCATCAATAAAATTTGTCTTTGTATGTTTGTTCTTATTCTTAAATAAAAACATTTGATGTTATATTCTTTATTCTACTCGTGCGAAGCTAAGACGGAGTTAGTCGTCTAAGTTCTATTAATCTTGTATATAAATTAATGTTTGAATGTTTGTCCTTTATGAATGATTGTAATGAAACTTGTGGTGGATGGTGGATTGTTTTGAAATTGGTTTGGTGAAATGAAGGATCCAAAAAACCAAGATTTTTTTCTTTGAATATTTGCCCTTCAATATAAAAGTATTTTATAGAATGTGCATTGCAGTATAGTGCAATGCCGGGTCGGATGGTTAGTAAATTACTAAATATTTTTATAGGTACAAAATAAATTATTAACTTTGTCTTGTAACTTGTAAATAAAATACTTGAGAAGTCCGCTATTATTTTATATTACAATTGATAGTATGTATCAGTTGCAATGTAAAATACCTAATACATTTTAGCAGCTGCAACCCAAAGGACACTATTTCCAAACATCACGAGCAAATATTAATTTGACTTGCCACGATTGCAATACACATAGTTTTGTATTCAAATTAGATTCTGGTTGTATAACAGTGTAATTTATCATATTGATAAAAAACGTATATTGTGGTTGATTTTTGTAAAAATAATAGAATATAAATGATTAACTTGTAGTTTGATAATTATTTTTCATAGAATTCAAAAAAATACATTTTATTAAATATTATTGTCTATGTAAAGAAATGTAATCTTTTTGTGTGAACCTATCAAAACATTTTTTGACAAGCAATGACTTGCTTGCTTGAGCACTGATCGTGATTCGTGAGCAGTATCTCTAAGCTGTCAAACTACAATAGCAAACTATTAATGTGAATAAGGAACGGTATTCTAAAAATATTCTCGAAATATACGGAAAAAATGGCTTCTGTAAAAGATGTAGCATCTTTGTATCAAAACCTGAAAACAGAGTGGGCTAAGAAACCTCGCAAGTTAGACAAATGTGGCGAACTACTAAATAAAATAAAGGTACAGAGCGTGACTTGACAAATATTGTATGAATTCATTGATATTTAGTTGTTTGTTATTAATTAATTAAAATCTTATGATATATTTCAGATAGCATTAACACAACTTACTTTTTTACCAAGTAATAATACCGCGGCAAATCAAAAAGAATTGATATTGGCTCGTGATGTTTTGGAAATTGGTGCTCAATGGGCTGTAGCTGCTAAAGATGTTAAAGCCTTTGAAAGATATATGTCACAACTTAAATGTTACTATTTTGATTACAAGTAAGTATGTTCCAATCATGTTGTTTTGAAATATTTTTAAATACAAGGTGGGTGTAACAAACTGTAAGCAAAAAGTTAGACTCACTTGATGCTTGAAAAACGTGATTATAAGTTTTTAATTTGATTTAGACCCCAATCTACATCCTTATCCTTTGTGGAATGATAAAGGTTGGACTGTTATTGTATAGATAAAAATATTAATATCATTACAAACACAAGCTTATATATTCTTATATTCTATACTATCTATTTACCCCATTTCCAGTTCATACATTCTTGTGACTAATTTAATTATTACATCGGTGACAATTTGTTGCCATCATTCTATTTGACATGTGTACAAATAAATATATTGTATACATTTCAGAGACCATCTACCAGAATCAGCATTTATGTACCAATTGTTGGGTCTGAACTTACTCTTCCTACTATCTCAGAACAGAGTAGCTGAGTTCCACACAGAACTGGAACGTCTCTCAGTTGATGTAATTAGAGCAGATCCTTATGTACGACATCCGTTAGCTTTGGAACAATATCTGATGGAAGGGAGCTATAATAAAATATTTTTGGCTAAGGTATGATATATATTTGTAGTGCATTTTTATATACATAGACAATAAAAAACTTTTGATGACATAAACAGTAACAACTTATAATTTTTTAGTCCTATTTAACAAAAAAGTTATAGATACATTTAATAAATTTCCATGAATTAATTATTATTAATTTCCTTAAAATTTAATTCGATTTCAGGATAATGTTCCAGCTGAAAGTTACACACTTTTCATGGACACCCTTCTTGATACAGTTCGAGGAGAAATAGCCGCTTGTATTGAAAAAGCTTATTTGTGTATATCATGCACAGAGGCAGCGAGACGGCTGAACCTACCATCTCAACAGGCTGTTTTGGAATATGGGAAGAAGGTAATAAAAACAAAGGAGGATATATGTAAAAGTGGAGGAGGCTGGATATAACTCTAGAAATATTACTATTTATTGATTTTGTAGCTTTATAGAAAACTTTAACATAGAGATTTGTGTAAACAAGAAAATTGGCTTTTTTAATGTTATGACATACATTTTATTTTTTTAATGATTTTTTCTCCATTTCTGGTTAGTTTATTTGTGGTAATTTATTACACTTTTAGCGCAACTGGGTACTTGGAGCTGATAATTGTTATCACTTCAATGCTTCTGAAGAAACCTGTGCGGCTGCAGCTGGTGTATTCCCATCATCTGAACTTGCAGAACAAACTATTGAATATGCTAGACATCTTGAAATGATTGTGTAAATCATGATCTTAGTGTTTAAATATTGGATTTTATAAATAAAAAGAATAAAACCATGATTTTCATATCTTAGTTTATTTTTAATTGAAATTATTACTAGTACAAATGTTTTATTTTTTCTTCTCTATAGCCCACTTTCCTTCTATAATACCTCTATACCTAATAAGCATTTATTTTTACTTCAACAGATTAATCATGTAATATCTGTGTGTTATCTAATTTTTCGAGTTTTATGAAGTATTCCAATGCATGTTGAAAATGCCAATTCTTTAATTCCAAACACCTGAAATAAATTTTCGGTTTATTTAGAAGTATGGATTATTGAAATTTCTCGTCTTTTGGGTTTAAAAACAATATTCATTTGTATATAACTTTATAATCATACCTTTCGCTTGGTTTTGCTTCAAGTTCCGTTAGCATCATAAATATCGCAATAAGCTGCTTTTTAATATAATCGTCAGGGACGGTCTCAAACCTAAGATTTAACGTTTTTCTTGGAACCTGAAATGTTTTATTTTACCAATTTACTGCTTATCAAATATGTTATTTTAGTGTTGTGAATGGATAACTTTCTTAAGAAATTTTGTATTTTTTCATATGGCAATTAATCCATTGATTCGTATATCGGCGACGCCGCTGTCAAACATTGCAATCTGCGACGAAGTCATTGTAAAATTATTTTTGAACATAATTTTTAAGCATTCTTAAGACATGAAGAAACATCAAACAAGGCAAAAAACTTTAAATGACCCGGTTATTGTTTCACGGGTCAAAAATTATCTGGCTGAAAACGTGGACAAGACATTTGTCGATGTTAGTCAAATGGCGCGTTCTCTAAAAGAGCGCTATCGCGAATACAGCAACAGAAGCGACAACGCTTTTTGTCAAATGGTCGAAAGTGCCTATAAAGTAGTGTTACAAAGCTACGGTCTTGATGGTGCGTCTACGTCTGAAGGTTCAGAAGAAGAATCGGACTTAGAGTTGTTAGACGAAAACAATAGTGCGCTTAATGATCGTTTGTTAGCAATGTACAAGATGCAGGACAAAAAACGGGCGCCGGCCTCCCGCAGAGCTACTGACAAGTCAGGTGAACCCATTGACATACTCAGTAGTGATGAGGATGGTAGTGCCGCGCCAAAAATACCGAAAATCAATGATCAAATAACAATTACACCGCATATACCGTCTAGAAATGCGAATAGTACAACTGTCGAAAGTATAGTGAGACCACAACAAATACTAAATACAATGGATAAAAAGCGAAAACTAGACTCAAATAAAAATGCACCACCAAAGAAAAAGGCCGAATTTGGCTCTGTTAAAAATGTTAAGGTTAGCTTTGAAGATGTCGGAGGTATATCAGATTTAATTACACAAATCGGTGATCTTGTCCTACACATGAAGCATCCTGAAGTTTACAATCAGTTAGGAATAAAATCACCTCGAGGTGCATTATTACATGGCCCTCCGGGTACTGGAAAGACATTAATAGCTCATGCAATAGCAGGTAAACTTCAATTACCCCTTATAGCTGTTACTGGTACTGAACTAGTTGGTGGAGTTTCTGGTGAGTCAGAGGAAAGAATAAGGGAGTTATTTGATAGAGCTGTATCGGTTGCACCCTGTGTGCTATTCATTGATGAAATAGATGCAGTATGTGGAAATAGAATCCATGCTCAAAAAGATATGGAAAAGAGAATGGTTGCCCAGTTATTGGCAAGCTTAGATAGTTTAAATGAAAATATTGCCTCTGTCTTGATACTCGCTGCAACAAATAATCCAGATGCTTTAGACCCTGCATTACGAAGAGCGGGTCGATTAGAACAAGAAATTACTTTAGGAATTCCATCATTCAAAGCTAGAAAAGAAATTTTATCAATTCTTTGTAAAAATTTAGCCTTAGCAGATGATGTAGATATGAATGCTCTTGCTCAAATCACTCCGGGTTTTGTGGGTGCTGATTTGCAAGCTCTTGTAAACAAAGCTAGCACATATGCTGTTAAAAGAATATTTACTGAGATTCGTTTAAAAAATAAATTAGAAACTATAAAAAAAACTGAAGAAACAAAAATTGATAATGAAAAAATTGAAAATGTTATACCCAATGGTGATGGCAGCAGTGAGGAATCTGTAAAAGAACCAGATGAACCTGGAGAGAATACCACAGAACCACCACCAAAAACAGATTCCACTGAAGTAACCCCAGAGGAAAGTAATGAAAATGGAAGTGAATTAACTAATCATATTGTAGATGAGCCCGTAAGTAAACCCCTTGACCCAGTGGATGAAGTTTTATGTCTTCTTGAAAATAACTTGCCTTATACTCCAGAAGAGTTAATTGGGCTTGCAATTAGACATGATGATTTTTTAAAAGCTCTTAAAACAACGAAACCTTGTGCCGTTAGAGAGGGTATAGTTACAGTACCTGATGTTACATGGGATGATGTGGGTTCATTAAATCAAGTCCGGAAAGATTTACAGCTAGCTGTATTAGCTCCTGTTAAATATCCAGAGCAGTTAAAGAAACTTGGGCTCTCTGCACCGAGTGGTGTATTATTATGTGGACCCCCAGGTTGTGGTAAAACGTTGCTAGCAAAAGCTGTTGCAAATGAAGCTGGTGTCAACTTCATTTCCGTAAAAGGGCCAGAGTTATTAAATATGTATGTGGGTGAGAGTGAACGTGCAGTTCGCACATGTTTCAGGCGTGCCCGTAATTCGGCTCCGTGTGTAATATTTTTCGACGAATTCGACGCTTTATGTCCGAGAAGGAGTTCACACGACAATAATGGAGCCGCCAGAGTAGTTAATCAATTATTAACGGAAATGGATGGAATAGAAAGTCGCGAGGGAGTTTTTGTTTTAGCTGCATCTAATCGACCTGACATTATTGACCCAGCTGTTTTGAGACCTGGACGCCTAGACAGGATAATGTATGTTGGTATGCCTGCAACTGAAGATAGGTTCGACATTTTAAAAAAGCTAACAAAATCCGGAACCAAACCTCAACTTGGACCAGATGTCGATTTACAAGTTTTTGCAAGCTTAACAGAAGGCTACACAGGAGCAGATTTGTCCGGCTTAGTGCGAGCTGCGGCAACAAATTCTTTAACAACCCACATTGCAAATGGAACCCTCGAAGGGGATATATTTGTATCTTTCGACGACTTCAGAGCTGCTCTTACAAAATGCAAACCTTCAGTATCTTCTAAAGAACAATTACATTATGAGAAACTAAGATTGAAGTATACAGGCGGTATTGATGAGAAGGAAATGGAGATGGAGACTGAACTTACTAATGAAGAATCAATGGATACAGTGTAAAATATATTAAGGTTTAATGTAATATGTCAGTAGTAAGCTAAAGGTTCCACTTGTATCACGTCCCATATTTTAAGCGTGTTTAAAAAAGTGCCAAGTCAAATATAGATAATTTTGATGTATTTGATGTCTTTTACTGCCTTAAGTTCAAAGTAATAATTGTAGTTTTCAGTAAATAATCACATTATTTTAGTGTGCTTCTGTATTTAAAGTGAATGTATATATGATCTTTCAAGAAAATATTTACATAACTTATATATTTGTTAATGAGATAATAAAAACGAAAAATGTGTCTTTTTTGTATTGAAACATAATACAAATATATTATTTTAATATTTCATAAACAAATACTTGTAACTATTTTTGAGAGTGATACAGATGGTAGGTAATCTCATGAAGCCATTTATGAATGTCTGCACATTTTGAATTCAGTGACAAATAAAATATTTTCATTAAAATATACTTTTTTTTATTCTTTATTAACTCTTTATTTCTGCGTGAGTGATTGCTGTTTTAGTTCTTTTAATAAAAATGATAAAACAGCTTTGTGGTGGTAGCTTTTTGCAAGTTTGGGTAGGTACTATCCACTTATCACATTTTTGGGTAGATATCATCCAATAATTACCTACATATACCTAACTATAATCAATTTTTTTTTTGTCTATAATTTATAGTAATATTAATTATGTATGAATCGGTATAATTAATATAAATGTATGTGTCAAGTATTTTTTTTCCTGTCTGAAATATCTGTTTAGAAAGAAAACAGTCACTAAACTATCCCTTTTTGAATTATAATAATATTCAGTCGATAGTCGACAATAGTAAATACAGTAATTACTTAAAATTTTGATTTAATTCTGATTAAACTCTACTAAAATATAATATATATTAAGTAATGACATTCATTTGAACTTGTTTGATGATTGAGCGTTGTTTAAATATATAATATTTATTTATATAATTAGATTTTCGAAATATTCTAATGCTTTATATTCCCAAGCTTTTATCATAACTATAGAGATGCGAAAAGTTTTCGAGTGGTGGAGAGGTTTTTGTCATGAGTAATTTTTTAATTGGTTAGTATAGTACTCACCATAACAGATTTGAAGGCGTTACTAGAATATTCCACAGTCGGTTCGTCCCAATACACAAGTTCGTTTCGTATTTTATAGTGACAACCATTTTCGGTATGTAGAACTATTGTACGAGAGAATGCCATTAGAGGTTCTTCTTCTGCTAAAGATTCCGCGGTTACCTTCAGAATACCAGCTATTTTAAAGATGGTTGAAGAATCCTGTGTAATCATAAATTAAATATAGTACGAATATATAAATTAATTTAATTATCTTTTTCGTCTAGAGCGACTTTGTGGTGGTAGCTTTGTGCAAGCCCGTCTGGGTAGGTATTATCTACTAATCACATTTTTGGGTAGGTACCTTTCGTTAATTACATTTTAAACCTTCCTTTATATATATATATATAACATAAGGGTGCGGATTTGAAGGTCAAACCTTTAAATCTAGGGTTGAACCAAGAATTATTATTGAAATATTATTGATTGAGCAACAGGGAAGTGTTTAGTGCGATTTAGATACTATTTCTACATTGCCACAAAAGTAATATTTATTTGAGGAAAACCTACAATTCAATGAAAGTAGTATATCAATAAATTATCCACAGTTAGGAAAAGGTATTCTATTCTGTTTAGAAAATGGTTATGAGTATTTGACTACGCTGTTCTAGCGCTGATTGATGGATGTATATTTGGGAGAATGTTCTATGGGGCTATTCTGTCAGAACAAACTTGAAACTCACCGCAGATATCGTAGTGAAATGTTAGAAAGTAATATGCGATATTGACCATAATAATGTTATAAACATAGTCGGTTGTCAACATTTACGGGTGAGTGATAAAGTGGATCGCACTTAGACTTAGAGAATAGCTTTGTAGATCAATTATGCCTGTATCTATGTCTTCGGACATGTAGAGGTGAAATTATGTTATCATAACTCACGTCATGGTATAGAACGTCTGTGGTGAAAGTTGTCGGGTCGTGTTGTGTATTCGGCCATTTTCTGATAAGTTTTCCAATATTCGTGACGCCCTCCACTTTGTCTATGTTCCTTTCTAGAAAGTTTTGACTTTTGATTGAGAAGTTGCGCATATGTTTGTAGGCTGAATCATAACCTGAAAAATTATAATACATAAGTAATACATAAAAAGTCGATGAGTTTCTAACAATACTTACTAATGACAGTGCTGTGCAGAGCCAAGCTCTATTCTATAATGAAGAGTTCTATTCGGTTTTCACAAAACGTATAATTTTTCTCATAAAAAAATAAGAGTTTTGTATTTCATTTGAATTAAAATAATGAACAATTTTCATTTTTATCTATATATTAGGTCTTTTCATATGTAATTAGCGTGTTGACATAAGAATTCCAAATTCAAATTTATAAATTCATTTAGCTGGTACATTTGAGTTTTGAAAACAGTCATTCATTTGTTTTTTCCTCATTATTTTTTTCTTTGGCGTCGCTTATTATCGCACAATGGAAAACATGAAATATCGGTATATTTACGAGTACGAGTTCTACCGTGGCTCCAGGGCTGCAGAAACAGCTCGAAGGATTAATGATGTGTACGGCGCTGGTGTCGCAAAAGAAAGCACGGTACGTTTTTGGTTTCAACGTTTTCGTTCTGGAAATTTCGACCTTCAGAATCAACCCCGTGGACGGCCGGAGATCAAAGTGGAAAATGAAGATTAAAGGCTATTGTGGAAGTAAAAAAACTTGAAGATGGGTACCTCATTTGGTACCTCATTGGGAATTGAGTGAATCTAACTTGCAAACACGCGTCGACTCCTGTGTGACTGCTGTTGTTGCTCAACCGACACAATAATGAAGGGATTTTAAACCGAATCATTACTTGTGATGAAAAGTGGATACTGTACGATAATCAGAAGCGCTCGTCGCAATGGCTGAACTCTGGAGACCCAGCCAAATCCTGCCCTAAACGAAAATTGACTCAGAAAAAGTTACTTGTGAGTGTTTGTTGGACTAGCGTCGGTTTATACTGCACAACAAACAACCACAAGTTAGATGAGCTACAATTGGAATGTCTGCGACATCCACTGTACTCCCCGGACCTTGCTCCAACAGATTACCATTTTTTCTGGAATAAGGACAACTTCTTACAAGGAAAAAAATTTAAATCCGATGCGGCAGTCCAAACCACCTTCAAAGAGTTTATTGATTCTCGCCCCAGTGGTTTTTTCAGTAAAGGGATAAATGAACTACCTATGATATGGCAAAAGTGCATAAATAACAACAGTGCATACTAACTAACTAACAATATATTTTACAAAAAAAAATTGACTTTATATTCCTCCCGTACATAACGCCAATTTCATATGTAATTACCTAATATATCTTAGGCTAGTAGTTATGTAAAAAGTTCTTCTGAACGAATTATCCCTTAAAGATAATATTCACATAATATATTTGTTTTGCATATACTTTGTAGCTATGCTAGGATTCGACAGCTGGCGATTTTGTCACGTTATAAACAGATATAATTCTTTGTTGCGGACAAGTAATCCGTAATTGTATACATATATTTAATTGATATGAATTGGGCCGGTTGGCGTGGTTGATAGATACTTGCCTTTCACGCCGAAGGTTGTGGGTTCGATTCCCACCCAGGACAGACATTTGTGTGAATGAACATATCTGTTTGTCATAGGTCTGGATGTAATTATCTATATGAGGATGATTTACAAAAGAAAAGTAGTGTATGTGGTATATCAGTTGTCTGGTTTCCATAGTACAAGCTCTGCTTAGTTTGGGATCAGATGGCCGTGTGTGAATAATGTCCCAGGCTATTATTTATATTATTATTATTAATTAGTATTTATTATACGATAAAGCCAGAGGCTACACCAGTATTAATTAAAGATTAAAATAAACATAGCGAAAATGAAACCGCACAGCTAGGTAAAGTGATATTGTGTTGAGAGTAAATTTTATATTTGCTAAAACATTTATTATTGTTTTTTTTTCTTTCCTTCTTATATTATTCTTAGCAGAAATACACATGTGTTATGCACCAAGTTTATACCGTCTGCCATATAAAAAGTCATTTATATACTTCTTGCACAACACAAGATACATATTGGATAGAAAGCGAACTGTCCGTAAATCATTCTTTACCAGCGGAAATGCTGGAATATGAAATATGAAGGGTTTGTAGGTGTCCAGTATTTCTATTCTGCTAGATTTTTTTTAAGAAGAAAGTACTTACGTAGTCTGCTTCTACATGTGATTGTCATAACCGCATTTTTCATGTACATATCTTGGATACATTGTCTATCATCGTTCTCTAAGTCTAGAAGTGGAAAGAATACTTCTAGGAACTTTTCCACTATGGGACGAGCGTCCTCTGGACAATAATTTTGTAAGGACTTCGGTAATTCCCCTTTTAAGGTAATTTCTACTCCATCCTGCGAAACAGACAAGTATAGTTATATTTTTAAATTTCAAATGAAAGGGAAAATATTCGTCTTGTGTTATACAAGGCGAATTCACAAATTTAGTAAATTTTACACGAATAAATAATACTTGTACACACACGCTTCCGTTCAAGCACACACACACACACACACATACACATACACACAAAATGGTGAATATTCTTAATCCTTATATGGATGTGGTCTTATATTAGTAATATGATCTGTACATAATAAATTTAAAAAAATAATGTCTTAGTATACGTTTCAGATCATTCGAAATAAGATATATAAAACCTTTATTATATTATAAGCGAAGATATAATTTTTATGGAATTACTAATATCAAATAATCATATTTACGGTTTATTGGAGGAGAGTAAAATATGAGCTCGGTTGAGAACCTTCAAACTTACCAACTCCCGTAAGCCGGGGAACATCATTCTAATAACGTTCACGTAATGGTCTGGTTCTATATAATTCATGCAAAGGGGATTCCCCTCCAACATGAGTTTCTTCAAAGGCAAATGTTTACACGGCAGTAAAACTAGAACGCTTTCTAAATAATTACGAGATAAATTCAGAACTTTCAAACGTGGCGTCACATTTGCGAGGTTGAATCCTTCTATTGATCTGAAAGAAAATATCAAATGGTAGAACTCATGTTTTCTTCCTTCCCTTCTATTTAATTGGGACTGTATAGGGAAATTTTGACTGCCTCGTTGGTCTAGTGGCTTAATGTAAGGCCGCAGACCCGGAGGTCCTGGGTTCAATTCACAGGTCGGGCCAATACAAAATTATTGGGTTTTTCTGTCAGAAAATTCTCAGTAACAGCCCGGAGTCTAGAAGTTGGAAGTGTGTACACTCCCGTGCCTCGGAAAGCACGTAAAGCCGTTGGTTCTGCGCCTGAACTCTTTCCGGTCTTGTCGGATTGCCGTCCCATCGGATTATGAGAGTTAGGGAATAGAGAGTGCACCTGTGTTTGCGCACACACTTGTGCACTATAATATCTCCTGCGTAGTTGGCTAATCTCTCTTGAGATTGGCCGCCGTGGCCGAAATCGGTCTGGAGGACATTATTATTATTATAGGGAAATAATAGAAGATCAAGATGTTTTGATTGAGCAGCAGTAAAAACAGTTTCAAGAAATTTGAAACAATTATTTATTTATTTAAAAACTTTGTTGGTTACCACAATATGTAGTTGGAACAAAAGGGGGACTTAATGCCTAAGGGCATTCTCTGCCAGTCAACCTTTAGGCTAAACAGAAATCTGTGAAGGTGGTAATTAGTAATTTATATTATTCACAGCACACAAAATACTTATATACATACATATATATAAAACTAATAATCAGTTTGACCAAAATAACTAATTTCCTTTAGATGACTTCCTAGAATTCGATCCAGTGGTCCATTTATCAACAGGGACTAATGACTATTCTCGGACACAAAATAGTTATAAAAAAAAACACTGAAGCAATGTTATTTTCATACAAACCGTTGACCTTGAAAGCAACTTTAAACAATAATTTAAAAAAAAAACTTACGTAATCCTATTTGACGATAGATCGAGTTCTGTCAAATGCTCCCATTTCACGTCACTTTGCATCTGAATTATCTCCGACTGATTGTGTATATGATTTAAGGGGAAGTATATAAAATGGCTTATGTCTTAAAAGAAAAATATATAATATTATTATTTAACTTTAGGGCTTTTTGCAAGCCTGTCTGGGTAGGTACCGCCCACTCATCAGATATTCTACCGCTAAACAACAATACTCAGTATTGTTGTGTTCCGGTTTGAAAGTTGAGTGAGCCAGCGTAAATACAGGCATGAGGGACATAATATTTTAGTTCCCAAGGTAGGTGACGCATTGAATATGTAAGGTTGATATTTGTTACAATGCCAAAGCAGTCCAGTCTATGGACGATGGTAACCACTTTTTTATTAGGCTTAGGTTAGTAGGCATTTTACTCATCCGCCTACCAATTTTATATAAAAAAAAACCTTCTAGTTCATTAGGAATATTGTAAAATATACTATTATAATAAAGATTAAAGTTTTGTTATAAGTTCATTGTTATCACGACACAATCTCTAGTCTCGATTATGTTTTAATACACTATGTATAAAATGTAGTGTATTTAGGTTAATGCTTTAAATTGGAACGTTTTTTCTTGTCTATGGTTTGTCTTTGCCAGCCGTGATGTTTGTATAACGGTTCACATATTCGGCAATTAAAATATAAGAAATTTGTTAGTGATTTTCTCAAACTGAATTAGTCTTAGTTTTTAAACCTTATTGATTTAATTTAGCTTATAACGATGGGACCGATATATAGGCTACCTATAAAAGCCCCTTAAAAATACAAGATTAAAAAAAAAGACGGTTCACATATTGCGTGACTACTAAAAAAATCCCTTCAAGTTTTCAAGTTTCAAGGCCACGCTAAGCCGAACTACTAGCCTAAGTCTTCGCCCCATTCCCCATAGACCGAGTAGACCGAGTAATCTCTTAATTGTTTACTATTTACACCCACCTTTCTTCAAAGTAAATTCACTCAAATCAATTTTCTCCCCATCATATAACGACATGAGTCGTTTACTCAAAACGAGTCGCGGCACGAAGTCTATCTGTTTGTTCGTTAATTGCGTTTGTGATATCGTTATTGATATTTCGACGTCGTCCTTCTTTATCATGAACCCGAGCCAATGTATCAACACTAAGGCCCCGCTGCAACGAAACACGAAGAACTTGCATTCCTTTGCTGTAAACTAGAATAATTTGTTGATTAGAATATACCTGGTTGTATTATTTAAATAATTTTTAAATTTATAGTATTTTCTCTTAACCGCATTACATATGTATGCTTAAATTAAGAAAAAAAAATGTGCCGATTTCGGGATTTGATTCTGGGACTATATGATCTGCGCATTAATAAACTAAGGATATTTATATCGAGAAACAATAAGGGTAAGTTGATATGAAAATATAAGCAACATAAAGAACTAAGTTAGAACATAAAGTAAGTTAGTACATAAAATAGTATGTTACTATAAGATATAAAAATGTACTAAAATCCTCGTAAATAAGATCAAATACTTATTTTTGGCGTAAGGTATAATTATTTTTAAATGTATTAAATTTTATTATAATAATATACATAATAATATTCTATTGAAATAAAAATATAAAAACAATTTTTGAATTAATAAAAAAATAAATACCTCAATAAAAGTTGGTATGAAACTCTTTCCTTTTAAATTCTCTAAAATTACATCCAATAAATTCTCTTTCGTCCAAGATGATGGATATCCCGTTACCTGCAATATTACATCAAAGGAATATTTAATTACATCCTTTGTATTAGACATTTGTTATATATATGTGATTGTGATATTGATACGTGATTATGAGTGAATATAGGGGTTTTAATAATGAATGAAGTGAATCGATCACGAGAATTGTATATTCACAATACATATGTAACATATTAAAGTACCGTAACCGTAACAGCCTGTGAATGTCCCACTGCTGGGCTAAAGGCCTTCTCTCCTCTTTTTGAGGAGAAGGTTTGGAGCTTATTCCACCACGCTGCTCCAATGCGGGTCCAATATTAAAGTACATAATTGCGAATTAATTCTCTCACTCTCTATAATCCTATGCGAATAGCGTTTAGTTCCGGTCTAATCGCTGTTCGCAGAGTTCAGAGACGTATACGTGGTTTCCGGTGGCCCAGGCGTATAAGCAATGTTTGATTCAAACACGGGCAATATTATCTTATGCTTAATTAAAGTTGCTTGTAGCGTATGTACATTTGCCAACCCGCATTTTTTTTTATTGAATAGGAAGGCGGACGAGCATATGGGCCACCTGATGGTATGTGGTCACTAACGCATTAAGATGTTATGTCCCTTGTCCCTGTAATTACACTGACTCATTCACCCTTCAAACACACAACAATACCAAGTACTGCTGTTTTGTGGTAGAATATCTGATGAGTGGGTGGTACCTACCCAGACGAGCTTGCATAAAGCTCTACCACTAGTACCAGTACCATTAAAGCATCGTGTTGGTGTGAGCTCCAAACCTTCTCGTCAAAAATACGATGTCTTAGTATTGTAGATTTCTATGCGATTGTGTAGATTCCATGTAATATTCTTTGTATAATTAAATATACCTACCGATAACATAATTATGGAGTTATCTTTGGTATATATTTCTTCCATTTGTTCTTTCTCCATCATCATTACAGTCTGGAATTGAGATAAATTTATCAGGTTTAGAATTAGAGATATATTTTCAAAAAATATCTTAATGGAACACCTATATTATAATCAAAGGATGAAGATTTAAGGCAAGTACAAGGGTATCTTGGAGAATACTTTATAATACATTTTTTTTTATATTTGCCGGGAGGGCAAATGACTCTACTTCACCTGATGTTAAGTGGTAGTAGTGTCCAAACGCGACGACGGCCAGTACAGACGGGAAGAAGATTCTGCACTAGCCGCCCTCGCCTTGCCGGCCCGCAAGATGCTTCACGCCTCGTTTGAAGGAACCCGGGTCGTAAGAGGAGGGGAACACGTGTGCTGGTAAGGAATTCCATTTTTTGGAAGTGCGACAAAGAAAGGAGTTGCCAAATTTCTTTGTGCGCGATGAAATTGATGTCACAGTTAGTCGGTGACATCGAGAGCCAGCACGCGTAGACTTGTGAAGGAAGGGGGAAGCAGGAATTAGGGAGAAAACATACTCTGCGGTGAAGGAAATTAATTCAAACATGCATGATAATAAATTCTGAGACTGTGTTATTGGCTGATGGATTGAATGTGTTGATGAATGGACAGATAACACGTCAGATGAAGAAAATTGAGGACCTAAGAGAAGTAGCAATTGCCCAGCATTTGCAGCATTCATATTACGACATCTGTAAATCTGGTGATATATACAGGGTGACTGTTTGAATACTATCAATACTTAAAGACGTGATATTTGACGACCATATATGACCAAAAAAAATACATATAACATAAATATTAATAAACTTCTAAGTAAAGTTAACCAAAAGTTATGTAATTAATTACGCGCCATGTGGACACCCTAGCTGGGCTGACGACACAACACAGGTACATTTAGTTATCGCGCGGTACTTTACAACGTAGCAGGCTACCTTTGATAAACAAGCATGATCCAATCCCCATTCATACTTTAAACCTGGCTTAGGACAGGCAAAAATACCAAAATATTTCACTCGTTTAAGCAACAAATTTGTTGACTAGGTAAATGATATGAACTTGGGACAAAAATTAACTGTTTACCTATCTTAGTATTTCCGGCGTATTTAAAAATGGAATCATACTTATTTACAACGATTGTCAATCATTTAACTACCTATTTACCTACATAACTACACTAACCTTAACAAATGTTCAAAGTGAGCTCCTGCTCGTGTGATACACAGTTCGGCACGTTTACGCATATTGTCTTTCACACGCTTTAACACGAATGGGTCACTTTACTACTCACAGTACTCACAGTATTCTGCATTTGTGTATTGATAAGCCATACCTAATTACTAATGACGGGTCACACTCACACACGAAAGATTAGGTATACGCGTAAGATCGATCGCTAGGGGCGCGCGCGCGGGAAGATGGACGAACCTTACGGCGGCGCTCGCCCGACTAACTAGCCGCGGGGCAGGGGTTGCGGGTGGCAAACACCACGCCGCACGCGCCGCGGAAATATGTCCACACTTTATTTATTTAAAGTAATTTTTTTGTAAATTTGGTCAAAAATTAAGTACCTATTTTTTACATAATTCGAATGAGAATCATGTACCGATTATGCTCCTAAAATATTGATAGTAATTCACCAGTCACCCTGTATATTTATATGGGAGTGTGCGGTCATTATAATAAATATCAACGATTCTAAAGTTATTTCAATGTCGATCTCGACTAACGTATAAATCTTAAAAGTCCTTTAAAAGATTAGGAGGCAATCGGCAAAAGGCAGATAAGTGTACACCTATACATATTATCACTAAGATATTTATAAGCAATAATAGTAAGTAAATCTTAAACGAAGGCCACGAATTCACCACTGAATTTTCTTTTTCGTTGATTAAAAGGTATATTTTTATATTTTCATGAAGATTCTAAGAAATATTAACCACTCCTTTCATTGCGATTAGAAACTAAGACGTTATGTCCCTTGTGCCTGTAATTGCACTGGCTCAATCAATCTTAAAACCGGAACACAACAATACTTATTGCTGTTTGGCTGTAGAATATCTTATAAGTGGGGGATTCCTATTCAGACGGGTTGGCAAAATGCCCTTCTTCTTCTTCTTAAAAATTAGTGAAACGAGTGAATATGATGATCATATTTTAAAAAGGGATAGTTATGGTAACTGTTTTCTTTCGAAACAGTACCCAAACGGGCTTACAAAAGACCCTGCCACCAAGAAACAAGAACTTACCTTAGAATATCTTGCGGTGACGCTCTTCTTTACAGCAACGGGTTTATTCCACGGCCAAAATGGAAGATACTTCACAACGATATCGTCTCTACTGTTAAGGATGTCTTCTCGTTCGTTGACGGGTAAGTCCTTGTATGTTTCGTCTATCACTTCCCTGTGTAAGATGTTACCTTGCTACACTTATCTGTTATTTATTTATTAAGGATCTCCAACAAAGGAGTACAGGAGTATAACTTAAGAGTACATTACATCGTGGATTAAAATTATAATATGTGTGCTCCTTCAATTAAAGGAGACTACAGCAAGCACATAAATAATGACTAAACAGAAATTAAAAATATATATATAAAATAAATGTTACGTAGGATACTTAATAAAAAACACAGAAACTATAAAAAAGGTAAACAATGATTAAACTAAGACTAATTTGTGCAAATGTGAGTTAAGTGTTAAAAAGAGCTATAAAAATTAAATACTAAAATAATGAGAAATAATAAAAGTTAAAAATAAAAAATAAAACTAAAACTTAAAAAAAAACAAGACATTATGTATTGAGAAACAATTTTTCATACCATACGGTACAAATAGAAACCAAATCGCTATAACAAAAAACCAGCTATGAATGAATGTGCGGATAAAAGTGTGATTATAACTTTTAAATTTTACGTACAGATAATAAAAATTATATAAATTTTGAATGAATATTATTTGAATGAACGAAGAACTAAACTTTTCTACTACAATTAATTATTTCAAACGTATAAAATCAATCGATTTGTAAAGCTTGCCTGCTTTTCATAGCGTATCTAAACAGAGGTTGCTACAATGTTGCAAAATTTGATTTAGTGTTGTGAATTATAAATTATAATTGCAAATGGGCCATCTGCCACTGCCCATAGACATTGGCGCCTTAATAAATTTGAACCATTCCTTACATTGCCAATGCGGCACTAACCTCAGGAGATAAAATGTTATAACCCTTGTGCCTGTCAAACTTCTAACCAGAACATAGCAACACTAAGTATTGTGTGGCGGTAGAATATCTGATGTTTTTTTTTGGTACAGATAGACGCAAACAAGCTTGCACAAAGCCCTAACACGAAGTCAAAGGTAAAACCGATCAACGTAACTATTTATAAACATTTACATAAATATAGTAACTAATTTTGTATATTATGTTTAAAGCAAATCAATTGAAATGAATTGACAAATTTTATTACCAATATCTGGTGCGTTATTGCCTGTCAGAAATACGGCACGTTAAAAATATAATTAAAAATATTACCTGACAGTTTGTTCTTTATTCAAACAGAGATTTATCGTTAGTTTTGGTTTCTTTGGTTGAGACAATGGCCCTAATCTTTGAAAAGCGCTTACGCGTTTATTAGATGCATCCAATACATCCGGTGATTCATAACCATCTTGAGAATCTGGAATTTAAAATTATATATTCATGTTAGAAGAGTCAACATTCCCAAACGGTATGGCGGTAGCATTAACAAATGTTGAAAATGACGAAACAAAAATGTTCGTAATACTTCAAACGTTATAAGCAATCTATTTAGGTAAGGGGGTGTCTTTTTAAATATTTGACTAACCTTCTTTATTTTTCGCTTCCTGATAAACGTCGCTAGGGGAGTAAATTTGAGGTTGACTTATAATTTGATTTTGAATCAACTTTTGTGCGTTTTGTAAAGTCATATTTAGCGTCCAATCGAAGGACCTTGGAGTATTTGACGTACTTGGATTTTCGGAATCTGTAAGAAATAGCAATGGCGTTATGAATGGTTAAATTGTGTTATTTAATAATTTAAATGAAAATTTCAAAGTTATTATACAAAATATTAATTTTATAATCGTTCCTGAACATATTTCTTCTGATTAATAATTTATCTGATTTCGAATTTATTGAGGCGAAGTTAACAGAATGAAATTCGATACGAAGGACTTTGAAACTTTTATTATGTTTTTTTTTTTTATATAGAATAGATGGTAAGTGGTCACCAAGGCCCTTAGACATTGGCATTGTAAGGAATTTCAACCATCGCTTACATAGCCAATGCGCCACTAACTTTGGGAACTAAGATTTTATGTCCCTTGTGCCTGTAATTACACTGGCTCACTCACCCTTCAAACCGGAACACAACAATATCAAGTACTGCTGTTTTGCGGCAGAATATCTGATGAGTCGGTGGTACCTACCCAGACGAGCCCGCACAAAGCCCTACCACCCGTGTATTTATTATTGCGTAGTTTATATAAGTATAATAAGTAGTCCATGAATTATACATTATTATGATTTTATTTAATAAATAAATTACATTACCAATAGAAATACATCAAAATAATTTAAATATTGGTAGGTGATTACTCACAAGTTATTTGATGTGGCTCTGTATACTTATCCATAAGTAAGAATGATCTTGGAATACCTAAATTAAAAATATAATAATATGGACATATTAACAAAAGTAAAAAGATATTATTAGAAAAAAAATATACAATCACTTTCGACATATAAATATATATATGTGACTAATCGTCCCGGCTTCGCACGGGTTTGCTTTTTTGCTTTCTAAGTAGGGGAAGGAGTAACTGTGACAAATTTCAAGTCAATCGGTCGGTTAGTTCAGGAATTCTCGTGAGGAGTGGTATAATAAATATATTAAAAAGGGATGAGGTTCTTAATTCGATTGATTATTCTTGTGTGTATTATTCCGTTAGTTTAGATCTCCGAATTGGAAAAAAAATATTCTTATTCCCTGGTGATATATTGATTTAGATATTTTCATCAAAAAGTCAAGCATTTGCATTAAAGAGCATCAAGTTAAACTGATAAAGTTACAGAAGCCACTCTTCACAGAAGTCACAACACACACACACAGAACTCCTCAATGACAATTTAATTCAGGAGTGGCGCCAAGATATTATTTATTTACTTTTTATTGCTTTTTTTGAGAGTTTTATTCGAAGTCAGTATTTTTTTTAATTAGGTTTTAAAAAATATGTATCTCATAAATTTTATTTACCTGCTGGTAACCGTTTTGTTACTGAAACAAATAAAAAAGTCAGTTAGAACTTTTAAAGTTCGAGTTTCAAGCTGAAAATAATAAAATTATAATTATTTTGAATGGATCTATTTATAATTTAATTTGTAATGCTGTATTCAGATAATTAAAAAAAAGCGAGTGCTGTGCCGGGCCTAAGGCAGAGCGAGATGAGCGATCGGTCTAAGCACCAGGTGGGAACGACGCAAACATGACAAAAACAATTTCCAGGGGGAAATAAGCATTGTTTGATTTTAATTAATGTGGTAATTCTTATTTATATAATATTTATGTAATGTAAGCGTCGACCAAAGGAGCTCTGAAAGACAATATCGCTACCTTATCAAGGGCCACGCCAGTGCTGGGTGAATCAGCCAGTGTATTAAAAGACAAAGGACATAACATCTTAATTCCTGATATTAGTAGAGTTATGAATAGTTTATATATCACTGTGACATAACTCATTGTCTATGAGTAGAGGTGACAATCACTGTAAAGCTGTGTGCATACCTGCTACATATTAAAAAACATCTTAATGTTATTTAGTAGAAATAGTCAATAGTATGTATTACCTTGTGGAGTGTTGAAGTTTGTGCCAACATTGTCCCATTGTACGTCTGACTTTATATTATCTTGTACAACTGTCTTAATGTCTGAATGTAGACCTTCTAGCAGTTCTCTGTTTGCTTTCTTCTTCGCTTCATCTAATATATTTATCATATTAAATCTACAGCAGTCATATCTGATACTTAGGTATGACACATAACTGCTGTAGATTTTTTGTTAATTGGGATTAGTTAGTAGACCAGAATCAGAATTCAACGATTCAATAAAAGTTATTGGATATTCAGTCAAGATTATCAGTAGCAGCATAGGAAAAGGAAGTTGGCAGTCTTACAATACCATTCCAGGTTTCCATACAATCGGAATGAATAATGATTATACATAAATGTTTGATTATACACACTTTCTATTATTGTGTGCAGTTGGCTAATCTTTGATTAGCTGCCTTGGTCAAAATCTGTTTTATAAAAAAAACATAATTTTTCAATCTTATTTGTTTTTGGTGCAACATGTTCTACACTTCCATTCAAATCTTTAGTCATATCTACAGTTACTCTTTTCTTGTATATCATCATATTCACATCCATTCATGATTTTTTTTGGTACTTCGTGCTTTATTTCCACAACATTTACCTAATCTAACCTAACACTTACTGTAAAGTTTTTGACCCGGCATGACTGTACTCTCCATTCTCATTACTCAATTGCATTTATCTATCAACTATTAACTATCATGATATTATAGCTTTTACTATCTGCCATATTTTCTCCGTAAGTTTATTGTTGTCAATGTTGTTTGCATGATTCTTTGTGTTGCTTTTATAAATCTGTTATTCTCTAGTTAGTGTTTCAGTATAATTTTATAGGAATATCACTAGATTTGTTTTGTATTGGACCAACTGATGGTAAGTGGTCACAATCATCCATAGACATTGGCGATGTAAGAAATCTTATTCTTTTCTTCTATTGCCAATGCACCACCAACCTTGGGAACTAAGATGTCATGTCCCTTGTGCCTGTAGTTACAGTGGCTCACTCACACTTAAAACCAGAACTCAACAATACTATTATTTAAATATAGTATTGCTGTTTAGCAGCAGAATATATGATGAGTGGGTGGTACCTACCCAGATGGGCTTGCATAAAGTCCTACCACCTAGTAAATAATGGCTAATGTATGAGCAGCCAATGTAGGCTAATATATGGCTATTAACCATTAGAATAGTATGTTACTGAGTAAGCTTTGTATTATTAAAAGAAAAAATATATTTATAAAATAAATTGATGTGCTATTTTTTTAGTAATTATTTTTTATATTGTCTTACAATAATAATATGTATGATATAAATATCTTTATATGTATTTACCTTGTCCACTTAGTAAAGGTTTCTCCGGCCTATCATGTGCTGGACTAGTTTTTGGTTGAGACTTATTTTGAATTTCTAATTTCTTAGCATATTGTTCTTGTAACTTTATTTGGAAATTTGATTGAATATTCCTCTGGACACTGTAGCTGAAATTTAAGAAAACAATAAATATTATTTACAAATTATTATGAAAATTTTAAATGATGTACGGATGATATGGATTTCATTGTTTTTGTTTTCTATATAACAAATTGAAAACTATCTCATAACTTATAGAATTATTTTTGTATTTCTTAATACAATCTTGTACAGTTATAGATTTGTTTGTAATTTTGTTTTTTAATATAAATTTAAAATCAGTGTTTTCCAATGTCTTAGTTTTTACATATTACTATTATATATATTTATTTTTACATACTCTGTGTGGTTATTCAAAAATATAACATTGTAAAAAAAAATATTGTAATCTAAAGAAAGATATTAGTGAACAATGCTAAAAAGCTTTATGTTTATGAAATAATTCAATACTTACTCTTTGTTGTGATTATCATTTTGTTTTGTATCATTAATTGAGTGATTTAATATGAGGTCATCATCATTTAAATCAACAACTTCTTCTGTTGTTTCAAAACTCATAAATGATGGATTGTTATGTATTTCAAAGTCATCAAATTGATTGTCTTTAACTCTTGAATATTTTCTGAATGTTTTGGTCTCCATCTGCTCTTTTTTTAAATCGTTGGAGTATGAGATATTTCTATTATAGGCTGTTTGGTTACTTTCATTTCTTGAACTTTGCTTTTCAGTAGTTTGAAAATTATTTAAAACTGATTCGAATATCATATTATTGGAATTCATAGTTGGGTTTTGAGATTGACAGTCTTGTGAGTTTGAGATTTCAGTTTTAATTTCCACAGATGTATCTTTCTGCATTGGAGAATTATTAAGCTGATTTTCATCTATATCAGGTGTAGATTTATTTTTTTCTACGTTTGTACTTTTTGGTTCAGTAGATGGAAATGGGTTAGTTTTCGGTCCAGGTTCCAGAAACCCAGGCAGTTTGCGGCCTGAAAACATTGGTCTAGTAAGTCTAGGTGTCGACATGAGAGGTTTTGGATTGTCAGACACATAATTAGTTCCACTTAGAGCTAATTGCTGATGTATATGAAATAAATTAGCAATAGTCTTCAGACGCTGAAGAGTTGCAGCGGGATTTGTGTCTTGAGGTTGTTGCAGTGAACGTCTAGCAAAAGCATTTTTTCTTTTACGTTTATTTTTTTTCTTTCTTGACCTGAAATTAAGTGTTATGATATTTCATAAATAGTTATGAAGTAAGCCTTTAGGTCATTGACATAAACATTGAATATTTAACAAACAAGGAGTTAAATATTTGCAACTGTTTACATGCAAAAAGCAGTATTGACAAAATATAAAAATAAAAAAAATAATATAAAGATATTATTAAATTTAATTTAATTAAAATAAAGGTATAAATCTCAAAGATGTATCTTGCAAACAATAATAATAAGTATTTTTATTTACTTACGCAACTAAATTAACATTATTATCCATTTATTTATTTGTAACAATGTTTTAATTCTATTTGGTAAACATATGATTCTGACGTTAGGCTGTTTGACTTTGATTACTAACTTTTGACAACGACTTATTGAACATCGACGTTGCCTTATAATAAATATTTGTTCTGTAAAACTCTATTAATCTCTTTTTTTTACGAAAGTATGTTTATATAACAAAATATAATTTCCAGTAAATCATTCATTCAGTGACACCTACTTAAACACACCACTGATTACCTAGTAATTTCTTATGGAAAATATTAGACTAACTTTTTTTAGCTTTAGCTTCGGCATGGAAGTCCGAATCACAAGATCAGGAAGCATCTGTGAAGATATGAAAATTTTTTTCAAAAGGTTTTGTTATATTTGGACTGAATAAATGTTGAAACTGGAATAAATATTGAATTGGATTTTCATATTTATTGGTCAAATCAAAGTGTGCTCTGAGCTCTAAAATCATATGCAACTAAAAAAATTTTTTTTCCTCAAAGAACACAATTAGTAAAGGATTTGATTGACGTAACTTGTTTCTAAGTTTAGGATACATACATCGATACCAATAAACTGTTTAATGTAATTAAGAATGAAAAATAAAGAAATCGAATAAAAAAAAAAATTTTTTTAACCTACAATAACAGTAATAAAACAGTACTTATACCTTATAATATTATATATAAAATATATCCTGATCTTTTTGGATCATAACCAATATTTTTTTGGTGCATATTTTAGTCGATAATTTAAATCTACTCATTATTAGAAGTATGATGTATTTATATTTTAGCAATTTTTCGGAAAGTTGAAATATTTGTTTATATCCTTTTTTTGACTGGATTTCGAAACCTTTTGATCTTTTCCGTTCCGACCAATTTTATCAAAATATTTTCATTATAATTGGTTTTATTTGGACACAACAGATATATTATGTGTCTAGATTATTTAGCGTACGTAATAGGTATATAAAACTGACTTCAAGTATCTCTAATATAGATTGCAATTTGATTTAATTTCACTGATATGGAACCCTGAGCTTCAATTATAGTGTAAAAAACCTATTTAAGCTACCAGAAATTAGTTATTAAGGGGATTTATAAATATTTCATAATAATATATTGTTTTCCCATATTTCATTCATTTTGTTGTAATTTATAAATAAGTATGACGTAATATTTTTCTGTTAAGTGGTAAATGTCTTTTTAATATTCTTAAGTTGGCAATATGGTCTTTTAAAAGGGTGTCACAGAGAGTTGTTAATATGGGGGGTTTATATATAATAAATAGCTACTGAGCTGGATATTTGTTTCTTTTATTTATAAAAAGTATCTAGCACGCGGCGACCGCATATACCATAACAATAGAAAAGCCCAAACACAATACTATTAGGGGGGATAACATTTTCCCACCTCATACCCATAATATAACTCACTTGTACCGAGATGACATTTTTAATTTTGGAAAACGCCACACTCATAAAAACTCAAGTGCAGTTATTATAGTGATCAACTTACCTAAGGTCTTTATTTAAAAAATGATGAATATAATAGAATCAAATAGGTATCAATAATCTTAACGCTATAAATGTTATTATTGATGAACGTTAAAATGTATGATTTTAATTTTCAAACAGAACAACGGGTCGATTATTTATATAAAAATAATAAATGTGTTAATAATTATTAAAATCAATAGATTGCATTATTCATTAACTAACACATTTAAAATTACAAGTAAAAGTACCAAAAATACTCTACGCATTTACTTCAAACATAAAATATAAAAAATTGTTGTTATATGGGGGAGGCTTCGTTATTTGACAAGAATATACTTGTCAAAAACTCTCGTGGAATCAGAAAGAAGAACCAAATCTTGATTTTATGAAATGGCTTATCACACGTTCTGTTTGGGAGTATTTATGTTGTCATGTGATAAGAAGAGTTAAGAGAATTAACTTGTCTTCATTATACAGATCTAACAGAATCTACATAAAATCTTCATTCCCCATAAGCTTCTTGGGTAAATAACTTCAAACGACACGTCCGCACCGCACATTTGACAGTGAGTTTATAACAACCAGACAAAGTAATTATTATTATTATATTTTTTTTTCCTGAATGATTTATGATGTTGGCCCTAATGGCCTTTACAGCGTCACCGGGCGTTGTGGCGAGTACTGGACTCCGCCGTGGATTTTGAGCCGTCACGGGCTCTTACAAGACGTCCATCCTGAGGGTGTCTCCTGCGAGATCGCACCTCGGCTCAGGACGTAGTCGGAGGGGAAAAAGTAATTATTAATATGTCAAAACTTTAAAAAGTACTAAGAATTGTCTATGGTTTCATCCTGATATTTTTCATAAGATTTATATATTAGGTATATTATATTTAGATACTGAGCTACGTTTGACTATGAAGTTGGATGGTTTAAGTTTTAATCCCCCTGAAAAGAATTTTGAACATTTTTACGTGTACATAACAAGCCATATTGTTTTTATTCAATTATATAATTTATAAGTTCTTAATTATAAATTAATTCCCTTACTATTTAATTATGTAAATTATATTACTCCACTCCGCAATTGTAATTATATGCCGTTATTAATAAATTGCTAAATGAAACATAGTCGTGCATTCTTTGGGCTTGGTATAAACAGACAGTTTTGTAGTATTTTTTAATTTTTATTACACATTTGGATATTTTTGATAAAAGGTTTTGTCTTCTAATTTATATATTGACTAGCATTTAATAAGAGTAAAGTTTGATAAGAAAGGCTTATGCATTATTCAGATGTCTATACCTAATTCTAGAGGTTTACCTATTGGAAGGACTGCAAGCCAGTCTGGGTAGGTACCATTCACTCATCATATGTTCTCTAAGGTTGAGTGAGCCACTGTAACTACAGGCACAAGGGATATAACATCTTAGTTCCTAAGGTTGGTGGCACATTAACGATGTAAGGGATGGTAAATATTTCTTACACCGCCAATGTCTATGTGATGGTAACCACTTGTCATCTAGTGGGGCATTTGTCAGTCTGTCTTTCGTAAAAAATAATTAATCAGTCCTATGACTCATACTTTGTTGGCTGCTTGTAACAAAAATATTATGCAACAATGGCCTTATCACAATAGGTATGAAGCCATAAGTATTTGTGGTAACTACAGTAAATTTCATATAATTAACAGGTTCCTTGTGCGCACACAAGACAGAATAATTGTAAAATACTGACCATGAGTCATATTTCATTTTTATCACAGGAAATTCAGACTAAAAAATCGTCTATAGAATTACAGTAGCAGAAGGTATTTTTTAAAGTATGCACTCATAACATAGTACATTCAAGCGGGACACAAAATGCAATATTACTTGTTAAGTCCACTTGACCCGCGGGTCCCCTTATACAGGCTGTTTTATTACAGTGCTCGACGATACCACGAAATTCAAAAGAGGCCGCGATAAGAAGCATAATGTAGCAAGAGATGAAACTTAAGGTATTATTAACACTTTAATAACGGTAAGTCTAACGGTTATTAAAACGTCAACCGGATTATCTATCAACTTAAACTTTAAGCCTTAAAACAAAAGAGCATGCTTAACTAAATTATATTAAAATTGTTTTTGACGATGAATTCTTACACGACTTTAACTCTGCAAAGGAGACTAATGAATTTCCTACTAAACTCTTCTTTGTTATAAGACATTCTCTGATATTAAGGTAAAAAGTGTATGATATGTGATTCATTAGTAAAATATATAATGGCAAATCATCGACTCAATGGTGGCCGTTATTAGACCTATGTTCTTTTTTATTTTATCTTAAAACAAAGTAGGTAATTACTTTTTTTATGACAGTGGTATTCTGATGTGACGTTAATATCTTTTGTTTTAAATGAATAATATTAATAGAAAAAGTTTAATGTCACTATGATGTCTTTTTGAAAGACATTTATCAAGAGAGATAATCTGTTTGCCTTGCTTATTTTATTTCTTATATTCTTTTAAAAATATATTATGTTGAATGAATTCATGATTTAATTAAAACATTTTTCTCTGAAATCGTTTAAAAGCGAAATTGTTTCACTTACGTTGAGAAAAATATTAAATAGAAATATTTTTACATAAGTTTAAAAATAGAAGTTTCGATTGTATACTGATAATATTTAGAATAGATTGTAATAATAACTTTAGATCATGCCTTACTAAGTGATAATTCCGATTGTTAAAAGGTCAAAACAAAATATTTATATCCCTAAATAAAATAATCCCGCGTCACCCTGTAAAAAGATGACCTTTAGCGATCGAGCTCCTAAATTAAGAGCCTATCGAATCTTCATGGGCATAATTAAATAATTTGCACTCATACGGTCAGTTGTAACTGTTGCTTTACTTTGATCGGGCGCAACAATACGTTTATAATAATTCTATTCACATTTTCCTTGTAGTGTTAGTATAATATAAGCTTAGATATATTTATTTTCTCAAAAGATTTACATTTAAAATACAGAGAAAATTACAAAACAATTAGTAGAAAAATTAAATCGAATAGGCGTACATAGTAATACGACGAATGTTACAATAACATAATAATATCAATACAGTGCAAACATGTATGAATATTTTGTGATGTGAAGTAGGGTAGACCAGTAAAAAATATAGTGCGTATACAAAGTAATGATAACTAAGGGAGTTGACACATTAGATATATATATAGATATCTGATGTTTTTAAATTAGTGTGCGATTATTTATTATATTGATGGGTAATGTATAATATATAATGTGTGTAGTTATTTATGATTATGCTTATAAATATATATAAATTATATAAAATAGGTATGTAAACAATAAATTTTAATTTTAGAACTTTTCATACGATAGTGAAACTTTAGTTTTTTTTTTATTAGAACGTATTTGTATTCGTGTTTGTTACCTAGCAACTTTCTCTTAATAACTCAAAGGCGCTTTTTTTTAATAAGTGAAAATATATTCAGTGATAAATTATTAATTTTTATTTTTATTTTTATTATGATTTTCATTTATTTTAAAACGAAGTTTACATTTAAAATTTACAGTTGATTTTTTTAATATAAATATAATTAGAACACAATTACTACACGGTATATGTAATATCGTATTTTTATAGTAAAGTCTGTACTTTAAAGTAATATAGCTGAAGAGTTTTTGTTTATTTATTTGTACGTACTAATGTCTGGAACTATCAGTCGGATTTGAAAAATTCTTTTTGCATTTGATAGCTCGATTCTTGACGAAAGTTATAGGCTATTCAACATCACATTGCGGCCCATTGGGCGGAGCAGGAACATTTAACGCATATATATAATGAAGCCTATGTGAATGTAAGAATGAATACATTTAATACAAATTAAAATACAATTTATTTCATAGTATGGGTTGGTAGAGAGTGATAGATAGAATTAATACCGAAAGAATAATTGTCACATGTTAATAGACAATCTTTAGAGTAAATGAAACGAAATAAGCTGCAAATAAAGACCTGTTCTATTATATTCTCTGAATTCTCTAGCTAATTAATAGAACGCATTTGCTCAGCGGTGACATATTAACGTATTGAAGAACATTTTTACTTACTAATAACGGTTACTATAAATTTCCGATTCTATTGATATCTTTCGAACCAACTTCGACCGAACCGTAACTGGATCATTGTTTTAGTAAAATAGGAAATCGTCTAAACTGCAACAGGTATTTTTCAATTCGATTGCTAGTGACAAGTTGTTACCAGAATTGGGCCCCCGTTCATTTAATTTACTTTAACACTCTTTATATAAGCTTCACTTGTATGTTGACTGCCTTGTTGGGCTGCAAATCTCGTGGTCCTGAGTTCAATCCGGTCGAGCCAGTAAAAAGATATTGAATATCTGTTAGTTTTTTAAGAAATTCTCTGAAATAAGTTGGTTTGCTTACAATGTTGTGATTAAATTCTTTTTGGTTGTATCGGTTTCGCTGTCCTAGTGCATTATATAGAAGGAATAGAGAGTTCAATTGCTTTCGCGCCAACACTTCTACACAATTTTTTGTCCTGCTCACTTGGCACGTCCCCCTTAAAATACCCGCTATAACCAAAATCGGTCAAAAGTAGATTATCATGTAGGTCAAAGTATTAAAAGTAACAATGTCACTATATTAATAAAGGAAGTCAATATTAACCTACATATTATTTCGTATCGATTTAAAACTTTCAAAATAAATCTTTTTGGATGACAATTCAAAAATCCTTTACCATTAATTTAATCTAATGCTACTAATAAAACCCCATAATAAGTTCTGATTCGTTTCACTTAAGGAGTCTTATTCATTACACTGGCGAAAAACAGGCATTTTTTTAAACCATAATTTATTATATTCAAATAAATGTTCAATATTATGCTATTTACATAATGATGTCTGAGAGTTATTTATCTTAGTTAATGCGTTTGCGGTGCGGTATTTAATCACTATCGTGTTTGGTATTGTATATTTATTTGTAAATATTATATGCCAAAACTTTGCAGAAGTACATTTCAAGCCTGATTCTAAAATTATAAACGTTGCTAAGCGACTGTTTACTTAAACATTGACGCCCTTACTCATAAACGTTGCTTAGCGGCTGTTCAGTTAGACACAGATTTCACTCTTTCTGTCAATATTGGTTTTACGTTCGAAAGAAAAAGACACAACATTGTTTAACTAATCACCTGCTAAACAACGTTTATGTGTAAGCTTGTAATTTATTATAACTTATTATAGACAAACAGATAGACACACAATTTTTTTTAAATTATTTATACTAACTCATAAAAAATCTGTTACTTAAAAATCATTGACAAATACTCCAGTTATATTTTATATTACTATCTAATTAATTATTATCATCGTAACTTTAATCGTTCGCAATGTATGTTATCCAATTTGAATATTATATTCGGCTTTTAACCGTTCATAAGTGTTCCCATAAAGGATTGCTTAAATGTCGTTAGGCATAAATCACTATTAAAGGGTCCTGACTCAATTATTGTTCTACTTGAAAACTGCCTGAGCGGAAACTATTTCTTGTACAGGGGTGAATATTAACGTCACATTGATGGGGCAGCTATTAGAAATTTCATAGACAACATTTCTATGGAATATTTGGAACAAATAGCTTTGAATTTGGTACCACGCACTTATTACATATTAACTATATTCCATACCTATATATTACTACTGTGGACGTTGTTTCTGCGTTACTCGGGAAAATTAATAAAACGTAGATATTTTTAGTAAATACTGGCTTTGTGCAAGCTCCTACCCACCCAGACTGTAGGTTCCACCCACTCATCAGATATTCTATCGCAAAACAGCAATACTTATTATTGTATTCCGGTTTGAAGGGCGAGTGGGCCAGTATAATTACAGGTACAATGGACATAACATCTTAGTTCCCAAGGTTGGTGGCGCATCGGCGATGTAAGCGATGGTTAACATTTCTTACAATGCCAATGTCTATGGGCGTCCTTGTCATAGGTGTGTTGTTATCTATACTACTTATATAAAAATGTAAAATTTATAATATATTGTTTTACTATCTGTTGTTATTTTCCAACTCAATTCATATCAGACATCATCTATATTATCTAAACTAATATTATTAATGCGAAATTAACTCTGACTGTTACGCTTTCACGGCTAAACAACTGAACCGATTTTGATAAAATTTGTTCTGAAAAAAAGCTAACCCTGGTATACGTCATATTTTAGAACAAAAGCGGAAAACACGTATACCTGTACTCTTTTTGATCGTGTCGGTCCTACCTACCGGACTATGACACTGTGTATCAGTACATCTTGTGTACTATAAAATATTTTCACAGTTAACTAGTCTCCGTTGATTCCATTAAATCTCCGTTGTTCGGTCGCTTGTTCGAAATTGTTCAAGAAGGCATTTATTAATAATGCTAAGTCATAATATCATAATTTATTATCAGCATCGTAAATTTATAGTTTCGACTTATAGTATGTTAATGTCGATTTGATAAAATCGCTGGTCCAGACGCTTTCGAAGGAACACTGTCAAACTGTAACAGATACACGAAAACGTCTTGATATTTTTTTTTAGGTTTCAAAATCGTCTAAATATAAGCGAGCGGCGTCATTTATTGATAAATCACAAAAATTGGTTGTTGTGTTTTGGGCTTCAATCGAGTAAAATATTATTTCTTATCAAAATTAGTAACATATTAATTTTAATCGCTCTAGCGTTCGACCAGAATATTAGAAATATAAGAAGATATATTTTCTTGGAACTGTGATATTTCTTTCCGAAATAATTAATAAGAAAGTCTAATGCTAGAAGCATTATCATATTGACAAAAAGTATTTGACTGACTATATCAAAGTTTCACTCGAACATTTATGATTATGACCTTTCACTATTAAGTTTTAGTTCTCAATATAAATAAAATTGATACAACAACGCTACAAGGGAAATGGGATGCAGAATAAAGCTATGTGTTTCCTAAGTGCCACTACCTATTTGAGAATTTTCCGACATCTTACGAGAAAGCGTCGATCGGCTCGCAAGCAGAAAAAGTATAAAAGATTTGATACAAAGAAGTTAAAAGTAACATGGCGAAAGTCACGCTGATATGGTAATTATATATTTTTTATATAATATAAATGAAATAGATTTTAACCCGTATATTGTCAAAACTGTTTTCCAACCAACTTTTATAATTTTCACATGTTTTATTGTTTATTAAGCCTAAGACTAATAGTAATTCGTAGTTTTTTACTCAATGTTTCTTATAGTAAGGCAGATTAAGGTTAAGTAAAAGCCGATGTGGCCCAGTCGGTCGAAAACTTTTATTTTAACCATAAACCTAGAGTTAAATTTGAGGGAAATCCATATAACAAATCATAAACCAATTCATATACTTAGGAGCGCGCTTAAAGCTAGTAAAACTTCAGATTTCACACGCGCGTCTCTTCGTTATTCGTTATAAAATCGAATCACTAATATTTAAAATTATATTTATATATAATTTTGAAATCGTACCCATTTGTATAAGTAATATATAAGTAAATGATGTATGCGTATGTATATGTGCATTGTTGTAGAAATTCGTACACATAGTGATTATAATATTTAAAATGTAAAAGTGACTTTGTCTGTATGTTACGCCTTCACGGCACGCCTTCATGGAAGCAGGCTTGAACTTCAAGTTAGGATTTATGTACATTTTTTATACCTAACACCTACCCAACCCCCAAACACGCAGGCAAAGCCGCGAGCGAAAACTAGTTGTGAATATATTAAAAAGCATTTATTTTTATAATTGTTCGAACTGTACACCTTACCGTTTTATTAATCTCATCTCCTTTAACCAAAGGTTGTCTGTAAGAGATCGGTCTCCTAGCGATAAGACCGCCTTGTGTACATACCATTAATTTATTTTTCTATTTATATCTGTATGTTTCCTTAACTCTTTTGGTGTATAATAAAACATATTTCATTATATTCTAAATGTTATTAATTATCATGTTAAATAAGCTCAATGCTTTACTACGTTATACTGTAAATCGTTCTTCATTGGTATGATAATTGAAAAAATATTAATAAAGAAAGAAGCTTTATTTTATACTATAAAGAAAATAATAAGTAAAAAGGAATTATAAAAAACCCGACGGCGTTTACGTAATTAACTGGAAAAAGAATAACAATCTCTATAATCTATTTAACGTTATAATTATAATAAATTATATTCTTTATTCAATATGTTTCCTATTATATATTTAAAAAAATGTATTGTATAATATAAACGATATAATTTGATAAATAAAAGACATTTTTTCTAAATATTTTAATTGGTTTTCACTATTAAATATATCGTTGTTATTAACTATACAGTATGAAATATTATAGTAAATATATTTAATACCGATAAAAATGTTTTTAATTATTTTAAAACAATTCTTAATTGGACTGTTTTATCATACATCCTTTCTCAAATGTCGCTTAAGTCTCTTTATATATTTTGTGTTTACGTTATAGGTACGTTGTGCTTAGCTCGTTATCATATTACTAATGCAATGACGGTCAATTTTAATAAGTTTGCAATTGATAAAATTATAAAATATTTTAATTATATACGTTCGTGAGGTGAATATTATGAAGTTTTGCCACATTTCATGAGTAAATTATTCCATTGTTTATAAATAATAATTCAGTAATTTATAATTATGATCATTATTAGATACCGTTTGCCGAGTGATATTTTTAGACGGACTTTAATATGTTTTTTCAATATTTAATGTTACGTATTTAATAATTATTTGTCTATAATAGTAGTTCCATAATTAAGTAATCATCGTACTCAGATTACTTGTTCACCATCAATCGATATTCTTTTTAAATCGGTGCTTGCCTTAAGTTTGGTTGATTATAAATATAATAAATTTATATATTTATTATTAATGTATTCATTCGCTTATAAAGATAATACATTGTGATTTCCGAAACAAAAATAATAGTAATGAATAATAATCATTTCATTTTGAACCACATGGATTCCTCATGGAAATATTAATAACACACAAAACTTGCTAAAATTTCTCAATTTTTCGGATCTTTTATGTCCATCGCTCCATTGAATGTTTATTTACGTATTATGAAATGAAAAAAAAAATACTATCTGAAAATACATTTATCTATGGTAGTTAGTTGTCAGAGCTTTGCAAAGTATATTCTTAACGTTAACTAGACAAAAGACAATACATCGAACGAATCATCGAAACCCATAGAACAATCTAGAATCTTCATCTTGAAATATCTAGGATGTTTTCCAATCTTTGCTCGACTTCTCATTGACTCAATAAAAAAACTTAATCCACAGGTTAATAATAAGCATTATGATAGCCACTGAGTCTTATAGCTTGAAAAGTACAGATCCGATAGAGTACCATGGACTATGTGTGAACATGTTTATAAATGACATAGAAAAGCTGAAGAAGTTGGAAAATTGTACAATTGTGGTTGGAGATTTAAAAATTTCACTTCTAGAGAGAACGAAGCCAAAGGATTTCAAGAATCTCACATTTCCTAAATTAAAAGAGGTCAGTATGGATACGGTATTTAAAATGATTTTGGTGTCGTTTGTTTGAGGTGTTAAGCATCTCCACAAATTTGTGTACTTTTATTTCACGAAATGAGTCACCTGATGGTAAATGGTAACCATTCTTAGTCATTGGCACTGAAAGAAATATTACCTATTCTTTACATTGCCATTGCGCCACCGACTTTGGGAATTATGATGTTATGTCCCTTGTGGTTGGAGTTACACTGACTCATCTGCCCTTGAAACCAAAACACTAGAATACTAATAAAATAATAATAATTAAGTAAACGTAATTTACTTGCTAACTATCAAATAATATCACACATTATATTGTAGAATGCCAATAATTATAATTATATATTTTTTATCCTCTATTAATATTTTATTATGAAGAATTCGTAGATAGCGCTATACATTCTAAATTATATTGTTTTCGTAAGTTATTGCAGGATTTTAAGCCAATATAGAAATTAAATTAATTCAATCACGTCAGTACAATAAAAAATAAAATGAAATATAAAAAGGTTCAACTTCATAACTTATTTGTTAATAATATTTAAATCACTATTCCTTACTTATTTACAGTTCTTAATAAATATCAAACAATAAAGTCTAATAAAATATTGTTAACAAAGTAAGACATTCTTAATTGAATCAAGCATGGGTACTTGTTATTGTAGCCAATTTCTTGGAATTATATTCAATTGTGAATACTATCAAAAGTTTTATTAAGAAGCACGAATAAAATTATTTTATTGCTTCTATAAAATATAGAGGCAAATTATACGAGTGAGGATCCCGAGGTCCTAGGCTCAATTCATATATAGCGGTAATAAAAAATCAATAAGATGTCAAGTAAGTTTAAGGTTCTAAAAATTCTCAATAGCAGCTAAAGCTGTTTAGAAAGTTGACATTGTTATATTTGAGTGCTCCATGTACTTCCCCAGAAAGTAAGTAAAGGCATTGGCACCAACCAACTGTGCACCTGGGGACCAATTCTGCTAACAAATTGTCACTTTATCGCAATCGAATCGGAGCGTTATCGTTGACGTTTATCCATTTTCCTGTTCTTTAATTTAATTATATATCATTGATTAAATTAAAATGATGATGAAAGTTAAAAATTAATTTTTATTTCAACATTACTGTATAAAGTAACGTTATATAGGTTTGCTTTAGACCGAATACATATAGAATAGTCAAGGTTGAACTGGAATTTAATCGGCAACGTATCGCTATAGTTATAAATTAGTAGAATTGGGCACCTGATCTCTCTCCTTTCGTGTCGGTTTCCATCGAATTATGAGAGTGTGGAAATGATTTTTGCATTTGTTTTAGCAGACAAACTAGTGTTCAGCATTTCGTCTGTGTTTGTTGGTTAGTAGTACTTAAGATTAATCGTTACGACCGAATACCGGTCTGAACTTTTTAAAAGGCTTTATTCAATTCGATCCAATATTACACATAAACTAAAACATATTGTATATGATTTTTGCTTTGTATGAAATGTTCAGTCAAATAAAACTTGTTTATTCACAAGTGTGTATAAACTACACTTTACTACAAAATACATTACTATAATACATACTTTGTCCTGCTATTTCCTGGTTAAAAGAAATACATTTTTAACTTTTGTTTATATATTCTACGAATATCAACATCATAAAACATGATATTGATTGTTTGTGTTACATTTTTTATTGAAAAATGTGCAGCAGCCAGACAAGTTGAAGAGGCGTTAATGTGTGCTAAGAATCATGCAAATGTTAATTAATGAAGTATTAACTTGTTAGATTACCAATAAATAAAAACATTATCATACTCGCACCACATTATTGAATGAAAGACAACACTGGATATTACGTTCGTCGATTTGGTTTATATCTGATATTTTTTTCATAATATACTTATATTTTTAGAAGCTGCTATTAATTTAAAATTGTGTGCTACCATTTAAAATCATAAATAGTTTTGCATTTTCAGGTTACAGGATACATGGTTGTTTACCGAGTTGCTGGTTTAGAAACACTCAGCAATTTGTTACCAAATCTAGCGAGGATACGAGGGAACACACTTTTGTATAACTACGCATTGATCGTGTATGATGTCGAATATCTAAGAGAAGTGAGTTTATTTTATTGTGTATTGAAAATATTTTATCTTAAGAAAAGAAGAAGTTTTCATTCATTAACATTTGATTATATGTACCAGAAATAAAACTGATACAAAATATGTCAAAATAGAAGTATAAGCAAGTCCTAAGAAGGACAAAAAATAAAATCATATAAACTTTAAAAACAAAGTAAAATAAGAAAAAATTAAAATAAACTCTTAGCTATATAGATTAATTTAAATAATATAACGTTCTTATGAAAAAAGAAAGTCGAGTACAAAGACAAATGATGTTTATGTTTAAATTAAGTCAGAATTCGAATACACAAGTTACAAGTTAAATAATATAATTGTTTATATAACTGACTAAGGCAAAGAAATAATAACTTCGCAAGACATAATATATGAATGAATATAAACGTAATATTATGTATAAAAACATAACGAGGTTAAGCTTTGCGATGTCACCTCACTACACAAACATACGTAAAAAACAAACTTTGCTTTGTACCTAAAGAATAACATTTAGTATACTAGTTTTTACTTTTAGTAACTATAATGTGTGCAAAATTTCAGAGCAATCGATTGAATAAAACCAATTTAAAATTGAGTTGCAATATTTGACTCAAGCATACAGACACACGTTAAATGAAAGATTGTATAACTGGAATGATTATTACTATTGTAGCAAAAAACATTTACATTTCCACTAATTTATCAAAGTAAGTATTTTAAACAAAACTTCTCTTCCAATGCTGTTACAGATCGGATTAAATAGTTTGATTAAGATAGATAGAGGAGGTGTAATAATCTGGGGTGGTCCCCTTACCTGCTTTGTCAATACAATCGATTGGAATGCTATCGCTCCGAGATCTCGTCATGTTTTAAGTACACCAGACAAACATGCCCAATGCAATTTTCCTTGCACTTGTTCATCTAATCCCGCAACTAATCGGTGTTGGAGCAACAAGTAAGTAATTACATTGTCTAAAGTTAAGTTAAGAATTGTATAACCCATATTTATTCTTCATTGCAGTAATAGTTTTAAATGTCCCACAGCTGGGCAAATATCTTTTACCCGGTTTAATTAGAAGGGTTGAAGCTTATTCCATTGCTGCTGATCATTGTTGGTCGTCATACGCCACATGCAGGTTTTCTCACGATATTTTCATCTACCCTCGGGTATAGAATTTTAAAAATATATTAAGAATATGAAAGCTCATCTTACGATATATTATATATTATCATGATATTTGAATTCCTAAAATGTTTTTCAATAAAGAAAAACGAGTTTTTTTTTTGAGTAAATTAACTAAGATTAGTATTATTTTAGGAAATGTCAGATTTTCCTTGAAGGACCAGACAGTTGGAATTGCAGCAGTAAATGTCTCGGTTGCCGTAATACGAATCCAAACAGTTGTACGCTTTGCAGAGAGTACACATACAAAGATGAATGTGTTTCGCGTTGCCCAGAAGATACGTATGTACTATGATGGCTTAAAAACTTTTAAGGACTTTAATGATTTATTTTAGAAGTTATAATTGTATATAGTTCAGCTGTTTTAATGTTCAAAATAAAACTAATTTCTTATCAATAATTTTTAGTCGTATTCTATCGGTGAGCAATCATTGTATTACAATCGATGAATGTGTCCATTTGAATCGTTGGGAATGGAATAACACATGCGTATCAGAATGTCCTAAAAACTTTGTTCAGTGGAAAGAAGCTGGAAATACAACATGTATTCCTTGCGATAACTGTCATCAGGTATGATATGAACCTCTATTGCGAATCTGCTAATAGCCAAAAGGTTAATCAACCAAATTTGAATCATAATTAAACATAATATTTTTATTTTCAGACTTGTGGGAACATGACTATACAAACGTTAGATACCATTCAACTGGCTGAAAAATGTGTATATATCAACGGATCTTTGAGTATTCATATTTGGTCTTTACCAAATGCTGGTAATGAGCTAAGATATTTCATGAAAAATATTGTAGAAGTATCAGATTTCATTGAAATTTATGGATCTATCACACTAACTTCGCTTGATTTTCTTTCGTCACTTCAAAGGATTAAGGGTCGGCGTTTGTTCAATGGGAAATATAGTTTAGTTATTTATGATATGCATAATCTTCAATCTCTATTTTTGCCACATATTATAAAAGGGCTTATTGTAGAAAGAGGAACTGTAAGGTTTTATAGAAACCCCATGCTCTGTATGCATCAAATAAAAAAGTTGACGCAACGGTTTCCAGTTACGCCCAATGAGCTCGACATACCTCAGGGGATGAATGGTTATAGCGGTAGTTGTAATGAAATGTTTCTTAAATTGACCATACAAGTAAAGAACGAGACATTTGCTATTGCATCGTTCTCTTCGAAATTGAAAGGGATGCATTATACAGTTTTATACGTCAGGATACCTCATGGGACAAATGCTTCAATTGTACCTGAAACGTGTAGTGATTCGGAATGGTATGCAATTAGTGTTCCAGATACATATAATAATTTTGTTCACGTTCCATTACAATCTCTTCGACCTGCATCAACTTATGCTATTTGTGTAGAAAAATATGACCCAACATCACGTCATCTGGCACGTAGTAGTATTGTTAAATTCAAAACTTTTGTCGGTAAGCCTGAACCGCCATTTATATTGGAACTGGTCGCATCCTCGTCTAACGTCATCGTCATCAGATGGGTGGATCACATGGATTACCGACCGTTTATAACACGCTATGAATTAGATATTAATCTGGTTGATATTAACAACGATAATATTATTACAAGAAATCATTGCAATATTAATGATGATGAGATGTTTGATATAGACTATTCAAGACACGCAAAAGTAATGCGACCGCCAAAGAATTATGAAAGAGGTTGCGAAAGTATGTGTGGGATATTATCTTCCGTAACTCTTGGTTCTATGGTTGAAGATTATTTTGACGTATGCGATTCTATTGGTGATTGTGACGATGATTTTGAGAGATCTGAAAACTCTAGTGTTAAAGGAAATATTATAAGTTTATCTTTAGATATCAGTGGTCAAAGAAATAACTTTCAAGTCGGAGGCTTAGCTCCATTTAGAGATTATAAATTTCGTTTAAGAGCTTGTACCAAAAATTTATGTAGTCGAACGGCTAAAAATGTCGTTCGAACTCTGCACTCAGAAAATGCAGATATAGCTTCTATAACTCATAAGAGTGCCATTGACTCTGGGTTAATTTATGTAAAATGGGAACCACCAAACGTAACTAACGGACCATTGTTGGCTTATACGATTGAAATTTATCCAAACGTTAAGGTAAGCGATATGAACCATTTGGTACCACAAACATGGTGTGTTCCCGGTAATGAAACAAGCTTAACTGTGAAATCAAATAAGGCTAGTAAATACTTAGTGAGAATATGTACTACGACGTTGGCTCACGCATATGCGTGTAATGACTGGACAAAGATTGATGGTTTTGTTAAATATGAACTGGTTTGGTGGTGGACTGGAGTACTATTTGGGTTATTCTTATACGTTTTCTCATGGGTCATAGGCTGGCGTTGGAAAAGAAGAATAAGGAGAAGTGACAGTATACCATTATTTGACATTACGTCGAGTTACCGTCAAGAAAGTGAACCACCAGCTACTATGCTATCAGATTTCGTGTCGTTGCATAATATTTCTTTATGCGATTTACGAGATTTATCTTAAATTATATATTTAAAACTTCTGTTATGCTAAATAGAAAATAATAAAGAAAAGTTTGAAAGTATGTTCAGGGCATAATAAATTCTTTAAACAGTGAAATTGCGCATGCTTTGTATAATAGCTCAACGATTATGCATAAGCTAAAAGAAGAAAGCGTAGTTTGAATTTAATGATGCTGGTCTTTTCAAACAAGTTATAAAATTTTCGAAATGATCAAGTTATTTTAAAATAAAAAGTATTTCAGACGAGAGGACAGAGATATCGAGTTTAATTTTGTGTAATGGAACAAAAAAATAAATGTTTTCAATGTAACTTCCTCTCTCTCTTTCTCTATCTATCTCTTTCTCTATCTCATTAACTTTCTTAAGTGGTTGTTGTAGAAATTTAAATTGTTTTACAAGCATTACTGACTAAAAGGACTTCTTAATGTAAATAATGTTTATAATTTGTTTTACTAACATTGAAAATAATTAAATCAACTCTATTTATGACCAATGTTGTATGTGTATATAATGTATGACCCATAAGTTACGAAGTTAACGTTAGTTGTATAATTCAATTTTATACATTTATACAAATAAATTAAATTGAAATGCCTGTCTGTGATTTCAAAATAACTGTCTCCCTTTACGTTAATATGGTTGTTTGTGAGTTACAAAAAACATTTTTTTTTTATATTAGACTACTTCTGCTACGTAATAATTTAAATATTTTATATGTATAACTCAAATATGTATTATGTGAGTTAAATGGAGATGGCCCAGTGGTAAGAACGCGTGAATCTTAACCGATGATCGTGGGTTCAAACCCGGTCAGCACCACTGATTAATTACAGCACAGCTTAATTTGTGATTATAATTCATCTCGTGCTTTACGGTGAAGGAAATATCGTGAGGAATCCTGCATGTGTCTAATTTCATTGAAATTCTTGGTTGGTGGAATACAGCAATGCAGCGTGGTGGAATAAGCTCCAAACCTTATCCTCAAAAAGGGGGAGAGGAGGCCTTTAGCCCAGTAGTGGGACATTCACAGGCTGTTACGGTACGGAGTTAAATGGCACACTTTAAATGATTTTCGTCACAACTTGACTTTCATGCTGGCGATGCCGCGGTTTTTGCTAGTCAAACAACAAACTTAATCATATATTTATTAAAAGTGTTAAGTTATGACCATCAATTATTTCTGACTTTGCCACACAAAATAAATTTCCTGCTTTAAAGATTTTGAATTATATAACAGTTTCATTTCAACATCAAATTAGATGAGATTTTGAACAATTCTCAAATGAAAAGTTTTATTACGGACGTTAGTCAAATAAACTATTCTATAATTTTAAGGAAACGGGTGTAGGAGTTTTATGAAAGTTTTTATTATTTTCTTACCTTGTTTTATATTTCTATTTATATGATTGTAGCGTTACTTCGGATGTTCTGGTTCTAGTCTACTGTTAATTATCTTTGTGCTTATTTATTGGTAGGGTTTTGTGCAAGCCCGCCTGGGTACCACCCACTTATTTTACAACCAAGCAGCAATGCCTAGTCATCTTGTGTTCCGCCTTAAAGGTTTGGTGAGCCAGTGTTATTTCAAGCACAAAAGCACGATTTGATGTTCCTTATAAAAATACAATAGTTTATAATTGGATTCTTGAAAAAAATGGAAGATCGCCCAGTGGTAAGAACGAGTGAATCTTAACCGATGATCGTGGGTTTAAACCCAGGCAAGCACTACTGAATTTTCATGTGCTTAATTTGTGATTATAATTCATCTCGTACTTAATGGTGAAGGAAAACATCGTGAGCAAACCTGCAAGTGTCTAATTTCGCTGTGTATTCCACCAACACGCATTGGAGTAGCGTGGTGGAATAAGCTCCAAACCTTCTCCTCAAAAAGGGAGAGGAGGCCTTTAGTCCAGCAGTGGGACATTCACAGGCTGTTACGGTTACGGTACGGGATTCCCGAAAAGTCATCACTGGTATTAATACCACCAACCATAAGAATTAATTTCTGAAGAAAAAGTAATAGTTTAAAGAATGAATATATATTTTAATATTATAACAAATAATTAAAACACGAAAAAAAAATATAAATTATAAATACATTACTTAGACAAATTATACATAAGATAGTAAAAGACAATAGTTACTTTTAAAATCACCTACATACATGTAATCTCATTGTTTTTATTTCATAATTAATATATCAGTTTAAAATGAAACTTTACTGAATGTTTTAATAAAATAAATGCCGTAGTAATTGATAGAAGTTTTGATTGAAATCGACTGCTCAATAAGATTAGTATTAATCTGTTAAGCCGTCATTTCATTTCCAATCAGCATATTGAAATCATTCCAACAATATTACACTAAATTTCATGGAATCAGTAGAGCAATAAAGAATTCCCCGTCTACCAAAGTCCGTCCGTCGTTTAGTGTTTTAATCCGACACTATCAACAGAAATTCGGTAGAGCAAACGTCCGTTTGACAGTGAAGCGTAAAATCACGGCTTATCTCAATTCAGCAGATCTTCCTGAAGCTAATTAAACCCCGGAGCGTTTACAATGTTTTGGTCATACAGTGTCGCTTAATTCTTAGAGGTGTATTTGTTTTGGATTTGTATTAAAGCGCTTGTAAATAACACATGTGTTTGAAGTTTAAAGCGAACTGGGTGTATCATATTGTTTGTATTAAGGGTGTATAGTTATTTAAATATACAATTAAATTACGGTTATTCTTGCGTCTTGTTTTCATCTTACTGAATGATTTCATTTATTGCTTATTTTTTATATTTAAAATAATATATATATTTAATAGGTATATTTAAAATAAAATTATTCAAGGACTAACTAACCTCATGAAATTTAAGTTACCGCACATACCCCATGGTATGTTTTTAAATAATTAGTTATAAACAAATGTTATAATGCAATGAGTACCAAAACAAACATTTCTTTCGCCTGTACTGACTCCTTTTTCATAAAAAAAAATCTTCAAAGTACCTACATGTGTAAATGGCAACACTCATATTTAAGGATAACGTTTAAATATTTTTGTATTTTAAGGATTAATACTGTAGTTATCATTTATTTATTTCGTTTTTTAAACGAATCGGTTGTACGTCTTGTTAATGGAGTACTTTGTTATAAAGGCTTTGTATTTTTATTTCGATAGTCAAATGATTGAAAGAGATAAATCAATAGTAAAGTATTGAATTCAACATCTGCCAAGCATTGGTTATAAGCAAAGCCGAAAAGCTAAATTAATATATCCAGCATATCAACTTTTCTGTGAATATTTCACGTATAAAGCTTCATCTGTATCTATTCTCGTTTTGGCAACACACAGAACGGACAGACAATTCTCTCTGACGACGTTGACGTGACCTGTATAATATGTATATATTATAATAAATTCAAGTCAAGTCACATCGGGCAAGGACGTTTTTCTATAAGCAAATATAAATAGTAATTATGACTGAAAATTTTGAAAAGTTTTTTAATAACTATATATAGTTGATTATGTATTCCGTTTGAGAAAAAGATAACCTACTGAGATTGTTGTCTGTATTCTCGGTAGAATCTCCAAATTGGTAGCTTTGAATTCAATTTAATCCCTTAAACATCGATCGTGTAAATAGTAAAAGGCCGTAGGAGACTAAAATCGTATATGCCAAAGTAGTAGATTTCGACTTTTGACATGCGACTGGCGACCGGCTGGTGACTAAAATCGACCGTAAAAATGTTCGATTGCAAGCGGTTGCCCGATTTCTTCTGCTCAATTTTAAAGAAAATGACTAAGTCTTAGTCGCTTGCGATATTAGTTCACTGTATAAATGCGGCAGTTCTTCGTGATACACGAAGCGGGTAAATCGACCCATTTAAATAGCACATCATGTGTTTCGAAATTGGTAGTAAAACATTGTAATTGGATACTTTTTGACTGGCAGTATAAACAAAAGCCTTGTAAAGTACGAATATAAGCAATAAATGTTGTACTTTATTTCATACAAGGTATTTGTCTCACATATTGTACATACATTTTAGTTTTCTGAACTCCTTCTCCACTTCTTCTTCTTCTAAACTTTAAATATGACAAATTATACTCCTCCTTTTACGAAATATGCTTAAAAGGGAAGTTTTTTCTTCACTTATTAATATATAAGTTTACAATGTGCTAAAAGAAATATGATGAAATATAGGTTTTTTGTATGACCTAGAAATCTAACAAATTGGAACAATTTAAGCGTTTCTAAAACCTGAATTCACTCCTATCCTATGCTACGGAAACCGCCATAACTCACCAAAACAGACATTCATACAATTTCAAGCGTTCAGGGCACTAACCATTCACTGCAAAGACGTAAGGCTTATCCTTCACTGCGTATTCTATCCAAAGCTGAACTATAATGTGATTCTTAATAATAAAAATAGTCTGCCCATACATGATTGTACCATTCACTTGATGTTTTAGATATGGGGTTGATTGAAGCTCTTGGGGTTTGATTTTCAATTCTTAATTTCGTCTTAAATCTGGAAGTTATAACATTTTTTAATTCGTACGTTTTGATTCAATCAACAAAAACTAAATATATATTATAATATACGTATATGATAAAGAAGACTAGATTTAATTTTTTTTTAAATAAAATATTCATTAAATATCTTAATATTGTTCCAGAACATTCAGCCTTACACCTCTGCATTTAATGACCATCGTACTTAGACACCCATCCCTGGATCTGGTTCCTCTAAAATTAGTACTACTTCCAAATAATATAAGGACGATAGGGTTGAAATTAAATCCAACAAAGCAGAACATGATTCACGATATACATATTTGAAATAGTGTTAGCCTTTTTTAACACCACTAATGAGAAAGAGATAGTAATTGTTGTATACACGGCTTTTTTCAGCAATTTCCTTTCAATTGTTTTAATTACTACAAATATATAACCCCATCGAAGCAGCGTGGTGAAATATTTATAGAATGGAATGAAACATTTATAGATTGTTTCGTTACTTCTTATTACTTTATATAAAACATTGAATAAGTAATGGTAGATATTATTTAACTGAGACTGAATTAAACTTTCCTCAAAATAAATATTAAATACACGGTGCTTGAAAATATCTACCTTTTAAAATTATTTTTGCATGATAATCTACGAATACATTTTTCATGCTTTTTATGAAAAATATGGATTATTTTTAATAGATTATCAGTGTGGTAAACTCAACATCGATCATTTATTTCTATTTTTTCTAAAAGCAATCTGTTGTTGCGGTAATGTTTAAAGGTAGAAGTATAATTAGCATAAGAGATGAAATTTCGTAGGAAATTAGCAATGCATAGCTTGACGCAGCTGCCATTTCCAAGACCGTAACAGACTTGTGTAACCAATAAATAATTGTCACTCACTCTAATTGAATCTGCGACTCTCGAAAAGGTAAATAGAAACAGATAGCTCTTCACTTACCAATTGTAATTTTGGTTAAATATAATTACAATTTATATACATACATAGGTATACATATTACATTTATATACATACATATAATAAAATATAAACGGGACTTTTGTCGATTAAATATATATGAGGATTAATAACATAATAATAAAGTACCAGCTTGTAAACGCCCCACTGCTGGGCAAAGTTTTCGTCTCATGATGATAATGTTTACAGCTTATTCTGTCACGTTATTTCAATGCATTCCGTGTAGCTGAATTTCATTCGTCACACTTAAGAACTACAATATCTCTTACGCAATTTGATACTTTAAGAGGAAAAAAAAAACGGTCCGGATACCATCAGTCAATGCCTATAATCATTTTATAGTTATCTGGAAAATAACACTGTTACCACAAAAAAAATACAAAAAGAATCAATGTAATATCCGTTTTTGAGTAACAACAACGTTAATAATAAAACCTTTTGATAACCACTTGCTTTTATTGCCTTGCCAGGAACGTTTTATGTTACTCGTATGGAAATAATTTGATCTGCGTAAAAATATAATTTTGAATACTACCGACGTGAAACATGAAAAATATTTACAAAGAGTCTGAAAGGATAAGGTCTTGTCTATATATGGAAATGGGATATGAAATGAGTCGTAAGCAATATGTACACAAAATAAATATTCGACGTTGTAAGGGTATATTCACACATCGATAATAACATTTTTTACGAGTTGTAAACTGATACAAAGCAATTTTTTTCGGTTCATATACATCTGACGATTCGTTATAAATGTTTGAAAATATTGGTATACATTTTTTTTATCTGATTAGTAGTTATTAAGTATTTCCTATGTACCATCTACATATGCATATTACATGCATGTTACCACTATCTAACATCAAGAAGCATCTTCTTGAAATCAAAATCAATTGAAAAAAAATCGTAATAATGTAATCAATTTCGTGGACTAAATGTACAAAACAGTTTTGCTCGACTGTAAAAACATCGTCAGGAAACCTGCATACGTCGGACGCATTTTGACACATCTCGCATACTCGCATTAGAGAATGGTATTTTTTTTAAACAGATATTTGGACGGGCAAATAAGACACCTATGGTTACCACCAACTATAGACAGCGGAGCCGTAAATAAAAACCATTCCTTACATCGCCAATGTGCCACCAAGCTTGGGAACTGAGATGTTATGTCCCTTGTGCCTCTAGTTTTTTTTTTTTTTTTTATAGAAAAGGAAGGTGGACGAGCATATGGGCCACCTGATGGTAAGTGGTTACCAACGCTCTTAGACATTGGCATTGTAAGAAATGTTGCCAATCGCTTAAATCGCCAATGCGCCACCAACCTTGGGAACTACGATCTTATGTCCCTTGTGTCGGTAATTACACTGGCTCACTCATCCTTCAAACCGGAACACAACAATACCAAGTACTGCTGTTTTGCGGCAGAATGTCTGATGAATGGGTGGTACCTACCCAGACGAGCTTGCACAAAGCTCTACCACCAGTAAAGTGTGTTTATAAATGAACCCTTACACTGAGTGTAGAAATGTTATAGGAATAGTATTCAATCCCTTATACTCGTAACATTTTATCCACGATTTATTTATATCATTTCACTATTACTAATATTGACATAAATTTTTTAATAATGACAAAATGTAACGTTTAAAAAACGACACTCAATTATAGGCAATTTGAGTGTTCGTAAGTAAAACGAATTTTGTTTTGAATAGAGTAACCGGGGATTAAAATAAAGCAGTCTTAATATGTCCCAGTGCTAGATTTTGAATTATCGATTCGTGAAAATATTGGCCTTTTGAATGTTGGCAACATTGTTAACGGAATTTTTGTAAAATTAAAGTGTATATACAATATAAAAGTTTCACTTAAGAAGGTATTAATAAAGAACTGTTTTAGTACATTTATATAGCTATAGCTCTATTAGCATATCGCTTAGAATATGTAAATATAAGATTTGTTTATCTTTATTCCTTTTTCGACTATAATATAATTGATCAATGAGTAACTTATTATCTTCTCCGTGTTAGTCTTTGTGACTACTGTTGGTAGAGCTTTATGCAAGCTCGTCTGGGTAGGTACCACTCACTCATCAAATATTCTACCGCAAAACCGCAGTACCAAGGTACTGTTGTGTTTCGGTTTGAAGGGTGAGTGAGCCAGTGTAATTACAGGCACAAGGGACATAATATCTTAGTTCCCAAGGTTGGTGGCGCATTGGTGATGTAAGCGATGTTTAACATTTCTTACAATGCCAATGTCTAAGGGCGTTGGTGACCAATTACCATATGCTCGTCCGCCTTCCAATTCTATAAAAAAAACACTATAATACAATAAGTTATTCCAATAAAAACTTTCATTAAGTCATTTTATATAGTTAGAAAAACTATGAATATTAAGGTACATTAAAACTCCGAGACTTCGCTTATAGAGTTCAAATTAAAAAGATCGTGAAGTAACTTAAATTAATTGTCTCTAGTAATAGAACTTTCATTGCACTTCATTTAAGAATCCGTACTTAAACATTGCTATCAAAATAACTTACAAGAAATATTGTAACGAGAAGGATTAATTAAGTAAGTAGTAAACTTGAAGTAAATGAAAAAAGTTAGAAATTGTTTTAAAAGTATCAGCATTGCTATTCTGTAAACATTCACTTAATTACTCATCCGTGAAATGTCGACAACCGACTTATAGGGATGTACTATTGTGATGCGCGTATTTTTGAAATATTATAATTATTATGGTTAATATCGCATGTCACTTGCTGATATTTCACGACCGTTTTCTGAGGAGTGTTTTGAGTTTTCTCCTTTTGAGAGGAATTCAAATTCGATTATTTTATGTTGTTTTGTATCTTCACGGATTTGTTGTCCGTATATTGGGCGTATTATTCTATCAGCTTAAAGCTTGTTAGTTTGATGTGCATATTGTTATACAAAACAAATTTTAATATATTTTTTATATTCCATTAAATAATGTTTATATAATTATTTAATATTAAAACAATAAATACTACCAAATGACTGGACGTCTTACGAAAGTTTTAATTTTTTATGAAAAATGGGTGTTTTCATTGATTTCGACGTGCTCTTTCGACTAAGCGACGAATTTCCACTGTATTTATTAGTGTTAGCTGATGCAATTAAACAAAAAATAAATATCATGTTTCATTTCTATTGTCAATTAACTACGGTCGAATTTCTTTTTACTTGAGCTTTCTCAAGCTTTTTCCAAAGGTTATTCAACCAAACTTTGTGAATTAATTTAAACAATTGGTTTATTTAGCCGTGTGATTTCCAGCAGAATTGAATAGAGCTACCTCACGTCATCCCGTGGGTGCCGTAAATGCCGACGAAGGGAAACTTTTGTGTTAAAACATCCATCAATATCAGAAGTACTTAACCCCTTAACAATTCGTATTGTTGAAAACCAAACCAACAGAACCAATCCTAAGGAGAGTTAGCGTCAAGTAGACGAGCAGCCGTAGACGTTTACAAAGCTTTATTCTTGCAATGATTTTTTTTATATAATCATGTCTCCACTAACGCGTCATACGTTTTTTTAAAAATAAAATAGGTAAGTGGACGTGCAAATAGGCTATGGGTAAATTTTTAAGCCATTTCCTGCCTCGCACAACCACTTTGTGGAACCAGCTTTCGTCGATATGACATAGAAACCTTCAAGAAAACAGCGTACTCATTCCTTAAAAGTCGGCAACGCACCTGTATGCCCTCGGATGATGCAGGTGTCGAAGGGTGGTGGTATTACTTTTCCATGAGCCTGCTACTTGTCTGCTTATCTTACATAAAATTAATTTTTCACCATCGCCCATAGATATTGGTGTTTTAAAAGTCTTCGTAGGATTCTAAATTCCCAGGCTGGTCTGGATGGTGTAAGCTCAGTCTGTATATGATCGAGCATTTCTATAATATTATGGATTGCTATTTTTGGGTTGTAGTCCAGAATCTTCTTGTGCATCCTTTTTACGAGTTTCTTCAAAGCTTATAAAACACTAAAAGAAAAAAGAAGTGATAAATGATGGTAATTATACTAAAAGAGACTTAACCATAAAATCTTAATTACTACTCATACTTGGTCTTCCAAAATAAAATTTAACAGTACCTAAATAGTGCTATACTTACTATTTAACGATCCACCTCTAATTCTATACTTTTATCGTTTTAAATATTGTTAACCTAGTACCAAAAATATTTTACTTGAAACTATCTTCAATTTCCGCAAATCAATATTGATATATCATATTGCTATGCAAATATTTCCTGAAGTTTGACGTACAAGTATATTCACGTTTTATAAAATATTATTTGTGTATGATATGTAGGGTAGTTTTATTCGCGTTTATCTGGATGAAATGAGATTGAATGTAAATAAATTGTTGTAAGAAATCATTGAATCTGATATTTAATGAGATGGAGAAATGGAACACATGGATTATTAACGAATGTTGCAGGTTCCAATAAGGATGAAACACGAATCATTGAAACCGCTACTAAAAACGATAAACTCGTTATACACATTGTTAGAAATACTTATTTATGCACTTCACTTAATATATTTAACAATTACATATTTCTATATTGTATTTGATTTAATAAAAATATAATCGGTTTCAGAACGTCATTGGTATTGTTTGGTAAAAAAAGTTAAAAAATAGTTTTTCCCGCGCATATATAAAAAAAGGAGAACTGAACGATTGTCATCGAATTAACAATATATGATATTTTGTTTTAATTAAATTTAAAAGTAAATAAGTTATTATATTGAAGATATTAAAAATAACAAATAATACAATTTATTACTTCTACTGGTGTATTTATTAACATGATTTGTGAATAACGAGTTTATCGTTTTTAGTAGCGGTTCTAGTTTAGTTCGAAGCCTAAACTGGCAAGACGCTTCTACGCGGCTGTAAGGTAAGCTACAGTTTGTGCTTGCTATTTACACATTGATATTTCATTAATTCAATTTTATCGAAAAATTCAAGAAGTGCAGAGTTTTTTTTTATAGAATAGGAGGTGGACGAGCATATGGGCCACCTGATGGTAAGTGGTCACCAACGCCCATAGACAAGGGCATTGTAAGAAATGTTAACCATCGCTTACCTCGCCAATGCGCCACCAACCTTGGGACCTAAGATTTTATGTCCCTTATGCCTGTAATAAGTCAACATTTATGAATATATTAAATACATTGAATACAGTTATATTGTAAATGTCAAACACATAATCTGTCGTTCACTGTCAAACTGTTTTTTGACATTTCATTTGGTTAACTTTTTTTGTTGCCATACCTTAAAATTAAAAAAATATATATTTAAAGTAAAATCTCATTTTTATTAGCAATAAATTACTTTCACCACGGACATCTATTATAAATAAAGTCGTAAATGAAACCTACTTATTAATGTTTATTTAATAATATGGAGCAATGGTTTTCTGGACAGTTGGCTAAATTGGATGTTCAACCACATCGAAAACCATAGTTTGCTTTCAAAAGCATAATATTAATAACGTACCACATGTGTATTCTATTAACATTTAAGTTAAATGTTAATATGTAATGAGCTTTTAATTGGGTATATTTAATTGCTTTGGACGTGCGACTGTCCGTGCCATCTGTTTTTGTTATCAATTAAAAAAAATTCAAGCTGTTCAATGAATTTATATTTTTATTCAATTATTATGTTTCCATTCGATTGCGATAAAGTGATAACTGCACTTATAAATCTAATGATAAATTAAGTGAATTTCGCAGCTTATATCAGTTTAAGGGCGTCTAGACACAACATAATTTGGTATGGGCGTGCATTTATATCCACAAAGCTGTTATTACCATATTATGTTAAACAATTATTTTATTGATATTAAGACAAAATGTCTATGTACTGACTAATGACAAAAATGTAAAAATAAGTCGTAACTAAATAATAAACGGGCAACTAAATAATCGATAAGTTAGATAACCCATTTACCAATTATATTAGCTATTAACTGTTCGTTACGGGTAGAGTACGTAAAATTTTATCATCATCATCATCATCATCCTTTTTTCGTCCACTGCTGGACATAGGTCTCTCCAATGGCACGCCACTGAGCTCGATCCTCAGCTCTCAGTCTCCAACTGCTACCAGCCACCTTGCGTATATCGTCACTCCACCTAGCTGGAGGGCGTCCTACGCTGCGTTTGTTTTATAGGAAAATATTTAACAGACCGTTATTCGTAGCTCGATAATGGCAATTCGTTTTGTATATGACGTTAGTTTGCAATAAAACACAACAGTACGATTACTTTAAGTTGATTATTTGATAACCCTTTCAATGGAAAAGTCGGGTACGCGCCGACGTAGTCGAAGAGAAAATTGTCGGTCCAGGAGCTTTTAAAGCAAACGCTGATAAAACTATAAGGAAAAAGCTTTGTATAAAACGTTTATATCTCTTAAGTAAAAATATTTAGCGATTCCTTATTTTACTCGTACGAAGTCGGGACAGCCAGTTAAATATATTACAGTAAGTTAAAATACGTTCTACACTTTAATTTAATCGTAATTCTTAAAAAAATAAAAGATTTTTCTGCATTATTCTAGAATGGGTTGGTATCCTAGAATGGATGGAACATAAAATTTAAAAATAAAATACGATCGTTCGGCAAAGTAAAATACGATCGCGTTTAAACTCGGATAAACATATGAAATACTTGGAAAATTCTTTTCATTCTTTCACTACAACATAAATAAATAAATAAAACGTAAAACAAAGACAGTGCTTTTTGCCTTCCTGGGTAGGTACCACCCACTCATCACATATTCGACCGCCAAACAATAATACTTATAAGTATTGTTTTGTTGCGGTTGAAAGTGTGAGCCAGTGTAACTACAAGCAAAAGGGACATATAACATCTAAAGGTGTGCAGGGCCTTGACCATATAAGAAATTATTAATATTTCTTACTGTGCCAAAGTCTATGGATGGTGGTGGCCACTTACCATCAGGTGGCCCATTTTCCTGATTGCTTCCTTAAATTATTAAAAATATACTATTTAACCTTCAACCAGTTTGAGCCAAAGGTATCCGTTTCTCTTATAAACGGGATCATTTTACACGCTGTGACGTCATCAGATATTTGTAAGACCTTTTTTTTAAATTCGCATTCTAAATATAAATATTCTAAATATAAATATACATTTAAAGCTATGAACATGTTTGTTATTGTAGTTTACAAGCAAAACTAATATTTAGTTTTTTCAAAATACGTCAAATATGTCGACACTAGTGATAGTCGAAAAGTAAGGGCCGGAATGCCGAATATATTAAATAGTTCGAGAAGAGTCGAGGCTATATTGCTTTGAACGTTATGCAAGATATTCCTTTTAAATGTATTTTTTTATTTCATAAGGTTCAGTATCAAAAACAGATCACAGTCATTGTCAGTAAAAAGTAGTAAATGAACTGCCTGTGAATGTCCCATTGATGAACAAAGACCTCCATATGAAGAGAAGGTTTTTGCTAATTTCACACAATGCAAAATTTCAAACCTTGCATGTTTCCTCACGATGTTTTCCCTCACTGCTCAGGACGAGATGAATTTGAAATATAAATTATGCACAGAGAAGCAATTGTTTTTGGCCGTATCAATTTCAGGTTAAGACTCAAGTGTTCTAGCCACCAATAAATATACATAACCTAAATATGAATAAAGTATATTTAAAATATAATATAGAATAAAGAAATATATATTACTCTATGTAAGTACCAATCAAGGTATACAAATTTAAAGGCGGAGCGGGAAACGAAGGCGTGCCCGAATAGCCTACCTCAGGAAGCCGTGCAGACTAATCAGAGGACGCTTGGGAAATAAACTTATAAATTGAATCTTGAAGAAATATAGCAACAAACATTTAAAGATTAAGAAGAAATTGATATAATTTACTCCATATTACCAGTGACATACTAAAATGTAAATAAAAGTGGTAAATAGGTTATATAGTCTGTATATATATATATATATATATATATATATATATATATATATATATATATATATATATATATATATATACAGACTATATATATGACTGCCTCGTTGGTCTAGTGGCTTGATATAAGGCCGCAGACTCGGAGGTCCTGGGTTCAATTCCCAGGTCGGGCCAATAAAACGTTATTGGGTTTTTCTGTCAGAAAATTCTCAGTAGCAGCCCGGAGTCTGGAAGTTGGAAGTGTGTTCACTCCCGTGCCTCGGAAAGCACGTAAAGCCGTTGGTCCTGCGCCTGAACTCTTTCCGGTCGTGTCGAATTGTCGTCCCATCGGATTATGAGAGTTAAGGAATAGAGAGTGCACCTGTGTTTGCGCACACACTTGTGCACTATAATATCTCCTGCGCAGTTGGCTAATCTCTCTTGAGATTGGCCGCCATGGCCGAAATCGGTTTGGAGGACATTATATATATATATTCATACCTTTAACTGCTTTGTTGGTCTATTGAAAGGCGATATAGTGATGGGAAGCGAGATCGCTCTTGCCCTCTGAATCTCCACCGAGTCTAGAACGAGAGCTCTCGGAGAAGCTGCGGATGAGTGTGAAAAAAATGTTCCCTCAGCCTCTTCTATCCGCTTCGAAAAGGAAATCAGAATCCCACATAACCCGATTTATACCCAAATCTCGGGTATCGTTAGACTTCTGACTGACTTATTAGGCCGCGAGCTCCGAGTTTCTTGGCTTCAAATCCTTGCCGTGTCACTAAAAAATTATAAGGTGTATTACAAATTAAAACAAATACCTATATAAAAATTAGACATCTTATATATAACCTTAATTTGTTTCTTATAATTTTCAGTCTGCAATTTTTCAATTTGTTGAGTGAACATCCGCCTTAAAATGTATCCCTTACTTTTTGATAAAACTAATAGAACAGAGTCAGTTCTGATCGTTAATCCTAATAATATTAACGTACAAATATTTTAGGTACAACAAAATTTTAACATAGTCTTGATACGTATCTTTTTCACATCTACACTATAAAATTGAATTTTATGATGCATCTCAATAGCCATAATAAATTTTAATTTAAAATTTTATGTCTCTGCATTTCGATTGCCTCGCTCGAAATGCGCTGTATTGAAAAATGGTGATTTTATTTTGTTCCAAAAGTTGAACTGTAGTTCATTGTATCTCCAGGTAATATGGAAATCCGTTTCGTAATAAAACTTTTAAAACCACTTTGTCTTTGTTTTAGTATATACGATACAAATGTACGTACCTAACGTACTTTATTGATCTATTTGTACCAACTATAGACAAATAGATCACGAAAAGTTTCTTATGATGAGTATACTTCTCCTGGTTAAAACAAATATTTTAGTATTTTATTATTCGTAATAACTTTTGTTTAGACAAAAGTAAACGGAAGGAAAGAATACCTGCATACATCGGATGATATTGGCGTTCTAGCAACGTGGTATATGCAAGATCAAAAATATTCTCTTAAAGCGAAGAGAAAAACCGGGTTATTATTTACCTGTAATAAATATGTATTATTCAAAGACTGCTGTCCAATCTCGGGGGGTTCAGAGAGGATGTTCGCTATATCTATGCCAGGGTCATGCGATTGATGGCATTCTATGGCGCACTCTTTTGTCCCCACATATATCGGGCAAACGCTGTTAAGCAACTAAGTCCCAGAGTTTGTAGCTGAAAGTTGCTATCCGTAGTAAGAGTAGTATCCTTAGTATGAAGATATCGCATGATATCCTATTAGGTGGCAACAGCCATAGTGCGAAAGCCTGATTCGATATGGCGGTAGCACTCGACACGTTGATCTGACGGGAACAAAGGATGCTCTAGCAACGTTGTGCGATCGACTCTGCAGGCACCGGTACGGCACAGGCACGGTGGACTTCGATCTACTGTGCCTACCGTCAATAAGATGAAAGAGAAGACTCACATTCCGGCTTACGCAAGTAATGACTGGTGACGGTTGTTTTGACAATAATTGTGTAAGATATAAATAAATAAAGATGGGAAATAAAACTGGGGGGACTATAACAACTGCAAGTATAACAACTCCACCCAGCACATGCTTGAGATATACAATACTGGCAACGCAGCGAAGTAAATCCGAATCCGAGATCCTTGACCGTGATCTGCAGCCGTATAACATAACTACTAGACCATTGAGGCAGTTAATAGGCCGACGATTGATCGTTTAAAAATAAATATAGAACTAGTCTATATCAGTCGGGTCCTATGACACAATTACTTCCCATAGCATCCTGTCACGTGTCATATACAGGAGGCAAGCTATATCTATTATTGTGTAAATAAATCGATTAGATTGCTGAAGGCAGGCGCTAATGGAGCTTGTCATGAACACTGTCTCACTCTCCGATGAAATTGAACTGCATGGTCTTGAAATACTTCCTAGAATTTTTTATTATTTTTGTAAAGATTTTATTTTTTATTTACCAAGTACATTTACATTTTCATAACTATTTTTATTAAGTTTTTTTTAAAGCTTCGTTTATTATGGTATATCGATCTAGTATATCGAGTATCTTAACAAATTATGAAATTGTCTTTTCAAATATTACAGAGTTTGTAAGCGTTGCCTATTAAAAACTATTATTATTGCACGAATGACTAGAATAGTTTTTACAATATCGGTATGGTAAACAACAGTATATAATATGTTTTATATTATAACTATTATTATATATGTTTCATGTTCTCAATAAATAAATAAATAAAGAATATTTAGATTTTCGATGTGCTTCATTTCGACATTGAAATTTAATCTCATTGCGCCAAAGACGGCTTGCTTCAAATAAAGTACTTCGAATATTTTACCCAGTCTTCACATGGTAAGTGCATCAATAATGTCATTATTGGCTGTTTCGTCTTGATACGACTGGTCACGTGTAGAAGGGTAGACATTCACTATTATTGTCCTTTGCATAAAATCGATTAGCTTGCAAAAGGCAGGCCGCTAATGGTGCTTGTCATAAGCACTATTCCACTTTGAGTTGAAATTGAACTGTGTACAGAACACTATAGTCAAATTATTATCATAACAATGTTACCTAGGAAACGGTTTGAATTTTTTTTTTAATTAAAGTTAGCAAAGCCCAAAGGATCAATAACAATACGTGATCTAAGCCGAAGATTACGGGAACAATTCCGGGTAAGATAATTTTTTTAAGTAACAATTCCGCCAATTTCCATCAATTGCAAATCTGTCACATGTGTCTTAACTAACTCGCATTGGAACTGCGTCGTGGAATAAACTCCGAAATTTTCTCTGTTCTATAAGTAAAAGAGGCCTTAGCACATCATTGGGACGCTACATGACACGACACGATACGCATATATATATATATAAATACATCTGGTTTTACACTTGATTTTCCCTCACTCCATTGATAAACGAATCACGTAATAAAAATTCAATTTCGAAAAAAATCTTCAACGTTTTAATAAACGATAAATTTAATCATGTTCTCGGCGACACTCAACACAATGTATTTTGAAAGTGCTATAATTTACATGAAACAAGGTTATAAATGTTACGCACCCAAAACGCAAGGATGTACCGACGCTTGTTAGCCGAAAACATCCCATAAGTTCAGTTCTGGCTGGCACGAGCCACGGCCGGCTTTTAGAGCCATTAGAAGCGAGTGGTTCCCTCGTTACGAGCCTTATAAACACAGCTACTATATTACCCACCAAAATCGGACGTTTCGAAGCAGATTTTCCTTGTTTACCATCGCTTTTTAACTTATTTAAACGTCACGGGACGCCTGTCAGTTAAGCCAATGAATAAATTTGGAATAATATAAATAAAACATAGTTTCTTTATAATTATTATATAGCAACGAAGTAAGCGCGCCACACACATACATGGGAGTAGAGAACGGCGGAGAGTGGGCTAAACGGGCATGCTGTCACATACCGTTTGCATGTGGTGTTTTATTAAACACTGTTTTTTCTCTTTCTATCACCATTATTTTGTCATTCCAAAGTACAAGACACAACTATTTATTCTCCTAAGAAACATAACAAAGCCTATTAAATTATTATTATTTTGTATGTTTAAGCATACAGATTTATAATATTGGTGGTATTTTTAAGTGAATTATTAAGCTCTTAAATTCTTAATGCACCTTTCCATCTGTTTCAATGCAAGCAGACTCTAAGATTGTCTGAAATAAATAAGGCTTAATTTTTATTACTAAAAGTACTATTGCATATATTTAGTGTGTATAATAAAATAGTTTTACTTTGTATAGATAGAATAAAAGTAATAATGATATTTAAAAACAGCGACACAGCAAGTCTTATTGTATCTCATATAACATAGTCTATGTTTGTAAGCCGAAAACATCCCATAAGTTTAGTTCTGGCTGGCACGAGCCACGACCGGCTTTTAGAGCCATTAACAGCGAGTGGCTCTCTCGTTACGAGCATTGTAACATTGGTACAAATAAAAACTATCGAAATCGGAAGCTGTCAAAATAAATGTTCGCTACAAAAGGTGAATTTTATAAGCGATTCTAAAAAAAAGTATTTTTTTAGCTAAAATGAATTGTAATATAAGAAAAAATAAAACTTTTGTTCGTGAGCGATAATTGCAATACTTTTATCGAATTCTCTAGATTCTTAGAACATTTAGTACCTAACCATTTATTTAATCTGACGTGAAAATGTTTTAGGAATTTTATAATTGTTTAATTATTATAGAAATAATATATAAAATGCATATTAAATACCCCATACACATATTTCCTCGTTTATATTAAGTACCTAACATGTATAATTACACTTTATTTCTCACTATTGTAGTGACGTATATTAAACACACAGTGTGTACCTAATTAGAACAATACATAACAATACATAAAAATAGATTTAATTTAATACAACTGAGTCGGTTGTCGTACCGGCCTCCAATCTTGCCATTATTCAAGTTCCCGCCATTATTTTTTTTTTAATCAAAGAACAAAATCAGTTGGACAAAGGATAAAGTTTGAAATACCATTTTACAAAAATAAAATAATTGTTCAAATAGTTATAGCATTTGTTGGTATTTGATAAGTAAACCTTGCACTTGTATGTTTATAGCTTGTTATCCCCTTGTTGACGATGTAATTACCCAATTTAGATTTGACAATCGAAACTGATCCTTATTTACCCATAATTGGAACCTATTTCCGTTCGTTTTGCACCAAATAATAATAGCTTCGGTTTTAATAGTACAAGAACATGTACCAAAATTATATTTAAACCATAATATGTTAATATAATTCAATATGAATTTATTTTAAAAGGATGAAGCGTACAAGCGTTGGAATCATTTTTATATAATGTTTGGGGAGACTGGCAAATGCCCCATCTGATGGTAAGTGGTCACCACCACCAAGCATTAACCATTCGTTACATCACCAATGCACCACCAACCTTGCGAACTAAGATGTTATGTATTTTGTTTGTCACCAGAACACAACAATACTAATTACTGTAATATTACTGTTTAGCGGTAGAATATGCGATGTTACAGTTGGTACCTACCTTGACGGGCTTGCACAAATCACGATTGTGTTATGCGGTAAGTTTCGTATTTGCTTCTACAGAACAGTTCTACTGTTTCGAATAATGTAATATGTCAGATGCAGTATTACCAATAATGTCATGTGGATTGTAATAACTGTGGATTGGCTATTAACGTTAATTACGTTATGTCTCCTTGGTATGTAATTCCGGGGCTTTGAAAACCGCAAACCCGGATGAAAATATTTTTCAATGCCTTTTATTTCTTTCTACTGATCGCCTTTTGCTCGAAATTCGACCGTAATTCATTGTTAATAAAAATTGGAAGACTTGATATCGTATATTGTTTTCAATTCCAATAACTTACATTTCATTTCCGGTGAGTTAGAACATTCGACAACAGCCTTTATATGCTACAAATCTTATATGACTATATATTTATTTATGTATGAACTATTATACTATTACGTTAATAACTATTACGTTATTTTGGTCATATAGCGCAAAGGCAGCCTGACAGCCTTGACAAGCTGATGATGCTTGGCAAAATAGAGGGGAAACGACCAAGTGGCCGCTGCCCCACATGGTCGAACTGCCGATGGTCGGACCAAGTTACCAACCTCACTGGTCTCCAAGTGACCACAGCCCTGAGGAAAGCTGAGGACAGGAAGGACTGGAGAAAATTCACAGAGATCGTAACCCAGACCCTAGATCAGAGTGGACACGACCTTCAGCAATGAAGTAAACGATCGAGAAGAGATGTATGAAATAATTTTCATAAATAATTACAATATCATAAAAATCGCGTTAGTGGTTTTGAATTTTGACATGTAGTAATTGGTGGTATGAATAAAATGTAAGAATGTTGTAATTTATTTTGTTTAATGAGTGTGACAAATATTAGATACATTGTCGCTTTCTGTGCTCCTTATAGACTAACTATGTCAAGTCTCACGCTCCGTGTACACAACATGCTTACAAAATGTGTACAAAGTTGTCTTCACGTATTAATATATGGATTCTATTAGCTACCACTCTGTTTGATGACGAAAGCTTATGCATTGTTAATCTTTTGCTTTTTTAATTAACAGTACATTTATAGTATTTGTTTTAAATGAAATAATATGAAGCCACAGAGCCAGTGGAAAAAATATCTTGATAATCGCGTAGTCGCGTCATATTATTATCATCATCATCATCATATAATTAATCATCTCTGTGTAACAAAACTTAGTGCGGAAGCCTGCCTATATGAAATGAAATGGTGATAGATGTATATCGAGCGAGCATGGAGTATGCTGGTTGAGAGAAAATGCCTTTGGCTGACAAATGTATATATTAATGCCGGGGGACATATCGAGGTAATTTTTATAGAGCAACGTCAGCATAGCCATCGTTACCATTTCACTCATAATTACTGACAATTTAGTAGTAATAGTAGGAAATCGTCGGCTGATTTTATCAATGTCGTTTTATTCAGTGATACGTCACGAGAGATCTGTACGCTCTGAGAATTCAAACAAGAACAGTTTTCCAGTTTATATGTATTTTCTGTTAAACAAGAATGACTCGAGTTCTGTCGGGTGCCCCTATTAATACCAATTGAGACCCCGCACAAGCAGTGTTTCAAAAAAACAATCTTTATTTTGATATTTTAAAATTAAATAATCTAATCTAAATAATCTTGACAAATAATTATATGACAGTCAAATGAAACTGTTTTTGTTCGGGATCGTTGTTATGACATACATACTTTATTAAAAAAAAAAAAAACTGGGCATTAGGGGACACTTCATATACAAATTCGTTTTCCCTTATAATAAAGGTTAAGGATACGAGGTCAAGCATCGTTGGGTTTGTCAAGCGTTTAATTTGTATGTATAGCTCTTTTAACATTCTAACATATATATTTTAAAAGAAAATTTCTAAAATAAATGTATCCATCCCGTCAAGGAGTATTTGAAATCCTTCGTAACAAGATAAATGGCCACTTGCCCAAATGGACGACATTTACGGACTGAAATTTAAATTATCTTAACATCATATAGCGTGTATGTAGTACACAATATTAAATATCTGTTAAAAAATACTCTGTGGCCTAAATTAGAAATATGTCAAATAATTAAAAACGAATTAATTGTCTATGGTTTCATCTTAATATCTCTGATCAGTATTGTCAGAACGCCACAAGGCTATATGTGAGTAGGGTCCGGATAATTCTGTCATAATTAGACATATATATTGAATTGATAGATAGATAAACAATACTAAAGGCTTACTTAGTGGTCAAAATACATAGCGATTTATGATCGATGAAAATCCATTGAAGTACATCATTTTCATTTAATTGTGTACTCGAGTTTCGGAGTATTGTAATTATTATTGATCGTATAAGCATTAATTATTTAATAATAGCTAATAACATCCACTTATATTTATCTATATCATAAATGTAAAAATATGTGAATATGTAATAATTAAATGACGTTTCTGTTATAAAAATGACATGTACAAAGTCTGTTAAATTTTATAAAAAAAAAAACAGTTTTTTATTCAAAATTCGAATTAAAACGTTTCCTTATCTTTATGATGTTGCTTATATATAAAGAGAAAGAGAAAGACGAATCTATATTTACTATCAGATAGTCTAAAATCTGAATGAAATTACACACAATCCTAAATCGGAACCAATTTTCGAAATGGTTATAAAATAAACGAACTCTGCACGGAGCCGGTAGCGTGTGCCAGAACAATAGAGATTGCGCTAAATAAATATTCAACTTCTTTCCGAAAATTCTATTTAACAAAAGGTAACCTTATTAACTATTTTCATCTATTGCTATGAGTCATTCAATCGATATCGCAATGATTAAAAGTTTGAATATTTACTTTACTTGGTGGTAGGGCTTTGTGCGATCAGATATTCTACTGTTAAACAGCAGTATTTAGTATTGTTGTGTTCCAGTTTGAAGGGTTCGTGAGCCAGTATAATAAACAGGGATATAATATTAGATTAGATAGGTTAGATAGGTTGGTGGCGCATTGGCGATGCAATCGATGGTTGATAATTCTTATAATGCCAATGTCTATGGGCGATGGTGACCAGGTGGTCATGTGTCCCATATATCACTATATATACATCTATAAAAAAATCTAGTTACGTGTTTTTTTTTTTTTTATATTTGCCGGGAGGGCAAATGACTCTACTCCACCTGATGTTAAGTGGTAGTAGAGTCCAAACGGGAGGACGGCCAGTACAGTCGGGAAGAAGGTTCTGCACTAGCCGCCCTCGCCTTGCCGGCCCGCAAGATGCCTCTTCACGCCTCGTTTGAAGGAACCCGGGTCGTAAGAGGAGGGGAATACGTGAGCTGGTAAGGAGTTCCATTTCTTAGAAGTGCGACAAAGAAAGGAGTTGCCAAATTTCTTTGTGCGCGATGGAATTGATGCCACAGTTAGTCGGTGACATCGAGAGCCAGCACGCGTGGACTTGTGAAGGAAGGGGGAAGCAGGAATTAGGGAAAATAATTCCTCGGAACACTCGCCGTGATACAGTCGATAGAAAGCGCTCAACGCAGCTATCTCTCGACGCAATTGTAAAGGTTCGAGGGTGTTAGTGACCTTTACGTCGCCAATAATGCGGACCGCACGTCGCTGCAACCGGTCCAAGGCCTCAAGTAGGTACTTAGCGGAGCCATCCCAAAGGTGCGAGCAATATTCAACGCAAGACCGTACCTGTGTTTTGTACAGCAGGCACAGTTGTTGTGGCGTGAAAAAACGCCGCACCTTGTTCAGAACTCCGAGTTTCCGTGAAGCTGTTTTTATCACAGCCTCGATGTAATCCCTTGGACTAAGGTCGCAGCGAACGTCCATCCCCAGCATGGCGATTTTGCTTTGTATCACCAGCGGAGTGCCACAGAGGGAGGGAAGAGGGGAAAATGGTGACTTTTTTGCTGTGAGAGCGCATACCTGTGTTTTCTTGGCATTAAACTCAACAAGATTATCTGAGCCCCATTTGGCGATAAGCTCTAACGTCCTATTGAGTTCAATGACAAGATCCTCCCGCCTCTCCTGAATTTCCGCTCGCCCAGCCACTGCGCGTCCGTGGTAACCACCATGCACTGTACTATCATCTGCATAGCAATGAATGTTCCCGAGAGAGAGCATATCATTGATATGCAAAAGAAACAGAGTGGGAGATAGCACAGATCCCTGGGGGACCCCAGCATTCACTACATAGAATTGTGAAGCGCAACCATCAACTAAAACACGAAGGCTGCGCTTGTGTAGGAAGCTGGCAATCCAGGTGCAAAGCTGAGCAGGCAGACCATATGCCGGCAGCTTGGAGAGAAGACTTCTGTGCCAGACCCTGTCGAAAGCCTTGGAGATATCGAGGCTGACAGCCAACGATTCCCCATGCTTGTCGATAGCTTCACCCCAGAGGTGTGTTACGTACGCTAGAAGATCACCTGTAGGCCGTTTTGGTCGAAATCCGTACTGACGATCATTAATTAAACAGTGATCTTCTAGGTAATGGATCAGTTGGTTGTTAAGAATCCGTTCCATCACCTTACAAAGTACTGAGGTGATAGCTATTGGCCGATAATTTGCCGGGTCAGACCGATCCCCTTTTTTGGGAACCGCTTGCACATTAGCTCTTCTCCAAGCCTCCGGCACACATCCCGAAGAAAGAGAAAGTTGGAACAGGCGCGTTAACACGGGAGACAGCTCCGCCGCGCACTTCTTCAGCACTATGGCTGGTATTCCATCGGGACCGCTAGCTTTCCGTACATCAAGTGATTGCAGCTCCGCTCGCACATCACGCTGCCTGATTTTGATGTCAGGCATCGTGTGGCCACAAGAAGGTATTACTGGTGGCAGAGCACTACAATCATCGATGACGGAGTTGTCGGCAAAGAGTTTAGCCAGGAGATCAGCTTTCTCTTGCGGGCTGTGAGCTAGCGATCCGTCCGGACTTCTGAGCGGTGGCAGCGAAGGTTGGCAGAAATTGTTTTGCACAGACTTGGTCAGACGCCAGAAGCTACGGGAGCCCCGAGGATGTGAAATAAGGACATGACCAATCTGTACAATGCGCTGTGCGTCCGCTCTCGTGTAAGCCTTCCTACAGGTCTTGGAGTTTTTATTGTAGATTGCTTTCAGTGAGTCAATGTTAGATGCCCCGCTAATGCAGCCATTGATCCACTCGCGATATGCCGCCTGCTTAGATGATACAGCGTCGGCACATTCGCGAGTGAACCAACGATTACGCGCACCCCTACTGTCGAGATCTGAGCTAGGAATGTAGTATTTCATTCCCAACATGATCTCGTCAGCAACAGCAGCGGCACTAGCTGTCGGGTCATTCCCACTGAAGCAACGTTCCTTCCAAGGGACTGACGCATAGTAATCGCGCATACCGTCCCAATCTGCCGACTTGTAGTGCCAAACGCGACGTTTGCATACCGCTGGTGGCGGCAGCTTGGCCTGTGGCACTTTGGTAGATATGAGGCTGTGATCCGAAGAACCAAGTGGAGCTTGAACCACAACCTGATATTCCACCGGGTGAGAAGTTAGCAGAAGGTCCAGTAGAGAAGGCGCTTGCCCATCAATGTCAGGGATCCTGGTGGGCTGATCAACCAGTTGGGTCAAGTCATGTGTGAGAGCAAAAGCATGAGCAGTCCTCCCAGCATGGTCAGTTTTGAGGGATTTCAACCATGATTCATGGTGAGCATTAAAATCCCCCAAAAACACCAATTCCGCGTTAGGAAACTGCTCTTGCGCAGCATCTGCCACCCGACTAAGATGGTCGAATAATCGGCTTGTCTCCAAGTCACCATTGTGGGATCTGTAGAGGCACACGTAGACCCGACTCTGACGAACCAGATCCACACGTACCACCAACATGGAGAAGGAGGGGTCCTCCAAGCAGCGCAGTCGGTGACAGCAAACATCCGTCCTGACGAATAAGCATACTCCGGCTTTCGCTTTGAAGGATTCTTCAAGCATGTAGCCGGGATAATTAAGGTAGCTGGTATCGGCAGGACGGAGTATTTGTGTCTCCGTTAGAAACATCATTGCCGGCCGTGCTGTCTCGAGATGGTGGTGGACAGCGTTGAGGTTAGCGTGGAGTCCACGGATGTTAGTGAACTCGACCTCAAACAGCGTGGGTATGGTGGGGGTGTGCACCGCTGTACGACCGTCATTCCTGCTTTGATGCGCTACCATATGGGAAGAAAAGAGAGGAAAAGAGACGTGAAGCGAGCGACGTATTGCCACGATAGGGATGGGCAAGGTGTGGAGGCGTGTTTCCCCAAGTGGTTGCCAAAAGGGAAACTACACTGACCCACCGGACGGAAGGGCCCCCGAACCCCCCCGGAAGTGGCCGCCGGGACCCCACCTTCCGGTCACCAACCGGCACGACGGTCCACCCCGAGATTATGCGTGGCCTGGTGGGGCAGCCTCGCGTGCTGGTTAGGCACGCTTGGGCCCCTGTACTATGCCACGGGCGGCCAGCGGAATAGCCGTTTCTTCGGGTCTCCCTGCCCAGCAGGGCAATACAGTTTCCCCCGGCATTGGTTCAGCAGCCGTCTCCAATGGACCAACACCCATCGCGGCAATGCTCGCTCGGGCACTGGCTGTACGCTGGCTGACCTCGAAACGCGGCTGCAAGCCACTTCACGAGATTTTCACCATGCGTACGGTGGTAACAAGCCAGGCGGATTTTTATCATCCTACCACCAGATGAGCAGATGGTCGCTCAGATATCCCTTAGTCGCCTCTTACGACACCCATGGGAAAGGGGCAGTGAAATGTATTCTTTCTCCGTCACTGCACGGATTAAATGTTGATGTTTTGAACATAATGTTTTATTCACTGTATTTTATATATGCTTCAATCATTCACACGATTAGATTCCTGTTAGTTGAAATCTACGGTATTCTTTAATATTAATTGTTTAGACAAGGGTCAACTCAAAAATTAATTCATGACTTCTTTATTACTGATTTATTTTATTTATATACTGTTCCTTTTGAAAGACGATATACCTGATTTAAGATATATTTTTGGACATTTGCCTTAACTAGGCATGTTATAACAATTTGTAGTTTTTCAGTCCTGTAGATAAGCAGGTCTGGCTTAGAAATCCAAGGCACTTTGACATTTGAACCCCTCCCCCCACTTCAAAGCGGTTAGTGTAAAATTATACTATTTTTGGCTGGGTGAGGTCCCTTGGGCGTTGCTTTGTAAGTCTAGGCATCAATTCGAGCTAATAAATATATAATATCATCTTGTATTGAGTAATATGTCGTACTCGTTCATTCTTTAATACAACGCTGCTTCAAACATAATACCGTTATTAGATAAACAATGAAATGATGATTTGAAATCTGTTAATTAATAAAACAACAATTGTCAAATTTATTTAAATATAGCAATTCACTTGTATGCGTTAAAATTGATTGCTATAAATAATATTAAAGGCGCTTTAATGAATTATTTTATTTATTAAATTCGAAGCCAACGAATTTTAATTAGGTATTTCGTTTTGTAGCCTTTTCTATTGGAGCTTGTTCTGGATTTATAAAATATATATTCTTTTAAAAAGCAAGTCTTTTGAGTAAAATTCTAATTTGCTGATCTATTCCGTAACAGCCTGTGAATGTCCCTCTGCTGGGCTAAAGGCCTCCTCTCCTCTTTTTGAGGAGAAGGTTTGGATCTTATTCCAACAACAATACACATGTGGCAGAATTTCAGTGAAATTAGACACATGCTAGTTTCCTCACGATGTTTTGCTTCACCGTAAAGCACGAGATGAATTATAATCACAAATTAGAACATAACAAATTCAGTGGTGCTTGCCCGGGTTTGAACCCACGATCATCGGTTAAGATTCACACGTTCTTACCACTGTGCCATCTCGGCTCTGATCTATTACTTGAATGTAAATTTAAACGGTTTTATATCTATATGAATAAGTCAATTTCATAAAAAGCTATAAGGAGATATTGATGAGTCCAGATGTAAGGATACGTGAATCTAAGGTAGATTATAGGTTCAAACCCGGGTAAGCACCCCTAATTTTCATGCAAAAAGTTGTTTTTATAATGCATTTCGTGCCTTTTTGTGAGGGAAAACATCGCGAGGAAACCTGCAAGTGTTGTAAGACACATCCTCCCGTTCGAGCAGCGTGCTGAAATAAGCTCTAAACCTTCACCTCGAGAGGCGATTCGCCCTTCCGCAGCAATTTTAATTTACTAGAAATGAAATATAAAAAAAATAATGTTTTATTATATTTTTTAAAAAAGAAAATCACTGAAGTATTTTTTTTTTTAAAACAAAATCTTATTTCTATTTTATTTTTAGCTCTGTATCATATAAATCAAATTGAATAAACAAAATGCTACACACTTTAATACTTAGGTATAAAATATTTATTAATATTGAAAGTTAAATAAACCTCGAAACAAATATTTGCTAAGTCCTTATGTAGCTTTGATATCAGTCCGTCGACATAACATTTTCAAATAATAAATTTATATCAACGTGATGTACAATTGTACGGACAGAGCATACAGCAAACATTGCTTACTAGACCGCTTTTAGGAATCTCTGTGTCGAACTGTTGTGACGGGTTATGAACACAGGGCAAACATTTTGTAAGCGATGAAATATTTACTTGTGCAAGAATCGGACACGTGACTTAAGGAATCAGAATTTAGATCTAGTTGTAAGTAAGACGAAGAAATAATAAGTGGCATAAAATGTATCTTTTTAAACATACAATTTGCACTTTAAGTAACGTTTGCATGGATCTGTACTGATGGGGGATGGTCTGGGCCTAAAATATTTTTGGTCTGTGTTTTAATTGATGATATTTATTTTTTTAGTAACAATAAAATAAAAATAATAGGTCAGAATCAAAATAAAAAATATACTTTATTCTACTTGGTTGTTACAAGTTATTTTAAACCGAAGATGCGAAGACCGAATTATAATTTGAGGCGACCGGTTCAGATTATAGCGAGAAGAGCGAAGTGTACCGTCCAATCCGTCAATGGACGGCCGTGTAAAGTTCTAATTCTAAACCATGCCGAGTGAGATGTCATGTCCCTTCTTAGTTATTACCCTTCAAACCGGAACACAACAATACAAATTGTTGTTGTTCGGAAGTAGAATATTTGATTTGTGAGTACGCAGGGTATGCACGAAGCCGTAAAAGTTAAATGTACTAAGATGCCTTATTTTCCTCAGAGAAATATAAATCAATCAGGCATTGCCAACTATAAGAGTTGTTATATATAATTTACATTTACATTTCCAATAAATAAAGGTGATGTTAAAAAAATATTCACGAATTTATGTAGAGTATAAAAGCTTTTGAGTTTGGAATTCGACATCATCATCATAATACAATGTGATTATTTCATGTATGTGATTATTAAAAAAGATTAACTATTTTTTTAATCTCTACATCGATTCTGAACCGGTGGTTAAATTTAAATTAAATTTAATCCTATTACTGAACTTCTACAGCTTCTAAAGTTTTTATATATAATCATAAAGTATACTTTTATTTCGATTTTTGATTTGTATAATCCATCCCATTTTAAAAGTCATCATGATAAATGTTTATATTTGTGTTGAAGTTTGTAAAAGCCTTTTTAATTGGATAGTATAATCGCTAAGGCACATTATAAAGTAAAAGGGAATAATTCTATGAGAAGTAAAATCATTTTGCACGACTACAGACTTTATTGAAGTTGCTTATAATAAAATATTAAAACATAAAGTTATGCAGAATCTCGAGTGATCAATATTCTACAATTATTTCATCATTTTTTTCTGTTACTCTTATATTACCCGTTTTTACATGATGTGTAATTAAGTATAAATAAATAAATAAAATATTGCGTTCTCTCTTTCAATTATGATTATATCAACTGAAGTTAATTTTTGTATATCCGATAATATTCCAGTGCTAACTTTGTTTTTGATGTGATCTATTGCCGCGTCTGGAAGAATTGCGACGGCAAATGGCACGACGTTTTCTTACGTCCCCTTCATTCATTTCATCGTCGCTTTTTACTTCCTTTCGTGTGGCGCATGTACTATATATTCTTTGCTATACATTTGTATGATAATAAGAAAAATATATTTTTCTATTATCGAAACTCTATTGTTGTTTTTGTTATAATTAATTAATTATATTATTATTATTATCAATTATATAATATATCATTAATCATCAACTTTCCTGTTTCCGAGTGTCCCACGACTGTCATATTTTTTCCTTATATACCATAATATATACAGATATATACATATTGATAAATTTATACTCTCCTCTGTCACATGTTCTACGGTTATTTGTGCTAAGTCTAAGTTATAATAATCTTTGATATGAAACTTCTTTAATTAACTATTGGAATACAAACTTCTTGCTAAGGAGAAGTAGGACCAAGTTGTACTTAGGACCTGAAAACATATTTATGTTGTAAAAGTATGTATCTGTAAAAAATATAATTGATCTGAGATGCATAACTCGTTTTAAGCTAAGGTAGCAAATATGTATGTTACATATTTGGCTGTTTTGCTTTTGTTCGAAATTCAATTTAAGCAAGGTAAGTTCATTTTCATGTATCGAAGTTAGACTACGTTGACTAAGTTGACGAAAAATATTTTTGAACGTTTTAACTTTTCCAAGTAAAAGCTGAATGAGCTTTATACAGTTCAATGATCAGACCACACATCACTATATTCCAGGTATTCTTGTCAAGTAAATCTCGTACATTCAACGTGAAATATATCTTAAACACACTTTACCTTAGTGAATGTATTCAGAGTTATCGGAACGTAATTCAAAGAAGTCAAGCAGCAAGGCCGTTGAGACCTGTGAGAGAAATACTTGTTTAAACAGTTTATAGACGTATCTTTCATTGTGAATGCAATAGTTTTAAAATAACTTATTTATTTAAAGTTAAACCATGATCGACAAATTTTATTCGAATTATTTCATCGAACTAGATTTTTAGATTAAAACTTTTGTACATCAATTAAACGGGAAATGAAATCAATTCAATGAAAGTTTATGATGTTGCTATAAATTCTTTTGTTATGTTTTTTTTAAATTTAGGCGCAATACACACCAAAGTCTGCAATACACTCAACTCGGCGACCTATATGAAAATAATCAATGCTGCCGATAAAGATTTTCGACATGTAAATGAGTGAATTGCGCCCTACATTAAATATTTATTTATTGTAAATGCCATGGTGACGAGAGGTGGTGGAAGGATATAGTCTACTTCTGTTAAAAACGTTTTGTCGCACGAGGACGCGGCGGAGCGGGAGCCCTTTTCGTCAGCGCTATGTGCATGTTAGCGTTGACGGGCTAGAGGGATTCTCTTTACCCCGAAGTAGCCCGCATAGGTATTATTAGCCCGGCCAACCGTCACGCTTCGCTTCACGGTAGTATGCGCAAGCATATTAATGTGAAGTCAGATCGTGCATGGAGTACTGCAGCCATTTATGGGACGGCTCTGCTAAGTACCAGTTTGATGCTTTGGATTCAGTGGATCGTTGTGGTAGAATGCTCACGGCTAAACTTATGCAGTAATAAACCTTAGAGTACTAGTCTTATAATAGTACCAGACATTTCAACAGGTCTAACACATCATTTTATTGCCTCTTGAAAAAGGATGGTTCGTTTCTCTTCTAGAAAATTGGAATAACAATTCAACAGAAAAATATTGCGAGCATTCTTTTTACTATTCTTTACAAGCATAATTTGTCCAGTAATTATTTATAATTTCGATGTGTACAACAGTGGAATGTCTCGTAGCCGTATTTTATTTCTATCGTCGTTTACAGAAGGATTAAATACAGTGAACATTGAGCTTAATGCCTGACGTACAGAAGTTAAAAACCATTGTAAGCCGAATGGGAATGAAAAATATCCGTCACAGAGATAAATCCTATACTGGACAGAACGCTTTACGAGAAGTTTCACTGTATTATTTATTTAAGTTCTCTATAATATAAAAATACGAATAGACATTTTTTCTTATTGGTGGCAGTAGTATTAAGTACATAGAACTATTCTTTATATCATCAACCTTCGGGATTATTTTAACCTTCGGGAACTATAATTCACATTAAAAATTGCTTAATGTTTTGATGTTTGTGGATAGAATAATTTAAAAATATAATTTAGAACAGTTTAATTAGTTTCTACGGAGAACCTGACTACTACTGAGCAGTTAATATGAATTACTTTTAATATTAACGAATGTACCGAACAAAAGTTCCTTTAGGAGTTACGAGTGGCGTTATTCTTATCCGCCGAAAATACACACGGCTTTTATTTAATTAAAAATATTTTCTATTTTAGCAATTAATATATTTCTTATTATATAACATAACTGATAGATAATTTATATTTCTTACCTTGCAATAATAAATTGAATAATCTTCTGATAATGTGCGCCGCCATTGTACCATAAATTTTCATATGCTGATTCCGCTATTCCTGTACTCTGTATAAAAAAACTAATTGTGTAATGTATATGTTTTGCTTATAAACGCTATCATACATAATAATACAATACAAAAATAAGCTGTGCAGCCGATTTAATAACTTGAAGAAATTATTCATTTTTCAAGCAATAACAAGATGCCTTAAAATGGACCGATTCAATGCAGGAGCTATGTCTGTCAAAATACTAGTAACAAATATATACAAACACTATTAAATATTATATTCTTTTATGCTACCGAGTAATTAGTAGGTAGGTTGCATAGACCCCTTAGGCTTTAAATCACATCTTGTCGTTACCGTGAAAAAATAGATAAACGTGCTATTAGGTAGCATGCTTTTCATTAAAATCCTTCCTACGGACCTACGAAATAGCCCTATCGAATAAGCGTGCTTCTATGATACGACACCCTCATCAGCATCCTTACATAATATAGACAATATTTTTATGTAAGTGTAAATAACTTTAAATGTTTTTAAAATTTATGCACGTAATTAGATTTAATCCCTCAAAGGTATTTAAACTCGCTATCATTTAAATAAATACGATATTATTATTAAATGAATTTGGAATTTATCGTTATTAAAAAGCCTGTATTACACTCACCTCAACTTTCAGTAATTCCGCGTTGTAACAAAGTATGTAAATTGGCAGCAATAGAGCCAATACGGCTATAAAATTATTGGCGATGTCCACTGCGCCATGTGCTACCTTCAATTACATATATTTCAAATAAAACTATATTAATTTAACATTTAAAATAGCTTATTTTTATTTAAAAACGGTTTCATCGTTTCTCTTCGTTCGTTTTCAATTCTAATATATTGCTTTATTATTATCTGTGTAAGCATTTACTTACAGAAATGAAAGATTTTTGAAAATAATTCATTGAAATATATTAATTGATTAATAATAAATTTAATTAAAATTAAAATAATATGAGACTCTCGCTGTTAGTAGCCTGCTGTTTTAATAAGAATAATAAAAAAAAACTCGTGTTCTATTCCATGCCATAATCGTTTTGCTCATTTTTTTTCGAATGCGTTTAGTGTTATGAGCCTGATTAAATAACAAACATCCAAGCATAAAAATTCTTAATAATATTACGATATGAATACCGTAAGACGTCGGTATATCAATAATGTGATAAAAAATATTTTAATAAAACTATAATAATATTTGATTGTCTGATGAATAGATCTACTGTTTATATATTTTTTTTTTACGTACCGTGACGCCCAAGCCGAAGAAACACATAATCACCGTGACAAAGAACATATCTATGAATACCATTGGACTGAATATTTTATTTAATGAACGCGTTAATCTGAAAAAGGAAATCAAAATCATCTCATTGAGTAGAAGCGAACTTTCTTCAAGTATTATGTTGTAAGTATATTGCTACTAGGCAATAGACCGGCTATTGAATAAAAGTAAAAAGTAAACAGCCTGTCAATGTCTCCGCTGGGCTAAGGCCTCCTCTCCTTTTGAAGGGCAGGTTTGGAGCTTGTTCCACACTTAGCCTATGCGGGTTGGTAAATACACACGTGGACAATTTTCCGTTGATACATGTAGGCTTTTACCTTTACCACCGAAAATAGTTACGAAGACCTATTTACTACATAGAAGATCGAGCGGTATTCTAAGGTAGAATTAATCCTTATCAAAATTAAAATAAACCCGTTTATTAAACATTAAGTAATTTTAACCGATATTAACCTGTTTTTTGATTAAATAGGTTGGCGAACTGGCAATGGGCCACCTTATGGTAAGTGGGCACCACCGCCCATAGATAATGGTGATTCAAGAAATATTATCCATTTCTTAAATCGCCAATGCATCAACCTTGGGATCTAAGATGTGATAGAATATCTGATGAGTTGGTGATAGCCACTCAGGCGGGCTTGCACAAAGCGGTACCACCAAGTAAACTTTACTTTCCTATTTTGTTATGTTTATAATATCCAATCTCAATGATTTTTTTTCTTCATTATATAGTTAAAATGTACTTACTCGATCAATTTTTGGTGATTCTGTATAAAGTTTCTGATTGCATTATCATCATCGTTAATCATTAAAGTAACAGCTTGGTCTTTGTTTTTTCGAGGTATGATTTGCTTAAGATCTTCTCGAAGAAGAGCAAATTCCGTACTAAGATGAGCACAGATTGTTATGATTACAAATTCTGTGCCTATATAGTGATAAACGATGGAGATCACTTGAAAATAAATACACTGTATTATATGAGACAATTATGAAAATATGTGTACGTAACTAATATTTCTATTTGAGATTTCGTTTCCGTTCCAGTATTTTCCATCGGTTGTAAAAGATTCATTTTTATTTTTATTTTTGGTGTTATAGCTCGCTGCAGCCCGATTCTCTAATGTCTGAAAATCCTATGAGTCAACCAGTATGTCAAAGGGATACGAAAAACAAAACGAAAATCCTTAGTAGATTGTAAAGCTTTTTGCTGTTCTTTGTTAATTCTATTGCAATTCCAGTGGCCTTAGGAATCGATTACAACTGTATTCATTACCGAGATTTTAAAATATATAAAGTTTTTTATAAAATGTTATCAGTAAGCTTAACATAGAATTCATACTAACTTGTGAATATTTGAAAAACATACACTGCAATATATCGAATCCAATTTTCCAAAGGATCGAAGGGATATACATATTCGAAGGGCAATAAGAATTCCGTGTCTTGTTTAAGGACGAATTTTCTAAACAGCGTCAATAATAGTGGTGCCAACAAATTCTGCCATGTTGCAATTATGCTGCCCCAATAGTATACTGAAAAGAAAATTTATGATAAGTTCTATAAAAACGATAATTAGAAATTAATAAAAAAACAAAACATGCGATATAGTAGGTATAGGGTGCTTCCTACGCGTGTCCATTGTTTTTGGATCATAATGCGGACGCGAACTGAATAATAGCATTTAGAGAGAATGATAGTCAGCAAACTAGACTGTCTATACATATGACCCTACTGCGGACAGTAGTCTAATCCGATGGGACGGCTAATTCGGCTTGACGAGAAAGAGTTCAGGGGCACCACCATCGGCTTTTACATGCCTTCCGAGGCACACAGGAGTGTACAAAGAAAGTTCTATCGTCCCGACTCCAGGCTGCAACTGGCCCGACCTGGGTTTGAACCCGAATCTGGGGATCTGCGGCCTTATATCTAGCCACGAGGCAGTCAAAGTAATAATAAATTATACTTACAAAATTTATCTGTAGATTAATTTCTTGATGTTTTAAAGATATTTCTTTAATATATTACATATATTATTACATTTAGACAAATATGATTGAAATTACACGCAATCCCACAATACATTTTTAAATAAAAAAAAAAGTATCGTGCACATTATTCATCATGCTGGGTGAACGCCATTAAAAAAAATATTTCAAAGCATTATTTCTTAAGCAATGAATGCTTCGTTGTTATCCTTAGTTTTATAAACTATTTCTTTTGCCCTTTTAACTTTATTACGAAGTTATTATTAACTATGCATGTAAATTTGATTTTGACTTATTTGTTTTGCTTAATTACTATTCTATATATATGAAGCAAGCCAGTCGATTTTCAGTACCTGCATGACCAAAGTTCAGTCTCCTTAGCTGTTGGTTTTTCTTCTTCAGTTGGATATCACTGAGATTGTCAGTCTTCCACATCATTCCAAGATTTCTTATCAAAGTAGCAATTTCAGCTCTTTTCGGTATGATAACAGCTGCTTTTAAAAATCCTATAATATATTTCAAATTTGTAGAACTATATTTATTGTAAATTGGAAGTTTTAGTTTTGCCCGTAACAGCCTGTGAATATCCCACTGCTGGGCTAAAGGCCTCCTCTCTCTTTTTGAGGAGAAGGTTTGGAGCTTATTCCTCCACACTGCTCCAGTGCGGGTTGGAGGAATACACATGTGACAGAATTTCAGTGAAATTAGACACATGCAGGTTTCCTCACGATGTTTTTCTTCACCGTAAAGCACGAGATGAATTATTATCCCAAATTAAGCACATGAAAATTCAGTGTTGCTTGCCCGGGTTTTAACCCACGATCATCTAGTTTTGCCCATGAACATAATATTATGAGAAAATAAAGAGCAAATAGCTATTATAGTTTCCATAAAATGAAACGAACATAATCTTTTATTTGAAAGGGACATTCAAATAAAAATGATATTTGCATGAGAGGCACAGCGTAAGCCTTGTTAAGTCATTAGATGTAATGGCCGGGATAAATTCCTTGGCAAAATGCCACTGAAAAGAGCATACCTTGAGTTAAAATCAAGAAAACAGGAACCATGAAAGCCAGCTCCGATATTTTGATCTGACTTGTAAACACACGGCTAACATAAATTGATGTAGAAATATAATGTATTATAACGCATGGAACTATAAAGAAGGAACGCCAATACTTTTGTAAAAATGGAACGTTGTCATCGAAAAATCCGATATTGCATCTCTTTAGTAAATTGAAACATAGGAGTAGAGGTTTTGTGAATTCATACGGAAAATCTTCCATTTCACCCATTTTAGGACGCAGTCTCCGTTTGTATATAGAATAATACGTCGAGGAAACAATGCTTTCTTTTATTTGGGATTTCACGTTTTACATAATACAATTCAGAGATCCGTAACTATTCCAATCGAATGAATTCATATCCTGTATATATAGTTTATATTTTAACCTTAGGTAATATCTCTTTCTAACTTCTAAGCACAATAGAACTCTAGTTTACTTTAAAATCATTCATATTAAAATAATTGAATAAGAATCTATAAAGATCAAAATTAAATATAATTAATGTACGCGTCGCTTGTAATAGTGGCAAGAAAATTGACAGAATTTGTCTTTGAATCGTAGTTTTGACATTTGATGAAAATCTTTGGAGCACTAGAAATTAAAAGATTTGGTCGAAATGTTGACGTAAATGAATTTTCACCTAAATAAATATAAAAGAGAGCTACGTTATTCATTAGTCTTCAAAGGAATCGGGATGCTAGTAATGAAATAACTATTTTGCAGTAAAAAAATTACGACGAGATTTCGCGCTAAGCTACTATAAGTGTTATCTTTATGAACTGTATGTAAGTTGCTCCATGTAGAAATAATGATTATATAATATGGGATTATAGGCAGAACCACAACAAACGAGCAATACATGTTTGCTAATAAATAATACAAGGTAATTTACATAAATCTGTTTGTTACTAGAATTTTGTGGGTGTATTTTCATTCAATATTTTTTACCTTTGCGCTAAATTACAAACCGATGGAGTCTTTGTGAATAACGAATGAAAAGATTAACGAGAGGTATACTATAATAAAAGTTGATTGTGAAAAAATTGCGAATTTAAAATATATCGAAGTATTAATCAAACTATAAGCTGTTATGTTGATTGTGGTTCGTTATTTTATTCTATTTGAATTTTCTTTTACAAAAACTTGAGTATTTTGTTGTTGAGTATTTATTATGTCTAAACAATATAATTTTTGGCCTTGTATGACTTGTTAATAAGGATTAAAGGCTCGTCATGAAATTAATTATATGTCCGTTTAGCACCACGTACCATTTATTCTGTTAATAAACAACAATACTTTTAGTCTTCCGTTTACTGGGTACTGGCTCAAGAGACAACATTTTAGGTCTCACAGTTGGCGGCCATAATTAATATCTGTGCCCGTGTTTATGGAAGAATAGTAATCACAAGAAAATTGTTTGCGTCCTTCTTTATATAATTTTTTTTAAAGCAATAGACGCGGATTTTTACTAACAATGGTACGATATAAATTTATTATTCTAGCTATTTAAGTGCTTTTTAATATTTGTATTATAATAATGCCATGTAAATGGAATATCTGTACTATTTTTGGATTTCTAAAGATGAAATGATGAATTATATGAGGCAATATTAGTATTCAGCGTAAAGCTCAGATAATACTGACTCCATGACGTCATGATTACATGAATACAAAATGTTCAGAAATGTAATCTCGATATTCGTGGATTCGAGCAGGCTTAGACCGCACTGGCATTTACTGATTTTAGGGATCCGTGAATTAATGGTCAATTAATTAAAATTCAATTAATTATTTATTATGGATAGACAAAGTAAGAACTACAACCGTATTTTGATTATTTACAATAGGTAGGCGGACTGGCCAATTGACGCAGACCATAGATATTGACAGTGTAAGAAAATTTACCTCTACATATTTAATGCACCACTAACCTCGGGAACTAAGATATAACGTCCCTTGTGTCCCTTGTTCTTGTCCCTACTCTGCTCACCACATGACAGTAACTTGTGATTTTATGTTTGTTTTTGAAACTGTCTTATTTCGCTTAATGCTGTTGTATTTTGTTACATTTTCATTTCTATGGAATACTTGTTTACAATGTCAAATTAAATCAATTTGTTTTCATTGAAATTGACTTTTGCAAGAACTTTTTAATCATAAAGCGTTCTTCTGCGCTCTTATATAATTATAATTAAGTGATAACGAAGTGTAACACAATGTTGGTTTATAAGAATTTCTACAAGAGTCAAAACGCAATTTATCTTTTACAAAGAAACTTTCATTTTTATGCCAAATGTAATAAAAATACAGCTAGTCATATATATGTATTTTTTTTTCAGCCTTTTGCCGTCCACTGCTGGACGAAAGCCTCCCCCATAGAACGCCAACCATCCCGATCTTGGGCAGTCCGCATCCATCCCGTACCTGCCACCTTTTTTAAATCGTCTGTCCATCTTGTCATAGGGAGTCCTACACTACGTTTGCCTAAGCGTGGTCTCCACTCTAACACGTGTCGGCTCCATCGGCCATCAATGCGCCTGGAGACATGACCAGCCCACTTCCACTTTAGCGAGCTAATTCTCCCCGCGATGTCGGTGACTTTAGTTCTCTGGCGAATGTCCTCATTTCGGATTCTATCGCCCAGAGAAACCCCAAGCATCGCGCGTTCCATCGCTCGCTGAGCGACCTTAAATTTGTGGACCAGTCCTACGGTGAGTGTCCACGTTTCGGCACCGTAAGTCATTACAGGTAGGACGCACTGATTAAAGACCCTGGTCTTAAGCGACTGTGGGATCGACGATTCAAAAATATGACGCACTTTCCCGAACGCCGCCCAGCCCAAACGTATTCTTCTTTTAGCCTCCTTCTCAAAGTTGTGCCGGCCAAGTTGTATAGTTTGGCCCAGGTAGATATATTCCTGCACAACTTCAAGTGGAGAGTGTCCATTTACGACCACTGGTCGGATACATGATTGTTTGCCATAATTTTGGTCTTTTCAATGTTCATCCCGAGACCTCGTCTCGTCTCGAAGAATCGTTTAGGCTGTTTAGCATCTCTTCCAAATCCTGCAGAGTCTCTGCCATGATGACAATGTCGTCGGCAAATCGCAGATGTGTAATGTGTTGGCCATTGATATTAATGCCGCGTCCGTTCCAATCGAGCGTCTTGAAGACGTCCTCCAATGCATTGGTAAAAAGTTTCGGGGAGATTACATCTCCCTGTCTATACCCGCGATCTTGTACTTGGACGGTCATGGTTGCGGCTTCGTACAAACACTTCAACACCTGGATATACCGATAGTCAATTAGGCATCTCTGCATGGATTCCAGAACAGCCAAGGTCTAAATAGTATTGAAGGCTTTTTCGTAGTCCACAAACGCTAGGCATAGAGGCTGATTATATTCCTCGGTCTTCTGTATTATTTGCCTAAGTGTGTGTATGTGGTCTACGGTACTGAAGCCTTTTCGAAACCCATAAGGTAATTCCGTCATCTCCTGGAGCCTTGTTGTTTCCAAGTTGTCCGAGAGCAATCCTAATCTCACCCAAATCGATGTCGGGAAGATCGTCTGATAGGTGGCGTGTCAGTCTGGCTCGTGGGTCACCCGCACTGTGGGACTCAGGTGGAGGTACTCGCGATGAGTATAAATCGCCATAGTACTTTTCGACTTCAGCTAGAATCTCTGGTTTTGAGGTGACGGTTGTGCGGTTCTGTGGATTTGTGTGGTTCTGAGTTTTGTCAGGTGACAACAGGAGGTATGTGACTTTGCCAGAACCTTTGAGCCCCTATTGAGTGCTATGGCATCTTCAATATTCCGGGTATTAGCTCGTCTTGTGTCACGCCGTATTAGTTTTTTAACCTTCCTGTTAAGTGCCTGACACTCAGATGGCGTCATATTCTGCTGTTCTCCTCTCCTCGTCATCTCGTTCAGAGTCTCGCCTGAGAGCTTCGACTTACGTCCATTGCTCTTTTGTCGAAAGTAATTTTGGCCCACTTCGCGGATGACACGCACCAGACTATTGGTGGCGTCGTAAATGTCCTGCCTGGTTTCTAACATAGCAAATCGGTTCTGTAGTTCCAACTGGAAGCTTTCGCAACCAGCTTCGACCTGGGGCAGAGTTGGTCTAAGAGTCGACTTCATTAACCGCGATCGTTCGATTTTAGTGTTAATATTCAGGGTGCCTCTTACCAGGCGGTGATCACTTGCAGTGTTTACCCTGTCGATCACGGAGACATCGGGGCTTCGCCAGGTCCACCTCCTTTGGGGCTTTTTCTGGAAAAATGAATTCATCAGAAATAATCCCTGAGCCTCAAGGAAGTTTACCAGCATTTGTCCTTGATGATTCCTGCGCCCATAGCCGAATTTTCCTACCCTCGATTCACCATCTTCTTGTACTCCCACTTTGGCATTGAAGTCACCCATAACAATTGTGTAGAAGGTACTGGTACGAGACACAGCTTTCACTATGTCTTCGTACATGGCTTCGACCTCTTCTTTCGAGTCATATATATCACTCTATATTTGAAAACATAATCTGTCGCCGCGTCTGTCTCTCTGAACGCGATAAAGAACTACCGAACTGATTTTTATAAGGCTTTCACCAATGGGCGAAGTTGACCGTCAATTATTAAAGATATCGAAAAATCGTGCCGACATGAAGCCTTGCTAACGTATGCTGCGTAAATCAAAAGAGATATATTTTGATATAAACGTTTATATAATAATAATGTCCTCCAGACAGATTTCGGCCACGGCGGCCAATCTAAAGAGAGATTAGCCAACTGCGCAGGAGATATGTGTGTGACAAGTGTGTTCGCAAGCACAGGTGCACTCTCTATTTCCTAACTCTCATAATCCGATGGGACGGTAATCCGTCACCACGGGAAAGAGTTCAGGCGCAGGACCAATGATTTTACATGCTTTCCGAGGCACGGGAATCTACATACTTCCAATTTCCAGACTCCGGGCTGCTACTGAGAATTTTCTGACAGAAAAACCCAATGACTTTTTATTTGCCCAATAACTTTTTATTCCCGACTTGGGAACTGAACCCAGACCTCCGGGTTTGCGGCCTTACATTAAGCTACTAGACCAACGGAGTAGTCAAACGATTATATGTCAACGTCAAAGTTTATATAGAACCTTTTTCAACCAGTGTGAAGCCGGGTAGGGTAGCTAGTATATCAATATATATATATATACCAATACAATATACAAGAATTTTAACGTTACAGACGTGCTGTCTTTTCATATTATCTTCTTATTTCGACGTCATAATACTCTCAATATAAATAAAGCTATATACAGAATGCGAATATTTTCTTGGTTCAGCATTTTTTTGTGTCACTTAGTAAACGAGGAATGAGTGTAAACTTGGTTTTACGACATACTTTACATTCCACTTGTGATAGGATACGACATTCTACGTTCTAGAGAACGTGATGTTACAACGAAGATTGCTAAAAGGACCCTCGAAAATATTTTTTGCTGTTCTTCAAATATAATCTTATCATTTTAATAAACTTATTATTCTAAGATGTTTTTTTTTAAATATTTTATAAAAGATAGGCAGATTGCCAAATATTACACCTGATGGTAAATGCTGACCACTACCGTAGACATTGGCACTGTAAGAAATATATATTTTTTTATACAATAGGTAGGCTGACGAGCATATGGTCCACCTGATAGTAGGTCGTCACCAACGCCCATAGACATTGGTATTGTAAGAAATGTTAACCATCGCGTACAATGCCAACGCGCCAACCTTGGGAACTAAGATGTTATGTCCCTTGTGCCGGTAACTGGCGCGCTCACCCTTCAAACCTGAACATAACAATGCCAAGTACAAGTTTTGTAGTAGAATATATGATGAGTGGGTGGTACCTACCCAGACGAGCTTGTACAAGACACCACCACCAGTAATGTAAAGTTAATTTCCTATTCGTGGAAAAATTCCAGTTACGTAACAAATTAATGGAATGTTCTTCAAAGTGTTCATAAATGCGGGATGACATATACATATATTTCGTTAATTTACGTTTTAAGCTATCTTTCTATACCAAAAGCACGTTATAAATATAAATTCGTATTTCAAATATACTTTATTCGATGTTTGAAATTTATCTACGAGTACTTTATACTGCAATCGTCTTTTTACAAAACTATTTTGTTTCCCCTGGCGATTGTTATAGAAAAAAAGACAAGCAGCTTCTATTATCTTTAGCCGGTTTTGAATTCGGTCTTATTTTTTTTGCGTGTGTATTCCGCGATCGTTTCGATGGCTGTTGAGTTTTTAAATGATTGTTTTTTTTTCAATAGTGTAAACATCAAGAATGTCTCATTTTTATTTAAAAAAAACCTCCTTTGAGTTGATAAGTGATAGTTGTGAAATTTTGCTATTTCTCTGTATACCTATCATTGCCTATTATTGTAACGATTTTAATTATTGCTTTTTTTTTTTAAAGTTTCACCTTTATTATAAGATAGAATAAAGAAACCGTGAACTTGTCACTCGTTTTGTGTTCGATATTTTCGCCTATTGTAAATTAAATTAAATTAATAGATTTGGGGTAGAAAGCTAGGGAATTCATAACATAATCATATTTATATAATTCATAAAATAAACAAAACAAATATGGATAACATTTTGATCTTATTAAGAGATATTTGTGATAATATTATATTGATTTTAATTTAAACTGTTGAACATATATAGTTAAACTAATAACTTTATTTTATTGGTCTGTATATCATGTATTTAAATTGCCTCAATGCATTTACACCAATTACATTACCATCTTTAGTTATGACAAGTAAATATGTATATGTAGGACGGAAAAATATTCATCTGTTACTAAGCCGTATGATAAACGTAAGTGTATTCATTTATACGGAACCCAATCAGTAGAAGTCCGCCCGTATATCAAATACACCCTACGTACGTCTTCCATAGCATATGCAAGCCGTGTATTAAATACATTTGCACACTTCGACGACTTTCTTGATGGCACAGATTATTGATATCATAGATAAAACTTTTTTTATATAAATTTTATGCTCATGTGTTTTCATTTTATTACTTATATATATATATATACTTAATATAAAACATTCAATGTAATTTAAATTGTTTAACGTGTTTAGAAATAATATTGTATATATTTCAATGTAATTGGTTTGTATTTAAAGTTTGATATTCGTTTGTTTCACTTTAAAAAAAAAATGTTTTTAATTGTTATGTAGTTAATATATGTCTTATTATTTAATATAATACGTATCATTCACCAACCCACATTGGAGCAGCGTGGTGGAATAAGGTCCATACCTTCTCCTCAAGGAGAGGAGGCCTGATCCTAGCAGTGGGACATTCACAGGCTGATATTGTACTATATATGGTTCTTTTTTTATAGAATAGGTAAACGGACGAGCTTATGGGCCACTTGATGGTAAGTGGTCACCAACGCCTATAGATAATGGCCTTGTAAGAAATGATAACCGTCGCTTCGCTAATGCGCCTGTAATTACTCGGGCCCACTTACCCTTCCAACTGGAAAAAAACGATACCAAGTACTATTGCAGTAGAATATCTGGTGAGTAAGTGGTACCTACCCAGACGAGCTTGCACAAAGCCCTACCACCAATACATCTGCATTATTAGCGCTTAAACCGAAAATAAAATAAAATGTTAAATTTTAACTACAAGCTTACATTTAATCACAAGATATTTCTAATACTAAAAATAAACAACGAGACAATGTTTTGTTTAGTAAGCCTTAAAAGAAAATTGTTCGAGGCGTTGAAAAACTTAAGTTACATGGCCCGGTAATAATAAGTTTCGCTTTTGTTTTCATATAACATTCGCAAAAAATTGTGACACGAAGGTCCTGCGGAGGTATTTTTTCTTTGCCCTTTAACGCCTTGAACTCGTTCAGCGTTTACCCATTTTGTTTATACGTTAAGCCTTTCCCTACATGCCTTCAACTTTATCAAAACAAATAACAATTTTTCTCGTTTGTTAGGACAAAGAGGTTTTTTTTGGGGTCGAAATGGTAATTTTTTTATTAAAACAACGAATGACCGTTATTTTGTTTTATTCATAACAGGATGACGGGAAAATGGGCTACCTGAAGATAAATGTCTACATAGACATTTGTGTCGTAGAAATATTAACATTATAAAGCCGAAATTCTTTTTGTGATTATAATATGATCGCGAAAACGTCGTAACGATAACCTTTCTACTAATATTGTAAAATCCCTCGATTTTATCTCAAATATACTGATTTTGCATATTATCACGCAAATTTGCTCCGAACATGTTTACTACGGTCTGTGTATTATTTCTTAACCGAAGGAACGTGAATATAACTTTTGCTTGATTTCAAGTCACGGAAGCGTCTTCAATTCAAGTTACAAAATGGTAAAAATACCGTCGCGGGGATAATATATTCGTTTATATACATCACATATCACACGAAGATACATTCCTACATATAAAATTATTATAATATTATAGTTGTAATTCAATGTCAACCTAAAAGGTAAAACTAACATGTGAAAGACTAACTGACCTAATTCGGTCAAGAATCTTCTTCTTAATTTGTTGAGTTTTTCTTAATTCAAGATACAGAGTAATAAATTTACGACTTTCTTTTTTGAATTGTGCATTGTAAATATTTTAATTTATACATTTATTCATGTTTTATGCAATCTTGTTCAAATATTTCTCTGTTCATTCATTAATCTATAAGCGAACTTCATTGAGTTGTGCGAGTAAGTTCTGTTCATGTGGAAACATCTTGAGTTCCTTATCATTTGATTGTAATAATTTGAATAGCTTCGACTTCATTCATAAATGATGATAATAAGTATTTTCATATTGTAAAATATCAAATGTATAGCTGTCAATTCATAGACAGAAAATGATTAGAAAAAAGAATAATAATAATATTAAATAATTAGCCGAGATGGCCCAGTGGTAAGAACGCGTGAATCTTAACCGATGATCGTGGGTTCAAGCCCGGGCAAGCACCACTGAATTTTCATATGCCTAATTTGTAATTATAATTCATCTCGTGCTTTACGGTGAAGGAAAACATCGTAAAGAAACCTGCATGTGTCTAATTTCACTGAAACTCTGCCATATGTGTATTCTACCAACCCGCACTGGAGCAGCGTGGTAAAATAAGCTCCAAACCTTCTCCTCAAAAAAGGGAGAGGAGGCCTGTAGCCCAGCAGTGGGACATTCAGAGGCTGTTATGGAATAATATTAAATGTAATTCAATACTTTTGAATTACTTTGATTTTTTTTCTGTACTGTTTAGAAATTCAACTTGCAATTAACGGAGATAAATAGCACGACAAGACCTATAAAAATGTCACAGATATAAAACCCGTGGACATATAATTATCTATATAAATAAAAAATAATATTTGTATGTTTGTCCTCCCACGTAAAAGTTTTTTTTATACCCTTATTCTACCCGTACGGAGGGAATCAAATGACGCACTGGTCACGGCTCCTTCTAAAAGCAAGGATTTGGAACTTTTTCCTCCAAACTTCAACAGGACTTGATAGGTCGAAGTCATGCGATGATACTTTTTCTGACACATTCAGGTTTTTCGTAATATTTCCTTCGTTGAATTATGACACAAATTAAGTAAGCGAAAACCCAGTTATGCGTGCCAACTTTGCAACCTTCTGCTAAAGAACTCGTATATTTTTAACTATAATAATAATACTTCATTGTTATCTATTACATAGATTTTATAAAAAAGTAGCTCTGACTCCTGAACTGGTGTTACCCGTGCGTCAGAAGTCAGTTCCTTTCCCATTAAATTATTACAGAGGGTCTTATTACTAATTATTGTAAGTTAATCCAAACCACGTGTGCGTGGGTGTGTAAACATGTGTGTGTGTGTTATATTTGAGAGTGTGATGTGGATGTTCATTTATCAGGTATCTCAACGTCTTCATAATTAAGTTGTTAACTGTGCTATCTCGTTCTCTTTTTGCATATAATATTCATGTGTGGAGTGTATAGTCGTACTACAGGTGACGTTGATTGAGTTGTTTGCGGCTTATAATTAAGTGCCATCGAAAACTGTGAAAATGTCGAAGCCAGTGAATGGCCAAAATATGTGGTTGCTATTTCGAATAATATCTTTGTATTGTTTACAGTTATAGCACTCGTATATTTGAAAAAAGCGAACAATACCTTTATATATGTTTTGGATTTTGGCGACGATACGATCAATACACAAATCTTCACTTCTTACACTTCTGGCTTTAAATACAGCATTTGAATTTGATCAGTAGGTGGTATCGAAACAAATGGGTTCGCACAAAACCCTTCCATCAAGTTTAGAGTTAGAATGATAAAATGGGTTTCAAGTACTCTTCAGCCTTGCTTACGTTCTCGAACTCTCTATTGATTTTGAAACTTCTATCCATCCAACTTCGACTATTCGAAATGGCGTCGAATAAAACTATTTGACATTTTTATATATTTGACTTTTGAACTTATAATCGTGTTGGAAGAATATTTTGCATTTTGCATTATAATACTTTTAAAGTACAGTAAAAACATGTAGGTTCTTTGTTAAAAGGATTATTACCTACATATATAAGGAACAAAGACGACCAAAGACCCAAGTGATATTTTAAACTAGACGGATTCAAATTCGAGAAATTTCCAGAATATTTCAAGGGCTTATGTTTATAATTCATCTCGTGCTCTGGAAATTTGTATCAAGATAATTTCCTTGTCACGTTCATGTGTTTGAAACTGTATGATATGTAAATACATCACGCAATGTATAACCGTAGTGTATAACTTGTTAGAATTTATTTTTCATTATTTATTTTAGAATATAACCCAACATTATTTTGATAATAAACAAATATATATTATTGATGGATATATTACGACGTCAAAGACTCAAATGGAAATTGGCATGTCACGCGACAATCCGTGCAGTGACGGAGAAAGAATACATTTCACTGCCCCTTTCCCATGGGTGTCGTAAGAGGCGACTAAGGGATATCATCTGGTGGTAGGATGATAAACATCCGCCTGGCTTGTTACCACCGTACGCATGGTGAAAATCTCGTGAAGTGGCTTGCAGCCGCGTTTCGAGGTCAGCCAGCGTACAGCCAGTGCCCGAGCGAGCATTGCCGCGATGGGTGTTGGTCCAGTGGAGACGGCTGCTGAACCAATGCCGGGGGAAACACGCCTCCACACTTTGCCCATCCCTATCGTGGCAATACGTCGCTCGCTTCACGTCTCTTTACGAGGCGTGAAGAGGCATCTTGCGGGCCGGCAAGGCGAGGGCGGCTAGTGCAGAATCTTCTTCCCGACTGTACTGGCCGTCCTCGCGTTTGGACTCTACTACCACTTAACATCAGGTGGAGTAGAGTCATTTGCCCACCCAGGAAATATAAAAAAAAAAAAAAAAGGCTAACAGATCGGAGGACCTGGAGGACCTCGAGAGTAACCCTGTGCAGAGGCCCACAAGCTTAATGCGGCAACGGGACCTTTGACTGGAGGAGACCTTTATTCGAACTAGGGTTCAAATATAATATAATAAAACTATCAATTAATTTAAGTTCACTAACTAACCAAACACTAGAAATGAGGGTGATTGTGTTTTGATAGTGGGAATAATAAGACGGAGGGTTGACTATCCTAGAAAAATGTTTGCACTATCACTCCAGGGACTAACTGTAAACGGCACAAGATATCATTTGGAATAAGAGACGAATATTTGTTCGAAAGTTTAAGAGTTGATATCATTACAGTATTTTAGCATTTAGTAAACTCATGACTTTGCCAAACCAAGACGAACGCGTCGCGCTGAAAAGGCACTAATAAATGTTTTAAATTTTACGCAGGCAATGGTTAGTGGCTAGTAGCCAATGCCAACATTCCAACGTTGGTCATTAAGTTAATAATTTAAAGGAATTTATGCTGTTATTTCGGAGCCTTGAAGTGAGGACTATTTATATATTATATAATAGTTTTACTACCTCTGCTATGTGGGATTATAAAATTTCGTAATCTCTTCTATATTTATGATATAAATGTTTTATAATAAAATATATTTAGATAGATAATATATTTAATTGAAATCCGTCGGATAATTTTATTCAAAAAAATATTCGACGGTATAATTGTCGTTGATTTGAGATTGTTGTTGTTGATTCGTTAAACATAGGTACCGGGTATATAAATCTATATTGGTATCTACGCCTACGCCAACAGGTTGTGCATAATTGCAACTCGATCGGCGTGAGGTTTGACCCTCACTTGCTAACAGGTGAGGTTAATTAAAAGCCAGTGACGTCAAGCACATGGGACATAACATCTTAGTTCCTATGTTGGAAACGCATTAACAATGTAAGGTAAATATCTCTTACAGTACCTATGTCTATGAACATGAACATCTCAGTTCCCAATGTTGGTAGCATTGGTTGGTAGCAACATTGGCGTTGTAAGGAATAGTTATTATTTGTTACCACGCGAATGTCTATGGGCGGCGATGACCACTTACTTTATTCCTTGTGCCTGTAGTTACACTGGCTCACTAACCCTTCAAACCGGAACGCAACAATACTAAATATTTCTTATTAGCGGCAGAATATCTGATGAGTGGGTGGTACCCACCCAAACGGGCCTGCACAAAGTCCTAGCACCAAATCATATCACACATTCGAAAAATCGCAGCATTATCTTAACAAGAGTGTCATATAACTTCTTGAAACATATTATGTAAGTATTCTTTTTCACTTTTTGGATGAAAATTTAGACAAGTACTGCTTATTAATACTTGTTTGAATTCAAACGCGCTGTAAATAAGAAAAGATCTCGGTGATGGATGCCTGTGTTCAAACCGTATTTCTCTTTATTTTATTACCAGCCTTTTAAGCACTCTGTATAGGAGAGAAAATTTCAACCGGTATTTTACTACTACTTGGGTACTTTACTTTTAACATAATTAAAACGTTTTATTTAACTTTCGAATTACACAATGAATCCTGAAAACGAGGCTGCTTTGGATTTATTTATATCAATACTTTGTTGTTCGATACTTTTTTTAATAAATTACAAATAATAAAAGGAATTATATAATATACAAATTTAAGAATTTTTAATCTAATTAAATATATGATTGCGTTGTGGGTCTAGTGGATAGATATACGGCCGCAGACCTTGAGGTCCTGGGTTCAATTCTTAGGTCGGGCCAATAAAGAGTTATTGGGTTTTTGGAGTCTGGAAGTTGGAAATTTTTACACTCCCGTGTTTCAGCAAGCACGTAAAGCCATTGATCATACGCCTGAACTCTTTCCGATCGAGTCGTATTGTCGTCCCATCGGATTATGAGAGTTAAGGGATAGAGAGTGCATCTGTGCTGGCGCACGTAACTTCTGTTAACTTCTGTTAACTGTTAACAATATACTTGTACACTATAATATCCCCTGCGCAGATGGCATATTATATGAATGCTAGAAAATCTGTGAATAATTTGACCATCAATCGAGAGCTTCAATTTGTCTCATAACAGCAATTTGCATGTTCTCTAGAAGTCAGAACGTAACTTAGATTACATCTCGGTTGAATATCTGACAAACCCTCATGAGATATAAGTTTCTAATACCATATCGGTTAAGAATATGACTGTGTTATCAACGCTATATTATCGTTAGTATTCTTTTAATATATGTCCACATAACTCGTCAAGTATATTCAAAAAACTTTTTCATATTAGCTTTTCGATTATCTTGTTTTAAATACTTTATTTTTTTCGCTTTTTTCTCTGTGCAGTACATAACGACTTTCAAAACCGTAAAGATATTAAAGAAATCGTGTTTGTGAAATGTGTAAAATTGTGTTTTTCGTTTAATTATCAAGTGTACGATTTAAATATGTTTGGGGACAATAAAGTTTATAAAAAATAAATTTTGCAAAACTCACCATCAAGCAAAAGCTTGATGGTGAGTTTTGCAAAAATATTATCTCGACCGTCAATGATCCGTACACGTTTTTCCCAACTGTGGGATATTTGCGTCATGCTTCACACCGAGCCTTATTCTACCTGAATATTTAAATTACCTATGCATAAAGTTTCGTCGTTTACAGAATGTTATTCGAAATCGGTTAAAAATTCCACAACATACATATTTGATTCGTACATATGTGGATATTGTGTCGGCCGAAGCTGTTATAAATTTACTCTTTCAACGTACGTTATAGAAAAGTTTTGAAGCATGAAATGGGTAACTGATTGGACGATCGATGTGATATTGAATATGCATGTTCGATAAGTTTGCTTTTAATTTTTACAACTCTCTCTACATTTTGTTTGCTTGGTTTCAAAACATTATTTATACTGAGACGAGATGGTCCAATGTACAGAATTTTTCTACATTTGCATGAGTTATTTAATGAGTTTTTAAATGCTTAATTTGTGCTTATAAATTTAATTGGTAATTTGATTTGATAAATTATGTGATACTGAATATGTGTAGATCCAACAATAATTTAATCCAATCATTTTTTTTCAGATATATACTCAGAAACAGAGTAAATAGGCTTTACTAATATGATTATTTTTAAAAACTAATTTACAATCTAAGCTGGCTTAATGGCAATTATAAAAACGATTTACTAACTTTATTAAGACGGAAGCTTGAAATGATTATATTTTATTTTTGTTTCTCATATCAAATTAATCTACGTCACTTTTTATATAAAGTATAGAATATTTGTGATAAATAATCTGTGATGCAGTTGTCATAATACCAATTTTCCTATTATAAGGCAGCAGATCCCGAATACCTAGTTGCAAGCAGAATATCGTTGGGTAAATAAATAAGTATTAGCTTTTCCGTCGAGAAATTCTCAATAAAATCGAGGAATCTAGAAGTTAGAAGTGCTTAGAGTCCTGTGACCCGGAAAGCAAGTAATTTTATCTTTGTGCACTTGTGTTTGCGCACACACAAGTGCAATATACTCCTGCGCAGTTGCCTAGTCTCGCTTGAGAATGGTTTATCTCGATATCGGCTAAAGGGAAATTATCAATATATATGATTGAAACACTAAAAAATGGCATAAATCAATATACAAAGCGACCAATTACAATATATTATAGACAAAGATCTATCTGAAGATATACTGTTCATTTTTTTAAATATTTAATACCAAATTCGTCCGTGTAATATAAACACTTTTTACTTATAATATCACTCCACAATTCTAATAAGTAGTCTAGGTTGTTCAATAATTCAACAAAAATAAGGTTCACACAAGCCCAACCGTAAAAAGGCTCATAAATTTTCGGCTTATCGAAAAAAGCCGCTAAAGAGATAAATGACAATATCGCAATAAATTATCCACTTCATATTCCCTTTCAATTCTTTCAGAGGCATAAACCTCATTTTGTTGATCACACAAACAGTTTTGCAAACTCAATTTATCACGAGCCTGTTCAACCGTGATATTTGTAAATGCATCACTAAACTACCAGCAATGTTTGTTTTTAATAAAACGTTCTTTTTTTAAACAGTATTTGTCTATTATGTGTGTGAGTAGTAGTATTTTTTTTATTATGTTGCCTTGTAATCTCCACAGACGTGTTGTCCGTTTCTTTGTATGCTTGTTTGTGTGTGTGTGTGTGTGTTTTGTATTTCATATGCCTGCACGTTTTCATTTCGTTTCACAGCATAGGAAAATAGTAGATGGTATTATTGTTATGTTATTTGCATATAATTAGCCGGAATCGTTCAGTGATTTGAATTCGTTTTACACTTTAATTTATCTAAAAACTATGGGATCGAATTCTGGCAAGCAACAATAATTTCTCATTACGTAAAATGTGTAGTACATAAATATTTACTTCGTGGCTAAGGAAAGTAAAAAAAAAAAACAAAAAAAAATTGGCTAATCAAGTATAGGTTTAAAAAAAACTGAAGCATTAATAAGGCTTAAATTTTTAGGTAACATAATCACTTCATAAAAAATGATAGATAAAAAAATACACACATGATATTGTTAACGGGTCATATTGAATTTCAATAACTTATAACTTCCATGCGTTGGATTACATAATGGAGTTTAGCTGTTAACTTAGTTTGGTTATTGATGGGCGATCGAGTTATCAGTTCAAGTATAATGTATTATGTTTATTTTGGTAAAGGTTATTATCTTGCAGATATAATTTAATGCGTGTTGTGTAATCGAGTTTCAAATTCATTAAACTATGAACACAAGCACATATATGGAGGGTAACCTTTTCTTAATATTAAATTGAAAATATCGATTAATTAACCAATAGCAGCCATTCTCATATTATGAAAACGTACTTATACGCACAATATTGATATTGTTTATCAATATATTACGACTTTGGCATAATATAATATAAGAATGTTTATATATGTGTAACATTTTGATATCTTTTGACGTGGATTTTGCAGTTCAATTTTGTAAGAAATACGGATACTTATACGGATCTGAACTTTTCTGTCATTATTATTTAGACATTCGAAAGAAGAAGAAACAGCAATGTTTAACTAATCACCGGCGTGTTTTTTCTATAAATTTGTAATGCGTATTTTTTTTATTGTAGAATAAAAATGATTGCACATACCTTAAAATTGTAATAAAAATTATATATAAAACTTTTTGTTCAAATAAAAATGCTGTTGAAGATATACAATTAATTACTAATCACCCCCAAAATAAAGTACATAAGTTAGGTTGTAAGACTTGACTTCGTACTCGTATCTCACTTTAGAAATGTTGTAAAACAAATTTGAGTGATACATTATTTTGATCCGTATGTCATATAAATATTATAATTATTATAGTCAATGTCACATATCAATTTCTGACGTGTCGCTGTCGTGTTCTCCGGTAATTTTCGATACAATAAACCTACTGATAATTTCGGCCATTTAATAACCTGTCATAAAAGATTGGCTGTTCACACCTCGTGGAGAGATTAAGTGATTTTCATCGAAAACAAATAGCCAAATAGATAGATATCAATATTATCATCGTATACGGTAATTAATCTCTTTATTTTCCTGTATAGATAAAATGTTTCTATTTATACAATCTTAAATACATTAATTATTGTTCTCTTTTTCTCTGAGCAACATTTATCTTTACTGTCTAGGGCTGTTATTATGTGCTCAAATTTTCCCTAATTGTCTTTTTGTTGCGTTTTCTTCGTTAACTTATAGTTTCTCTTAGTTTTACTTTCGTTAGCAAGTTCGGAAACTATATTTTTTGTTCATATTTCTGATTGACACTCGAAATTATTTTCACATAAATATAATAGTACGGTAGCCAATATTAATTTATATTAAAATAATTAATTACTTCATTCGATTCTGTTCCTTATTGTAGTTAAACATACAATAAAAAACGTAAAATGTGTAAAGACACATATATTATTTGCTGTAAAGTACATCCGAGGTTTAAAAAAGCCTTTGTATTTAAAGTAACAGCTCGTAAAATGTCCCATTGCGGTGCAAATCCCTTCTTTCTTTTTAATGAAATTTCAGAATTTCAGAATGCTTGAGTTTATTCCATGGCGATATTTTACAGCTATCATATCCTTTTGTTATTTTTTTATTTCAAAGATATCAAATTTCGCAAAATGGACATAAATAAATACTTGTACTTTATTCAAGTTGACATTTACAAACAGTTTTAAATCGTCATGTTACAAGAGAATTGCCTCAAGAAACCAAATAGTTGGTCTTTTATTTAATTTAAAAATTAAATTTAAACTGGATATAATAAATGAGATAGCACATACATCAACACTATAAATAAGAATTGTATCATACTAGATGTAAACACTGCATGCAAAAATGTAAAACTAACTTTAACTTACTACCCGAATAGAATAACATTAGTATTAGTACAATTATTCACATTTTAATCAATCTAGAAATAAAAATTGTGGATAAAGGATATTTAAAAAAAAGTCAATGCACTCAGAAGTACCTACTTAAATTTAAACTCTTTCGTTTCAGGTGTAGTCTAGTTAAATGAATAATTTATTTGTATCGAGCTGTAAAATCCACACTAGTTAGAACACGTGAATCATAATCGAAAATTGCGACTTCAAGTCTAGGCTGGTGTCCACCACGGAGTTTTAAGTGCTTAAATTTCTCGTGCTCGGCCATTAAGGTAAATATTATGAGTGTTAGTATTTATATAAAAAATGAGAATAGTAACGCCATCTATTACCGACGAGGTGTAACTGTCTAATAAGCGTTATTACTTTTCTAGTATCAGTCTGTCAAGCGAATTAGTTAAGGTCTTTCATTTCAAAAGTGAGGATGCAAATATGGCATGCAAATATCCACCAACTGGCATTGGCGCAACGCAGTCGAATAAAATAGAAACATTTTACTTACAACGAAAGGAGGTATTAGCACAGAAGTGAGACCTGTTCTGTTATAATTTATTTGAAGAATTTTCGTTAGCTTAATCTTAATGATCTTTAGTAATAACTTAGCTTAGTAATTTTGTCTTTATTAATTATTTATTTATTATGATATTTTCTATATTAAATAACTGGAACAGATACATACAGATACAGTTGTATGTCAGTATTGCAAGCCAGCTTTGATTAGTGCCTTTTTTATCACTTATTACCCCTATATAGCAATACTTTATATACTTTGTATTGCTGTGTTGCATTCTGAAGTGAGAGTAAGTCAGTATCACAGGCACAAGATCAGCTTAAATCTCACGATTTTTAGTGATTATCCAATTTTAGTTAAGTTATCAAACTGTTTTAAAATGGACTACAATTGTTATTCATGTCATGACAAAATTTATACGCACTTATAAGAATGGAATGTGAAAGTGATCAAAACTGTCCTTAATAATTTTTGTCATGCTCAGAATTTTTTTAAAGTGATAGTGCTTCAAAATCTCTTTTGAGAAATATCGTACACTGATATTTTTTTAAGTCAAAGACAAAATCAATATGGAACTAAAATTATGTCAAATATTAATTTTTTTAAAGTAACCCGGTTCGGAAAGAAAAACCTCAAGTTTAAAAAGAACCTGCGACAGCGTGATAAAATTGATTTAAAAACATTGCAGACTTCAACTGTCAAACACAAGTTTTTTCTCGAAAATAATTCAAATTTCGAAGAAGAAAATAGAACCGAGAAGTGAACTGGAATATCTTTGGTTAATATCCGTCTATTTTATCCACCTACCTACTGTTTACAAATTAATATGTGACTATTAATTATTTATTAATAACATTTATTAATCTTACTAATGGATGACGGATCTTTGTTACTATTTCATGGTTATGTTATACTTAACACATAGGCCCCCCTTTCCCTTCACACGCAGGTGTAACCGGTAGCGGAAGCTACTGCTTAAATATGTAGACACGTGTAGTTATTCTTTTATGCAATTTGAAATAATTCTGACATATCTCTATACATTATGTAGGTTGTATTTTTTAAAATCTAAGACAGTGGTTTAGTTTGCTCTCTGAGGTTTTACGAGGAACAAAACTATAACAGACGTTAAAATAGAATCATATCTAATAAGGGCTAATTATTAGACCAGACTGAGGCTTCTGAAAATAGATCAGTAACAGCCTGGTAATGTTCCACTGCTGGGCTAAAGCCTCCTCTCCCTTTTAAGGAGAAGGTTTTGGTAGAATACACATGTAGCAGAATTTCAGTGAAATTAGACACATGCAGGTTTCCTGACGATGTTTTCCTTCACCGTCAAGCACGAGATGACTTACAAACACAAATTAAGCACATGAAAATTCAGCGGTGCTTGCCAGGGTTTGAACCCACGATCATCGATTAAGATTTACGCGTTCTAACCACTAGGCCATCTCGACTGCGCGGAAAGTTTATACGAATATATAATGTTTTTTTCTTTATCTTATTATGTTTATCAAAAATATTTCGTTGGCTTAGTAATATTATATATTTGAATGATATCAAGTTGAAGACAAATGTTATATGTCTTGTTCTTCATGACACTTTAAAGTTACAAGTTTAATAGTTCTGTAACAGCTGTCGACAACACCGAATGTTCATAATTCACGAAACATTCTTGTTCGGAAATACAAACAAGTTGGATGATGGTGACATGTTGAATCGAATTATAGAAACTTGGAGTTAGTTCTGAAAATATGAACAAAGTTTATGCTAATTTTCAGAGCATAAAGGTGTCGAAGGTATTTTCAGGGTAATATTACATTGAATATTCGAAGATATTTTATACTATCATAATTCAAGTCAGTATGAGACTAAAATGTCATTCATCATATGTTTTTTTTATTTGAAAAAAGAACTACCTTAGTGTAAAAAGTTTTTATATAAATTAATGAGACATAATGATTCATTTAATTCTGGGTCTAGTTTAATCAAACACCACATTTCTTTTATTTTCCAAGGTCCGTTCTCTTCAAAGCATAATGTATACGTATATTATATAACATTTTTAAAAGACATACATACATATTTGTATTGTGAATACGACTAAAACAAGTATGATTATCTAAAATATGAACTGTATTAAAACACATTTGGTAAAGGTCATTAAAAGTCATATCGACACACACCTATAATTTATTATAAACGTAATAAAATAAAAGCTATATACAATCTTGCGCTAATAATGGCAATATATGAAGTCATTGTATCGTAACACGCAACGATTTCGCTCCTTTGCTTTCATTTGCTTGCTCTGGTCCAGCAATCACGACCCGACTGATTGCATTCCTGTCATGCATTTCACTATAAACACTATTCCTTAATCAAAATCATACATCAACTGTAGATTTTTTCTTTCACTCAGAGAGGTTACAATTTTTTTATTCAATATTATAAATAGCAATTACTTATTTTATTTATATTGTATCTAGACCATTTTTTTTCATATTATTAACCCACAATATTTACTAAACTTCACTAGACTAGAACACTACTCATCGTCTTTTTAATATTGATTTTTTTATGGGACGTTTACAGGTAAGAACATTTGTGGATCACCTAACTTAGGCTCAAATCGAATATTTACTTTAGAGTCTCCATCTCCGACTTCTAGAAAACTATTCCAGTCCACCATCCAATAAAAACCGTTTTTCCTCGGAGGAGGGAGCTCTGAATCACCAGGTTCTACAGGTGCTGCTCCTCCAAAAGAATCTTCAAGATCTGCGAATGACGCACCTGTATCTGAATCGGATGGTACTGTATCCGGTGGGCTGATATCGGAATTTTTTGAATCGGTATCAACATTGGATGATTCAGTAGTAGAAGTAGTTGTTGTGCTTGATTCATCAGTTTCATTAGCTTGTCTTTTACTTTGATCAGCACCAACAATTACATCATCTTCAACTGGACTAGGGCCTTGATTTAGAGGAATTACTTTAATGGCTTCGTAATCTATTGGTTCATAATTAGGTTTTGGAGTATTTGATACTGCTTTGGTTTTTCTAGGTTTTGGTAAATCAAGTGGGAGCACAGTATGTTTTGATTCAGATGAAGAAGTATCTAGTTCGAATGGAAATTCTGGACGTAAGGGTTCATATAGAAAATTATTTTGAGCAAGCTTTTGGTTATTATTTTTTGAAGTAGTTAAGTCCGATGGTGATATTAGATCATAAGTAAGAAGTAAATTCTCTGGTAATTGCACAGTTCCGTCAACTATTCTTGGTGGTGGCAGAGGCTTAAAACCGTCCAATGGTAACAAAAAATTATCTTGGCCAGGTGTGCCTTTCAATCCGTGAGAATCTAAAAATGCTTGCAATTCAGCTGGAAGGTCAAAATCAAGTTTGTTCTTTGTTTTTACTTTTTTGACTGTTTGAGAACTTTCGTCTTTTGTTTTTGTAGTTTTTATAGGTTTTGTTGTAACTTGCTCTGGCACTACTTGGAGTCGCGGAGGTTTTGTATATAATTCTTGTAATGAAGATCCATCTCGAGGTGTATAAGGCAAAACAACTGTTAAAGTTGCGCCACTAGATTTAGTTGTCGATTCCACCACATTTGTAAAAGCAGATGTTGATACAGCGTTATCATTTTCTAAAGCAACGTTTGAATGAAATTTTGTTGGTTGAGATGCGGTGTTGATTTCATTTTCATAAATATTTTTATATGATGCTGTTGTTGTTGTCCCTACCTTTTTATTTGCGGTTCTTGTAGTGGTTTTGCTTGCATTTGGTTCGACTTTTGACGTCGTCGTAGTTATTGCATCTTCCGCTTTGATATCATTTAACAAGTCTATTATTTCTTGTCGTGTAAGTCTAGGCAATAATGTATTTGCTTTAAGTATACTTTGAACTTGTTGTACTGTTTTTTCTACATCCACAGCAGCGTTTGTAATATTTAGTAACGCTGCTGCAAGGCAGCACCAGATAAACTTCATGGTCTGGAAAAAAATAAATAAAATTAATACATAATCAATAAAATAATTGTTTAGATTAATCAATAAAATAATTGTTTAGATTAATCAATCACAATGTAAATTAACTCATACATAAACTCAATATAAAACTAATATAATATTGTATGTATGGATGTAATCTCTACAATTATTTTTTAATAAAATAATCGAATACGATCGAATATATTGTATGCAATTGTTTCAACATGCTAATAATATTTTACGAGTTTGTCTTGTTTTAGTGCTCTGACAATGTTGCTTTTATGTGAATTGAAAGTTAAAGTTTTACATCAGGTGTCTGTCTAGTTAAAAAAAAAAACAAAATATATATTTTTTAAATCCTGGGATATTATTTACACACGGCCAGATGGCCGTTTTGGGATCAGATGATCCCAAACTAAGCAGAGCTCGTACTATGGAAACTAGACAACTGATATACTACATATACCACTTTTCTTTTGTAAATACATACTTATAAAGATAATTCTGGGTAAACTAGACAGGACAAATAGACGTGTTCAAACATGCAAACAAATGTCTGTCCTAGGTAGGAATCGAACTAACAACCTGTGAGAAAGGCAAGTATCCAATCACGCCAAACGGCTTGTCTATTCTGTTTTTTTTGACTTTAATAAAACAAACATACTGCTACTAGTAGATAAATAATTTCATACATATTCATGGTGCTGTTTTTTATATGAACTACAGTGTTACGTCCTTGGGATTATATTAAATCAACTATTATTTGAACTGAAACGCAACAATTCAGAATATTTTTGTTTCACAGTTGAATTAAGCTGATAAGAGATATTTAGAGGTAAATGCCCAAAATGGTTAATGTCAATTTAGGTTAAATAAAATATTAGTTTCTTGGTATTTTGTGATGTAATAACGCAAAGCAACGACAATTATCATTACGAGGTTAATGGTCACAGTCGGTACTGTGTTTAATGACGCGTTTACCATTTTAAGGACATGAGAATTTTAAATTGTGTAGATACATAATTTGTACAATACAATCACTTATTTTATGAAGACTGCTAATTATTATTTATTTTTGTTTGTACTAATATTTTACAATATTTATAATGAAATATATGAAAAAACTCACTTTTGCACTAAATGTTGGTGATTAAATGATAACCGTCTTGGTAAATAATATTTAAAGATCTTTAAAAATATAAATGTTTTGCAACCTAGTTTTGTTTTACATGCAATAACAGGAACAATATAAGATGATTTCACGGTTGACCCATTGATAACGCAAGACTTGTAAAACAATACTCCTATTTCAAAGTAAATTGACGGCTGATGACATTTTATTGGTCAAAATGAAGATAAAAAGGACATTTTCTCTGCCATTATATATAACAAACTACAAAAAAGTGAATTACTTGCAAAGGCAGCTGATAAAAAGTGGTACATGATGATAGGAATTTCAAATTAAAGCAAAATTATTAATTTTTATTGCACCTTTAAATATCAAAACTTTGTACATGGGCAAAACGACGTAAATTCTTTTATCACGTGGTTGATGTCGAATTGAGTATGTACGAAATTACTTTCATCGTTAAAGTGTCAATTACTATCAGTAAAAGTGTTTGGAATGAATACGACCTCTGTGTTCGAAAATGAAAAAATGCTAAAACTTAAATGATGAATACACCAAAATTTAGCATACAGTTATACACATGACGCATCTCTTGCAATACACGTATTCACTTTCTAACAAAACGGTAGCTGATTTAAATTCCACATGCAATTGTGCGATGTAGTCTTTCTCACGTCTCATTGAATGGCCCTGCCTATGTACGTTATGGCGAGATATTAAGATTCTAGTTTTAAGTGATTATTCATCTTTCAACTAAAATGTCTATTGAAAAGCTAATATATGTTTAAATAGCTATAGTTAATAGATTAAAATATTCATATTCTACATATTTATTATATATTTTGAACAAATTTGAATATGAAAAACTCGATTATTTTAATTATACATTTCTTGCAATACGATAAGCTAAAGAGTAACGTGAGAGAAGTTTTTTATTCGCATTTAAATATTTTTATGTATACTGCAAAAATATATTAAATTTATAAGCTATATAGTCAAAAATAAGCAGCTCGAAAAGTTCCATAATTAGGAATACGCTTGCCTTCTTAAATATATACAGTTTGGGAGTGTATTCCGCCTCTGCTTAATGTGTTTTGTCATAAATTTATCAGAAACAACCAGGTTAACTCAAGATGTTTGTAAACTTTCATTTACTTTACGAACATAACTAAATTTGACTTCATAATAAATTGTAGACTTCTCGTTTACGTAAGTTTGTATAACGTTACATCATTACGTCGAAGAGATGGTGATAATTAAATTTAAAAATTCGCGTACAAAAAACACTGATATTAAACACGTGCTTTAAATATTGCCATTGAATATATTTTTTAACAATAAAATACATAAAAAAATTACGCATTTGGGAATAGCATGGACACGCTTTTTTTTTAATTAAAAAAAAATTGAGGAAAAGTTATTACACGAATTAACGACCTGTACAGTGTCCATGTCTGGGATAAGGCCTCTCATTATTGAGAAGAACGCCTGAAGCTTATTTCCACCATGCTCCAATGAGGTTTGATGGAATTAATATGTGGCAGATTTGTATCCGATATATGTATGATGTTTTCCTTCACCGCCAAGCATGAAGTGATTATAAACATAAGTTAAGCACATGAAACTTGCTTGATTGGGTTTGAACCAGCAATATTACGTTGAAATTCACATGTTGTAACTACGTGGGTGATGCAAATATTAATTATTCAATACACACACATACCAAAAACAAATACTGTTAAAATACAAGTAGCATACTTTTTTATCTTGCAACAGTAATTAATTATAATACAAAATAATTATTAAATAATTAGAACACGTGAATCTTAACCGAATATTGCGGGTTCAAACCCAGGCAAGCATCTCTGTGTCCATTTGTTTTCGTATCTCGTACTTAGCATTAAAGAAAATCATTGTGATTAAACATGTGGCGGACGAAAATCTGCCACGTGCATTCGTCCACCAATCCGCATTGGAGCAGCGTGGTGGAGTGAGTTTCAATCTCCCAAAAAGCAAAGGAGGTTTTAGCCCAGGAGTTAGTTTACAGGTTACCTTACTAACAACCTCGTTGGGCTTGTGTCTAGTTGATTACGCTGCAAATTTTACAAAACTCCGATTTCCCAGTGAGTTCAAATAAAGTTACTAGGTTTATCAGTCAAGGATTTGTAACTAGATGCCCGGACGGAAATCTGAAGCTGTTGGTCGCTTGACCGTCGAGACCTATGATCGTGTCGGATTGCCGTCCCATCAAGCTATGAAATAAAAAGTGTACCCGTGTTTGTGCACACATGCATACATGTACACTATAATATCTTTCGATATTCGAAAGGAAACAGGAAAACGTTATAAAAAAAAATTCGTACAGCTAAACTTATTGCAGTTTTTATGGAGCATTATTTAATATTTTTGTAGAAGACTAATGACATTTTAAGCTTGTAACGACTGTTAGTATGAAAAATAAAAATCTTATACTATATTTTAATATAAAAGAAAAATATTGTATTTAGTATATGTATTTCTTCTTGTAGAATCTCTTAATAGTTGTAATATATTTATGTTTTTTAAATTTAGGTCAACTAAGCCAATAACAATTTCTAGTGTAAAGAGACAATGTATTTGGCTGGTATCCAAAACCAGTCCATTTCTGTATACCAACGTAATCCAACTACCTTTAAAATAAAAACTGATGTATAATATATCTTTTATTTGTTATACAATACCGAAAACAAGCAAAATTAAAATAGGCAGGCAGACTGGCAAATGGGCTACCTGATGGTTATTGGTCACCACAAAGGTCAAAAGGCAATTTTTTTTATTCAATATAAAAACGTTACAATTGCTTATTGATTGTGAAAAATCTACCACCGGTTCGGAAATAAACTTTTTTTTTATAGTATAGGTAGGACGAGCATATGAGCCACCTGATAGTAAGTGGTCACCAACGCCCATAGACATTGGCATTGTAAGAAATGTTAACCATCGCTGTTAAATATCGCCAATGCTCCACCAACCTTGGAAACTAATATGTTATGTTCCTTGTGCCTGTAATTACCACCGCTCACCCTTCAAACCGGAACACAACAATACCAAGTACTGCTGTTTTGTAGTAGAATATTCGATGAGTGGGTGATACCTGTAAACATGTCAGAATTGAGAGGAACCGGCGAAAGAAACTCAGCGAGATATATAATTTATCTCATATTGTACAATTATAGGTATTAAATAATTATACTTTTATTTGAAATGGTCTAGAGCCCGTCCATAGATATTGGAAGCCTATCTATATTTATCGATTTTTTGGTTTGTATTTTAAAACAATGGAATTAAATTTCGAATATCGGAATAGTAAATAATAGGTTTTTATTATAGGTAACGTTTAATGAACTTTATTCCGTAGTAATAGGAAGTTGTTACGAACAATGACTCTCACGTCTATTATTATTTAAAATTAATAACTTCACAATAAACAAAAGCCATTGTTATTCCTATTACAAGAAAACATATAATATGTCGATTCATAAACGAGTAATAACTAGAAAAATATACGGCCTTTCTTATCAACTCTGCTTAGAGGATATTTAGTTAAACACTAATTTATCTCTTTCTCTCACTATAAAGTTGACATTTGAAAGAAGAAGACACAGCATTGCTTAACTAATCAGTTGCTAAGCAACGTTTATAAGTAAGGCCGATAGTGACAATGTACCGCCACAACTCATTGAAAGTGAAAGGCAGTCGCAAACCAGCTGTTAAGGCAAAATGAAATTCAACTCCTTAGCCGCATTATACATCGCTATCTCGCGAAGATGTAATGAGATTAATTTGATGCAAAATCGACAATGGACAATAAATTATGAGATATTATCGCGTGGTGTTGTCTATAATCTGTTATTTAATACGCGTCAACATGGTCACGTGAGCAGAACTGCTTGTTTATATGAATGATAGAGCGAAAATTATAATAATATTAATTTATTCACATTGAGTTATGTAATACGTATATCTTTTATTAAATTTGAATGAATATAATGAGTACGAAAAATACTAAATGTACACAACGTAATTTATCTGTATAAACTTATTCATGTGTGCCATTTTAATTTTGAAAATGGAATACATTTTTATGCCGTTTAAAATATTAAAGAATAAATTCAAAAATATGTTAAATAACAGCTTAAACAAAAAATACCAATATAAAATTGAATAAACGAAAAAAATATTTGGTATATGATTTCCACAGCGTTCAAAAGCATAAAAAGTGCTTTACAGTGCTCTCAGCGGCTATAAGTGTTAATGATACATTTCGAAATCGAAATATAACCTATGGATGCTGTTAAAAATGTTTCTACATGTGTAGCAGCCAAGGTGAGCTAACAAGTTGGGTTGAGCGTGGATTGATGCACTTGACCGCTTTCGCATTTTATCGATGACTGTGGAAATACGGATTTTAAGGCTGCATTTCATATTTTTTAAATTACACACTGCTAGCTTGAATCCACACATGGGATACGAATTATAAAAATTGTAATGAAAAAAGTGTTCGAGAAGAGTGGGGTATTCACTCATTATTGGTAAAATATTTGGTTAATAGTTGTATGCTAATGCAGTTGAAATGAAACTGTGTGTTCAATGCGTAAAATTAAATATACTTACTAGTATTCGCGTGTGTGGGGGGGTTTAGGTACTCTATATTGTTTCCTGTATTAAGCGTGGTGGAATAAGCGCCAAACCTTCTTTCTCCTCAAAAAGGAGCTCTTATCCGCATTTTTTTTATAAGCGCTTCTTTATTTTTTATATATCAAATCAAATTTATTAGGTGATTTTACATGCACAATCATGAATATAAAATGCCTAAAATTAATATATAATACCTAAAAATAGTCAGTCATACTTGTGTATAAATAATCATATAATAAATAACCGCATATTAGTGCTGTAAAAGAATCTTTTAACGACTTCATTATATAACAATAATAAACATCTACACTATTATTACGTGCTCTATACTAATGTAATACAGCTGAAGAGATTGTCTATATTTTTATCTGAATACGATTATCTATAGATCTTTCAGTACGATTTAATAAAAAAATTGCATTCGACCAAGAACAAATCTCCTTCGATCAAAGATCAAAGAACAAAGATCCTACTCGAACCTACCTCGTTCGAGTAGGATCGTTAAACGCGGTCGGAACCGCTCGAAGAAGAATGGATTCCTAATAATTTAATTGCGCTATTTCATCACAATTTAAAAGGTATTTTAGTTGTAAATATATAAAATTTCACTATTCATTATCTTCGAGCACGTCTTTAGGTAACAAATTGACTAATTGGTGTCAAAATAAACGTTTAACACAATCTTTCGCCATCTTCACAATCTTTGTCAATACGAACAAATTGTGTGAAAATACCAACTTAGCAATCGGAATGTAAAAATATATTTTATATTACGTTCAAAGTGATTGTTGTTTTTGAGGTATATAATTAAATTTAAGACAAGATCAAGGTCTTTAAATGACATGTCGAGAATAGGACAAATTCCTTAAATAATAAATTATCTTGTTATATTATTCATATTATAAGATCAATCTTAATTTATTTATTATTATATCTTCCGTAACAGCCTGTAAATGTCCCACTGCTGGGCTAAAGGCCTCCTCTCCTCTTTTTGAGGAGAAGGTTTGGAGCTTATTCCACCACGCTGCTCCAATGCGGGTTGGTGGAATACACATGTGGCCGAATTTCAGTGAAATTAGACACATGCAGGTTTCCTCACGATGTTTTCCTTCACCGTAAAGCACAAGATGAATTATAATCACAAATTAAGCACATGAAAATTCAGTGGTGCCTGCCCGGGTTTGAACCCACGATCATCGGTTAAGATTCACGCGGTCTTACCACTGGGCCATCTCGGCTTTTTTTATATTTTAAGATATTATATCTTAAGATGCCAGAACTGGCACCATTCAAAATGTTATTTATCTCATTATCTATCTATCCATCATTATCATAATCTATTTGCAGAAACACTTAAAATGAATACGTATTTGATAGTTTGTGGAAAAGAAAAAGTTAAATTAATGTTATGGATACTACAAATAATGATTAAAACATAAATATGCCCATTGATTTCTTAAAAAAACATTTTAAAAATTGAAATCTCTTATACATTATTTACAAGTTTGCATGTATTCGTTTTCGTTTATAACTCAATTTTTCTAAACACTGGATCATCTTAGTTAATTTTAAACTTATTATTTCTAATATTTTACTTATTTGACGAGCCAGTTGGCGTGGATTCGATTCTCACCCAGGACAAACATATGTGTACATAAACATGTCTGTTTGTCCTGAGTCTGGGAGTAATTATCTATATAAGTATGTATTTACAAAAGAAAAGTAGTATATGTAGTATATCAGTTGTCTGGTTTCTATAGTACAAGCTCTGCTTAGCTTGGGATCAGATGGCCGTGTATGAATAATGTTCCAGGATATTATTATTATTATATTAGGATGTTAGCTATATGATTACAGTTGCTTTATGTTATAATATGGTTACGAGAGGTCATCAATTGGTTATAATTCGATCGTAAGTTTTTGTTAATAAAAATGTAACCAGACATTATAGAATTATGATAATTTTTTAAATTCCAATAGATTACATTTTTGGAAAAATTCGATAACGTCTTGGAGATTACCTGCTAAAAAGCTTATGTGACTTTTTAATTGTTTTTCTATGCAATAATGTTTCGTGTTGAAAATACCTTATTATAAAAATAAAACGTTAAATGTTGTACTTTATTTTATGTAATATGTTTGTAACACATATAAGTAAATGATAGCTTTTATTCTCTGTATAAAATTTAACTATTCCAAATTACAAGGTCCGTGTGCGCAATATGCTTAAAAGTTTTCTTTATGTATTAACACATGTATATATATATATGCTTTAAATCAATAACAATAATATGGAATTAATAAGCTATGCAGATATGTCTATACAAAAACAACATTTTTTTAAAGTTACAAGTTAAACGCGGGGAGTATTATTTAAAATCACTGAACATTTTATAAGAAAATGTGATAAAAAATTCTAAAAAATACAAAGAGCTCAATCGAACAAAAATAACATTAATGAAAGTATGATTCCGACTCCAAACTTAAGTTCTTTGTTATTAAAATCGTCATAATTGGCTCCCAGGTTAATTACCTTCCTCTCAATTAGGGGCTGTAAAAATAAGACGTTCTATTGCTTTTAATTCAGGAAACGCCCATTTCATTTCCCCGTCAAAACTTTGCTGACCACTTAAATTCCCTCAAGTTTTTCAATGGTCTATTTATTTAAGGATTTGCGAAATATGCCTATTTATTGAAGCGAATTGAAGATTTTAAATGGATCAGTCTGTTTAAGAGATTTTTTACGCGTGTTTTTAAATGATATCTTTTTAGCTTTTATATATTAATAAAAATATTTGATTTTAATTAGTTTTTAGAATTTATTCATAAATAATTTCGTAATTTATTTCTAAACGTTTTAATATTAAGATCATTTAATTATTTTTTTTATAATATTTTTATAATAATCATAATAATTTATGATGTGCTAGAGATAGACATAGCTGAGCTAAATTAGTAGAATGTGTGAAAGGGACAAAACTATACGTTAAAGAACGTTTTGCTTACATATAATTATTTAAATGAATTTTACTTCGTTTGTCCCGAATGCACTCCTATACCATTCATCGTCTGCTGAGTTTTGTGAAAGTTTCCGGCCTATTGCTAGCAACGTACAAAAGATGGCGCCTGAGTCGTATCGAATAATAACTTACAACAATATTTAAAGAGTCATTGCAGCTTGACGAACATTACTATCTGTTAAGTCAAGTCAAATTATGATAAAAATAATGGCGAATTCTAGTCGAAGCGAAATAATAAAAAATCTTAGAATTACTACTAACTAAAAAACCTTTAAAGCGTCAATAGCCCGTAAAACATTTACGGGCCGCGTTAGCGTTGTAAAAGTCGCATGTTTGATTTGACTTCTTGGGCTATTCGTCGTCCCCACTCCTTACATAGGTTTTATTCTGAATTGGAAGGGTAAGTTCTTAAAAAAATCTTATATCACACACCCTTTTAAGGTAAAAACTAGCGCTGTAAGTACTAATTGATAAAAGAAATCTGTTTTAATAAATTTGTAAGGTTATTTTTATATGCGATACAACCTTGTAAGCAATGCCTATTTGGTCTAATTGCTGGTTTATAAGGCTGGAGTTCTCAATGTCATAGATTTAATCAAATTCTTAGCTACAATATGGAGTTTGATCGTGTTAGTAATCCCTTGGCTTAGAAAACACGTACCTAAATAAGTTGGCTATGCCTGTACTCTTTCCAATAGTGTCGGATTTAACATCACATAGGTTTATGAGAGTGTTATGTTAAAAAATGCATTAGTACATGCAAACGCATTTTTGCACTGTAATTGTTAAATTATTATCTGTGCAGTTGGCTAGCCTTCCTTGAGAACGGCTGCCGTGAAATCGGTCAGAACATATGTGGTTGATATATGTATATTACAAAAGTATATTATTACATAAATATCTCCGATCTGATCAGCGAGATAACTATAACAAAGAAACTTTATAATACCTTGTCGCCCAGATGTTGTCGTCGATTTAATAGATAAATCGCAATAGTAACAGCGGAAGTGTGGTAGATGCATTATAAGTAACTTTTTTACAGTTTACACGAAATATCTCATGACGAAACGACAACGAATAGAAATTATTGCTTGGGGTATATTCCCCAAGCAATAAATCTGCCTGTTGCAGATAATTGTAGATGATAAATCAGCGATCAACAAAAGCTCAAGATAATATTATAATTATTACTCATTTACATAAGTGACAGGAACGTTTCGAGGACGTATTCATTAAGGTTATACACACATTCATTACGTTGTTTTTGGTAAAAAAACAATATTAACAAAAAAACTTTATAGTCTTAAAGCCGAGAAACACACACGTTCTTAAGGCGGTTTTTAACCGCGCTATATAGTATGATATAGTTAACTAACAATTTAATGGAAAGTATAGTTACTAATCGAGAAGGCTAAACAAAACTGAAAAATAACTTCATACCAATTTTTATCAAAATCGGTTCAGTGGTCTAACCATAACAGACAGACAAAGTAACTTTCGCATTTCTAATATAACAGATTTAATGTACAATAAAATCGATAGAGGACGAGCATATGGGCCACCTGATGGTAAGTAGTCACCAGACGCCCTTAGACATTGGCACTGTAAGAAATGTAAACCATCGCTTACATCGCCAATGCGCTACCAACCTTGGGACCTAAGAATTTATGTCCCTTGTGCTTGTAATTACACTGGCTCACTCACCCACCAGTACCAAGTATTGCTGTTTTACGGTAGAATATCTAGTTCAAGCAGGTGTGTATATAACTATTATACATAATGAGAAATTAATTGTCATGTTATTAGTAGAACAAAATGCTTAAAAATCATACATTACACTTTAGTGAATGGTTTTATCCATTATTTGCTGATAAAAGGTACTTTATAAAAATGAAAGTTAAATATGTAAAAATAATATAGTTCCACATCAGGATCTTTTTCAATACAATATATTTAAAATAATTTATTCAATTTTGAACTCGATTTAAAAATATATAATCATCTTATGTATCGTGTAATTTATATCTCGAATATATTATATATGCCTAAGTTAATTCCGGTTTTATTGTATAGAACTTAGCGGTAATATTATATTAAATTCTAAATTGCAATTAATACAACCAAATTTACAGCGCAACATTTCCGCGTTAGTCTCAACCTGACGGGGTAAGCGGGTTCGTCTTAAAATCAAGGAGAAATCCTTGCTTGAGGTTATAGAGTCCAACGGTCCAAGAACTCTGTGAGACAGAGCATATTTATAAAAACTTCTTTTTATAAATTAAACATAATAAAAGGGAAAAAAAGCAAAGTAAAAGTATTAAACATATTGTACACAGTTTCTTATTGTTCTGTATTAAGTTTCCAAAATATAGTATGAGAGCTGATATTTGAATTCGTTAAGTGAGCCTACATTTTTTATAGTAGTAATTTATTATAAAACTGTACTCCATCAAACGTTACATCCTTTCTTGCATACTTAGTTGTAATTTTTAGGACAACTAATAAATTTGTCAATGTTAAAGTTAGATTATTATTGTTTTTATGTTTTTACATTACTTAATGAATTTAACTATCCAATCAATGGTTTATTAAATGATATTTCATAAAACGAAAATTTACCTGATAATTAAATTATTCATTAAATTAATTATAATGATATATGATTTATTACATAATTAGACACCATACCGTTTGAATAAAAATCACTATCAATTAAGTAATTTGCTTTAATTAATTGTCCATGATTCACTCAAGTGGTATGATATGTTGATAATTGTGCCGATAATTTTGTTCCAACCGTTGCATTAATCATATCTGATGTAACTTTCACCTGTATCTCGTGTACATAAATTATATTTACATGTTCATATTACATATTGTAGGAATTTATATTTTTTAAGTACTAATCTTGTTTTTTATTTGAAAATAATATAATTGGTTTTATATATACAATATATTATATTAGAATTCCCGAAGAAAAACCATCAAAACTTGTGTTGGTTTTTGAATCTCGACCATACCGAATGGTGTATCGGTATAGGACACGGCAGCAGATATCTTACTAATTCCCGCCCGCGGTTTCGCTTGCGTGTAAGCGGGATAGTGTTAGACAACCTATGTCATATTCAGTACCCTGACCACGTGTACGCATTGTATGATCATCAGTTGAATATTTAAGACGTGTGTTTTTATAAAGACTTTGTCTTATTATTTACTTGGCTGTTAATTTTCGTATCATTTTTATTGATTAATACTCAAAAAATATTTAGTTATTTATTGGTGTCGGCAATATATGTTTTATATATAAAAATTTTCTTACTACCTTATATTTCTTTATACAATTTATGTGTTATGTAATATCCGAAAGACCAGATCGACCAAATTAGCGTTCCATTAAGACCAAAGGGAGACGGCACAAGACCATCGGCTTTAATATTTCTTAAGTCCAGCTTAAAAATAACTTTACAAAAAATAATGGATAAATTGTATTGGCCCTATCTGGGAATGAAACAAATAACAGATTTTGGCCATTTTAGCCACTAGACCAAAGAAGCACATAAGAGGTTAACAGGTGTCGTGTCACCCGAGTATAATAATTGACATGCACGGAGTAATATTTATTGTCGAAGGCTGATCAGTACATAACTTTTGCCGATTATATTTTTAAAAAATAAACATAAAAATTACAAGGATTTATTATTATTCCAATCACGTTCCGTTTTACTTTTGGTCTTTCAAATACAATCTAATTTATAATCTGTTATAAGAACACTCAAGGTTTTTATTATAAGCCGCATTGATATTTCTTTAAAATTAAATTTTAATAATTTATGATCTATATAATTTAAAAAAATAGCGATTACAAAATATATGAAAGTAAATCATTCTATTTTTAAAATAAAACTAAAAAAGGACGATTAAAATCGTCAATGTTACCTGGTTTTACACAAATCACAACACAAACACAGTTCGTTAAACCGTTCAGTATCACAGAACCTACCGTGAAAGTATTGTCGACCACCGCACCGTCGGAGACCACTCACACTACTGTTACCACTACCAGTTACGCCATGACCTATGAAGTAACACCGATTACTAAATAATCTGTGACGTTTAAAATGTTATTAAGCATGTTTCAATTTAGTATCCTTAATTGAAATATTAATTTCGGTTATAGTTCAGTCTTTATTAAAATATTTTCGAATTTTAATGAAACATTTGAGTTTGTTTTTAACTGTATTAACTTGTACGCTAAAATGTACACATTGTTATAATTTTATGTAGAATGAAGCAGTTATTTATTTAGGTATTTATATGAACATAATAAAAAAACATGTAATGTTTATAACTGCCAAGTCTCTCGTCTCTTCTTTTGGGTATTTTTCGTAATAATACTGGTGTATAATATTAGAGTTGTTTACTTTCTATTCCTCATCTGGGCAAGCATATTTCCTAGGGAAACTGTCGTAAGCCCAGAAAAAAAAATTACACTCATAATACGGATCATCTACACGGTGTAATATCCTTCTAACAAAGACCTTCTACATTTATTTCTCTTAATTCATATTTTATTACTTAATTATTAATATTATCGTTTCTTAATTAATAAGTACAAAATATTTTTTTTAATATTCCTGTAAATCAATAAAAATAATTTAACTAATTTCGATCTAGCAATCTTCTTCCGATCCTTAATATTTATCTTATTTATAATAAATTTGTACTATCATATAAGCTGATGGAGCTAGGACTCTGGATAGTAAAACTCTACAATTGGTAACTGTAAGCCTCGAGTTTGGGTTTATTTTAACGAGCTCTATATAGCTATATTATGGATATGCGTTTGCAGTATTCTGTAAGAACTCAACTGAGTTAATTTGATATACTATTTTGATGCGTGTTTCCTGGAAATATTATGATGATAACGTTCAATTTCGCATATCACATATCACCTCAAAGGTGAGTTTCCAAGTTTGTTCTTACAGAAAATCCCTACTGTATTCACATATATGGATATATGATTACTATATAAACGGTTTCAGATACGATTACGGATGTGAAATTATTTTAGATAATTTTTTCGTTCGAGTACTTTCACTTAAGGATATTATGTAGGAATTGTGAAAGAGAAGTACAAATAATTACAAGATACCAGTTTATTTTATTTGTATGTTATTATTTGAATTACAATAAAAAAACATATAGCCTTAAAATTTATATAGCTAAAGTAATATGCAAAAACAAAATTATATATTTTTTTATCGGATCCGTTAAAGGTTATAGCTTATTCTATACGCTGACAAAAATGCTGAATTTATATCATATATATATATATATATATATATATATATATATATATATATATATATATATATATATATATATACATATTGTTTAAGAAACATATCTTTAACTAAGTAGCTTCAAAATTTGTGCTTCACTACCGGTTCCATTATTGATATAATTATTTCTTATTATTAACCTAAATGTTACATCGTAAGATGTGTCAGAAAGAGAAGGAATTATAATTGTGTATCACACGAGGCGGAGTGAAAGTCGCAATGTCAGACGGAAGTGACGTAATATTATGTAATTTAACCTTAGTTCGACGCTTTGGTGATGGTCAATGTGTTTATTCATGTTTATTTCGGAGTATTGTGGCTTTAATTTCGCTTATTACCTCATGTACGGTGTTCTGTGCAGATGACTTTGATCGTATTTGCTATTGATATAAAGATGATTGTTGTAAGCACTTTCCTTTTCGTATATAATAGACATTTATTTATTTCATACACATTATTACACAATACAAATGAATGACAGTCGCTCCGGGTCCTACTCGGCGCAGAGGTTGTCCATTGCCGTACAGCGTGGAAATGCGGCCTGCATTATGGGCAGCTTTGCGTCGCGTGGGAACCGGGAGGGACTATTTTAAATTCGACTATTAAAAAAAATATTGACAATGAAATCGAGTTATATTTCTGTTTTGTAAATTACATATTTTAAATGAAAAAAAAAATACGAATGAATCCGGATAGATTAAAGGTGCCTAAGAGAGAGAGAGTAAAATGTTTTTAATGAATAAAGTAAAAATTAAATTACATATTTCACTAATATAAGAAACAGGTTTTTATTTATATTTTACCGTTTTATTACAAAAAAAACGATCTATATGGAGCTTTTAAATCATGATAAGTTTTAGATAAAAAAATGCTAGATTGTATGGAAGGTTCATATTATTGATGAACGACTTTTTTACCTGAATACTCGCAATATTATAAGAAACACGAGTTGGTTGATTTCCGAAATGTTTATTAAAAGTACACAGTAAAATATGCTATAATATAACAGCAGTACTTGGTATTGTTGTGTTCCGGTTTGAAGGGTGAACGAGCCAGTTCCCAAAGTTGGTGGCACATTGGCGATGTAAACGACTGGTCAAATGCTGTTGGTCTTGTATTATTGTAATTTGGGCTTTGTCTATACACTTATATACAGTTACCATATTACGTGTCAGCGTAGCTTATGAAATATATCTATATATATTTTTATAGTTTTGTTATACAATTCCTAACAGTTTTTACTTTCAGTGTAAACATTGAAGCTTAATACAAAATAACAACATTGCGAAGCGTAACATGTCGTTGAACGGATTAGAGTCAGGTGCAATTCTGTCGATTAAACATGTTCAATTAAACGTCTCTCGCAGGACAACCATTATTAGTTCATGGCTGGATCACGTGACAAGAATAGCTGCCTGCTATCACCAATTTGAAAGGATTTATATGTATGTGTGTGTACAGGTATTTCTATGTCTTGTTTGGTTTGGAATTCTAGTAAAATTTATTATTATTATTATATATTTTATACATTCCTTATTTGAAATGAATATTCAAATTATGTAACATATTTTTGTTAATTTGACTAAGCCAAATAAACAAATATGATTGTGATGTTTAGTTTTCATTAGTGTAGAGCAACTGGTTATTGTGCACCCCATTCTATTATTCTACTACGTATAGCTGTTTAGCTATACGTAGTATTACTTTATTCCGGTTGGAAGGGTGAGTGAGCCAGTGTAGTTACAGGAAAGAGATAACGTCTTAGCTACCAAGTTTGGTGACGCTTTGACATTATAAAGAATGGTTAATATTTTTACAATGTCGATGTCTTTGGGCGGTGTTGACACTTACTATCAAGTGGTTCGTTATCCGGTCCGTCAACCGAATTTATTAAAAAAGTAGATATTATTTGAGGTCGCATTCGATTTTCGTTACATAACCTCTCTTTGTGGTATTATGTTTTATTATATATTCTATAATACATAAAAAAACATATATAATATTTGTATGTAATGTCTACTGCAAGTTTCAGAACTTAATTTCTCGTTTTTTTTTAAATATTTATAAAGACGCCAGTATATATTTAAAAAAAAAACAAGTTAAGATTTAAAGAAGGTAAGCTATAATATATCTTACATAATTTAGTTTAATAATGATTCATAGTAGTAGGCTTATCTACGTATTTGTGTAACTAGAATTTATAGAAAGATAATGTAAGCAAAATTTGTAGCAGGGTCACTAATTAATTGAGCCATTCATCAACTTATCTCCCAAATAGGGAAGCATAATCATAAAATTTGGTAGACTGTTTTATCTTAAGCCCCAAGCAAGGGATAAGCAAATTTGCAAGGCTTAAGATGCGAAATGGTCCTGAATTTCTCAAGATCTGAGCAACAAAATACCTACTACGAGATTAAGATTGCTAAACAAATATTTTTGTTTACAATTAATTTATGAATAAAAGTAAAATACTTTTACTTTTATTCTTAATATAATAACTTAATTTAGACATAATAAAATTAATTCTAATGCGCCTGTTATAAAAATATAGCAAATATTTATTAATACGTGATAATAATTTTTTAATTTTTTTTGTTTAATCTATATAGGTATAAAAAATAAAAATCATTTTTATTTAACCATAAATGAATTTTTCTATTTTTTTTTATATTCATAAATATACTAAAAATTAAAGAGGCAATCTGACTTAGAATTCTTTATATAAATGATGATTAATGTAAAAACTTTTAAACAGTAGTTTTGTAGTATTGTTATTAAAAAATGCTTACAAAACTAAAAATATAATATATATATAAACCGAAAGACCCAGTAGATTAGTTCGTAGGTAACAGCACTATATTGGTGAACATATTTTCATGTCGGATGTTATGTAAAGTTAATTTCCTTTACAAGATAAGTGAGAAAACTTATATTCGCGAACACTGACACCCTCGGATTAAGCTCTTATATAGCGCTTGGATTGAAAACTGACAGCCTACTTTGTGGTTTGCTTTATACTATGAGATTAAAAAACTTATACATAATATTTATTATGATCTTCTTGAATAGCAAAGTACGAGGTTTTAGATTCTATATAATGATTACCATTATAATTATAACCATCACGCCTTTGATGCTAAATCCTTATTTATAATAACATTGTATCTAAAGTAATTTAGAGATTATAATCTAGATCTTCATGTTAAAATAATTTATTATTAAAAATCTATTATTTAGATACGTTCAAAATATTCATTTTAAGTAAAATTAGGTTCTATCCATAAAAATGATTACAGTCCAATTTATAACAAATCAAGCTTCTTAATTTACTTAAAAAAGGAGGTAGTAATGTGTTGTACCTTTTTTTTACTTTTTTTAACCTGACTTGTATATGTTAAATGAACACCCGAAAACGGCTCGACTGATTTGTATTACATACACATTATTCTATTAACCAAAATGTTTAAAAAAATGAAACCATTTACACGACAAGATTTTCCACCGCTTAAATGCACTTATCATCATTGTTAATTTTATTTATTTATTTATTTATTTATTTGACAACACCAACAAGTAGTACAACAAAAATACACATTAAACAAAAGTCATGATACGTAAATGGGTAATTGCCTACTTTTTTACAGGTGTTCTAAGATTACTTGGAAATTATAATATAAGTCAACATTGTAAAAAGTTAAGTGATAAAATAAAACATTATAGAATTAATAAAAATAAAGAGACAATCGGATACAGTCTTAATACAGTTTCATGTCAAAATTTAAAAATAAATTAAATTAATTAAATTAAGCAAAATTATCAATTGTGAGTTTAAATACATTGTAAGAGATTGTAAGATGTCATAATCAAATTAGAAAGTTTGAATTATACATAGGAATATTAATTTTCAGTTTGTATGTAACGTCTTAAAACTAGGATAACCGATTGGAGTTACTGAATTATTATAGTCTATAAATTATAATTTATGTACACTATTGTTTTTTTCTTAAAGCAAATGATATTATCATTAAAAATGTCAATGTCTGGATAAACCGTTGGATTATTTTCGTTCTTTTTATTATTATGTAAGGAAGTTGCTATTTTATATATGCTATTGTAGTTAATAATTAATCTGTTTATTGGGGATAGACGACCATAACGTGAATGAGCAAAACTTTCGACAAAAGGTGTGTAAGTAGATGCTCTGAAGGATCTAGAAGGAGCGCGAAACATTATTTTCGACAACAGATAAGGTGATTCAATTGAACCATTAACCAATTTGAACATAAATGAGTTGTCTAAAACGCGTCTACGGTTTTGACGCGAAAGGAGTTTGAAAAATGATAACCTCTCTTCATAGCTTTGTAGTTTTTTAGCTAAATTTAGACTGTAGGTTAAATGCCTGAGAAATCTTTTTTGTACATTTTCTAATCTATTTATATATATATCAAAGTAAGGGTTCCAAACTATACTCCCATACTCCAAAACGCTACGAACCAATGCAGTAAAGAGCGATATTTTCGTCTCAGCGTTTTTGAAACTCTTACAGTTGCGCAATACAAATCCCAAGATCTTAAAAGACCTACTTACTATGTCATCAATATGTAAATTAAATCTCAATCCAGTATCCAATATGACACCTAGATCTCGAATCTGTTCCACTTCCGTTAGCTTATTTCCATCGATTGAGTAATTTCTTTCAAAAGATGTTCTCTTCCTACTAAACTTTATTACATAGCACTTCGAAGTATTGAGACTCATGCAATTTTCCCTACACCATTGCACTAAGTTGTTAAGATCATTCTGAAGACAGATGACATCCAATTCAGTGCGAACCGTTCTGTAAAGCTTAAGATCATCGGCGTATAAAAGGCATTTAGAGTTGCAAAAGCAGGAGCAGATGTCATTAATGAAGATATTGAAGAATAGAGGCCCCAAGTGGGATCCCTGAGGTACTCCAGAAGAAGAAATAAATGATTTTGAAGAGTAACCATTAATTACAACTACAGATTTTCTAGATTGAAGATACGATTCACACCAGGTTAGCATATTGCCAGTCACGCCAATTATCTCAAGCTTCTGTATCAATAAGGTGTGACTAACTGTGTCGAAGGCCTTACTGAAATCAGTGTAGATAGCGTCAACAGAGTTTCCTGCATCCATCACCTCAACAAGATCCTCGACAAAAGATGTCAGATTGGTTGTAGTAGATCTCGCTTTCAAGAATCCGTGCTGTTCCGGGGCAATGTTTGCCTTAAATTGTGAGAAGAAAATTGGATAGACAGCTAGTTCGAATATTTTGGCGAACACAGATATGATTGATATTGGTCTATAATTACTAATGAGACTACGATCTCCATTTTTATAGACAGGAATAACCAGAGCGTCTTTCCATTGCGATGGATAGATGCCTGTCCTCAGAGAACAGTTTATAATATACGTAAGCGGCTTTGCTAACTCTTCAGGACAACTTGTAACAAATATAGCTGGGATACCATCCATACCTGCGCCTTTTGAACTATCAAGTCTTTTCAAGACCCTAAGTATTTGTTCTGGTGTAAAGGTTATTAAGCTCAGACAGCTATTTGGGTATGATGTCAAAGGAAATGGCTGTGATGATGATAGTGAAGAGACATTAGTGTAAACAGATGAAAAGTAGTCAGCAAAAAGATTAGATATATCTGTGCCTTTAGTTGCTTCAGATGTATTAAATTTCATTTTCGTTGGATAGAAGTTGCATTTTTTCTGTTTTTTTAGGTAGGTCCAAAACAACTTAGGATTCGAACGCAACGACTTTTCTAAATTCTCCAAATACTTGGCGTGTGATTCCTTTAATAATCTATCACAACGTTTTTTTAAAAGTTCAAAGGCCATAATATCGCGAGGGTTACAGTATTTACGTATTTTCATTCTGCATTTATATTTTTCCTTAATGCAATTAATTAGACTTCTACTGAACCAGAATGGGTATTTGCGATTTTTTGGTTTGGATAAGGGTACATATTTGCGAATAAGAATATGCAACTGATCATAAAATATAGCCACCATAGCATTAACAGAGCCACACTTGCCGAGAAGGTCATCCCAGGGAGTGTTTTTTAACTCTTGTTGAATTTTCACGTAATCTGCTTTACCAAAACAGTATTTATTAGTGGATATATCAGGAAGCAAATCCGGCCTTTGTCCAGTTTCAAGAATAAATGTCAGAGGTGGATGTGATACATCTACAGAAATTAAAGGGTCCATGCACTCACATACATCAATTTGAGGTTTATTTGAAAGCACTAAGTCGAGAATTTTATTTTTATTATTGACAATGAAGTTATATTGTTTTAAATCATGAAGGGATGAAAAGTCCGACAACATGTTATGCAGTGCGCTATTGGAATTTCCTACATAGGTATGAGACGTCCTAGACCATAACATGTTGCCCAAATTGAAATCCCCAACTACTAACGAAGTGCCATCAAAAGATTCTAGTACTCTATTAGTATTGTCAATAAAGTGTTTGAGAATGTGTTTTTGAACGGGAGGAGGAATGTAAACTCCGCATATATATATAGTCTCACTGTTAACGCCCTTTTTGCTATTGATATTTAAGCTAACCCAAATATCCTCACAATCAGATTCATATTCTTGAATTCGACAAGATTCAATATGATTCGAAACGGCTATAAGGACCCCTCCACCTTCCTTTTTAGAATGAAACCCACTGCTCATGCGATCACGTCTATAAACTGTGTACCTATTACAGTCAAATAACTCAGAGTCAAAGATGCTATTATTTAGCCATGTCTCAGTCAATATAATGATGTCATACGAATTACATACAATATTATTAAATAATTCAACGGTTTTCGTCCTCAGACCTCTTACATTTTGATAGAATACAGATAAACCATTTAAAGTGCCTTTAAGTAATAAAAAAATACGTTAGTCAACTTTAGCTATTTATGATAAATTATTAATACAATCGTGATTACGTATCTGAATGTATTTTGCGTTTTCAGATTTTCTCATATAAATTTTACCGTCACGCACCCACACAAACCTGTAATTTAGCTCCTTAGATTTCTGTCGAGCGGCGGCGAGTAGCGTTTTAGTTTCAGGCGACAAATGCTCCGATATAAATATGGGTACCTTTTTTGTATTTGCAATGCCTAAGTGACCGCTGTGTAACTTCTCGTCAACATTGCTTCTGTTAAATTTGCTTGTTGCTGCTAAAAATTCATCACGAAGGCGTGGTGTGTTGAATTTTACTAATATCGACCTCGGGCGAGGGCTGGTCTTATTCATTTTAGCAATTCTGGCACAAAACTGTACATTATTCGTGTCGAACGGGCATTTTATAACCTTAGCCAGCTGCTGTACAGTGTTCATCAAATTTTCAGCTTTGTTTTCCGGTACACAATGAATCTCAACGTTACATGCGCGAGAGTGTTGCTCTAGTTGTGTTAGGCGGGAGCTTAGCGATTCATTAGCGGAACGAAGTGATTTATTTTCTGCGCGAACTACCTCTAGAGTTTTTTCTTGAGCAGATAATTGCTTCTTTACTACTTCTAACTCTTGGTGAAATGATGTCAGCGATGTCTCGAGCGAAGAAACTACTCTGAGAATGTCTTGGAGTTTGGAATTGAATTCGGTCGTTAGCACCTGACGAAATTCATCTCCTATGATGTTACGGATCGCGTCAGCAGAAAGGCAGTTGCATGATGATTTTTTATTACGTTGTGTCACATAATCCTGTTGTACGTTAAGTGCTGGCGTGCGTACAGGAGTATTAGTGTTGTTACCTTTCTTTGGTTCTTTGCAACGACATAAATCACAGATCCAAGCATTTAAGAATTCTTGGTTCATGCTATTATACTCTGTCATCGAATGTCTTGTGCAGATAACATGATAAAATTTTTTACAACGCATGCAATGTAAAGACGCAGCAGATTTTATTTCATTCGGACAACCGGCGCATTTATGCGTATTCATTTTTATTTAAATGCAGCAGATACACGTATAGTAAAAAAAACAAACGAGCGATGTCTCATTAACAGCGCAAGGGTCACTGACCTGGCCGAGCGGTCATAGATGCGACAGCGATGCAACTTATTGTCGTAGGTCAGGGCGCGAAATAATTTAAAGATGTTCTTCGTTATATCTTGCGAATAATATGTTTTTGCACTGAGATATCTCACTTATTTGATAACAATATTCACCAACTACACAAGGCTTTAGTTAAAAGTGGTAATAGTTGATTTTAAATTAATGATTTGCGTTAAAATTTGGGGAGCGCAATAAAAGAATGTTAACTCTTTGACCGAGCGAGCGACAATTCAAAAATTTTAAAAATATTTTGTTATTGATAAGGAATCTGTTTTCATTTTACCAGAGAGAGCCGTCTGGTTTTCGACTGCTCAAAGCTAATAAATCTTTTCTAGGCAAGGTATTAGTTTCTATAATAAAATTCAAATATTTTTTATTTCACCGATTAATACAATCAATTCGTGTCTTAAAAAAACATTAATAAAAAAGGCATATTACTCAACACAATTATATAGGTGTTGTAAAGCACGGAGTTAGTACTTTTGATGTTGACTTTCATGTATATTATATAAATTTAATTGTATGTCATTGACATAACTCAGTGTTTCGAAGCGTAGGAAAAGAGTAACAACTGACTTTCGTGCCGGTTCTTCTCGGTAGAAACATATATTCCGAACCGGTGGTAGTAATGTTAGGACATTTAATTTACTGGTGGTAGAGCTTTGTGCAAGCTCGTCTGGGTAGCTACCACCCACTCATCAAATATTCTACCGCAAAACAGAGGTACTTGGTATTTTTGTGTTCCGGTTTCAAGGGTGAGTGAGCCAGTGTAAAATCGTAGTTCCCAAGGTTAGTGGCATTGGCGATTTAAGCGATGGGCAATATTTCTTACAATGCCAATGTCTAAGGGCGTAGGTGACCACTTATCATCAGGTGGCCCATATGCTCGTCCACCTTCCTATTCTATAAAAAAAAAAAAAATATAATCCTCCAAAATATCGATTCAAATATATATAGTGAGTGAGTGAAACATAGTTGAGATGTTCATTGAGCTCGGTACCGCCATCAAAAAATTTTGCAGTACATATTACATGAAACCTTTTAATAAAACCCCTGATACTAGGTACTTTTTTTTTGCTTTTGCAAAATATTTGTTATTTTTTTATTTGTTTTTTTTTTTTTAATTATAAATCAAAAATTAATCCAGATGAGATACGAAAATATATATTAGGTCATTCGTTTTTGTATCCGGTATAATGCAAGCGACACACGCACGAAGATATCCTAGATTTAATTAACTTTAAACAATGTTCTAAAATGAATATACCGATTAAATTGTTTGAGTAACACCTTCCTACTAGAAAACAATTTGTATGATGCCCCTAAATAACGGGCTAATTAATTATGTAAGCTTGATAATTAGAAACCTTCAAATTCAATCAATTTACAAGCAGTAATAAAACATAAAGATAAATTATCTTCGAAGAAATATTAATGCCCTTATTATATCAACAAAATGAGCTGATGTTTTGTAATGAAATTTTATTAAAAGCATCCTCACCTTAATGCTTAATTTATATAAAATTGATATAACATTAGTTTGATATTCCATTTAAAATGGTTAAGGCTATAACTAAGATTTAATATTGAGCACATAGATTTTATTATAGAATAGATATGGCATTAGCTCGTAAGTGAATATATAAAAATACTTATCATCGACGATTATTTAAAGGCCTAATGTTCGGTTTCTATATTTAAGGAATGGAATGGATAGTGGAACTGTATACAAAGTCATATACAAGCGTTATATATTTCGCAGTCGCATATATGTATGTGACAATAGAACCGACCTTAAGGGTTATTCGTAACTCAAGTACTATCGGTTTTGCCTCGTTGGTCTAGCCACTCTGGCTAGATGGGCTGGCGACCCGGAGGCCCTGGGTTCAAATCCCAGCTCGGGCCAATAAAATGTTATTTTCTCGAAAATAATTAATAGCAGCGGGATTCTAGAAGTTGGAAGTGTGTACACTCTCGTGCCTCGGAAAGCATATAAAGCCATTGGTCCTGCACCTGAACTCTTTCCGGTCGTATCGAATTGCCGTCCTATCGGATTATGAGAGTTAGGGAATAGAGAGTGTACCTGTGTTTGCGCACACCTGTGCACTATATATCTGCTTATCATAAGGATAGGACATAATCATGAGGTTAAGCAGAGTTTACAGTAAAGTAATTATTCAATGTTAAATTAAAACAATAATTATTACAACAATGGTGGAGTGTTGTAAGATAACTCATTAAATTGTTCTAGAAGTAATCATTGCATTGCGTAGATTAGATGTCTATCTTCTTGTATTAACACTTAGTAACTAGCGACATAATGCACCTGTCCCACCACCGATGATTAACTAGAAGATGAAGAACTAGAAACTATTAACGAGTTGGCGAGCAGCGAGAAGCGAGTGTGTAGTTGCCGTAATTTTGCCGTTGGGCTATAAACAAGTGTGCGAGTAGGACGAGCGATTACTAGCCTCACTAAACACATTAGTAGGTCATTCATATAAGATACATGCACTAATCCGCACTGAGAGTACAATGATGAGTGAGTTTTATCCTTGATAGCTTTTGTCACTGAGACAAACTAGTGAGAAAAAGTTCTCACTGGCATTGTGAACATTTAACAATCAACTTTGAATATGTGTACATATTCTCACATCTCTTATTTTGATACAAAATCTACATCTATTGTATGTTTCTTGAGCAAGAAAATAGTCGAGAACTACTCGCTTCCGTATCGGTAGTAGGACAAGTACCTCATGCTGGGATTATTTTAATTATCTTTTTGATTTCAAATTCACACAAGGTCACAAACAAAGCGAGCGAATGTCAATATTGGAATTACAGATGGCATTTCCATAACGTTTATTTTTCTTAGGTTTAATGGATGAAATTTTTAAGTATCCATCGAGATCGTGTTCTCTAACCAAACTCCTTTGTAGCCTTTCGATTAGAACTTTGTAATTTCAAACCAAAATGTAATCGATCTATAATAGCCTTTATTACAATGCAATAAGGGATCCTGATTCATGCTTACAAACCAGCCACTTTGACCGATATCTTTTTTATATAATACGATCAAGTTTAGGTGTACAACATGAAATTGTATTTTAAATATTTTCAAAGATTTTAAAATAATAATTTTAAGCGGTATATGAGTATTCTTGACCGTCGGAATTTCTAATATTTGAAAAAAGAACAAAATTAACAACTACCTTCGTAAACTCGTTGGTTAGTAACATGATTAACAAGTCAAAATCGAAATTGACATCGTCAGTTTTATTCATTGTATTTGTCGGCGATTAATCGTAGCTATTAAACGACAAGCTTTGAAACTTAATTCGGTAGTGCGACACTTAAGTACTCGGTAAACATGCCACGGTTATGTATCTTGCTTGTAACCTAGATGTCTGTTTACAATTAAACATTGATTGATAGAATCGTCGTTGAATTAAATCAAGGACTGCTGTTGACGTAGAACATAAATATATAAATAATTGAACATTCAACGAACCTTTTAATTTGACTAAAAACTTTACAGTTTTAGTCTTATTGATGGTAGGGCTTTGTGGCAGCTCTTCTGGGTAGGTACCACCCACTGAACAAATATTCTACCGCAAAACAGATGTACTTGGTATTTTGGTGTTCCGGTTTGAAGGGTGAGTGAGCCAGTGTAATTACAGGCACAAGGGATATAACATCTTAGTTTCTAAGGTTGATGGCGCATTGGCTATGTAAGCGATGGCTAATATTTCTTACAATACCAATGTCCATGGGCGTTGGTGATCACTTACCATCAGGTGGCTATGCTCGTCCGCCTACCTATACTATAAAAAAAGAGCTGATACAGATAGTGGACAGAATGTATTTTTTGTTGGTCAGTGTGGTATGCACTGCTAAGTTTACTATTATACTCATTAAATGTGTTTAATTGGTGTTTATAAACCTTGAGCTCATCAGTGAAGAAATTCAATCAAATTCTCACGTAGTGAAGGCAAGGAATTATAAGCCAGCCTTCTTCAAAAGACTGCTCTATGTGGAATAATAACAGGTTATTTACTTATATTACTACTATATTTTATTTGTTCATCTTACAGAAATATATAATAGGTACATTATAAGACATGAATAAATATGGAATATAAATTTTAATATCATAAAACCAATTATAAAAAATATAGTGGCACAATTGAGAGCTTGATATAATACTTTAATTTAATCTCATACTTTTTCTAAAGGCTTATCCTTCGAAAAAATATCAATATAATATTAACGAAAAAAATATTTCATTTTAACAGTAAACTATTTTTAACTAACAATTACTGTTTTACTTACCCAAAATTCTGCCCGTTTCGCATAAATTCTATGAGTGAAATTGATTTTTACCATACTTTTAGAATAGGATGTATAGGATTTTAATGTTATATAGATATCCAATTACAAATAATATACAATACACAAATACAGCGTGGAAATGCAGCCTGCATTATGGGCAGCTTTGCGTCGGGTCAGGAGAGACTATTTTAAATTTGACTTTGTATAACAATTATGTATTGTATTCGTTTGTAAATTGTTTGATGTCAACTGTAATTATTCTAAGTTATATCAAAGTTTATTGTTTTTTATATATTAATATTCGAACTATTTGTACATAATAAACATATATTATAAAAATATTTAACACGGGAAAAAATACACAAATTAAGAATGATTATAATTTTTAGAATAACACACTTATAAAATTATTATTGGTGTTAAGAGGTATTTATAGTTTTTTTTGATAAATATCTTATAGTACCTACATATGTGCAAGTAAACGTCATTTCTTTTCTATAAATAATTATTCGAATGTATAGTATTATAATTGTATTGGTTTCAAAAGTATTGACTATTTATAATTTCGATAAATTGAATTGATAAAATAATCGTAGTCATGTAACATAAAATATCATAGTTTAGTAATAGCCCATTAATGTCTACCCGTCTTCAGTCAACTGGAACATCTCTCTTCAAAATAAAATATTATTAATAGAGTAATAACGATAATGTTGTTTTCTTTGTGCACTGATATCGCTTAACTTCTTGTACAGTAATTTGTGTTTGACTTGATTTTCTTCGCTAATGTGAATTCTCGAGTAGTATCCGTCAAGTCCTTGTTTTGTTCGCAAGATTTCTGAATAATGGGAAAAGTTTCCTTCCTAAATATTATCAACCGGCAATGTCGCAGAGTTTTGTGTTTGCTATTTTTTTACCACAGGATATATTACTCGCGTACTTAAGCACGTTTCTTTTCTTTCATTGATCATTTATAGATATGCGATGTAAAAACTTACATTTTTACCTTCGATCACTAATAAGAACTAGATACACACTCCCGTACAAAAATCATTTTAAAACTGTCCCTTAATGTGTTTATGTAGTTGTAGTTGAAACAAAACCACATTAATGCAAATTCAATCTTAAGATTATCGCTTAAAGTTGTATTCACAACTCATACTCATATTTACACACACACATATTTAGACCGACAATAGCTGGTCTACATACATTACAAATTGAACCTTACATTGTTAACTTAAAGTAGAATTTAATAAAACGATAAAAAAAGCAATAAAATTTTACGCGGTAGGCTCACCGCTAGCACAAGGACTGAATGCAGCCGAACTGTTCAATATATTTATTTTCATACTCAAATTGGAAATGCATTTTTTTTTGTAATTTAGTCAAAGGTGTATTTTATGTTTTAAACATAATTTATTATTAATAGGGAACGACATTAACAATCAATGAAACTAAGATAAATATAGACATATTTATTTATTTACAAAATCAATCATCAAAATCAAAATACATATAGTTACATTTACCACTTTCTAAAAAATGCTTCGAACATACAACGCTTCGTTGGGTCGGCTATAAGAATTCTTCGGATCTTTGACGTGTGTTATAACAGATATCCATTCGCCACACCGCACAGGATCTAGAGGAAAGCTAAAAACCATTATAAAATCTCTCATCATCAATTTAATCACATGTAGTCAAAAAATGATATCAAGAAACAAAACTGACTAAGCAAAAATGTTGCAATAAATCTTTAATTCTCGCTTTGAAGTCGATGCCAAGCCTTTAGATGGTCTAGTATAAACAAGAACTTGGCTATAGTCGGTTTAGTTCATATAAGTCTAATTTCAGAGCCTATTATAATCTTTCAAAAATAAATTTGAATAATTCAAAACTGTCCATTAATCACGGAATAATCGGTATACATACATAAAATAAAAATCGATTCAAATTGAGAACCTTCCTCTACTTAGTCAGTTAAAATTTAAGTCAATAATATTTTACTACTATATTTATAGACACAGTAAAGAAGTTAATTTAACAATAGAAATGCATAATCATATTTTTCATAAAAACAAAAAACAAAAACTAACACGAGCGTCTCCACCAACCGTGTTCCTTTGTTGTTGAAACAACCCATGTAACCCGAACAATTTAAGTGGGTACGCGATAGTATGAATAACACGTTTATCAAGAGTCTTTACAATTGTCATGCTTTATATCGCGTGGTGTCATTACGATTTAGTTTTTAAAAATGTTTTGCTAAAGAATAACCATTATTTACAATACAGTAATAACAATTATATAATGGTACAATTAATACTTACCGAAAATATGAAACTCCATTCTTTTTCAGCGTCCTAGACGTGTGATTTCTGCATTTTTTAAGAGCACTGAGGCGTGTTTACTGTCGGCGCGTCCGAATGGTACTAAGTTAAAAGAGCACCCAAATGTTCAAATGGGTGCTCATTTGGTGAGGACGTTTTTTGAAGCCGATTGTGTATCTAGTTTTTATTAGTGATCGAAGATTTTTACCCATTTTTGTACAAAAAATCTATGTTAAAATTTTAATTAAATTTTAATCTCAATGTTAAGGCTTTCAATTATGTAAAAACATTTTACATTTTTTTTAATTCTGTCAATATTTTAAGAGGCTTATTTATTCAAACACATTTTGAAGTCGAATATTTGCCGAAAGTTTTGTTCCTACTTTAAAGGTATCTTAATATTCTTCTTATAATATTCTTGAAAATATTTCATTGGTACATTTAGACACGACCAAGTAACTAAGTAGGTGACGATATTTTGTAATCATTCGGTTTTACATTAAAAAGTACTCGAACCAATAAAATATCCTTTCGAAATGACGTAAACAGCGAAATAAATTCATTCACGGACGATTTAATTCCGAGTGACGTACAATTACGCTTTCCACCAGATTGCACAGTGCTACTAAAACTATGGCAGTAGTTCAGGCTGTGATTCATTTGCTAAGTGATAGATCGCTTTAACTGCACAAAGATAATTAGATAAGCTGTGACTAGCTCTTGCGCTCTTGCTATATGTATAATATATATCTTTTAAGCGCTGAAAAGCTGCTTGAAGTAATAAACTAAGTGCTTATATAAAATATAACTATTTATTTCTGTAATTAAATAGTTCTAGCATTAATGCAACATCATCTACATAATTAAATGGAGGTGAATTTAATAAATAGTTAGGATTCAGTTATATTGCAATTAGCGCAGTGACCACAATGTAGAGCTTAGGTGATTTAATTGATACAAACCAAAATACTTTCTCTAACAAAATACTAATTTCATTTGTTTATTTCTAATTCACTCAATATATTAAAAAGTAAATAAATATTTTATAAATTCAGTAATAATATATTTTATTTCACATTTAATCTTATATTTGTCCTGTTTTTGTGAAATTTATTAGCAATTCGTAATTAAAATACATTGTTTTTGCTATATTACGTAGTAGGTACTTGATTATTTTATGTACAATTTTACTAACATTTGAATGTCATAAAAATAAATAACCCACTTAACATTTATTATTAATTTTTTTCGTTGTAAATTTATTACTATTTTTTCCAACCACAGTCGCCATGACATGTCAAAAATTGGTTATTTTGATTTCACGTCCCAAATGACCTAAACTCTAATTCAGATTTCGCTCTAGTTTGAATTCTGTCGACGGAAATTACGTGAACCGCGGCTTCAATACTGCATCGAAAACAAACTGCTATTTCACATCGTAAAATTACTGTATCATTTAGGTCACGTCCAAAGAGCATATTTAATGCAATTTGTAGAGTTCTTTCAGAAAAAAAATTACAATAATTATAGTTACATAGCCGAGATAACCGACGATCGTGGTTTACGGTGAAGGAAAACATCGTGACGAAACCTGCATGTGTCTAATTTCACTGAAATTCTGCCACATGTGTATTCCACCAACCCGCATTGGAGCAGCGTGGTGGAATAAGCTCCAGAACCTTCTCCTCAAATGGAAGAGGAGGCCTTTAGCCCAGCAGTGGGACATTCACAGGCTGTTACGTTTACAGCATAGTTACATTGTCAATTTTTTGTTTCATTAGGGCCAAATTAATTATTTGCTTAAAACCTAATAAAATCAACGTGTTGGTTGCCTGGAAGAGATCGCTATGTAGCGATAAGGTCGCCAAAATGTAATGTATAATTTTATTTAGGCTATATCCATGTTTCTTATTCTTTTTCTCTGTGTGGTGTACAATAAAGTATAAATAAATAAATAAAATCACTAGCCTTATATATCTTACTACAAAGATTTATTTAAATAATAGTTTCGATTTTGATAGTTTACTATTTATTACTTTATTAGTTATCAAAACAATTTACACTAATATTACAAACTGTGTTACACTTTCAAGGCTAAACTACTGGACTAATTTTGATGAAATTTGGTATGAAGCAAACTTTATTATACTATATACTTCTTTATTATACCTAACACCTGCTTCCCTCCTCCAGCCGATGCCGCGGGTTAGCCGATTTATACGATACGATCATATTATGAAACAGAATACGTTTTCGTACCCTATCGTGAAAAGGTTTTTTTTTTGTAAGGAATAATCTTTAAAACTACTGAATCAATTGTAACAGCTTCTTCGCTTCTCTATATTCCGTATGTAATATGATATGTTAAAATAATTGTATATTTTGTTTGGATAAAATGTAATTTCAGTTAAAAAAATCAATAGGGAAATGAATTCAAAATAAAGTGCTCTTTCGTTACAGTATTGAGCAAGTTACTTTACAAATGTTATCAGTGATCTAAACAAAAAACCGCAACAAAACCTATATCTATGATTTTAAGCTTTATCTTTAAGAAATAGTTAAGTAACCGTATCGTAATCGTAACAGCCTGTGAATGTCCCACTGCTGGGCTAATGGCCCCCTCACCTCTTTTTGAGGAGAAGGTTTGGAGCTTATTCCACCGCACTGTTCCAATGTGGGTTGGTGAAATACACATGTAGCAGAATTTCAGTGAAATTAGACACATGCAGGTTTCCTCGCGATGTTTTCCTTCACCGTAAAGCACGAGATGAATTATAATCACAAATTAAGCACATGAAATTCAGTGGTGCTTGCCCGGGTTTGAACCCACGATCATCGGTTAAGATTCACGCGGTCTTACCACTGGGCCATCTCGGCTTTATAGGCGAATATGGGTGTCCGGCTCTCCTGAGGAAGGCGTACGGGTGATGACCGAGGTACGTCACGGGGTGTATACGACTTTGACCAATTCAGTAGTTAAGTATTTAAGTATTTATTTTATTTGGGAGACAAATAATTAAATATGCTAAAAACGAATGTAACATTAAACAACCAGCCGGAGCAAGTATAAATAATTATTTTATGAAAAGTAAATAATAAATTATAAATGAATGCACCTTGCGCGTCAGATTTACATGTTTTAAAAACGGCTGTCCGCGGAATAAGTGAAATGGTTTATTTATCCTACATTACAAAATGTTGCATTTAAAAGCGCAATTTATCCGATTACTTAATTCGCAACAACGTTATTATCTCGTGTCCCGTTGACAGGCAAATTTATGTACATCTGAAAACGTTATTCATAGTCCTTTTTTACATTTACAACAGTTTATGTTTCTGGGCTTTTGAATATAAAACACACGCCAATCGCACGGGTAGATAAGAAGAAAAATTTATTTTGGATAGAATTTGCGTAAAATACTCCTTCCCCGTTCACGTCGGGGAAGGAGTAACTGTGACAAATTTCAAGTCAATCGGGCGGACAGTTTAAGAGATCTCGCGATGTGTGGTATTTCGTTTTATTTGCAGGCTTGCTTTGACTATCGTAAGAAAGGTTTAAATTGATTCCAGCATCGTTTATAAGAATTGCCATTTGGTAAAATTATTTTCAACAATACGACAGTGCTGATTAAATTAAGGTACGATATGACTACGGTATGTATAAGGCTTTACTGTATTTATAAATATTTTTTAATTTAAAAAAAAAAGTGTAATAATATAGTGACCGACTCCGCAGCTCCTTTTTCAGCTGGCGATAAGTGGCCCCGTCCCTCCAAATCAACGTCGAGGCCGTTGCACCTGCGACAGCGGACGTATGCCCTCCGCGCCCGGTTATATGTCACCCGAAGCTCTGCTATTTCGGGTCCTCCTCCTCCTCCACTCTTCAATTTCTCACTCTCGCGCGACAGGCGTAGCGAACGATAAGTCCACAACGGACCCTCCCTGCTGCCTCACGCAGGTGTGCACCTGCCCCCTGTTAGGTAGGGACAAGCTGGAGAGTAGGGCCCTCACCTGGACAGCCCTACCTCGCAGATTTGTGGATTTGTGGATCCCTAGGCACGTGATTTCACGTTGAAGTCACCGAGAACCACTATCGGTTTCGGCGACTGCCTGGACACTGCAGCTCTGACAGAACCGAGGTAGATCTCGAACTCCACCAGGCCACGGTTGGGGAAACGTACGTTCCTACTACTACGTATTCTCCCCACCCCGCCCTTACGTAGCCCGAGCCCCTCTCAATGAGTGAAGGACCCGTACCTCTCCGAGTGAGGACTGCCACGGTGCCGTCCAAGTCCCTTACCCAGTGAGATAAGGGAGGGCTCGCAGGCCACAGCCAGGTCGATTTGTCACTCCGCTATGGACTGCAGTAGCAGGTCCTGAACCCCGGCGCACTGGTTGACGTTCGTCAGGAGGAGCTGAGTTATTCGCTCATGTTGACATGGCTGCTTCCTCTTCGGCCTGGCGCTGTCCGACGTTGGTGATGGTGTGAGTGCTTAATATTCTTATCTTTCCTTTCGTGATGGGAGGGTTACACTCTCCCGAGCCCATCACGTGCCCAGAGGGTCTTCCAGCGTCTGCACATACTGCACAGTGCAGCTTTCCAGTGCAGGTCGAAGACTTTTGGCCCTCGACACGACATCGGAAGCAAAACCTACTTCGTTCCGCCTTGGATGGGCAGAGCATCTTCGTGTTGGACACACGCCCATGCACTTGTAACAGCGCAGAGGGCGCTGTTCCAGGATGTATACTTTGGTTGAGCTCCACCCAACCAGAAGACGACCGGCGTCGGACAGCTTCTTCGCCACCGTAATGGAATAGGTGACGCGGACCATACCCATATATCCGGGTCCACGCTCCACACTTGACTGCCTCTGGCGTGCAGTCCTCTGCACGTGCGACTGCCGCAACCAGCATCTCGTGCATCGTGCAGCATCCTGTGTTGAGCAAGTAATTACTATTTGTTTTGAATTTAGAAAAAACGTTTATTTTAAAAAGATTTTGTTGATTGATTTCATTAGGTTCAATTATTCTCTTGAGAACTTTCAATTCCTTTTGGAAATTATCATCGGATAAAATGATTGGCATTTCACAATAATTAAAAGGATATCAGTTTACTATAAATTTTGAAATTACACTACTAAAGTAAAAAGTCGAAGTAAACAAAGAAACGACATGGCTGTGTAAAGTTTCTGCAGTAATATTTATAAATGGTCGCATGAGAATTCTCGCATAGCGGTTTAGTCAGTAAAAACTTCTGGATACTGTTATACTTTTGAAGATCACGATAACCGAGGCGTACTTTGGAAGTGTCATGGAACTTTCAAAACACTGAATTTCCAGTTCACCTGCGATGATTAGGGTTGTCAAAAATGTTAAGCGATGGTCGTACAATGTTTAAGCATTTTAGAATTATGTTTTCAATGACTGTGGTAACAATTATGTCTAATAAGTTAATAAAAACATGAATATATTGCCAATGATTTCATCTAGCTAATTATGTTTATTAGGTATTTTTCTAATGATTTTGAAAAACATTTTCCAGTGTAAATCATCCCGCAACGTTAAATATCAAATAGTTATAAAACTCAATAAAAAGGCATTAATATACATTAAACATATTATAATTATAATAATAAATAACAACGTAATGTATTTTTTTAGTATCGAATTCCTAAAACTAAAAATACTATTTATTTTTATGACTTACTTATATGACGTACCTTTTAAGCATTACTTTGGACAGCCCTACTTAAAGGTGGAAATCAAAATGCCCAAGAGAGTTAAATAATAATTACAGTTAAAGAAAGTTTCAGGTCGTTACTTTCCAATATAATATATGATTAAGAATTATACGTATATTTGAAAGTATATCTCGGTCGCTGCTTGGCTCGGAGATAAATCCTTGACAATTTTTTGAAAAATGACATGTACAAATATTATGATATATTGTTATCCAGACCTATTTCGGCCACAGCAGTCTCGAGGGAGACTCGCCAACTGTGCAGTGCAATTGTAGTGAACAAGCGTCTGCGCAAACACAAGTGCATTCCAAATGGAATGCATCCGATAGCAAATCTAGATAATTCAGACGTAGGCCTCACGATTATGTACTTTCGAGGCACGGGAGTATAAAGATTGACAACTTGAAAATTCCGAGCTGCTTCTAGAAGTTTTTAATAGAAGAACCCATTTGCTTCTTTTATTGATTGATCCTTTACTTGTCATGGATTCAAATCGAGCGATCAGGTATATCCTTATAAGTTAATCACAAGAACAACACTTCATATATATTGTATACCGATAAAAATAACTTTGACGGAACACTCGAACAATGTTCTACTTAAATGCCTATTGTTGACAACACGAACGATTAATGAATTGCTTTTTCCATCGGTTGAGTAGAAAGGTATAACAGGTATATTATTTTCAACGTGTTATATTTTTTTTTATTTGATTAATATTACGATTGATATTGTCGATTGTTCTTTAGCATTTTGATTGTTTTTATATATTATGCAAGTATTTTAAGTAATATGGGTATGCAGAGTGTGCTGCCGGCCTGATTGTTAGTGGACCTCTTCGCCCATCGCCATCCCTTGCGTACCCAGATTTCAAACCGGAACCCAAATTGTTCCGTTAGTATTGACTAAGTACTGTTTGGCGATAGAATATATGATGAGCCGATGGTTCCTACTTAGGTAAACACATAGCCGTATTAGTCAAGAACGAAATATTTATTACAATAGAGTTGTAATGATTTTCGTTTCATGATTCGGACGAAATATATTTAAAATAATTTTGCTCATTTTGAAATAAATGTGTTTTACGTTTTCTTAAAGATCTCAAATGTAACCCTGGACGATCGGACAATGGCCAGTTGGAATACCAGGAGCATTTCACCGATAACAAGAACGATTGATGCATTGCACTTGCCTTTTGATCGGTCGAGTGGAAACGCAGTTGAATCAGACGCTATTATTTCCAACCTTTGACATTGTTTGATTTGAATCATTAGCCAGGATTGATGATGGGAAAGCCATGTTTACCGTACAACTAGAACCAATAATCGCTTTGTCGTTACTTAAAATGGAAATAAAAATCGAATACAGTGGATTTGTTATTGCTTCGTTTCTTTCCAATTTCCAATTGAAAATCTTTCAATTTTTTGGCCATTGTATGTAAAACAAGAAGGGCATGATTATATTGTTTTTGATAGACTTATGCTTTGTGTCAGTCAGTGAACAGATTGCCAGTCAGTCAACTGGAGCAACTGAATGAATTTGAATGTTGCTTCTTTTTTTCGGTAATATTTCCCCGCAGTGTTTAAAAGTTTTATTTTAGTTTTAATCATTGCTCTAATATTAGAATATGCAATTATATAATGTAATGTATATAAATAGGATATATCTTTTGATTGTAGCTTTTTTATATAAGAGGTTGCAAACTAGCAGGAGGCTCACCTGATGGAAAGTACTACCAGAGACTACCACCGGCCATTAACACCTGCAACACCCGAGGGCTTGCAAGTGCGTTGCCTTTAAGGAATGCGTACTCTCTTTTTATGGCGAAATGTCAAAACTTGGAAGACTTGTTACCTTTGGCAAATAGTATACAGTATAACCATACCGGTTGAATAAAATAATGTTTAATTTTATTATGGTGCGGTAACAACGCGATTTAATCTACTTCAACGACTATTATATATAACTCGAGTATATATCTCGAATTGAAATAGTCCCGCATAATAGCAGCTATCTTGAATACATACAGATGACAGGTACGATAATTTATATCAAAAGTATATTATATCAATAAATTTTTTTATTTATTTTTATATTCCGTTTTTTTATGTGTTTGACTTGACCAAACCCGAGATTGCCCAGTGGTAAGAACGCGTGAATCTTAACCGATGGTCGTGGGTTCAAACCCGGGAAAACACTGAATTTTCATGTGCTTAATTTATGTTTATAATTCATCTTGTGCTTGACATTGAGGGAAAATATCGCGAGGAAACCTGCATATCTCTAATTTCTCTGAAATTCTGCCACATGTGTATACAATCAAAGCAGTGGGACATTCACAGGCTGTTACTGTTATGCACTCGTTCATCTAATAAAAATGACATTTATTAAAAGTAATACGTATAAATATGCGTTTGCGCAAACGACACAAGTCAGGGGCGCTAATGAAATAAAACGGCAGTTTGGGTCGAACGATAGAAAAAAATTATATAGAATACGGGTAAATCTATATAAGATATTTTATATAAATTTACTCATGATTGTCTATGTACTTTTTATTATAAATAACGTAATTATTAATTAATTATTGAAGTGAAGAAAAAAATAAAATAAAATTGTATTATTGCATCGAAAGAAACTATTTAAGGTAATATAGTAGATCTTTGGTTGTGAATATTTTACTTTAAAATCTTAACTAAGCACTTAAATAATTATGTACTTATTATTATTGAAAAAAAAATTAAGTATCGAAATGAATCAAAAAATTTCACTGTAACTTCGACTTATCGTTCCTTGGCAAGTTACTTTTATTCCGTTTTTACGACGAAAGTTCACTCGGAACTTGGCAACTCTCATGAAAGACCGACATATTCACAGTATATTGAAAAGTTCGTAACACTATAGATTACTACGATGCATTTGAAAAATGAACTCTTAGTAGTTTTAAAGGCAGTTGTTTGTTTAGGTGAACGCCATGATGGAACTAGTTGGTACAAACATCTGATCCAATGTTTGCGTTTGCAAGTTTCCAAATATGCGCCAAAGCAATTCAAGCAGTGCTGATGTTTATCCATTGAGTCGTTTCCATAGCAAACGGTCCCTTAAGGTCTTGTCCGTAAGCAATTAAGAAACGACTATAGCTTAGAAGAATGTGTATTTTTTTTTTACAATAATATTTTTATTATATTAATTTTAATATAATAAACGTCCTACTGCTGGATTTTGCATTTAGCTCAAGCATTTGCATGATATTTTTCTAACTCTAAACACTAATTTGTGCTTACATAGATTTGATCCAGCGAACTTCCAACGTTCCAAGTGTTTTATCCACAAGGTTCTGTATATTTTAGTACCGGGGAATAAATAAATAATTATGAGAAAAGTTGTTTCTCCTTTGAAGTAAAGGGTATGAAAATTTGTAATTAATTTGCCGAGGGTTAATCTTCTGCAGGTCGAGACGATTATTAATTGAAATAAAACGAGATATAGGGAAATAGGATAATTTGGAAAACTTCCTAAAATTACGGGACTTCCATTCGTTCTTCTTCGTTTTGTGATTAAGAAGTCATATACTTTATATACATAATTAGTATTATGTGTATAATAAGTAATAAATTAAAACGAGAGCCGAGATAGACCAGCGGTTAGAACTGTTGAATCTTGCTCCATGATTTGAGAGTCAATGTTTTATGATTTATCGTTCGACTCTTTTTGTATGTTATAGTCTTCCATACAACTCTTTGTTGATCAGAATGAATACTGATGAAGAGAATCAATTATTATAATTCTGCTACATACTTTACTATATATTTTTAACGTAAGCTTTAAATTTATTCATTGATAATACAAAATGATCTGCAGGGTTTTATGATAGAATCAAATATAAGGAAGAATGTATTGTCTTTGCGAAGTCGATAACTTTTGTTACAAGTTCCTTTACTTCTCGTATTTATATGTTTTACAATGTTTATATCAAAGTTCTCATACATTATATTGTTGTAACGCTTCGGTGGATATATCTTCTTTGTTAAAATCAGCCGAAAGGAAGTATCTAGATCCAAGATTACAAATAGCTCGAACAGAACCGAACAGGTCGTTTGCGAATAATGAATACAGTTTGTGTATCTGAAACGTTTCTCCTGGATGCTTTTGAGCTAAGTCTACCTATTAAGTTTGACAAATAACATTTTCTCTGGACCTCCCAATACTGTGGTGTATATTTATTTTGAAAGTTTAATTAATCATTAAAACATTAAGTGAAAATTTTCTGATAATACCTCTATTTATTCATACGAGTACGCCTCATATAAAATATTGATTTTGGATAAAATTGAACTAAACGTGATTGCTAGTTTGTACATATGCATAAATCCAAAACCTGTTTTATGTCCAATGCACAAAGCTGAGCTTAGCAAAATTCTCATAATATTTTTCGTATAAAAAATAATATTATAAAATCTGAATAAAGAAAGAATATGTTTAAGATTATTCCTTTGGGAATGTCTAGAAGAAGACGCTTTGTCATATAACGGTATTCCTTGAAACTTTTGAAGATTGCAATGGCCGCCCTGTCCGGTACTTGGGAACTGTCATGAAACTTTCAAAATGCTAACTTCACAGTCCACTTGGGATGATTAGGGTTGTCACTTATAAGTGTCATTACGCAATTGTAAAACATTTTTCATGGGAAACATTTATTGACGCGCCTTGGGGTAAGACCGACTCTCTGGAGGACGGTAAACGGTATAACGCTCTCTTAGGCTGTTATTTCTTGTATCCGTAGATACTCCCTTGTGTGTGCAGGTTAAAAAAAATTGTTTTTTTCGCGACACTTTATATTTTTATTAACTTGACACCGTATTTATTTATTTTATTTTTAATTGTAAAGTGTTACGATAACCATCAACTTCCATGTTTCACGTTTGACTTTTTTGTATGTTAAACACGTATCATGCACAAAGCAGATTTAAGTGAGCACGTTGAAGAGCGTGTTGGAGATAATAGGGTTATATAGTTTTTTTTTTTTATAGAATATGAAGGCGGACGAGCATATGGGCCACGGCCACGATGGTGAGTGAGAGCAGAGATGGCTCAGTGGTAAGAACGCGTGAATCTTAACCGATGATCGTGGGTTTAAGCCCGCGCAAGCAAGTGAAGGAAAACATCGTGAGGAAACCTGCAAGTGTTTAATTTCACTGAAATTCTGCCACATGTGTATTCCACCAACCTGCATTGGAGCAGCGTGGTGGAATAAGCTCCAAACCTTAGCCCAGCAGTGGGACATTCACAGGCTGTTACGGATGGTGAGTGGTCACTAAACGCCCTTAGATATTGGCGCTGTAAGAAATCTTAACCATCGCTTACATCGCCAATGCGCCACCAACCTTGTGACCTAAGATTTTATGTCCCTTGTGCCTGTAATTACACTGGCTCTCTCACCCTTTAAACTGGAACACAACAATACCAAGTACTGCTGTTTTGCGGTAGAATATCTGATGAGTGGGTGGTACATACCACCAGTAACCAGCCAGTAACCAGTAGCTAATAAAGATTTTTTTTTCATTGTACATATAATATTGTCAGTTTTTTTATTGTACATTAGTGCTAATTTCCAGGAATTATTTTTTTATTCAACTTTTCAATACGATACATACTTATAATTTTATTTATGTATTTTTGAATAATGGTCGCCCTGGCTTATGCCTAATTTAACCGTAATTCATAGCTTACTAAAATGAGATTTGACATCAAAGATATATCTGATACAAAGCTTATATAAATTTCTTAATTTTTTTCGAGTTATTTGTTAGGAAAAATGTGACTTACGTTTTTGGGTTTCGGATATTATGTGACATTGGCAATATGAACGTAAACTATGATTGATTTATTCAATATAATGTATTGTGTTTCTAACACATGATATATAAATTGTAGCTCTCTCCGTTTCTTCTGTATATATGCTCCTCTTTGCACGTAATAATTATAAAGGGGCAAAAAGTTTTCCCTATGCGTTTTTATATGTAGAAGATATCCGAATATCTGAGTTGAAGAAAAGACTTTTTTGAAATTCTAAGAATGTTATTATTCAAGAACTAAAGAGGTATTCTGTTGGAACAAACTCGAAATTAAATGTCAGAAAGTTGTATGCGACATTGACTATATAATCACAGCATTTAATGTATTTTAACGATTGTATCCTATTTTCTACACTCCGTTGCATCTTTGTGACTACGATTATGAATGATTGAATTTTAAGCGAATCCAATTCAAATTAAGCTAAGTAATCTTCAATTGTGCCGCGTGTATGGTCAGTGTCGATTGTGCCATAGCCTTCCCGAATAGGGCTTTCTGTTTTTCATAACATAAATATCACACTACATGAAACGTAATCGAATATTTTCGAATCGTCATATTCTACCGCAAAACAGCAGTATTTGATATTGTTATGTTTCGGTTTGAAGGGTAAGTGAGCCAGTTTTGTTACAGGACATCTTAGTTCCCAACGTTGGTGCCGCATTGGTGATGTAAGCGATTTTTAACATTTCTTACAATGCCAATGTCTACGGGTGTTGGTGACCACTTACCATCAGGTGTCTCATATGCTCGTCCACCTTCTTATTCTATAAAAAAATAAATTGTAATTAAATTATTAATGATTACGTTTTTATATTGTTTTTTATTTTATTTGCTACGTGTAATTAACGATGGTAGAGCTTATACTGATAAAGTAACTGTTAACGCTGCATCAGTGTTGTCACACGTAAATTGGACGCACTCATACACGTAATTAAATACATATAAATAAAGATAGAGAATGGATCTGAATAAACATATATTAATTGTTTCTGGAAAAGTATTCATGTTTCTTATTATATATATTTTTTAAACATTTTTCGTACGTGCCTTTTTGGTCTTTATTTTTATATGATATATTGATCATTATTGATCACGTATACTATTTAATAACAATCATAATTTAACGTTTGAAAATGGAAGATGAATTTAAAAATTAATTAGTCATTTAAATTATGCTGATGACGTCACGATTATTTTTTACAGCCCTAACACATCAGGTAAAGAGCAAAGTACTCAAGTACTAAGAGCATGAAGGTAAAGGGGTAATTAAAGTTTAAGAAAGCTTTGGTTCTATTGATCTGTTCACTTAACGTTCTTCGTGCTTCTGTGGAGTCTAATAGAAATATTAGTTCGATGATTTCAATAAAATTATTCAACTATTTACGCAATATGAGAACGCAGTATGAGAACGCAAACATACATACTTTACACTAATGTATTGACTGAGAAATTATTTCATATTAAAATTTCATTCGCTCTGCGTAAGATATTGAACGAAATAAAAACCGTTATTCCGATCAATTATTCACTATAAAAAAATTCTGCCATTAAAAATATACATAAAAATAACTTATAAAAAATACAAGAGCATCAGAAAAGAGTTACAGAAAAGAGTAAGAGTTTTTTGCAAGCCCGCCTGGGTAGGTACTACCCACTCATGAGGTATTTTACGCTAAACAGCAATACTTTTTGGTGTTGTGTTCCGTTGAAGGGTGAGTGAGCCAGTGTAACTACAGGCACAAGGGACATAACATCGAAGTTTCCAAAGTTGGTGGCGCATTGGTGATGTAAGGAATAATTATTATTTCTTGTTACGTCAATGTATATGGGCGATGGTGACCAGTTACCATCGGCTCATTCGCCTGTATGAAGGTGGCATATAACAAAAAAAAATCTGATATCGATGTTCATTAACTAAATAACAATTTTACATCTCGTGCAATTATAATAAAAAAATATTATTTATTATGTATTCCAATCTAATTGATAAAAACTAATACAAAATAAGCGATGAGATGGCCCAGTGTTCAACCGCGCAAGTACAACTGAGTTTTAACGTGCAAATAATTAATTAGTGTCGTGAAGGAAAACATCGTAAGGAAACCTGCATGTGTTTGCAAATATTCCATTAACCCAGATTGATGCAACGTAGTGGATTAAGCTAAAAAAACATTATCTTTAATTCATTTCAAGGTATCAGCCATGCAATGACATATTTACAGGATGTTAATTATTAAATAAATATTGGGTACAGCAAAATTGCTAATATTTTATTTGTTTTGATTACTTACCCATGACCATTTGATCATTACCCATTGGGTCGTCCATTTGCCAGTCTGCCTCCCTATTTCTATATAAAAACTTTCACTTTATTTACATAATACTCCCACGTAATTTATTGCAAATATTAATGTTCAAATATGAATTATTTTATTAATTATTCTGCGGTCACGTTTTGTACAGTAACTATTTTTAATTTTTATTTATATTTGCCGAGATGGCCCAGTGGTAAGAACGCGTGAATCTTAACCGATGATCTTGGGTTCAAACACGGGCAAGCACCACTGAATTTTTATGTGCTTAATTTGTGATTATAATTCATCTCATGCTTTACGGTGAAGGAAAATATCGTGAAGAAACCTGTATGTGTCTAATTTCACTGAAATTCTGCCACATGTGTATTCCATCAACCCACATTGGAGCAGCGTGATGGAATAAGCTCTAAACCTTCTCCTCAAAAAAGGAGAGGAGGCCTTTAGCCCAGCAGTGGGACATTCACAAGCTGTTACGATTTATATTTATTTAAGGCTCTTTGTAAAAGTTAGTTAATATATTTTCACCGATAACTAAAAGACTAAAAAAAATAAAAAAAAATCTACGCATGCAAAAAGATGATGCATAAAATAAAAATGTTATGAATGTGAAAGTCGACCTATAAATGTATATAACCGATACAATTCTATAAGGTTATTAATAGTAAATTTTATATTAAAGAAATTTTATCACGGCTTCATACATAAATTTTTCATCGTATCATTTTATTTGTCCGTAAATGCTCAACGATTGATTTTCTGATGTATGCGGATGTCGTCGCCGTCTTTATAGACTTTGAGACACTTGCGCCGATTTGAACAACTGCGCTATTCCGCCTATTGTCTATTCCCTATAGTATTTAGTGAAGAGCTCCTGCAATTTCAAGTTTGTAGGTTATTATTGTTTCTGAGTTTGGAGATACTGTAAGCAGTTATCCTTAGGGTCGTGACGTAATCAATGCTTAAGGCGTTAGACCAGTTACCTTTGAAGACAAAATATACTATGGCATTGTATAGCAAGTTATAGCGGCGGCGACGAAGTTAGGCTTGTTGATACGTGGCGCTTGCGCACTAGCTATTCTTTTATTTTTTTTTATGAACAACATAGGCATGCCTTAGGGGTAAAACTGATAGTATGACGTAACGGCAAACAACATGATGCTCTCTTATTCCATCAAAACTTGTTATCGCCGATGTTTTCTGTGCCAATATATGCGCTTACACACTATACACTTTTTTGCAATATATGAGTATAAAAATAAAACAAATGTATATTCTTATTTATTTTACTCCATATTTACTTATTGATTTTCTTTAATTATAAATTCTTTTACACAGTTTCACGTCGGGTTTTCCGTGACGGATATATTTTTTCTTTCATCTGCTCCAATGCAGGATGGTGGATATATATCCAAGTTTTTAGACGACACATGTAGGTTCCTTAACGATGTTTTCCTTCACTGCCGAGATGAGTAATTACAAACACAAATTAAGCATTTCTAAATTATCAATAATAATGGTAATATTTACCATTAAATGAAATCTCGTAAAATGATTCGAAATACTACTTGAATTGAATATAAATTGATTTTAATTTTGAATAAACAAGGAAAATATTCTCAAGACATAAACTTCGTTATTTGTTGTCAAATAACCCAATAAGAAAACGAATATTTTTAGTTATGTTTGAGACGGAATAATAATGTCAAGAAAGTGTCAAAAGCATAAAGTGAATTTAGTATATATAGTGGCAATGAGACGTACAGGATATTGGTAAATCAGATTCTAACAACACGATTACGAGAACCCGAACCTCGCTATGGAACTCAATCTCGAGTGAATCTAAATCGAATAATTTATCGAGACGTAACATCGATTTTATTTTGAATGTCAAAATCAAGGCACCATTTTATTTTAACAAGGATAAAATACTTTTTTTAATGGTAATGTATGGTAATGTATCAGCCTCGACTGCCCTCCTGATCTACTTTGGCCATGGCTGATTCATAAACGGCTTAAAAACCTAAGCGAGTGATATTATAAATCGGTATTAGTATGAATACATTTGCATTCTCTATTCTCTCACTCACTCTTTTATTTGAATTAGAATAAAACGAGAAACATATTAATATTACTTGAATTTATGCTTCAAATAAAAAAAAAAACCAAAGAAAACAGCAATTGAATAATATATACTACACTACGCTAAATTTATGAGTTTTAAAAAATAATAATTCTTGATTGATTAAATACTCTAAATATATTAATTTGTTTCGTTATACAATACGAATTGATATTAAATATAAGCCATAGTCGAGCCGTATATTAAAGGCATAAATATTAAATTTTAATTCTAAACTCGGTACTATGTGTAAACAAAATTTGCTTTCACGAGGCACATATGGCGCCTTTGTTACACGACTTCATATCGCTTCAGTAATTATTACTCGTTGTAGTGTTATTTCGAGGAATTTCTATAAATATATACTCTTGGGAATTTGTTATGTAATTAAAATTTAATGTTAATTAACTAAATTATTGCTTTGGATATCTGATTGTTTTTATACAGGTTGGTGTATATCTAGCGAGGCCTAGCAGATTAGCGTGACAGCTTTGTGCAAGCTCGCTATCGAGCGGGATCGCTTGCGCCATATACTCAAGTAGACGCAAAATTCACGACAATTTATGTCAGATTGCGTAAAGTGGCCCGTACGTTTGCGCAGACATGTTAACCTTAATAGTCTCAAGGACCAGTCGTTCGTTTTATTTATTTTAGATATTATATCAATACTTTTCATATTACGCATTGAATATTACGCTGCATTGTGCTTCGATAGTTGTACCGCCTTCATACGTCGCTTCCTGAGGTCGTGAACCGCAACGTGATCGTGATAGGGAGTTATTTGTCAAAAAATATTGAGCCATACATGAGATATCCAATAAAGGGATTTTAATTAGAATCAAGCATAATAATGAAAAAAAAAAAACAGTAATAAAATCATTTTGTTTTCTTTTCCAGTTCTACTCAGTGAATCAACACAAGACTGAATAACTTAAATAAAGATTTTGTCGTTTGACTATGATTTATGTAATTTAGGTCAGGATTAATTAAACCTCATAGATCTTGAGATGAGGTAAATTTTCCGAAAATCAGCTTAGTAAAATTGAATATATAAATGGAAGAAGATGCCATGAAGTCAAAAAGATTTTAAGTAATTTTCAGATTTACGTTTTTGAGCTATTTACTAATTCGTGCACATAAGCTATTCAACCTTTACGTTTATAGTTTTAAAGCTGAATGTACCATGATGTGAACAGGACTTAAAATTTTCATTAATGTAACAAATTCAAAAAGTTACACAAAATTACATGGCACTTTCATCAACTCATGTCTTCAAATTTTTCCCAATTAAAACCAGATGATAATTCCCCAACGAATATATTTTTCATTTATATCTGTCGTGACAGATCAATCTTTTTTTAAAACAGAAATATTTACAAACCAGTATTAAATATTTAGCCAGAAATAATAATACTGACCACAGATCAATGGATTATCAGATAATTAGATACAACAAATGTAATAATTAGTTACGATTTTACGATACGAGATTATATGCAATAATGTTATTTTATAAATTATTATAATGTTATTTTATAATAATCACATGACACAGTGTGATTACTCGCTAACTCTTAATAAAATAAACCATGATCTTACCAGGTCATGACATTATGATCTTACCACACATGCACATCTCTGAAGACATTGAAAAAAAATATATCTATGCTCTTACATAAAATATTTTTTTATCATTAAGTGGAAAAAGTCTACTGTTTTTATAAAAGAGAAAGAAAATAATGACTTAGGTATTAGAAAACTGCTGAAGAATCTGCAAAAAATGTAAATTAACAATTTCAAGCATCTATATCAAATGTCCACTTTCCTTTGCCCGTTCAAAACATACCATTTATGTTCCATTTTGTAGAACGAATTATGATAAAATCGCTTTCTGATAAGATAATATGATAATTATAAAAATAATACACCAATATTGATATCTTTAACGAAAATCTGTTTTCAAAAACCTTAAAAAACTTTATTTTACTTTTTTTTTTAAATTACTATTGTTATGAAGTTCACACTAGGTTTTAATGTAAAAGCGGAAACTTTGTTGGCTTTTGTAAAACTTACTTTGTTGTTTAAATAATTATATCAATTAATGGATTCAAATTACACGTATCGAAATAGCGTATTAAGGTCTGTCGGGCATTCGCTTATAACAATATTGTATATTTGCTTGTGTGCCAATCTAGACCATTCGAAATTGCCAGAATAACATTCTGTATGTATTTCTGCTAATTTTATTACGAAGACCATTCTCGAGGGGACGAGTCAACTGCTCTGGACATATTATAGTTCACTTGTGTGTGCACGAATATAAGTGTAATATATTTTCAGAGGACCTTAATCCAATGGGACGATAAATCAGACATGACCAGAATCAGTTCAGGCAGAGGATTGATACGTACTTTTTGAGGCAGAAGAGTATAAGCATTCGGAACCTTCAAACTCTGGGCTACTAATTCTTTTTTATAATAAATGTAGGTAGAGAAGAGGTTGGCTACTTACACTGCCCATAGACATTGGCACTTAAGAAATATTAACCATTCCTTACATCCAATGCGCCATCAATCTTGGGAACTAAGGTGCTGTTTCTTTTCGTCTGTACTGGCTCCTTCAATAACCGGAACACTACAATTTGTACTGGTGTTTGGCCGTAAAGTATGTGCTAAGTGGGTGGTATCTACCCGGACGGGTTTGCACAAATCCCTACTACCAAGTAAACTATTGAAAATGAAAACCAAATATGTTTTTATATACTTTAATGGAACTTAGTACCTAAGGACTTGCAGCCTAACACGCTAGCCACTAGACAAATAAGGCAGTACACTTCTGAATATAATAAAGCAAAAATAGCACATATTTTTAACTCAAGAAATGTTGCTAATTAACAAGTTGCAATTTGTTTTTATAAACGCATTCATTTGGGATTTGTATATCTTAGTCGTGAAACATTCGTGGAATAGGAATACATATTTTATTAAAAATAAAAATTAGATACTCGAAGTCACATTTCACTCGAGGGATTTAAGTATAAATGAGAACTGAGAAAATAACATGCAAAAGATATTTAAACTTAGAACGTTATTTCTTTGTATATTAAAACGTACCGATGAATAAAAATGAGTAAATTGATTTGAATTTAAGTTATTATTATTTCGATTAATATATATTGTTTATAATTACAACAAAGAGAATATATTTCCCAAAGAAATAATAATTACTCATCCACATATAACAAGTATATGACGGAATTTAAAGACTGGACAAAAATATTTGTGGTATTTTTTTGGTCAACCCTTATTTGATGGAGGACATTTAAGTAGTTATTATAAATATTATTTGTACAAGTAAGTAAAATGCATTTTGAATTGTCATGTAACATGTTACCGTATTGAATTAAACATAAAGAAATAAGTTAATGAGCATGAACTAATAAAGTATTGCCTCAAGCTCTGGTGTCTTATGAGCTAGACATGAAAAAAAGATTTATAACATTTGATTATATTATAAATAACCTCTTGGGAGGAACCTCGTTCGTTTTTAATTTGTAATAAAATAAAAAACATCAATATCAAATTTAAAATATAATCATTAGATTTATTTTAGGCAATAAGATAAATCTATCTTGAAAATAAACATACAAATGAATGAATGAATTTTTAAAAAGCACACAGATCCAATATACTTCAATCAGTTCATACATTTTTTTTCACAGTTCACATTCATTTTCCTAACATATTCAAACGTCATTGAAAAACGCATTTAATACGCAGAGAGCAATACTTCAAAGGTTTAGATAAGTTTAAAAGAAGTTCTGTTCTGCGAAAGCGTGGGCGCAAAGCCGTATATCTCCTAGGAATAAGAAAAGTAGATAATACTGTGGAAATTCAATAGAGGTATTGAATTTTATAGTATTGTGTTACATGCAGAATTATCCGGGCAAACTCGTTCTTTCTAAGCGGATTAAATATTTTTAAATAAGTTATTATACTACGAAATTACAGAGGTATTTACACTACGAAATTAAGGAGGTTAATTACAGAGGTATATCTTGTCATAATACAGCAAGATACTGTACTCTTTTCCAAGCATTACTGTCGCGTTTTAAATATTAGGATGATCAGTATGGCTATTCGCATAAACTCCAGAACGGTTGTGAAAAGTCAAAAGCGATATGCGACATTGACAATAAAAAATTATAAAATATGAATATACGCATCAAAATAGTATATCACCATAAATCGGTTGTCAATATTTCAAGGGTGAGTAATAAAGTTCAGTTCAGTTCAGTTCAGTTCTTACAGAATACTTCACTGCTAGAATCCAGATTGATTGATTTAATCTAGATTGTATAAACAGATTCAAATAAGTATAGTTAAGTAATCGAATATGTTTTTGTGTTTTTAATCATTATATTATTGTTTATTTCACTAACGTTTTCTATGACAATTTTAAGTAAAACCTGCGAAACTGCAAGTTTTTTTCTTATTTTAATTAAGCTAGGCTAATAAAAAAATAAAAAACTTTTTACATAAATCACATTAAAAATAATAAATGAATATAAATAACATTATAAAATATTAACTAAAGCTTTGTCTAATGTGGTTTAAAATAATGTATTATCCATACAATGAAATAATATAGTAATTAGTATATTTTTTGGATAAAATATTTAATATACAAAAGCTTTTAGTTACTTAATATCGCCAATCTAATACCAATACTAAAATTAAGGGTAAATAAATATTAATATGAGAAAGATTAATATTATAAGAACTTATGTTTTCTTTGTTTTTTCGTCTTCACGGAAAAAACTACTAATCCATTTGGTTTGAAATTTTCATATTATAGTTTCAAATTTTTCAGACAGACAAACAAAGATACAGACACACGTAAAACTTATAACACAAAAAGGATAATTGTTCAAACCGGACGAAGTCGGGGCGGGCCGCTAGTATAATAAATCAAACATAAGTTTACTGTGTCAAAATATTATACTGGTCAACGTAATTAATAAAAATCTTAACAATATTAATTAGAATTCATTTCACGTCTCGACCTTGTCCTTGTTTTCTTTTATTCATTTGTGACGGTGACGTAATTGTGAGAAAAAGAATTTCAGCGCTATCGCCCCCTCGAGATTAACTAAATTAACGGCAGTTACGTGACTGTAAAAATAAATTTCCAGTTACATTTAACTGATTCAACAAAAGCAAGACTTATATTTTAGTTATTAAGCTACTGGATGATCGTTTTAATTGACTTATTTCTAATTAAAAGATTTACAAATTTATTCATGTAAATTAATAACATCGAAATTTAACGTAATTTTTTATAATATCTTTATAGTCTTAAGATGTGCAAAGTGTACAATTTTGAGTATAGGTATGTTTATTAATGAATTTTGGAAGGATATTTTTATGTAAGAAAACAAACAAGGAGGCTTACTTGATGGAAAGCTATTATCACCTCCCATGGACACCTGCAACACGGAAGGCTCTCGGAAGGTGCGTAGGCGGCTTTAAAATTTTGTAAATTTTATAAGAAAAGGTGTATATAATGATATTGATACTTCTAGACATAGGACTCTGTCAAGGTGTGTGAAGCCTTTCGGGTCTCCCTTCCTCATCCCGCCATCTTGTAAGTGCATTTCAGTTCAATTTTAAAGAATTCTAACAGTTGCAAATACATAGCTAAAAGTACCACCGACATCTGGTACTTAAATGAATTTCTATAAAATATGTTTTAATTATAAGAGGCCATTTTTACAGGCTCACTTTTTTATTTTATCCCACATGAAAACAAACTATAAATTATTGAAACAATTTGAGCATCCAAGTTTGAAAATGATTTATTATTTAATCTAGAATTTTATTAAACTTGTTTCATAAGATGTTATTTAATACTTTTCAACGATCGTTAAGAAGTGTACTGAATGCCTAGAGTTGTTTCAAGATATTAAAACTGAAGGCAAAACTAAAACGTCACGTAAAGCGTAAAGAAGCGTATCCGAGAGAAATGTAAAGTGACACCTACACCTCGAGATCCTGCCATCGCCTTACCTGCTTAAATATTCAAAGAATCTTTCTCTTGCATTTTGGATGATGAAATTTTAATGATTTTCTGCTTTCAGTCAGCACTTATTTTGCTTGAAGGGCTGAGTAATTGTTCGTCCGCTTTTAAAAGGTATACTCCTATACTAGAAGGACTTTGTAAAGGAACATTTCTTTTGACATAGAGACGGTTTACGCTCTGTGATCACAGTTTGGAATTTCTTATATGTTGTTTTACTATCCAACACAAACGATCTGGTGTAGGCTTGAATTTTTTCACGCTTATTTGTTTTTTTTTATATCTTTCTTCAAAGTTAAGGATTAGAAGCAAATGAAGGTCCTGATTATAAGACCATTGCTCCAATGCGATCGACAAAATGTTATTAAGTATTATGTAAACAGTGAGATAACTAAATAAAAATATATAATAAAAACTATTTGTTCGGAAACAAAACTAGGCAAATGTTATATGTTGGTATAGTTGTAAATAAGATATGAGTTATTAGTATACAAATAATGCAAATATGCTTAACTTAATGTGGAGCCAAGAGAATAAAAATTAATTGTTTCTACTAAAAACTTAATAAAGCGACCTCATGAGATGGATAAAAGTAGTTATGCAGATGATAGTGAACGTACATTACAAATGTATTTTATTTACTTTTAGCAATAATAAGCCAAGATGGCCCAGTGGTAAGAACGTGTGACTCTTAACCGATGATCGTGGGTTCAAACCCGAGGAAGCACCACTGATTTTCATGTGCTTAATTTGTAATTATAATTAATCTCGTGCTTTACGGTGAAGGAAAACATCGTGAGGAAGCCTGCATGGGTCTAATTTCACTGAAATTCTGCCATATATGTATTTCACCAACCCGCATTGAAGCAGCGTGGTGGAATAAACTCTCCACAAAAAGGGAGAGGAGGCCTTAGCCCAGCAGTAGGACATTCACAGTCTGTTACGAATAATTTTATTCATCAAAATAGTTAAAGATGTTTGAAGATAAAAATTGGTCTGGCTTTGGAAAACTGGATGATATGGTGTAACCACATTATCGACAATATAAAATATAGAAACAATATTAAAACTACTACTAATATTATACATTTAAATTAATACAATTAAAAGTCTTATAAAAATAACGCATAATTTTTTTTACGGATTACAAATATGAATATAAATGTTATATAATAAATTGAATTGTATGTTACGATTATTACATATATATGATGGAAACTTATTGCCTTATTAACGTGTCGGTTCTTTTCGATCTACAATCAATCTACATTTCATACCAGTAGCTTCATATTTCTTCTGAAACGACGAAATGCACTTTTGAATTGCCATTAACATTAAACAACAAATCGAAATGTAGGATTTGTTTTTAATTATTTGTATCTTTACTTCAGAAGTAGTATTTTCATTTTGAAGTTTCATTTTGTAAGCTTAAAAACCGTACCTACTTTAAAAATTTGAATTTTTAAGACATTACCGCCAACGTTCTTACAATATTCATTTATCAAGACTTTTCATTTCATATTCCACACAAAGGTTCTCGTGAGAATTGATTTTCAAAGCATATAGAACTCGCGATATTTAGAGTTCACTCTTGAATATTTCATCTTTTACATTAATACTACACATAAGTTAAAAAAATAAGGTTGAACGTATGAATTAGAATTTGGAGCTTTTTAATACACAATAAATCACCCCAAAGCATACTACCACCATAAAATAGATCTTACTAGCTTAGCAACTTAATACGGGTAATATAAGGATTTTATTACTTGTTATTATTTAACCAATAAAATATAAACATTCTTTTATTAGGTATCACCCACCTACTGAGGAGATATTCTACCGCTAAGCAGCAATACTGTATTGTTGCATTCTGGTTTCAAGGATGAATGAGCCAGTGTAGCAGATACATGGGACATAACATCTTAGTTCCCAAGAGTGGTGGCGCATTGATAATATAAGCAATGGTTAATATTTCTTGTTGCGGTTGATGTGATCACTTACCATCAGGTGACCGTGGAGTAGATATTTCTCAAAAATTTAATTATTGTAAAAGCAATAACTGAAGTAGGATAAACAAAATTAAATTTAATTTAATATATTAAATTTCTTATACATATTAATTTAATTTACTTATTACATTGTAATTCAATTCGTATGTATTAAAACACAAAGGTCTTTAAGATAAAAATATTATTTTACTATACTTTGAAAACATTATATTAAATTAATAAAATATATTGGAAGACTCAAATAAAAAACTTTTCATCAAAATTAATTTTATGTATATAAAATTGTTGAGATTATTTTAATATATTCTTATGAATAATATTGTTAGAAATATTTTATATATAAAAAATACTGTACGTAAAGCTTTCAATAGGCCGATCTGATTTTAATATCTACTTGTTTATTGCTGTGTTATTAACACTACTGTACGGATTTAGTCTCGTTGGTCTTGGGTTCAAACCCCAGGTCGGGATGGAAAAGTTATTGCATTTTTCTGTCGATTCTCAGTAGCCGCCCGGAGTCTGGAAGTTCGAAGTGTGTATACTCTCGTGTCTCGGAAAGCGCGTAAAGCCGTTGATCTTATGCTTAAACTCTTCCCAGTCGTGTCGGATTTCTGTCCCATCGGATTATAACAGTGAAGCATACAAGTGCACTGGTTAATCTCTCTTAAGATTGCCTATCGTGGCCGAAATTAGACGGTAGTATATCTTCGTATGTCCCAAAAATAGAATAGATTTTTAAGGAGACCTAGATATAAAGCCCTTTTATATTTAGTCTCAATCGACATCAAGATTCGACAAGAGATTTATTCCAGTACACCCAAGAAGGAAGAGAGAATTAAGGCAGATAAACAAGAGGTGGACGCGTAAAATACATAGTCTAATTTACATTTTTCTATTAAAGTTAGTTTCCTTGGATAAAAATGAAAGAAAACTTGGAATGCGGTTTTAATCCACTTTCATTCAGTCGTAAGGTTTTGTACCTTAGCGAATATAATATCACGCATATATATATATATATATATATATATATATATATATATATATATATAGTCCTCCTCATCGATTTCGATGACGGCGACCCTAGAAATTACTTCTTATTTCTAGCATGAGCCCTGATGTGGCTCGCAAAACCAAATTTGTAACACGACACGTGTTACAATACAGTTGGCCCGCAGAGTTGTATGTATATGTGTAGGATGGCTTAGGTCTCTCTTTTCTTAACTGGCGCTTTTCTTCTAGTGCGTGAAGGCGGTTTTCCTCAAACGTCTTGATCTTTTTGTAGATGTTAGAACGCCAAGATGACCTTTGGGAAGCGAGCTCCTCCCAACATAATATCACGTAAATCAAATGTCAATACATTAATCTGACATCATCGAACCGATTCGATCATGGAGACAGAAGGCGAATAATTTACAGCCAAATAAGTTTGGTGACGGTTACACTGCTACAAACGCAAAATGTCACCAAGCTAAATGTTTTTTTTTATGAGCTTGTTTTGACAAGTCCCATATACAGCACATGAGTTTACAGTTTTTATGTTTTTTTTTTAATAAGATGCTTAAATGAAAAATAAACGTGAAAACTGTTTATTTGGTAGTAGAGCTTTGTGCAAGCCCATCTTCTCTGACCACAATCACAATCATCATTCTGACCACAATTTCTGCTAATAAACAATACTTAGTAGTGTTATGTTCCAGTTTGAAGGGTGAGTGAGCCAATGTAACTACGGGCGTAAGGATCGTCTTAGGTCTAAAATAGATGATGCATTGAAGTTGCAAGGGATTGTTAATATTTCTTAAAGTTTAAACGTATATGGTGGATAAATAATAATCTTTAGATCACATAATAAACATATAAATATTACAATATCCATTAGATAAAAATTCTAAGATGCGGTCATAGGCGGTCTTATCGCTAAGTAGCGATCTCTTCCAGATAATCTTCTAGACTGGAAACAAAGTCAATATAGATTTAGATGATATACGTAACACATACAATATATAATAACATCGATAAATGTGATGCGTAACATATCCTATGCGTAATATATAACATGGATTACTTTTCTCCGTTTTTTACTTAATAAGAACA